>CM062805.1:753299630-754525938 GCA_031772625.1 Pinus tabuliformis | reverse complement strand
CGAAGGCCAATCTGCAAAAGATGTTCTTCAACAAGAACCAAGACTTATACACCATAAGGACCTTCCTATCACCAAAAGACTCAATACATACATCCATACTCCCCTACCAAGAGGGGACATAACAGAAACAACCAATTATATTACAGCATTCATCCCAGGCATAGTGGGGAAACCAACAAAGGCCGTTACATGACCTTGACACCATAAAAGAGAATGACAAGAGAGATACATGACATAGAGACAACAGATCTAGACCAAGACTTAGGAAAGACACCAGCAGCATCTGATAAACATCTTGTTAGATCAGCAACCAGAATTCTTTCTGAGCTCCTTCTCCTGAAACCAACAACCAAACACATCTGAATGCCAACAATGCTTTATGAGACTTTTGAGCTGCTCCCCCTGAACCTGTGCCTGTTGCACTCCCTGAAACTGTGCCTGAAGAATTCTGACATTCCTATTGCTGTTCAGAACTTCAGAGTTTTCCCTTGCTGTTCAGAACTTCATATACGCGTTTTATCCTGTATAAAACAGCGTATGTACGCGGATATTCTTTCTGCAACAAGCGTCCAGCATACACGCGACTTACCCAGCATGAATCCGCGTGTATACGCTCATATCCCTTCCGTAACCTGCGTATACCAACTTTTCTGTAGAACAAACAAACTTCAACAACAGGATGAAGCATCAACTACTCCCAGCTTTTGTCTGAGATATTCAAAAGTTTCCCTGGGCAGTGGTTTTGTGAGAATATCAGCAACTTGCTCCTTAGAAGGAACATACTCCAACTTGACCTTCTGCTCAAGCACTTGTTCCCGAAGAAAATGGTACTTGATTGGTATGTGCTTGGTCTTTGAGTGCATGACTGGATTCTTTGAAATGCTGATTGCACTTGTATTATCACATAAGATAGAGACAGGTGGAGTGCAAGTGATTTGAAAGTCCTGCAAGGTCTGCATCATCCAAAGAAGTTGTGTGCAACAAGATGCTGCAGCCACATATTCTGCTTCAGCTGTAGATAAGGCAATCGAACTTTGTTTCTTGCTGAACCAAGATACTAATCTGGAACCCATGAAGAAAGCACCTCCACTTGTGCTTTTCCTATCATCCACACTTCCAGCCCAATCTGCATCTGTGTAAGCATGAAGAGTGAGATCTGTATTTCTAGGATACCATAAGCCATAGTTTTGGGTCCCTTGAAGATATTTGAAGATTCTTTTGACTGCCTGAAGATGAGTTTCCTTTGGGTTGGCTTGAAATCTTCCAACCATTCCTACTGCATGTGTAATATCTGGTCGAGTACCTGTCAAATAAAGCAAACTCCCAATCATGGATCTATAAGTGGGTTGGTGACTGCTGCTGATTCATCATTTGCACTGAGGCTGCATCCTGTAACCATGGGTGTACATACTGGCTTTGACTCTTCCATGCCATACTTCTTCAAGATCTGCTTGAGGTATTTGGTTTGAGACAAGAAGATACCTCCTTCATTTTGTTGGATTTGCAATCCAAGAAAATATGTCAATTCTCCAAGAAGTGACATTTCGAATTCTTTCTGCATAACCAAGGCAAAGTTTTGACTCATGGTCTCTTCATTGCTGCCAAAAATAATATCATCTACATAAACAACAAGAATTAGCAATTTGTTTTTTCAACTTTTATATAGAGATTGCTATCTGCTGATCCTTTTGAAAAGCCTTGTTGGTGAAGATATTTGTCCAACCGATAGTACCAAGCCCTTGGAGCTTGTTTGAGCCCATAGAGTGCCTTTTTCAATCTGCATACAAGGTTTGGATCATTTCCAAGAATGAACCCATCTGGCTGCTCAATATATACTTCTTCTTCTAAGTCTCCATTCAGGAAGGCTGATTTCACGTCCATTTGAAATACCTTGAAGTTTTGAAAGCTTGAGAGAGCAAGGAACATTCGGATGGCCTCTAGTCTTGCCACAGGAGCAAAGGTCTCTTCAAAATCTATTCCTTCTTGCTGTGCATACCCTTTACAAACAAGTCTGGCCTTGTTTCTAATTACTTCTCCATTTTCATTTAACTTATTCTTGAAGACCCATTTTGTTCCTATTACATTCTTATCTTTTGGTCTAGGAACTAATTCCCAAGTGTTGTTCCTTTCGATTTGCTCAAGTTCTTCATCCATTGCTTTGACCCAACATTCATCTTTGCATGCTTCTTTCACATTTTGTGGTTCAATGGAGAGAGTAGAGCCAAGTAGCTTGAAGCTTCTGCAAGTGTCCTTCTTGTTTGTACTCCTGCTTCTTTCTGCCCCACAATCTGAGTTTCTGGATGATTCTTTTGGACATATCTGGATGGAGTCTTCTCTTCTATTCTTGTCTGCTCCTCTGGTTCTTCTTGAGATTCTTCTTCTTCTTGAGGTTCTTCTTCTTCATCATTTCGCCTTTGAGAGTAACCTTCATCTTCTTCAATGTCTTCATGATGAACTTGCCTAGGAATATATCCCTTCTCATCAACCACTATATCAATACTGTCAACAATTCTGCCAAGTCTTTTATTGTAGCACTTGTATGCTTTGCTATGTGGAGAATAACCAAGAAGAATGCCCTCATCTGCTCTAGGTTCAAGTTTGCCAAGTTGCTCATCAGTATTCTTAATATAACATTTGCTCCCAAAGATTTTGAAATGCTTCACGGAAGGAGTTTTACCACTCCAAAGCTCATGAGGTGTTTGAGTGCTGTTTACTCGGACATTTGTTTTGTTAAGAATGATAACAGCAGCATGTGCAGCTTCACCCCAGAAGGTTGCAGGAGTACCTGATTCATCGAGCATAGCACGAGCCATTTGTTGGATAGTTCTGTTCATTCTTTCCACAACCCCATTTTGCTGAGGAGTTCTAGCTGTAGAGAATTCTCTTCTTATCCCATGTTCATCGCAGAAATCGAAAAATTCATTTGATGTGAACTCCCCACCTCTGTCAGATCTGAGGCACTTAATTTTGTGTCCTGATTCATTTTCAGCCAATGCTTTGAAGGATTTGAATTTTTCGAATGCTTCATCTTTGTGCTTCATAAGCCCTAACCAAACAAACCTTGAGAAATCATCAATGAATAATATCAGATATTCTTCTCCTCGAGGTGTCCTTTTCCTAAATGGACCACATACATCTGTATGGACTAGCTCAAGAGGCAAGCTAGCTGATCCTTCCTTCTCTGGAAAGTTAGTTCTGGTTTGCTTTCCAAACTGACAAGATTTGCATATGGTGTTGTCTGGAATTTTGATATCTGGAAGATCGCGAACTGCCTGATATTTGCATGCTTTCCTTATTTGTGAGAAGCTTAGATGTCCCAACCTTCGATGCCATAACCAGTGCTCTTCATCCTTGCTAAGATAGCATTGTTGTTGTCCTTCTTCAAATATGTACAGATTATTTGGAGTTCTTTTGCCTTTGAGAACTGTTTTACCTGTATCAAGATCACGAACAAGACATCCATTCGATCTGAAAATAACCTCGGTTTTTTGATCACACATCTGGCTGACACTTAGAAGATTATGCTTCAATCCATCAACATACAAAACATTTCCAGCCTTGACCTTTTCTTTCAAAGGAGCAATACCTTTTCCTTTTATAGTTGCAGGAGTATCATTTCCAAAAGAAACTTTCTTTCCCTTTTCTAAAGTAGAATAAGATTCAAGTTTTTCTTTATCACCTGTCATATGTTTCGAACATCCACTGTCAATGTACCATAGATTTTCCTGTCCTTCTGCATAAAACGCTATCCCACATCTTTCTGTCTGAGGTTCTTTTATTCTCCATTTTTTGGTGCTCGTGGCTTGTTCCTTTTTCTCCTGAAACCTGCTCCTGCATTCAGACTCTTTATGACCAAAATTATTGCAAATAGAACATTCAACTTCATTTTCAAGAACCGAAAAGTTGTTATAGGTCCTCTTTGTAATCCCTGTCATACTTCTTTGTTTTGAGCTTCCCTAGTCATGATTGTTTTATATGCAACACATTGAGCTGCTTTGTGACCAAAGTTATGGCAAGAAAAGCATTGTCCATTGAAGAAGCTTCTGCGGTTATTGAATCTACCAGCCAACTGATTGTAATTTCTATTTTCATCTATTCTTGTGCCCAAACTGAGAAGATTTTACCTGTGGTTGGTTGTAGCTTTTGTTCACCCTTAAGAAGGATTGTCCCTGATAGTTTCTGTTTGTAATTCGTCCCTGCTTTACCTGATTATCTTCATTGTTCTTCTGCTCATTTCTTCTTGCTGCATCAAGATAACTTTTTGAGGTGGATGCTTGAGAGGTTTCTCCATTATAGCCCAAACCTGTCTTGTTTAGAGGAGACCGCTGCACATTGATAATCTCATCCAAAGTTTCAGATCCTTTGACAAACTTAAGATTAATAGTTTTTGTTTTCTCAATCATTTCTTTTCTGAGACCAACAATTTCACCTTCTAGTTTTTCAAGATGTTTTTCCTTTTCATCAATTTGAAATTGCAAAGTATCAATGATCACACTCTTTTCTTCTATGCATCTCTTGAGTCTAGTAATTTCATTATAGAGATTATCCACATCTACAGCATCCTCATAATCATCATCTTCAAATGCCATTAATAGCTTATATTTATTACCTTGTTCATCTTCATCACTGTTTGATAAGCCATCACTATCTTCATGGGTGTAGTAGCTTTTCTTATTTGCACTTTGTTTCTTATTCCATCTAGCAGGTTCTTTTCCTTTATCCTTATTAGGACATTTTGCAGCATAATGACCTACTCTTCCACAAGCAAAGCATTTGAAAGGTAGCTTACCTCTGAACCTTCCAGCACCCCTTTGAAGATTTCTGACAAAGTTTGATTCTTCTTCCTCTTCTTCTGGAACATGGCCTGCTTCATAGTAATCTTCTTTTCTTGATGCCTTAAAAGCAGCTTCCCTTCTGTCTGATGGACCTCCCTTTCTCATTTCATAAGCAGTTAGAATTCCATGTAGCTGAGACATAGTGAGAACTTTGAGATTTTCCTTTTCTTCTATTGCAGATACTTTAGATTCAAACTTGGGGGATAATGATCTTAGAATCTTTTGAACTACTATAGTCTCTTTTATTTCTTCACCCAAATTTTTCATACAATTAACAATCTCATCTACCCGAAGAAAATAATTAGCCACACTTTCATCATTATACATCTTGAGGTCTCATATTGAATCCTGAGAGTTTGAAGTTTAGCTTGCTTTACCTGTTCATCTCCTTCATAGCTAGTGATCATTTTGTCCCATATCTCTTTTGCTGATTTGAAGTGCATGACCTTCATGAATTCTGTTTGAGATATACTTCCTAATAGAGTACTGACTGCTTTTGCATTTGTTTCATATGCCTTTTTCTCAGCTGGATCTGTAGGAGTAGCTGAAGGAAAAGCATAGCCTGTTTCTACAATGTCCCAAACTTCTGTACCAAGAGATTGAAGATATGCAGTAACTCTTACCTTCCAATATTGAAATTTGTTCCATAAAAAACCGGTGGCCTGATTGATGCTTCTTTCTCGTAGTTGCTCATGATGAATGATCTTCCTTCAAGCGATCAAGCTTCTCTGAAGGACCTGCTCTGATACCAATTGTTGGAAATAATACTGAGAGGGGGGTGAATCAGTATTATCTGATTAATCAAACTTTTTAAATGCTCAGAAACATATACGCTACTTCAGTTAAGTGAACCAGCGTGTACACGCTACTGTGACGAAGTAAAACAGCGTATAGGAAGAAAACTCACAATTTAGTTAGCTTTTTCTTCAATTAAGTGCATCAGGACATTATTCATCACATTAACAGTAAACATGTGCAGTAAAACAGAACAGATAAAAAGCCACACACATGAACACCAAGATATAAGGTGGAAACCCAATGTGGGTGAAAACCACCTGCTGCAAGTTGTCTCTATCTTTCTTTAATATGAAACTTCAGTTTACAATCTTTTGTACTGGTGCAGCCTTATACCAGTACGCAGGCTACAACCTGCAGAAGGCTTCAACCTTCTCTCGTTCTCCAAACTTCCTTGGAAGGGAGCTCCAACCCCCTTTGCTCTTGTACTAGCCAAGATACTAGTACGTAGGTGCTGACCTACAATCTTCCTTCTTTCAGATATCACTTTTCATACATTTTCAGACTTGGATATTCCTGAAGCACAACATTACAATCTGAAGACCACAAATCATTCAATTTCCACAACAGATCATTGAAGCATAAAACAACCAAACTTTGAATCACTGAACCACTGAACCCTGTCAATCACACAGTTACCAGAACACAGAGCAGACTACAGAACTCTGCAATAACAGTCAGACCCCACTGTAAACCCAAAATCAAGCTTCAAAAGATATACGCTACTTCAATGAGCAAAACCCGCGTATACACGCTCTTTTACCGAAGCCAACCTGCGTACAGATCTAAAAATAAACTTTCTCAATTTGCAGCTGTATCAGACATTAGTTAGATCCAAAACGTAACATTGCGACAATATGCAGATCTAGAAATACGCATAATCAACCATATCATGATAGTGCATTTCAAACCATTAGATCCCGATCTATCCTTAGATCTAGTCTTCCATCAACCGATGTGATCTCTCCTTGGCTTAGATCAAGCAACCCAGAACCTGCATATCAGATCTCTTTCTCTCTTAGATATTCAAGCCTTGTCGAAAGATGATCTTGCCTAATGATCTTCTTCTCCTTATATAGTCTTAGTCCTAACTCAATACCAAGAGCCAAAACCATAGTAACACAATACCATCAACTTCAAAACTAGGGATCGACACGCCCGTCGAGACACAATGGTCCGAAATCATAGGCACAACTTCCAAGGACTAACCACCATGGACCAAAGGAACCTTTCCACATACACGCGCTTTTTATGAATCGAACTTGCGTGTACACGCGACTTGGGCTTAACGAAACGGCGTGTATGAGCTTCCTTGGTATGCTGTACTGAGATCTGTCTTCTGATTAAGTTGCCATCACCTGTACCAACCTCTGAGCACCTGTACCATCCTCTGAGTGATTGCCATCAAGGACAACACTTGAATCATAATGCCAACAACTATAGCAGTCCAGCGTCAGCCGGGAAGCAGAGGAGAAATTGGCAAAGTTACAACAGGACTTCCAGCAAATGTAGCTGGGTTATCAAAATAGTCTGGCCAAAAAAGAACAGCAGTTACAGGCCACAATAGAGCTACACAATGATGACCCTAAAATTGAATAATTTGTCACAGAAGCTCTTGCCCTAAATGAGCAACTCTCACAACAGTAGGAAATGCTTTGCCAAAGAATATCGCAATGGAATTCCCACTGCGAGAAAAGCGACAATATTACAAATCAAGTTGTAGACTTACGACTTGATTATGACTTGATCCTTAAGAAAGTGTTTGACTTTTGAATTGGCAGGAATCAGAGGGAGGAAAGAAAGTAGGATTTCCCAAGATAGATGAATCCCACAAAGAAATGTTATTTGATAAATGGGATGCACAACTCAAAGAAGCAGAACAAGCAGTGGAGGAAGTGGTGACAGCAGCAAGCAATATTATTGACTGTATCAACGAAAATATGCATAGAGCCAATCTAATATCAGAAACCACTCCAGGATCCCTTCCAAAAGCACAGCAATTGCAAACAAGGTGGAAACAGACAGCAGAAGAAAAAGCAGAGTCAATTAAGAGGATAACAAAGTTAAATTGGGACACTTACTGGCAGCATTTGGTAAAACCACACAGTGAGTGTATGACTCTGAAGTACCTCACAACCTCCGCCGAGAAGATAGCTCCAGCACTTTCTGATTCCGTTTTCGCAGGTCAATTGAAATCCGAGGTCGGTCAACCGACACTCTTGAAGCCAATGCTAGACATTTGCAACTTAAGGGAACAAATGCATAATTGATCATAGATTCAGTTTTAGTTTAATTTCAGTTTATTTTTTCTTTTAATGAGGACAGTCATTTAAACCTCCTCCTACATTTTTGTAATAACTATTTTTAGTCTTTAGTTAGTAGTATTTAAACCCCTCTCATGCATTTAGAGAGGGGTCCAGAAATTTGTCAAAAACAATTCTTCAGAACATGCACTTTTGCCTCCCTGAGGAGGTTTTGATAAATGAATGGAACGAGATTTATTTATATTTGTGTTTAATGTCTGCTACTGAAATGCACTTTTGTACTCTTAGTGGATATTGAATTATTTGAAGATAGATCTAAATCGTTGAAGCTCATGAGTAGGGCCTATTATCAATGGTACTTTTATCTCTTAATAATTTTTGCTTATGTGCCAAGTGATATGTTATTTTCAGTTGTTTATATATGAAAGCCTGAATGTTCAATTATCATTTTTGCATTTTTGTACGATGGTAACTATTCTTTTTATGCTAAGTGTATGAATGACTTATTATGTGATATGTTTATCATAATTGTTTTGGCTAATTTCTTATACGAAACAATTCATTTCTAAATGGATTCTTTTCTCGTAGTAATTGAATGATCTTTATTATCGATTGTTGTTGGAAACTATTTTAGATCGCATAAGTAAAGAGTTAATCCCGGGATAGTTTTAGAATTAGATGTTTCCCTTCATTAGAATAAAATTGCATATGTTAGATTAGATTTAGATTAAAGCATTCTCTTTATAAACCGTTAGAAAAGGAAAACATCACCCCTAGTCTCATCATTAAAAAATTGGGAAACTGGTCCTATTACCCCCAGTCAGAGCCACTATCCCAAACGAAAAAGGAGTTGTTTCCGAGGTCCGGACCGGGTGGTTATCCCCCTTGTTGTAGACCTGATTTTCAGGGCTTCAACATATTTGGCGCTAGAAGGAGGGCCTAAACTATGAATGGCTAGTAAAGATAAATCCAAAACCCATTCTGAGAGTATATCGCCCTCAACATCTCCCCCGACTTCTCCATCGCATTCTGAGTCTTTAAACCTTAAGCGAGAAGTTGAGAAAACAACAACCACTACTGCAATCCCGAACATTTCAGATAAATCTACTATCGAACCTCCTAAAGTTCAGCCTTTGATTCAAAAACTTCAAGGATTTTCAATATCACCGCAGAAAATCTGAATTATCTCAAGGTAGTGTGACTTCGCAATACATTCCTTCCCATCCTCTTACCAGACTACAGAGTGAAAAGCTTGGTATCGAACCAACCGAATTACCTCTTCCTAAAAGGAAAAGAGCAAGGAAGACACCTCAAGGGTCTGATAGTGAGACTCTTTCATCATCATCATCATCCATTTCATCTTCTCCATTGCAAAGTCAACCATCCACTCCTCCACTTCATATCGTTGTTCAACAGGGTACTGGAACTTCAACATCTTCTTCCCAACCATAAGGAACTTCATCTGCACTTTCCTCTGTTAGTAGCTCAACAATGGCTCAAAGACCATAGAATAATCTAGGGCAGTAACAATGCCTGCACCCTTGAGTCAATTGCTAGTCCATCCTGAGAAATGGCTACCAAAGTTTAACCCAGAGACAGGCATGCTAGCAGAAGAACATATAAACAACTTTATGTTATTAGTAAACTTAAAAGGAGTAACAGAAGAAGATGCGGTTGTCAGGCTTTTCCCATATACTTTCCAAGGAGCCGCTGGATCCTGGTATTTTTCATTACCATCAGGATCCATTACTAGTTGGAACATTTTCCAAGCGCAGTTCTTGACTAAATTCGATGATGATAGGTCTATACCGACATTAATCATGACCTCTCAAATCTTAAAACCGAATCGAGAGAACCTATCAAAGATTTCAACTCACAATTCAATAAACTCTTAAATAAAATCCCTACCGCCCTACGCATCCAAGCCTAGCGAAGAAGTTGGAAGTGAATGGTATATATCTGCCTTGCCTTCGAACATAGCAATCTTTGTAGATAGAGCTGCCAAGACAACATTGGTTGAAAATATGAAAGAAGTGATAGCGGTAGAAAAACGCATCTTAGCCTTAGAAAATAAAAACGTTGTTGATGAAAGAAAATCTAAGAAAGTTGCTTTTAGAGATGACCCTAAGAAAAAGGAATCAAAGGACCCGTTTGACTTGAAGGGATTACATAAAGTTTTAAAAACCATGTCTAATGAAATGGCTAATATTAAAAAACAAGTGGCAGAGACTTCTTATAAGAAACCCTATAAGCCTTTCAGGAAGAATCCTTCAACCGATCCAAAGCCTCCCAATGCTATAACAAATGTAGAATCTAAAGGAGACGAAGAATGAGTTTCAATGAAGAACATACTGATGAAGATGAGGTTGTAGAATTACAGGGAATGTGAGATTTCATCCTTCCAGATGAAGAGGATCAAGATGCATTACCAGTCAATACCAGAAGAAGAAATCAACTCAATCCTCCACAGTCCAGTTCTAAACAGAAAAACGCAAGCTCAGCTTCCAAAGATAAAGTCACAGGTAAGAAATCATCACCAAAAGCGACTCAGACAAGCCCAGTCCAGTCTGATTCATCGACTCCATCTAAAATGCTTATCATTTCCGATGAAATGGAGTATAATATTGTTGAAGACATGAAGAAGACTAGGGCCAACATTACTTTTCATGAGCTGAGTAAATTGAAGCATCAACAGAAATTACTTTTGAAAGAACTGCATGCAATACCTGTTGCACCTCTTCCTGCAGCTGTAATCTCGCAAGCTTCTCATGAAATGGGGAGACCTCCAACTGGTATGTCAAATAAAGTTGACCCAAATGACATTGCCTTAATTGGAGGTAGGTCAAAATCCCATACTCCTCCATTCCTCCTCACCTTTGAAGTTTTTAATAAAAATTTGCATAACTGTTTGGTAGACTCTGGTGCTTCATCAAATATTTTGCCAAAAACAGTTTGTGCAAAGTTAAACGTCCAACCTCAAAAGTCTGCAGTATGCATAGTGCAGCTGGACCGGTCGCAAGTTGAAGTCATTGGCGAACTAAATCAAGTGACCATAAGGCTCTCATCGAACCCAAAGGTATGTCAAGTCATTGATATCCTAGTTGCAGACATTCTTGAATTTTATGGTTTAATTCTTAGGAGGGATTGGTCCGAAAAGCTTCACGGTTACTTTGCAACTAACTGGTCACACATGTGGCTCCCTTACAATGGTAAACCAAATCAGATAAAGGTCGAGCGAGAAAGACACCAAAAGTACATAGTAACCGAGTTGGAAGGAGAAAATGAACCTATAGCGTACAAAAACAATATAATTGGGAACTATTCTGTTGACTCATTCTTAGGGAATTTCAACGCTCATACTTTGCCTTTTCTAGAAAATTATGTTTTGTCTCAGGTAGAAAATTTTTCTCAAACGGATAGTTCTAAATGCATTAATTTTGTAGATACTCCTGTAAATAAATCTTTGTTTTGGAAATTATTTTTCAACGGATCTAAGTGTAATGATGAAGCAGGAGCAAGTTGTGTATTAATTAGTCTAGAAGGAAAGAAAACCATGCTAACCTGTAGACTCGAGTTTGATTGCACAAACAACACTGCAGAATACGAATCTCTAGTACAAGGGTTATACAAGGCAATCGGACTTCACATCAAGTATCTATAGGTCTTCGGTGATTCTGAGATCGCTATTAAGCATGTACGAAATACTATACATTGTCTATCAAGTCATTTAAAGCATTATCAATCCTTAGTACAAGACCTGACTGCACACTTCATAGCATTTAATATTTCATCCATTCCCAGGCTCCAAAATGCTAGTGCTGACCTAGTAGCTAATGTAGCTTCCAAGCTCATTCCCTCAGAAGATTATAGTCCAGATAGATTCTCAATTGAATTGATCTTTAGACCCTCCATCCCGGATAATGTGACCAACTGGAGAGTTTTTAACGATGACCCTGATATTGTAAGTTTCCTGACTTCAGAAGGCTCTTACAATAATCAGATAATTGATGAGGACCAACACGACAAGTAGTTACAACAAGAAAGCACCAATAATGCCATACCCAAATCTGTAGTCAAATTGGAAGACCTATATGATTTGAAAGATAGATTCAAAAGGTCCACCAATTCAAAACTTCAGAGTTCAACTCTGAGATATGAATTAGTGAATCTAGGAACTGACATAAAACCGCAAAATATCAACTTAGGTCTTGGTCTATCTCCGGAAGAAAAATCAGCCTTCATTCAACTTTTGAAGCAATATAAAAATGTCTTTTCTTGGAATTATGATGACCTAAAAACTTATGACACTTCAATCATACAGCATACAATTCCGATGATCTCTGACGAGAAACCAGTCCAGCAAAAGCTAAGGAAAATCCATCCTAATCTGGAAAGTCAGATTAAGTCTGAACTAAATAAATTGTTGAAAGCTAAAATTATCTTTCCTATTAGACATTCTAGATGGGTTTCCAATCTGGTACCGGTCAGAAAGAAAAACGGAGACATTCGAATTTGTATTGATTTTCGAAATCTTAATAAAGCCTGTCAAAAGGACAATTTTCCATTACCACCTATGGAACAGATATTACAATCAGTTGCAGGGTCTGAATTGATGTCCTTTTTAGATGGTTTCTCGGGATATAACCAAATTTTAGTCCATCCAGAAGACCAATTGAAAACAACATTCAGAACCAAATGGGGCACATATGCATATCAAAAGATGCCATTTGGACTGATTAATGCTGGAGCCACTTTTCAAAGGGCCATGGATATTGCATTTAAAGGATTAGTGAATAAGTCAGTGGTGATTTACTTAGATGACATAACAATGTATTCTAAAAAACGTAGTAATCACCTCAGAGATTTAAAGCAAATATTTCAATGCTGTCAAAAGTATGGGATCTCACTTAATCCAAAAAAGTCCTTTTTTGCATTAAGTGAAGGAAAGCTTCTCAGATTTATAGTGTCTAAATCTGGAATCCACATTGATCCAGATAGGATTAAGGAGATTTCTGAAATATCCTTACCCCATAACAAGAAAGCCATGCAATCCTTCCATGGTCAAATTAATTTTGTTAAAAGGTTTGTCCCCGACTTCTCAAGAATTATGTCACCGTTACAAGCAATGATCAAGAAAAATTCACTCTTCAAATGGGGTCTGGCATAACATGAAGCGTTCGATCTGATTAAGCAAGCAATTATAAATGGCCCATCCCTAACGACTCCAAACTTTTCTAATCCTTTCATTTTGTATACATTTGCCTCTAAGAAATCGTATATTGCAATACTCACACAGGCTAATCAAGATAAATCATAAGCCCCATTTGCCTTTTTTAGTTCAAACTTGCAAGGGGCTGAATTAAACTATTCTGACGTTGAGAAACAAGCTTATGCTGTCTTCAAAGAAATCAAACACTTTCGACCCTTTCTTCTCAAAACCCATACAAAAATAATAGTGCCATTTCCAGCAGTAAGAAATCTGTTGGTACAGAAAGACGTGGGTGAAAAGAGAGCAAATTGGGTCATGGCCTTACAGGAATATGACGCTAAGCTTAAGCCAGCAAATATTGTAAAAGGTCAAGGTTTTTGTAGAATGTTGGCTGGAGCATCGCATATATCAAACATACCTTCCCCCAATCATGAGGTACAAATGTATGCGGTAAGCCTAAACGATATTGCATCAAGATATCTTGATATCATGTTTTATTTAAAAAATGGATATGCTCCTTCGCATCTAAATCATACAAAGAAAAGAGCCCTAAGATTGAAAGCTAAGAAATATCAACTTGTAAATGATGTACTCTTTAGGATGAATTATGATTATGTTCTTCTTCGATGTCTTGAGAAATCTCAAGGTGAAAAAGTGTTGCAGGAACTTCATGATGGACCAGTAGGTGGACATTACGCAGGAGATGCAACAACACACAAAATCTTCGGCGCAGGCTAATACTGGCCAACTTTATTCAAGGATGCACATAGCTATGTAAGAAAATATCAGATTTGTCAAACTGTTGTTGGAAGACAGAGGAAACCATCATTACCATTACAACCAGTTAATATCGACCAACCATTTGAGCAATGGGGATTGAATATAATAGGTGAGATCGTTCCTCACTCTTCTAAACAACATAAGTACATCCTTACAACTACTGATTATTTTGCTAAATGGGTAGAAGTAGTTCCTCTCAAAACATCCAACTCTGAAAATATCATCGATTTCATAGATCAGTTCATAATTACCAGGTTTGGCTTACCTTCCGCTTTAATGTTTGATAATGCATCATATTTTTCTGGCAATGCTATGACTGAATTTTCACTCAAGAAAGGTTTTAAACTTAAGTATTCTGCCAATTATTACCCACAAGGGAACGGATTGGCTGAATCAACAAATAAAAACTTGATCAAAATTATTAAACGTACTATTGATCAGAGTCATAGAAATTGGCACAAATCTTTGATGTATGCTCTTTGGGCAGATCGAATAACTCAAAAAGCTTCCATTGGCACTTCTCCCTTTAATTTAGTTTATGGGAAAGAAGTGGTTCTCCCAACACATCTAGCTATTCCTTCTTTAGCCTTAGTTCAGTTCATTGAAGAAGCTCCTTCTTCATCTTTGCAACTAAGACAATTACAGATCCTTAAGCTAGAAGAACAACGAGAATAGGCCAAAATTACCCATGCGCATTATCAAGCATTAGTAAAGGCTTCTTTTGATTCAAACATGGTATCCAAAAATGATTTTCAAATTGGAGATTTAGTATTGAAATGGGATAAAGCTCATGAAGAAAAAGGCAAACATTCTAAATTCCAACGGATGTGGCTTGGACCATTCCAAATTGTCGAAATCATAGATCCATCGACTTTCATATTGCAAGATTTAGCAGGGAAAAGAGAGTCTTTACCTTTTAATGGACAAATCCTTCAAAAATACTTTCCATAGAAGATGACCTTTTCTGTTTTTGTAAATTATTATTTTAGCTTTATTTTGATAATAAAAAGGTTGAAAATGTTTACCTTTGGTTTCCATGAAAAGATTAGTGTCTCTTGTAAATTTTGTTTTTCGCTTGTATAAATGGAACTGATTAGGAAAATTAATCTTTATTTTTGAAAAATATGGTCAAGTGCTACAAACCTGAAAGTTTTACCTGTTTCAACTTTACAAAGTTTTGATTAAAAACAACCTTTAGTAGGAATTTGCTTTATATCAATCATGAAAAGCATCAATAACAAAACAACGATTCTCTGTAGAAAAGCTACTTTCAAAAAACTCTACAATTGTCATCCAGAGCAACTCTTAAGGAACCAATGACTTCCTCCCCACTTTAGGAAATTACAAGTTTCAAATAGTAATCCAGTTACACACTATAAACTTAAAGAATAAGAGGTCTCATCAAGAGCCAGCTTATCATGATCATAAAGATTATAACTAGCTGACATTTCCAAACTGCATACCAAAACAGGGCAATGACTCAAGATTGCTTCAATCAAAAGACAAGGGGTCTCATCACGAGCCAGCTTGTTTAGTGAAGTTATAAATCAAGTGAATGGCACTGTCAAAATTTGGCTACCAAACCAAGACATTGTTCTTTAAGAATTAAAAGAAAACAAAAGCAGTAAGTGTGAATATGGATTTATCTTTGAAAACTGTATACTTCTTAAAAGTAGGATACTGGATCATTGCTGGGTAACAGGTAACCCTGTCGAGGCTATGAATGCCTGCTGGCAGTAGAGGATCTACCTACAACAAATTAGTATACTTAAAACTAATTTACAGAGATGTCTTTGTTTTTATCTTTATAAACCAAGTAATGACTGATGTAAGTATCATGACTAGCTTTGGGAAGAAAATAATCAGAATTGGGATGGATGAAACAAAATATTGTTGTTGGAAAATAGCACTATGCACCTTATAGTTCTGCAATAAAGTTTAATTTTCCAAAACCATTTCTATTTTGAAAGTTTTTAGAAAATTCAAAAACTATCAGATATAACTGGTTCTTTCAAGTGAATCGCCAATTGTTGTAGCCATCAACAGCCCCCCCCTTTTTAAAGTGTTTTCCACAACCTTTAAAATGGGGACCCTTCTAAAAAATAAAAACATAAGCATTTACATTTCCTTTTGTTCTTAATAAATCATGCTATCAAAACAAGACTTTCAAAAATTAAGATTCCTATCTTTCCTTGCTTTATGTCCACAAAATTATAATTATTAAGCTTCTCTATAAAGAACGCAATATAGTCATAAAAGCTAGGAAAACATTCGCAAATGCAAAGTCTTGAGTATTAGGATAAGTCTTAATAAGCTTGTTCTCTTAATGATAAACATTGCATCGCAAAAGGTAACGGTGGGCATACGTTTCAAAGAAACTCTCGAAAATGTGATAAAGCGATAAAGCGAGATCGCATGTCCCACAAACTCATCGCATATCGCAAATTCCATATATCACTCTGCTACTTAATACAAACGGCGAGAATTACGAAATGTGATAAAGTCTTCCAAACCGCATCTCGTAGTTCTATGATGAAACAAACGGCTTTTAATGAAGATAGGTTTTGCAATATTGCGATCTGCGATATTGCAAAGAAAATCGCAAAATTGCTTCATCACAAATCTAAGGGCTCACAGTTCGATAAAGTATTTCCCATCATTTGATGCTGGGTTATGAGCATTAATGTCAACTTAACAATCCATTGATGGTTATTTATGAGAAATGATTTAGATTTGTTCGAAAGGACTATCTCACACAAGTTGATATCTTTGATATGATTTTAAAATTAAAAGCTTTCCCGTCACCTTATTATCGATCATTATTCATTATCTTCCTTATTGTGTTTTCGTTCTCTACTTGTGAATTTGCAGGAGCAGTACGCAGAACGTAATGGGAAAGAAAGGAAAAGCTCCGGTATCTGAAAAATCAGAGATGACTCCACTATTCACAGACACCACTTGTACTAGAGAAGCAGGGATATCTACTTGGGAAGGCATGTATCAATTGCTAGAAGAAGAAAACCCAAGAGTCATGGAGGTTACAGTTACGGCAGATGGTCGTGGGTCATCCGAAGCATCACTAACAGAGCTTGCATGCTCGTTTCTGCACCGTGTCACAGCAAGGCCAAAGATACTTCCTTACACAGATATGGTAAACTGGGTGATAGACCATGCTGATATATCAGACAGGAAATTCAAGACGCGAAACCAGGAAGTCATGGGGTCATTTACCCCACAAAATTTAAGGTGCATGTATCACTTGCCAGAGCCTCAAGCTAGCTACAACAAACAATTCGTGGAAAAATTCACCAAAGAGAATGAGGATTTAGCATAATGCACTAAAAACTGGTCAGCGAAGGAGGAGCCATTAAAGAAGGATAAAAATGGTATGTACCCTATTGGGCCCCTCTCTTCTCCCTATTGTTTTGTTGCTGCAATGTTGTGTAGGTTATTCGGAAAGCCTGATATCAATAAGTTTTCGTCTGAGTGGTTACCTTTACTGGATGCGGCCACCAATGCCACCATAATGGATTGGGCCCAAATATTGTCCGATAATTTAGCTTTTGCTATTCTAAATTATTGAACTAAAAGAAGTTTTTCTCAGAGGTTTTACCCTCCCTTCTTTCTAGCCGCCTACGTCATGGATGCTATTTGTTTTGTATCTAATTTTCCCATTATGGGATGGAAATGGACAGTACAAAACCCGCTACCTATTCAAGTCTACCATAAAGAACTGTGGGAATCCAATTTCATCCCACATTTCTACAAAATCTGTCATGGAGTAATGCTACCTATTCATAAGATGTTATATAACACAGACGCCCCAAGGTTCTCCCCAGAAGCCGAAATTGACATTCTCCCTGTGGGAAGGTGGTTTGGGGAAGAATTATTCAGCTACATTAGGGTATTTGGGAGCATTGCCTCACCTCATGTGCTTCCTTTATATGTTCCTAACAAACTTATGGCTCGAGAGATAGCCTACCAAACCTGTGGTGTTGGGGGGATGAGCAGAGAACTCAAGGATAAGAAGAAGGCCATATAGCCTCAATTCCATGTGGTATGTGGGGCTTTCACATTGTTTGATTTAGGTCACGCTTTCATGGAGATAGATAACATACTGTGTCTACGACTACCTAAATTCCCAAGGAGATAGTATGACCCCTTTGATGTTATAAAGAATTTAACAACGACAGTCAAAATAAAAGTGTTCACTAAAGAGGATGATCTCTTCGACGATATTTTTCAGCAGAAAAGCTCACTCAGAGAAATCTTACATCTGGCCCAAATTCAGTTTAGTCCAGAAACACTACAGAGAATAGAGATTGGAAAATGTACCATTGGACAAATTGCGTATAGAACCAATAAGGGAGCCCACTCCCAGCATTAGCATAAGTGGAAGCTCGAGACAAGAAAAATCCAAATCAAAGTCTGAAAGAGAATCGGTTGAAAATTCTAAACAGTCAAGGAGAAATCATAGCAAAAGTGAAGGATCAGCTAGAGATACAGCCCAATCCAAGGAGAACCCCGAGAAGCAGGTTTTGTCTCCGAAACAAGTTGAGACTCCCGCTCCCCTCACAAAGCCAACAAATCCATTAATAATAGATCTGGAGAAGGAATGGGAAAACTTTAATGAGCTGATTAGCACAGAGGAGCAGAATGTAGAGACATCAAGGAATCCAGTACAGACAACCACAGAAATGATAATTGAAGGGGTTGTTAATACTCCAGAAACATAGCACATTCCTGTAACTCCTTCATCTAAAATTATACTGAAAATAGAGGAGAACCATCCTCTAAATGTGTTTTACAGTCCACAGCACAAAGTTGTTGTCAGGAGACAGAGAAAGAAGCGGAAAATAAATAGTGTGCTCTCACCTGAAGCGGAGCCTTTGGACGTCCTCTGGCAAGACCCACCTACTGATCTGTCAGAGAACCTGACCAGACTCTCTCAAATCGCAGGAGCTTATGCTTCTGCTACAATTGATAAAGCATCTGAAGTTAAAATGTTACTTAAAGATAGAGAGGATAAAATCCTATTTTTTCAGCAACAGCTACAGCAAGCCAGCATCAGTCGGGAAGCAGAGGAGAAATTGGAGAAGTTACAATAAGACTTCTAGCAAATGCAGTTGGGTTATCAAAATAGTCTGGTTGGAAAAGAACAATAGTTACAGGCCACAATAGAGCTACACAAGGATGACCCTAAAATTGAAGAATATGTCACAGAAGCTCTTGCCCTAAACAACTAGCAGGAAATGCTTTGCTAAAGAATATCGCAATGGAATTCCCACTGCGAGAAAAGCGACAATATTACAAATCAAGTCGTAGACTTACGACTTGATTATGACTTGATTCTTAAGAAAGTGTCTGAATTTTTGAATTGGCAGGAATCAAAGGAAGGAAAGAAAGTAGGATTACCCAAGATAAATGAATCCCACAAAGAAATGCTATTTGATAAATGGGATGCACAGCTCAAAGAAGCAGAATAGGCAGTGGAGGAAGCGGTGACAGCGGCAAGCAATATCATTGACTATATCAATGAAAATCTGCATAGAGCCAATCTAATATCAGAAACCACTCCAGGATCCCTTCCAAAAGCGCAACAATTGCAAAAAAGGTGGAAACAGACAGCAGAAGAAAAAGTAGTGTAATTAAGAGGATAACAAAGTTAAATTGGGACACTTACTGGCAGCATTTGGTAAAACCACACAGTCAGTGTATGACTCTGAAGTGCCTCACAACCTCCACCGAGAAGATAGCTCCAGCGCTTTTTGATTTCATTTTCACAAGTCAATTGAAATCTGAGGTCAGTCAACCTACACTCCTGAAGCCAATGCTAGACATTTGCAACTTAAGGGAACAGATGCATAATTGATCATAGATTCAGTTTTAGTTTATTTTTAGTTTATTTTTTCTTTAAATGAGGACGGTCATTTAAACCTCCTCCTACATTTTGTAATAACTATTTTTAGTCTTTAGTTAGTAGTATTTAAACCCCTCTCATGCATTTAGAGAGAGGTCCAGAAATTTGTCAAAAACAATTCTTCAGAACATGCATTTTTTCCCTCTCAGAGGAGGTTTTGATAAATGAATGGAAAGAGATTTATTTATATCTGTGTTTAATGTTTGCTACTGAAATGCACTTTTGTACTCTTAGTGGATATTGAATTATTTGAAGATAGATATAAATCGCCGAAGCTCATGAGCAGGACCTATTATCAATGGTACTTTTATCTCTTAATAACTTTTGCTTATGCGAAAAGTAATATGTTATTTTCAGCTGTTTATATATGAAAGCCTGAATGTCCAGTTATCATTTTTGTATTTTTGTATGATGGTAACTATTCTTTTTATGCTTAGTGTATGAATGACTTATTATGTGATACGTTTATCATAATTGTTTCAGCTAATTTCTTATACGAAACAATTCATTTCTAAATGGATTCTTTTCTCGTAGTAATTGAATGATATTTATTATTGATTGTTGTTGGAAACTATTTTAGATAGCATAAGTAAAGAGTTAATCCCGGGATAGTTTTAGAATTAGATGTTTCCCTTCATTAGAATAAAATTGCATATGTTAAATTAGATTTAGATTAAATCATTCTCTTTATAAACCGTTAGAAAAGGAAAACATCACTCCCCTAGTCTCATCATAAACAAATTGGGAAATTGGTCCCATTACCCCCAGTTGGAGCCACTATCCCAAATGGAAAAGGAGTTATTTCCAAGGTCCGGACCGAGTGGTTATCCCCCTTGTTGTAGACCTGATTTTCGAGGCTTCAACACAGTTACAAACCCAAACTAGAGAATCTTTTGACTACAAGCAAGGGTATGATTCTGCTATCTTCGAAGTGCATAAAGAATACAATTTGAGGAGCAAAAAGAACACTGATGTTCTGGACCAAAACAAGAAAGCAATACCTAATCAGCCTAAGAAATTGAAAGTTGCAAATCAAAATCCTCCAGTTACAAAAACTCTACAAATCCTTTCTAGATCAAATCAAAACCCTCCCAGTCCCACCATTGAAGATGTAACCAATGACCAACCTTCTAATGAGCAACCTTCCACTTTAGTTCCCCTCAAGGAAACAGTGGAACAATCTCCAGAAATTATATTAGAAAATCCAACTAAAAGGACTCCAAACACTGAAAAAGAAGAACAAACTACTCAGAACCCTAGTGCTAAGATTTCAAATGTTCAAATAGATAAATCCCCTCTGCCTTTCAATTTGGGAGCAGAGGTGGCCAAAATTAAGATCTCGGTTCCTTTAACAGAACTGGTCAAACATGAAAATTATTGATCTTGAATAAGAAAATCTTTAAACTTCGTGGAAAATGAAGACTCCATTAACCTATTTAATGATCAACCCGAGTTAATTTTCGGTCCTGATGTTAATGGAAAACCAGTGGAAGCAGGGATACCACCCTTCTACATTAGCCTTAACATCCACAATAAAAACCTACATAATGCCATGCTAGACTCTGGGGCTTCGCACAATATTATGCCTAAATCCGTTATGGAGAAAGCTAAACTTGGATGTCACTAGACCCTACATTCATTTTATTCAAGCCAAGTTAAGTGCTTAGGACTTATAAAAGACCTGTGTGTTTCCTTAGTGCAGTACCCTGCTAAGACCATTCTTATGGACATAGTTGTTGCTGATATACCACCTAAGTATGGTATGTTGTTGTCTAGATCTTGGGGTGCCAAACTCCAGGGATCTCTACAACTTGACATGCCGTATGCTACTATATCAATCTTTGGACATCCTAAGAAACTGTATAGAGAGACTCTGATGAAGTATGTAGTGAGTACCCAGGAGAGGCCTCAAAACTTTCATATATATTCAATGCATTATGATATTGATTCTTTCATTCTTTACAATGTTGAATCTAACCAAGAAAATACTTCAGACAGAATCATGGCAGAACCAAAAGAAATTACAGTAACAAAAGAAAATCCAAATTTCCAAATTCATGAGATTTCAGATAATAAAGATGACCTAGATACTTTAGTCAAAGAAGATTTTATTCCCCTAGACAATAAGAATTATGAACATGAAATTCTATGGCATCTTGAATTCGATGGGTCAGTAAACAAACTAGGTGCAGGAGCAGGACTATGGATTACAACTTAGAAAATGATCATTCAGAGGGTCATGCCTATAGATTGAACTTTAAATGTACAAACAACATGGTGAATATGAAGCACTTCTGTTAGGTCTGAAATTGGTCAAAAGGTTAGGAGCCATAAGAGTCTCTATTATGGGAGATTTAGAGTTGGTAATAAAACAAATTAATGTTGTTTATATGACTAGGGATCCTAGGTTAGGATTTTATAGAGGAACAGTTGTAGAAATACTAAATACTTTTCTAGAAACCAAGCTTGTTGTTATTCCAAGAAAACACAATATGCAAGCTCACAGTTTAGCGATGTTTGCTAGTACTTGCAAGTTTCCATTTCAGCCCAACCATCAATACACTATTGAGGTTAGGCATAGACCTGCTATTCCTAACAACTTAAAGAACTGGCAAGTGTTCGATAATGATCAACAAATTAACAATTTTCTAACTTTAGATGATGAATTTGTAAATAGCAACATAGACACAGATATAACATTAGATTTTGATTACACTGATAAAGTAGAAATTAACGAAGTAGAAGATGAAAAGATAGATAATTTCCATCCCACAAAGTTTACAAAATCATATATTTGAAACCTAAAACAAATGGAAATTGATGAAGCAATCGATGAAGAATATGAAGTCATCAATCTTAAAGACAATTTTTTTCCCAAAGGATTAACTCCTTTGGAGGACTTATTTGATTCAAACGATGTCCCTAAAAAGCATAAAATGGAACCTTTAAAATCAGACATTGAGGAGTGTAACATAGACTCTGAAGAAGATCCCAAAATGATAAAACTGTCAAACTCTTTACCCCGCAATGAAAAAGTGAAATACATAGAACTTCTAAAGGAATTCCAGGACGTTTTTGCTTGGAATTATGAGGACCTTAAGTCCTATGATACCAGCATAATACAACACACCATTCCCTTAAAAGAAAATCAGAAGCCTTTTAGACAGAAGCTTAGAAGGATTAACGCCATTTTATTGCCTTCTATTGAAAAGGAGATCAAAAGAATGTACGAAGCCAAAATCATTGAACCAATTAGATTCTCAGATTGGGTCTCTAATTTGGTACCTACAAGAAAGAAAACTGGCGAAATAAGACTGTGTGTTGACCTTAGGAATTTGAATAAAGTTTCACTTAAGGATAACTACCCTCTTCCTAAAATGGATCACATATTACAGAGGGTAGTAGGTTCAACCAGAATCTCACTGCTAGATGGGTTTTCTGGTTATAACAAGATCCTATCACCCATATGATCAGGAAAAAACTACATTCACCACTCCATGGGGCACTTTCATGTATGTGAAAATTCCTTTTGGGTTAAAAAACGCAGGGACCACCTTTCAAAGAGCAATGGACATAGCCTTTGCTAAGAAAATCCATGACTTCCTGGTAATATACCTAGATGATATCACAGTATTCTCTAAACCAGATCAGCAACACCTGGATCATCTTAGGCAGGTCTTCACCAAGTGTAGAAAGTATGGAATTTCCCTGAATCCTAAAAAATCTGTATTTGGGTTGGAAGAGAGAAAATTGCTAGGCCACATAATCTCCAAAGATGGTATCTGAATTGACCCAACAAGAATTGAATCCATTTTGCAGATACCACATCCCAGGAACATCATAGAACTACAAGCATTTTTAGGTAAAATAAACTTTTTGAGGAGATTTATCTCTAATTTGGCTGAACTAATTAGATTACTAAACGACATGTTAAAGAAAGATTCGACTATTAAATGGACTCTAGAGGCTAAAAAGTATTTTGAAGATATAAAGCTAGCCTTAATACAAACACCAGTTCTCAATAGTCCGATGTTTGATAGGTATTTCATCATTTTTTCCTTCGCCTCAGAACACACAATTGTTGCAGTCCTACTGCAGAAAAATGATCAGGGTTTTGAACAACCAATAGCTTTCTTTAGCAAAGCCCTGAGAGATGCACCTTTAAGGTATAATATAATGGAAAAACAAGCTTTTGCTCTGGTTAAAGCTATTAAAGATTTCAAAGTTTATATCTTGTTTTTTCATATAGTAGCATATGTTCCCAATGTTGTAGTCAAAGACATTCTAAAACAGGATGGACCAGATGGAAAGAGAGGGAAGTGGATAGCTACCATATTAGAATATGATTTAGAAATTAAACCTACAAAATTGATCAAAGGCCAAGGTTTAGCCAAGCTCATGGTTGAATCGAACTGTCAGGCCCTAGACATAAATTTCATTGCAGAATTGGATAACGAAGAGGAGATGGCGACTCCGCGGATCAGCCAGGCCTTTACAGATTCACCATGGTATTCTAACATTATATATGTTCTACAAAATCTTCAAGCTCCTCGTGAGTTGTCCATAACTAAAAGTAGGTTCTTAAAAATGAAATCTTTGAAGTTTTGCGTAATTGACAATGCTTTATTTTGGAAAACTCATGAAGGCATCTTTCTTAATTGTTTGTTAAAGGAAGAATTTGACAAAATATTACAAGAGTTTCATGAAAGTAACTGTGGGGGACATCTATACTGGAAGACCAAAGCTGATAAAATCTTAAAAACTGGTTTTTACTGGCCCACTCTGTTTTCAGATGTAAAGAAATTTGTAACCTCATGCCACAAATGTCAAATTTTTGAAGGAAAAAGAAAACTATTACCATTACCTTTGAAACCCATATCTACTGAAACACCATTTCAACAGTGGGGTCTTGACTTCATTGGTGAAATTCATCCCCTTTTCTCTGCCCAACATAGATGGATCTTGACTGCCACAGATTATTTTACAAAGTGGATAGAAGCTATACCCTCAAGGCAAGCTACTAACACTGTCATAATAGGTTTCCTTGAGGCCAACATTTTTTCCAGATTCGAATGCCCCACCAAAATCATCACAGACAACGCAACAACTTTTAAATAAAAGAGGATGATTTATTTCTGCAACAAATATCACATAACGCTGGGTCACTCCACAGCCTACTATCCCCAAGGAAATGGACTAGCAGAGTCTTCCAACAAAAGTTTAGTGAATATCATCAAAAAATTGTTGGAAGATAACAAGAAAACCTGGAATAAGAAACTAGTAAATGCGTTGTGGGTAGATAGGCTGACCACAAAGAAATCCATTGGTACCAGTCCTTACCAGCTAGTCTATGGAATGGAGGTTGTCTTCCCATCTTCCTTGGGAAAGCCAGTAATGAAATTTCTCCAAGAAACATAGGTTGAGCCAAATGATATTCAAAGGAGGATCAACCAGACAATTCACTTGCAGCAAACCAGGGAAGAAGTGTATATCATATCCCAATTTGTGCAAGAGAGAATCAAGAAAGCTTTTGACAAAAGAGCCAAGGCAGAAAATTTCTATCTAGGAGATAAATTTTTGAAATGGGACTCAAGAAGGGAAGATAAAGGTAAACATGGGAAGTTTGACTTCCTATGGAAAGTCCCTTATATCATTTATGATTTCAGAGGTAATAATGCTTATTTCCTCAAGGAATTGGATGGTGTAGAAGTAGAAGGAGGACCAGTTAATGGTCGAATGCTTAAGCACTATATAGATCCCAGTCACTGATTTCATTAATCACTTGTACATATGTTATTTTGCACAATGTTTAGTGTTGATTAGATGGTAATTTTGGAGTTGAAGCCCAAAGAGAAGGCCCTAAACTTCAAAAGTTTCACTGTCATAAATATCAATAAAACAGCAAAGTAAAAGGGAAAAGTTGCAAAGTAAAAACACAGTAATTCATAGGGCCATTGATCTACTAGTTCTTGACATTTCACCAAGAAATGCCATCCCCAAGTGAAGCCACTGTTATGTTCATATACCAATAGGAGTCATAATTTTTGAACGCCTGAGGTCAAATCTATAATATATACATACCTTTGCTTTTAACAAATGTTTTCCATATTCAAATAATCAAAAAAAAATTAAAAAATGTAAAGAGGGTATGTCCTAAAAGAAAAATCAAAGGACAAAAAGAATGAAAAAGGTCAAAAAGTTGAAAAAATGAACCCCAAGGAAAAAGAAAAAGACAATGAAAGTGTGCAAGTCAAAATGCCACTACCATTTACTTTGATGTAGAATAAGAAGATTATGTGCAACTTGTTACCTTTGTTACAATCCATGGATATTCCAAATGTTTAAACTAGGCTATTTCATGCTTATATGTAGAGAAATAAAATCTGACCAAACAATGTAATCTTGGCAGATAAGTAGATAGGTAGAGTAAATAAAAGCAGCTCAACTGTTTAATCTGAGCCCTTCGATGTAATAAGGTTAGACTTAGATAGATTACTTTTGTAAAAAGAAAAGAAAAGGTTTGGTAAGGGTTTGCTACCATAAGTGCACCCTAATAAAGAGTAGAAAAAATGGTAGGATGAGTAGATGGGTAAGTAGTTGAATGGTTGCAGAATTATGATGATTGATTAGATTAAATCATATCATTTACTTTCATCATCAAATTTCTAAAGTATGGATGATAATTAAGTATTTACCAAAGCACACAAAGTCAAATTGATTAATCTCCCTCATTCACTACATTTTTCACTTAACTAATTTCCAAGGAAGGTCTTAAAGTATCTAAAACCTTAAGTTAAAGGGGCTCAGAGCATTTCTCTGACTTCTGGAGGGACTAGAACCTCGGCCCAATAACTTATAGGTTCTAAGTACTAAAATCCCTTCATAAACATTCACCCCCTTCAATTCATTCATTTTCCCCTAAAAAAAATCCCTTTTCCTAAGGTAAAAGCATCATTTGCCTAGGGAAAGTAATCACCCCCATGTAAAACCCCTTTTTTTTTCTGAAAAACTCACAAAAATGCACTTACCCTAAGTTATGATGTTTCCATGTGAAAAGTAAATAAATCTCAAAACACATTATACTTAGCGCAAATCCATTTTTCCATATTAACTTCTAATTTTATTTGTATATTAATTCCCGAAAATTAAACCCTTTCCCTTATATTTTATTAAACCCCTTTAACTTTAATATCCCGTCCCCGAAACTTTGAAACATAAACTTTATTAATAAATAATTAATGGGTTAATTAAGTCAATCAAAGGCTAATTAAAAACCAAGATCCACCGCCGAATAAAAGAGATTAATTAACCGATCTGCGTTAATTAATAATCGACCCCGCCAATGAAATCACTCCCGACATCATTAAACCTCCATAATCCTTCATTAATTACATCCCGTCGTGCCCCTCCATTAAACTTCATATCAAATCATCACCCCGATCACCGTATGATCTGATATCTTTTGATCCAATGGTCGATGCTCATATCGGGCGGCCTCCGAAGGCCGACCTTTACCCTCTTGGTATGGGTGGTTTCACTATTCACCCCATTGCTACGTGGCACCTGATGAATGGCATCGGGCGGCCTCCCCACAAAACCACTCAAGCCCAAAAGCAGTGTGATATGATCCCGCTTACCACCTCCCGCTAAACGACAAAACGTCACATCCCCCGCTTAACGCCAAATGTCCCTTTCTCCGTGTACCCGCCAAAATAGTTGACTTTGCGAATAAAACCAAAAAAACTCATTGTTTTTAGTTTTATGGTGAAAAATACCACTCAGACCTCTATGCAAGCACCAAAGTACATGTAATCATCAACCCACGTCCAACTGCCAACCTGCTGAAGCTGCTGAAACTTCAGACCACCTTTCAGTCACGTACGCTTCCTGAAAACCATGCACAGTCAACCATCACTCCGTTCAAAGTCGAAACCAGGTATTTACCCAAATTCACTGAGAAACCCTGTTTTATTCCTGAACCTTGACTCAATTGCTTCAGATTACTAAGTAATTCAGTAAGATAGTTGCCCAGTGACTCCAAAATACTCTGAATTAGACCAGTTTTCCCCAATTTCACTGAAAACCCTTCGCCCCCATCCTTGAATCCACAAGAACCAAGGATGGTTGCTCCCATTGCATTAAACGTCCTGCCAATTTCTACTCCCCATAGGGATTTAGACCATCTCCCATTAGAAGATAAAGATTTTCAAATTAAAGATACCTCTGTCCAAGAATCCCCTTTGAAACTATACTGCAGGTACAGAGACCAATACCTGAACCATGCAGACTACATAGGACTTTGGGAATCAGGTTTACCCAAGTACCAATTCCCCAGAGTTCATATCTTCCCAGAGATTATCCATTACTGCCATATGAACTATAATCCCAGCCAAAGGGCAGTGATGACCCCTGATCATTCTGTATTATTTACCATCACTGTTGAGTCCATAAATGAAATGTTGCAGTTACAACCAAGCCAAAGCTTGACCCCTCTTTCTGTTGGAGATTTGCTTAACATATTCCCTACACTCACCTCAATCAAACTTGCTCGGTTATTCCAGACCTTCATTAGGGAAGAACAATACATTCCAAAGGACCCTCCCCCTTACATGTGGACTATATTCTCTGATCTTGGCCGAGACATCATAGAAATGATATCCAATGTGTTAGGCCAGACTACAAGTGAATTTGTTGATGAAATTATTATTGCCTTTATGTCCATTTACACTCCTGGACAGCCCCCTGCCATCATGTTTGACTATGCTAAATTTATTGCAGATAAGATGCATGATCAATTCATGATGATGGATAATGAAAGAGTGTTCAAATATTCTTCAGTTTTATATCATCTTTTCTTGTATTATCAAGCTGACAAATTCCCAATCACACTCCAAAAGCTTGATACCAGAGGCAACCCTAAATTAGTGGTCTTCTGGACTTCATTAATCCACCTACATGACTCTCAATATTCTTATACTGATTTCATAGATCTCTTTGTGCACCTAGTGGCAACTATGCTATTAGGAATTCATCCCCCCAGAATCAGCACAGATATCAGGAGGGTCCTACAGTTGTCCAAACAAGATAGAGTGGAAGATTGGTACTTATACCAAAACCACACTGAAATCAAAATATATGGATGTTAGTTGCCTCCCTAAAAATTACCAAAAAACCTCCCCATGAAATTGTTTGCTCTGGAGTACTATAGGCAAATGATTAATTCAAATGAGATGCATTTTGTGAAGGCCAAGAGGAAAGCTCAACTTAGGATAAAATATCATCTTGGCCCCTTCATATGTAATAGTAGGGAAGCAGGAAAGGAAGCAAAAGAAATCCTCCAAAGGCTGAAACTAAAACAAAGTTTTATCTGGAATTATGACCCTTTAGATTTCATTTGCAATAGGAGAAAAAAGAACAAATTATCTCCTTATATCCACCATAGAATTCCTGAAATTAAACAGTATGCAAATCATCTAGAATGGGTGGAAAACACTTTAGTAGACCGAGATAGTACAAAAGTTGATGTCAATAATGTATTTATTGATTTAGAAAGAAGACTTGATGAAGATTCATTTGTACAGGTGCCAGGAGAATCTCAATATCAAAGGCAATCACAGGAACATAGTGGGAAAATAGCAGAAGAAAGACCTCAAGAGCAAGAGGAATTAAAGCAGCCAGAGGAATCAGAACAGCTAGAGATATCAAAAGAACTTGGTCGACCAAAACATATCATGAGCAATCCACCTATCTTACATACTCCTCTAAATGAGGAGAGAAAACCTAAGAGAGATAGAGAGGAGGCCACTCCTTCTAGCAGACCTGTTGCCCAGACTTATGTCAAGAGGCAAAGGCTAAATCTATTTTCAGAACAAGAGTTTACTAAAGAAACAGTTGGAACTGCAGGTGCAGAAAGAGTAGAAAGCAGGCAGACCACTCCCTCAGGAGGTACGCAAGAACCTTCCACCTCACAGGCTCAAATGCTGGAGAGACAACAGAGCGTGGAAGTATCCTCATTTAGAGCTCCAAGTGGCCAGAGCCAAGACATTAGAGAGAAATATAAAGAAATAAAGTTCAAGAATGGAAGATTAAAGGCCCAAAGCTATGCACATTATCTAAAAATGGATCCTACTAATCAGACAAGGCTAATGTCAGCCTTTGATGTGAAAGAGGGTAAAATGCAGATGACTTTCATAAAGCCAACTACACAGCAACCCAGGTCAATTACAGATTACTTGAAAATAGACTTTGAAGTATTGGCAAAGGATATCCATCCTATTGACCAAATAGAATTACACAAGCAAACTGGGGAAATGGTCTACTCCACCTTGACCAGCAAGGCAATTGAAACTCACCAACTCCAAAATTCTCTGAATAACATATCGGCATAATTCCAGTTAGAGAAGGCCTCTTCATAGGCCAAAGATACCAGAATAAGGTCCTTAGAGGACTTAGTCATAGAACTGGGCCATGATCCCAAAGATGTGAAAGCTGCTGAAAATCTTATTAAAAAGAAAAATGATGACATAGTTGCACTGAAAAAGCAGCTCAAAATTCCTCCTCTACATCATCCTCAGACAGCTGAAGTGTTGGAAACCCAGAAGGAGGAATAGCTTATGGACTTAGTCCTTAAGCTGAATGAACAACTGAAAGAAACAGAAAAAGAGTTGGATAACATGATACAGTCTAGACAGAGTGAGTTGGCCACCACTCCTCAGACTATAATCCCTACAGTCTCTACAGCAGTACCCTCCACATTGGTTGCTTCCTTAGCACCAATAGTTCCACCAGCTACTGCTCTGCTGGTCACAGGTACATCAACAAGAATAGGGACATCCACAGAAAAGACGGCTGAATTGGTAAAATCCATGGAGGAAATGAGCATCCAGGCTACTGAGCTTAAAAAGTTTAGAGAAAAAGTGTCAAGTTTGGAGACTGATTGCAAACTTGCAAAAATACAACAGAAAGAAGAAGCTCAAAAGAATCAAAGAATGGGAGAAAGAATAAAATTCCTTGAAAAGGACTTGACATTGCAACAACCATTTGGAGACATGAAGTAAATTCTTTGGGCCAACATCATTGATTCTATCAATGATGTTTGGCCATTTATTCAAGTAATTTTTTAAGAGTTGATAGATAAGCTTGAAGAAGCCGACCAATTGATAAAATTTTTGAACAGCAGAAACAGGTATTAGCTTGATGAACTGTAAATAGAATATAGAAAAAGAACCATCATAGAAATAAAGAAGATTCTCACCTAAAGGAACCTGATGCTCAATCTGGAGAAAAGATGTCAGAGCATCCAAGCTGATATTGACAGATTTATGACAAAGTTTGGTATTTTGAGGGAAAAAGGACTTCCCAGTCCTATGGTAATACATGACAAGCTGATGACCCAGGACAATTACATTGAAAGACTAAACAAGTTGGCCTGCAACCAAGCTAGTACTTTAGGGGTAAAAGCTCTTCCCACTGGAAAGGTATTATATGATAGTTTGGAAAATCTGTTTTTCATAAAGCATGAGGTAAAGCACTTGTTCGTCAACAAGCCAAATTTTGCTAATTATACCAAAGCTGACGAAATATATAGGAAAATGATAAGGATGAAATTACCTTATAGTGAATGGTGGATGAAACTAACAGATTTACTATAAAGTTACTGCAGTAAATCTATGTAGTTGCTAGTTAAAATAGGTAAAACAGAGTCAAAGTGTAGCAAGTAAATAGTATCAGTAGGTAGAAGACAGAAAGTGATTCCAGCACACAACTATAAAGCAACTGAAAGAGAAAAATCTGAATTACAACAGCCAGCAAAGTCACGATAAAAGGGACAGCAAGAAGGCAGTTCTCCGTTTGTCTCTATCTTCGTGCTGAAGATATTTTTGGTTTCCTAGAATAATTCTCATATTGTTATGAGATATTTTGTAACATTTTTTGTATAAATACTTCATATTTTTAAGTAATGAGGATGGATTAAAATACATTTCTATAGACATTTTATATCAAGCTAAGGAGCTATTGTATTCAATACTGGACTGGTTTTGCTGGATCATGAAATAAAGCTAAGGACATTTCATTGGATTCTTGTGCACAATTGGAACCAAATAAGTATTATCTCTTCATGTTTAAATATTGTTTTCTTGTCATATTATAAATATTCACATGTGTCTCTTATGAAATCTGAAAAGTAAACAAGGAATGATATCTCAGAATTAGCTTAAATTCTCTACGTTTTAACTGTTTACTTTCTATATGTTTTCTACTAAACTATCTTGGTCTGGGAATTCTTAAGTTCTCCCTTACTTCCATAGTTCCCCCCCTCCTTTGGTCCATAGTAAAGGACTATCAGTTTCCCTTTGCTACTGATCATCCTTATTTTCTTTGTCTTAATCCCAGTTAAGGATTATTCATTTCCCTTTGCCCTGGTTAGGACTACCTCATCCATTTGAATTGGCAAATTTGCTTTTGTTGTGCTAGCCTGCCCTGTGAACTCTTACTTTAGTGATTGATCTGATCCAATTAAGCCACTCTTTGATTGACTCCATAGCCCAATGGCCTGAATACTTGTTTTGCCCATCTGTTTTCTTAATTCCACCACCCAATCAAAACCAAAACATCATGAGCACTAAGAACTAGCCTGAAATCCCACTCAAAACAAAGTTAAATTATAAAGAGAGAGCCCTCTCTAGACTTAGGTTGGCTAGAACCCAAGTCTAAAAGATTAGGTTTGTGGTTACCTCAGACTATTCCTTCTTTGATAACTTCTAGGGAAGACATCTGAGTGATAACGACGTGTATATGTATATGGATGCAAATATCGCCATGAGCTAAGTTATAAAGTTGCAATAAGTGGTATGGATGGCATGTTATTATGGTTTTTATATTGTCATGTTGTCATGATGTTTTTATTTTGAGCAAGTCTTTCATTGTATATATTGCAACGAGCTAAGTTATAAATCTCCATGGGTAGTATGTTTTCTTTTTAAGGATTTTGTTGAGGTCATGGTGTGGTTTAACATCGAGGATGGTGTTCCTCAAGGGGGAGGCTTCTGTAACAGCCCTCGTGAAAATTTCATGTAATAAAAGTTAATAAAGGCAAAATAAGACCACGGTTAAGGGACACTTATTCCATGTTGAATGTTGGGAAAAGATATCCTAGTGGGCATCATTGGATGTGTGTTTTGGATAAGGAAAATTGGCAAAGGAATTAAAAGGAAAAAGGGATTTTTTGGCACATTTATCTATGAAAATAAAGAAAATTAGAAGAAAAGTGAGGTGAAAGGTCACATGTTGCATGTGAGGAGGAAATTGAAGGAAAATAATAGAAAATGAAGATATTAGACGACTCATTCATAAAAAGGATTCTGAGGATTAGCTGGTAACCTTTTGTCAGTTCAAGTTTGGAGCTCTCTCATTATTCGCTCTCTCTCTCTCTCTCTCTCTCTCTCTCTCTCTCTCTCTCTCTCTCTCCTCTCTCCCTCTCTCTCTCTCACTCTTGGTCACTTAGAGTTTTCTTGGAGCACTCTAGCTTTGGAGAAAGGAAGGAAAACCAAGAAAAGGGAAAGGAAGGAAAGTGAGGATTAAGGAAAGGAAAGCAGGATCAAGTAGCTTCAGCAGGAATACTTGCAGGCAACCTTTTGCATGTGTGATTTCCTAACTGGTTTGGACATACATGGCTTTGCATGTTGGTGTATGGTTATCTTGATGTCAGTGGCATGGTTTTGTCGAGTTATGACAATGGTTTTCATCTTAGCCTTTCATTTTTCTGGATTCCATGGACAGTTGGGATGTCTATCTCGATTTTGAGCTTTGGTTTTCTGGATGGATTACGGAATCCAGGACGGAGGTGGTCTCAAGTTTCATTCCCAAAGGCATAGGAATCCCTTGACCGGTTTTGGTGGGATACACAGTAAAGCCTGAGGGAGAAGTCTCGATTTAGGGCCTAGTGATCCAGGTTTGGATTATGGTAAAGTCTGAGAGACTGGTATCGGTTTAGGGCCTAGTGATCCGAGATTAGATTGCAGTAAAGCCTAAGAGAAAAGGAGACAGAAAATTTCTCAAGGATAGTGATGGATTCTGGATGGCATTCCAAGTTTGGCTCATTTGTGATCGGAGCACCGGTTTTGGTGTGATCGCGGTTTGGTGAGGGTGGATGTGGTTTAACCTCTGGATTCCCTTGGTTTTTCTTGGATTGGTTGTTCTATGAGATCCCACATTCATGCTTGGAATATGGCATGGGGGTGACTGGCTGAAAGAGAGATTTTGTTCAGCCATGTCTATGGTCATGTAGTATGTGGAAGTCCCGAACCTAGTCAGATTAGCCTATGATTAATAAAAGCTAAGTTCTCTTACTTTTGCACTCATTTATATGTGGATTTAATGGTTGTCGTATATTTGCTATTTATATGGTTTTATGCTGGTTATAAGCATGGTTATATGACTGGTTCATATCATGGTTATTTCATGTATTTAGTTGTAATTATTAAATGGATGGGTGTAAGACCTAATTGATGATATAATCGTTCAATGGAGAAGGTGGTGATCCTTCTAGTTATGTTTCATAAGTTCTTTCTGTCATTCATGCTTTGTCTTGTATCCTAGACCTATAGGTTGCATTGATGCAAAGTGTTTGACAAAATGGTAGTCCCAGTTGGGGATGCTCAGGCTTGGCCCTGAGGTTGATTTTTTATTTGTTTATATTTTCATCATGCCTTTGATGGATTTTGAAGGTTACAACAAGTTCTGGGCAGAGGCCAGGATTCTGGGGTAGAAAAGTGGCTCAAATCCTTGGTACGTTGGCACAGGTCTACTGAAAAAAGTCCGGGGACATTGGCACATAGGCCTATGAAAGAAACTTTGGCTTTTGGTCATTATATTTCCTATAGCATGAGAGTGACCAGGGGTTAAAAGGCTTAAATCATTAGTGGGACTCAGGGACAGGATGTTTGAGTGGTTGACATGTCTTTTGAGGGTGTTGTTGTTGATCTGGAGGGGTTTGTTTAAGGTGTTTCATCGATTCCATTTCCTTAAGGTCAACAAGGAAGTTGAATCCCTTATAGTAGCCTCTCTCGTTGCATGTTTACCCTGGCTGGTCAGTTTCTTAGGTAGACCTGGGAGGAGGGGGTGTTACGTCACTGTCGATATTTTTAAAGCCTGTTGGGAAGTCGTGGGCAGTGAGATCACTGCGGTAGTTGAAGATTCCTGCAAATCGACAACAATACTCAAAGCCCTAAATGCCACTCTCATAAATTTGATCACAAAAGAGAAATACACTAACACCCCTAACAGGTTCAGACCTATTTTCCTATGCAATTCCATCTACAAAATTATCTCAAAAGTTATCACAAATGGGATAAAACCCTCACTCCCAATCCTGGTTTCGGAGGAATAGGTTGTATTTGTTGAAGGAATATGGATCGTAGCCAATATAATCCTAGCCCATGAAATCATTCACTCCCTCAAGGCTCAGAAAAAGGTTGGAATTATTATGCAATTGAACATTGCTAAGGCGTATGATAAGTTAAACTAGGAATATCTAGCGAACCTCTTAAATGCCTTCGGCTTCAGGCAGTTTTGGGTCTAGTGGATCATGTCACTTGCCACCTCCACTAGTTTTTCAATACTAGTCAATGGGGCTCATGCACATCCTTTCTCTCCCACTAGATGCTTAAGACAAGGAGACCCTCTTTCCCCTTTCCTTTTTGTGTTGGCCATGGTGGGCCTCAGAAAAGCCATCAAAAAAGTGTTTGCTGCAGGGGAGATCAAAGGATTAAAACCTTATACATAATGCAAATCGACCACCCACCAACAATTTGTGGATGATACAGTGATACATGGAACCCCCTTAGTCAAGGAGGAAAAAACCTACCAACATATCCTTGAGGATTTCGCAACTGCCTCAGGTATGGAAGTTGATCATTCCAAATCCATGGTTTTCTTTTTTAATACTCATATTGTTGTACAAATAAACCTTTCTCGCATTTTAGGCTTCTAAAGGAAATCCTTGTCGTCAAAGTACTTAAGAGTCCCTCTAATAGAAAAAGCTAGTAAGAAAGCCACCTGTGAGACCCTAGTAGAAAAAATACAACACAAGGTTAGTTAGTGGACCTACCGGGCTCTAAACCTGGCAGGCAAACTGGTGCTAACCAAATTGATTTTGCAATAAATCCCTATGTTTCTATCAACGGTTCTTCCAGCTCCTAAAGGAATCCTCAATAAAATTAGAGAAATCCACAGGAATTTCTTGTGGAATAGGGCAGAGGAAAAAAATACATGGGTGTTGGTGAGTTGGGGAAAATTTTGCAATCCAACACCATAGGGGTGATTATGCCTCCTAGACCTAGAAACTTTTAATGTTGTCTGCGGATCCAAATTATGGTGGCAGTTGATTAAGGAGGTAAATCTCCCCTAGCCTTCATTTTGGAAGGTCAAATATGCCCCACAGTGGCACCCACAAGCTTTAATCAGATTTAATGATAAAGTGTTAGGATCTACCACATGGAACCTGGCTTGGAATAACAAGGGTTTGATACTTGAGCATTGTTTTTGGGAGATTCGGAATGGAAAATCAACATTATTTTGGGAAGATGCATGGCAGCATGAACTTAAATTAGTCGGTCCAGAACAAATGGAACTCCGTGAGTTGCTGCAAGAATAAGGTAAAATAATAGTTCATCAATATTGGGACCCCAAGGGAACCAACAAAAAATGGAGAAAGTGGACAATCCTAAATCAATTCGCACAACAACCACTAACCCAAATGGCTAAAGGCCTAAATGAAGATCTTTAGCTATGAAGGATCCTTTGTTTGGAGGATGAGGATCAAATCTGATGGAGAAGGTAGCAAGATGGCCATTTTACTTTGAAGGAAGCCTGCAAATACCTCATAGAGAATCAGTCAGTCGTTGAAGGGCCAAATTGGAAGAAGATCTGGTCATCTCATTAGTGGTCGAAAATCAAAATGTCCATTTGGTTGGTAATGCACAAAAAAATTCTAATTTGGTAAAATATCTACCAAAGAGGGTTCTCAGGACCTTCACGCTACATCCTGTACCAAAAGAAAGAGTAAAGTATCAACCATCTCCTAAATAGCTATGAATACATAGCTACGTTACGCGACTAGGTGGCTCAGGTATTTTAGTAGTCAGATAGATCAAGAGAGAGTATTCAGGTGATGTTAAATAATTTGAGAGGATAAATATTAAAAGATGAAAGGGTTAATATTGCATGGAGTTGAATCCTAGTTTTGTGATTTGGGTGGCTTGGAAAGAACGAAATTGATAGGTATTCAAGGAAAAATCCTCCCTAACCACCTCTTTGATCTCCCAAATCATGCACTAAATATAGGAAACAATCCTAATATGTCGGGTATGAAATGAAAATAATAACCCTATAGCACAAGAAAGTTGAATCATGGAAACACTAAGTCTGAAAGGAATCCAACCTATGATTCATAGGATAAAGGAACCAAGAGTGCAGGGACTAGAAAAGTATTGGACACATTCGGTAGTAGGCTTCCTGAAGTTAAACTTTTATGATGCCTCGAAGGGAAACCCGGGCTAAGCTGGTGCAGGAGGTACAATACGAGACAACACTGGTAAAATCCCTTGAATCTACTACTCAAATGTGGGCACAACAATGAAAAATCTAGCAGAATTATTAGCTTTGGAATAAGGGCTAGACCTATTGATAAAAGCCAATGTCCATCACTGCATCGTAAAGGGTGACTCCACTTTGGAAATCAAGGCAGCTGAAAGGTTACAGTGTGGCTCTAACTTGGGGAAGGTGACAAAGCACTGGTGCCTAAGCCAAATCATACAGAGGATTAATAGACACCTGGCTCACATTCGGAACTTGGAGTTTTTCCTCGTTCATTGAACCGCGGAAAAGTCATTGCATGAAGGGGAAAAGGAAATGGTGATCTAGGGGGATTTGAATGGGATGAGGTTCGTTCGTGACAGCTTAAGGATGAATGTGCCAACATAGCTGAGCTAGATATGAAGAGATGTGGTTAGACATGGATGGACACTAGAAATCAAGGTATGCACTCCCGGTGGGGCGGGGCGAGGGGAAAACCCTAAGAAGTGTTTAATGATTATTGGGAATTGGGTGGCATGGTTGGCTCATAACCATCACAATGGGTGGTCGTTACAGCCAAGTGACAAGTGAATTCTCCATAAAGATAGTACGTGGAGTTTGAAGGTTTGTGATGTGGCATCGTAGGAGGTGTTATCACATTGTTTAGTCTAAAAAATTTTAAAAGCATTGAGAATGGGAGTGTCAACACAAATTTGTATTAAACAGGGTTAAAGTACTAACAATGAGAGTGTCAATGAATTTTTGTAAAAATGGTCAGTTAAAACTCTATTTTTTCCTATACAACACAGTAATTTCAGGCACGCTTTCCAAATAAATGAGAATGAATTTTTGAAAATCGAAAGATATTTTTCTCTGTAACAGACCCAATTAAAAAAAACCTCGCTCGAGTGTCAAACAACTATTATGGTTTTGGAGTTTCGAAGGGATCACTGGACCCTATTTTTTAGGAATTCATGAAGAAAAAGCGCATGGATAGTTGTTGACTTGGATGCCACCTCATCAAATTCGAATTGGTGATCCTTATCTCTAGCCATGACTCCAGCATTAACATGATCTTTAGATGCTTTATCTCTTTTATTTTGAGCAATTTGTAATTAAGAATATGCTGAAAACTTGTTTTAGTTTGTAGTCTTTTCTATAAATACAGATTCTATAAAATGACAGAGGGATGGGAATTTTTGGCAAAGCCTTTGGTACAATGTATACATTTTGATATCTATATAAATAATTGTGTTCAACATTATTTGCTAAGATTTATAGAGATTCCTATGTCATGGGTTTCCTGACTGTCTTCTATTGTTTGTCATCTTTTATGTTTTATAATCTTATCTATATGTATTCTACATTTTGGAAATCAAGTTATTAAAAATGAACTATGTTTATCATCTCAGATTTACCATTGCCAAAGTGTTATATGTTTTTAAACTTGAATATCTTTTACAGAATTCATTAGTTTCTTTGTTTTTTTAATATTCATTTCTAGTTGCTTCTATCATACTGAATGAAAAATTTGTCTAAGAGATTTGTTGTTACCTTGCCTCTATATTTTGTTCATGTAGCCTGTAAGCAATAACTTGTTGTCAAACATACTCCATGCCCAATGTTTTTTCCTACTCTTTCCAGACCAATTTTTTTTAAATCCAATCAGATATAGTCGATGTGATGAATAGATAACCAGTCATTTTCACTGAGTTATAGAAGGGATCCCCCTTCGAAGTGAAAGGGATAGCTTTTAGTTAAAAAGGTTGGTTAGAGGTTACCTTAAAAAAAAAATTCATGGCTAGGGTTTTCTCTAGGTAATAACATGAGGGTACACTCCCGAGTACGAAAACCCCTCTCCCCAAGAATAACAGTAATTACAAACTAAAGAGAAGACACTCGCAGTTATTTCTCATGTCAAATCATGTGATAATGAATATACCTCGGTTGAAGCAGACTCGAGGGAGGAAGTGGTGCAGACGGATGGATATGTACAAGTTATCACACCCCGATATGGAAATAATGGCTTAAATAAGCAAGTTGCAGAGTAGTGGGGACTCTAGGATTTGGGCGTATGTTGTTATTTATTACCCCCCCCAGCTAGTTTCTTCTTCACAGAGAAATGAGTCCTCCAGACATAGATTACCTTTCTAAAGCTGAGAGGAATGAAGATTCTTCAGAATATGGAACAAGGCATGAAGGTTCATCATAAGGGAAGGCCCCGAAGTAGGAAATCATCAACTACCCCTCCCAAAAGAACTAGAATGGAGATTGTGGCACGAGAGGCTGCACAAGCCTATGTGAACCTTGTCTTGGAAGCAGGAAAGGCCATTATAGAAGTTAAGGACAAAGAATTTCGAGAGTTAAGGGTGAAAAAATCGAAGGGAGGGCTATGTGGCAGAGGAGGTGGATTGGGTGATCGACACAGGTGTTACTCGGACCCAATAAACCCTGTATCATAAAACTGTGGATATTGTGTGGCACATAAAAATGTTTATGGGTAAATTCATTCCAAAAACTATGGATATCCTCCACAGGTGAGTGGAGAGCCTGGAGACCCACCTACGCACTCTAGTCGACATTGAACGTTGTCAAAAGGATCGGATAGATTCTCTGGTGAAACAATTTGATACCTTCATGCACTATGTCCATCACCTAGGCATTCTTCCTAGCAATGGGGAAGACCAACTAGCTATTGTTCACCATGTGTGTGTGCGCAGCACGAGAGGAGAAACATTGAGCCAAGGCAACAACCAAGACCCTCCTGAGCATGCAGACCCCCCCTTCCCCCCACGAGTGATGACCCCGTTAATTAATCTAAATCTATATGCCTTTGTTATGGTTTTTGGTATGGTGGTTCAAGTTTTGTATAATCCCGTTATGTCTAGTATTTTTAAGTGTCTAAACTCTGTTAGGGTCGAGCCGCTGGGCTGGAATTTTTTTTTCAAAAGTCATCGTCAAATCCAGAGCTACTCTTTTCGTTGTAAATTTTGTAAAAACTGGTCTAGGAAGAAAAACATTTGTAGTATTATCCCCATGAGGCTAATGATAAAATGGTTATACTACAATTGGTCTGGTTTCTAGTCCAGCAAACGAGCTACAAAAAATAATGTATGTAATTTTGCTCTGAATGATGAATAGAAACTCCACTTCTATTCACAATATATATATATATATATATATATATATATATATATATATATATATATATATATATATAGTCTAAAATGTGATTATGGATTAATAGTTTAAATGTGATTATGAATTTTGGGGGGCAAAGTAAATTAGTTTTCATATTATCGACAAGTACGTCTTAGTTAGTTTCTTTACTTTCCATGTTGATAATAATTAATAAATTAAAGAGAAAGAAAATGAATATATATATATAGATATAGTATTTAATTATAGAATAATGGTTTAAATATTATTAGAAATTCTAAAGAAAGAAAAATAAATTAGTTTTTATATTACTGACAACTTTTTAAGATTGCATTTTTTCAAAAACTATTTTTATATGATTCAATTCATATATTAACCAGTATAGATTTATGTTAACCAAGGATTTAACAAGATTCAAGAGGGATCAAATCGGTTGAGGTGTTAACCTCTTTCAAAATGTAAAACTTGAAGAAATGTTTATATGTGGAGAGATTTGATCTCTCTCCACACTTTATAGATGCTTGTTAAGATATATATATATATATATATATATATATATAGAGAGAGAGAGAGAGAGAGAGAGAGAGAGAGAGAGAGAGAGAGATGTCTAGTTAAGATGGATATATAATGTTTTAACCATAAGAATGTCCATGGAATATTTGTGCGAGGCAGATCCACCTGAAGGGATCACTTTCTATGAAAGCTCAACCATAGAGCCTAACCTCGAGAGTGTCAATAGAATTGAACCCATGACCTCTCAATAGAAAATGTTCTTTAATAACGCTCAATCATCTGAGCCCACCCTCGAGGCTTTAGTTTTTTCAGTTATTTTATGTAGTATATATATATATATATATATATATATATAGATATATCTAATATTGAAATTTTTATCTAACATGAGCAATGACAGTGTCAACATTAAAATGTTTATTTTGTTATTAATATATTTTTAAATACAAATCAATATTATGTAATCTTGCATAATGAAATATTTTACTTATACACCCACGTTGAATTTTTTTATTATTATCAATATAAATTTTAGATGTCACATATTTTATATTAATAATTAAATAAATTACATATCTCATTTTATTATTCTTATTAGAAAATCGTTGATTTTTTTTAAATATAATCACTTCTTCCTTTTGGACATTGAAATATTTTATGATGATTAATATTAAAATATTCTACTTTTTTTTAACTTTCTCTTTTGAAATAAATTAATTGTCATAGATATTCAAATAGTTTATTAAGTCTTCTATTGATTTTTTTTTATAAGAATAATATATCTTCCTCGCACTCTAGAGAAAATATATAAGATTTTTTTTTTTAATTACTTTATCTCTTTAAAATTGGTATGAAATTATATCACTTCACGCCGACATCCAAATATTTTACTTGTAAGTGAGAGTGAATATTATTACCACAACTCCTTCAGACTAGGTTTTAATATTGACATAGTTAGCATTGATGTTTTATAATATTTTTAATTAAACTAGTGAAACATCTATATTCATTTTTTCTTTTTATTATAGCCAACACGTTTTTTTTATTTCAAGAATAATTAAAAAATAATTGGTTATAATAATGATAATAATAATAACATATTTTGTGTGATTTTGTGTTGATTCTGGTCTGGTTTGTAACAATGGTGGGTCAATTGATCATAAGTCTAGGAAAATAAACCCTTCCATCAATTCTAAGCACTGATACGATGATTTCAGCTTTTCAAAGGAAAAATCTCTCAACAAAAACCATGATGGTGCAACATAGCAAGAAGAAGGATATTGCAAAAATTATAAGAAGATGTTGTCATAGACCATAGTTCAGAAGATAGGAGGATCTCACTCCCTTTAGCTTATTATAATAGAAGGTAACTTATGCTTAGGTTGGATCTAGAGTTTCCACCTCCACCACATCCAAGCCTGGATCTCACATTGATACCTTTGTTCCAGGCTTCGTCGATGGGGTTGTTGGAGATTTGCAGGTATATGGCAAAGAAAATTTCCCAAGCCCAAAATTATAAGTAATGCCTCGAGATGGTTGCAATATTTCCTAATCTAATCATTTGATTAAATATTATGATGTCTTTGGTGGGTTTGACTTCAATGCCCTTTTCAACTATGGTGACAGATATGTACCTTTAGTGGGAATTATTTTGCTTTCTCATGAGGTTCTGAAGAAATCCATCCAGCTTCAAGATTTGGCCAATCAAAGGAGTTCTTATTCTCTCATAATCTTTCATGTACCTTAGATGATGGTTTTATCCCAAATTTGGTGATTTTTCTGATCTTTGTATAACCATTCTCAGGGGGTTCCTTCTGCATGTTGGTTAAAGCCTTGAATCACATCTCTTCACTCGCATCCAAAATCCAAGATCAGTTGTGAATATCCTTTGGTAGTTTTCGGCTCATATATGGTGGAAGGAAACTTCAGGATGTCAAATCCCTCCAATAATATGGCATAACCTTCCTCCTCCCAACCCAAGACTTTTAAGAAAGTCCTAAAGCTAGTACATTCATCTTTAAAACCTAAATATCTATCAAGGTCAGCCTTTGTTGTGGATCAGGCAATGGATACACCACCCCTTGAAGTGAAAAATGATTTAACCAACTTCATGGCTAAAAATTATGAATGATAGGTGATTATTTGTCATTTTAATGGATTTTTTCCCTCGACATATTCTCTCCAAGAATGGGTACACTAGAACTGGTCACAAAACACAGAGTTGTTATTATACTCAAAAGGATTCTTTGTGGTGTTCTTCAAAAAATTTAGAGTACCGACAAAAGGTATTTTACTACGGACCATGTTTTTGGATTCATTATGGCCTCTCAATTCAAACGTGGTTTCCTAACTTTGATCCTCTTGCCATGAGATCTTTGGAAACTCCAATATGGATAAGGCTTCCTAACTTTCATATCCATTTGACACATCCAAATATCTTAGAATAAATGTGAAATTTAATAAATCGCTTCATCAAAATAGACATGAAATGCTTTCAAAAGGAATTCTCACATTTGTTTTCATATGTGTCAAAGTGGACCTCAGTAAAGGGTTGTCGAATAAAATCCTACTCAATTAGATGGGTAAGGTTTTTACGCAACCATTGGATTATGACTAGATTAAATCCATCTTAACTTTGGATCTATCAAGCACCGAGAGGGATCAAATCTCTTTTCACTATAAAAGAGGTTTTCATCTCAAGAGATTTGATACTTCTCGGTGCTTGTAGATACAAAGTTCAGATGGACCTAGGTTTGTTTTATATAATATATAGCTAATATATAAATATATATTATCAAATTCATTAACCACCAATAACATCATCATGGATTAAGACCACATGAAAAACTAATAACAAATTAATTATTACACAAATTTTCTTTAGATCCCCTTCACCAGCTAGAAACTTCATTAAATACCATATGTTTTTAAATACTCACTTTTTAGAACTAGATATAGATTCAGATACATATATTTCTTATTCCAATGAACATACACTCTATAATCCTTACTGGTGTTTTTTTCCCTCAAAGTATGTGTCTATGATTAACACCAAATTCCATATTTCCAAATAAATTTTGTGTATTTTCAAATACTCTATAATCAATATGAAGCAAGTCTATCAAACCATTTGATCTAGGGAAGTTAAACGATTCACCAATTTATCAAGCAATCAGTTCACCATGAAAATTACATTGCAACGAATATGTTCTCTCATAGTATTCCATGGAAGATTCACAGATGCAATACATTACTAAATCCTAATGAGTCAGACTTAAACCAATAAAAAAAAGAGCATACATCAAAAGCTCAAATCCCTTGAAATTACAAACCTAATTCATGTGTTTCCTTGTCCATGGCCACTTAATTGGAAGAAAAAATTATAGGTGACAACTCTGGTCCCTTTTTGGACATACCCTAAAAGACAATCTCAGTTTTCTAGCTCCAAGGGTTTCTTATTGATCGCAAAAGAAACATAGGAATTGATGCAAGCATACCTTATATGTCCCTCCCTAAAAGTCAGACACACAGAATTGCCTTAGTAGAATTTTTTTCCTACAACCTCCATAGTCAACCCCTTAAGCCCAACTCGCTAAAGATCATGTCTTTTGACTGCCAAGGAACCCAACTTAGGTTGACCTTTGCATTCCAAACCGTGATCATTCCTAAGCTTAGTCACATCATGCTCAATGCCCACACCTACTAATGTAACTCCCAGATCTTTCAAAAACCTAACCTGAGCTTCTAGATTGTCATTTTAATTTTAAATTTTGCTTCGCCCCTCTATTCTTCTTCACTTCTTTGACTTTCTAATTTTTCTCAAAAAAATTAATGATCGAAACAATCATTGTATTGATGATAGACACATAATATTTTTTATGTTTTTATTTTTTAATTAGGCTTACTTTATGGACCAACATATAAATGTTAAATGTTAAATGTTTATGTTTACAAACATATACACCTACACATCTCCATTATACTAGGTTGTAGAGTGCCTCTCGATGCAAAAATTTTATTTTTTTTTGCAGGACTTGTCAACAACCCAGTCATCTTCAAAATGTATGACCATTTTTGCAAGGGGACTTTTATCCCAAGATTCAAAGAAAATGAGTTGTGGATGGCAATATTTGAAGGGAGAAAAAGGGTCCAAGAATACTTCAGCTCAAAAGAAAGACAACTCTCAAGAACATAAGACATATATCGCCAAATCAAATCCTCCAAAATCAAATCAACCATGGGAAGCACCATCTCATCCCTCAGTGGAGGAGGTCCATCCTTTAAATGAAAATGAAAGAGACGGCCATAATTGTAGCTTCTACAATGAGTGGGAAAAAATGTACCCATGATTCATACCAATTGAATAGTGAAAAGGAAATGACAAATGTCGCAAAACCTTCGGCAAATGAATTATCTCAAAGAAATGATGTCAATGTTTGTCGTATAATTGTTCCTAATAATTCTGCAATATGGATTGAAGTCTACAAAAGAAAAGGAAAAAACCATGATCAATCCTAGGATCTGATACCAAGAATGTATTAAATGTGTTTTGTTGTATTGTGTTTATCGATGATGGATGATATGTTGCAATCTGATATTTTGAGGCAATATAAATTAGCATGCCCGTTTCCAGTTCGTAATAGAGATCTATATCAAAATCGATCAAAAGAATAGTTTCTTTACAAAAAAATACAATAATGTGTGGTGATGAATGGGATTAAAGTAATATAAGTTGTTAATTTTTTATAAACATTCATAAGAATTGGTGAATTTTGGTCTTCCTTTAATTTTTTCAATTGAAAAAAAGGGGGAATGAGGAGATTGTTGCATAAAGGTTCTGGAATGAAGAAGATAAAGCTAAGATGAATGAGTCAATTGAATAATAATAATATATTTTAAAAACTTATAATAAATATAGTTTTTTTATAAAATAATTTAATTTTTTAATACTTTTAAAATATCATAAAAAATAAATAAATAAATAAATAGTTGTTCATAACGAATGAATAAAATCATTTTAAAATAAATATGATTTTATACAGGGCCAAGGAATTTTCAAAATTTCCTAGTTTTGTGGTAGAGTATATATAATTCAAAGTTGTAGATCATTTAAATCCCCTTTCAAAAAACATATAGCTCATGTATTCCATGATTGCATCACTAGGTTATTGTTGAATACTCACACAAAACTAATCATCCTGTTTACTTTCGCCACACTAAAATCCTAACTTTTGAACCTTATTCTTCTTCTTGTATAATACTATCTCATTTGTTTTGATCAAATTAAAATTCTAACTTTTAAATCTTATTTTTATTTTTACATAATTAAGGAAAAATTAGAAATTGAAAAAATTTCTAATAATTTTCATTTAGAAAAGAAATTACAAATTTAGGCAATCATAGAAATCCACTAAACATTATTCACCATTAAATCAACTTTTAAAACAATTATTTTATTTTATTATAATTATTATTGGTTTAATTTGTATCTTTTATTTTCACTTTAATGTTATTTTTCATTTTTCATAATTTTTTCTGTCACCTCATTTTTAGGCATCTTTTTAGTTAGTTGAAACACAAATCTAGTTCAAAAGACAATCGCTAGAGTGGTAGGGAGTGGATTTAATTCTCCCTCCACTTGGGTTGTATTCTCAAAAAAAAAGTACTACAAATTTAACAAATTATATTTCTTTATTCTGATTTTTTATTTTTTTTATTTTTATTTTAAAATTAATATAAAATCTTTTTTATTTTCCAATATTTGTTTATTGTTAGACCATGCTATGATCTGAAAATTTATTGGCATTTGGCCAAAGGAAATGGATCTAATCAAATGGATCCAACAGAAATGGCAGCTAAAAGGTCGTATAGAACTAAAACTAGGAGCTAGAGGTTTTTTTACTATAATTTTCTCAAATCTACAAGATAAGGAAAGATTTTTCAAAAATGGCTCTTATTTCTACCATAATGCAGGTCTCTTCATGAGATACTGGGAGGAATGCTACAATCTAGACAAGGAGAAATTCCTAGCGGCTCTTGTCTGGGTTCGCCTCTTTTCCCTACCAGTTGATTTCTGGGACCCTGAAATCCTGGAAGGTATCGGAAACTCAATCGACAGATTTGTGAAAATAGAAGAGTCTACTCGCAGGGGAAGATATACCTCCTATGCCTGCATTTGTGTTTATATGAATATCTCGGAACCCCTCCTAGAATCAGTGGAATTGGAATACCAAGACGAGGTTTGGCAACAACCTGTGGATTATGAGCACATACTGTTTCATTGTCATCGTTGTCGCAGGAACAAACCTCACCACAAGACAAGAATGAGGGGTTTAAGGAGGTTCCACACAAAAAGAAGAACACAAAGGTGTAGCAGAATCAAGGCTCCAACCATCAAAACCAAAGGGTAAGCCAGAACAGGTTTGAAGTGTTGCAGGAGGAAGGGGAAACCTCAAAAGAGGTAGAACTACCAGAGGACCTAGACCAAGACCGAGATTCATCCAAATCAACAACCACACCAAAGAGGAAAGCCCAAACGGAACTGTAAGACAAAGAGGAAAGCCCAAACAGAATTGAACAGGAACAATCAATTGATCTTATTGCAATGGAGGTTGATGCATCCAAGGAGGAGTTGAGCATGGAGGAGGTGGAGGAGGTGGTCAAAGGTTTGGCCAAAAACAAAGCGCTTGGGCCGGACGGATTCACTACAAAATTCTTCCAGGAAGCCTAGTCAATTCTGGGCAAAGACATCCTGGAGGTGGTAGAAGAATCTAGAAGGTCAAGGAAGGTACATCCAACCCTCAACTCTACTTTTATAGCTTTAATCCCTAAAACTGAACATTTTGAAGAGCCTCAAGGCTTCAGGCCTATATCCTTATGTAATGTTATCTATAAAATCCTCTCTACAATCATGGTGAATTAGCTTAAACCAATTCTCTTGACTTTAGTATCCCTAGAGTAGACCGACTTTGTCAAGGGTCACCAAATCCTAGATGGTATAGTTACAGCTCAAGAAGCCATCCACTCCCTCAAAATCCTCCGATCAAAAGGCATGATGATTAAGCTAGATCTATCTAAATCCTATGATCATCTGAGTTGGACTTACCTTCTGCGTATCCTTCAAGCCTTTGGCTTTGACCCCAGATGGATTCAGTGGATATCCTCCCTTATATCCTCTATGTTGTTCTCTATCCTCCTCAATGGCTCCCCTACTCAGACCTTCAATGCCTCCCGGGGGCTCAAACAAGGAGACCCGATCTCCCCTTTCCTGTTTATCCTAGCAGCGGAAGGTCTGGGGAGATATATAAAAGTGAAGGTTCAAGAAGGTCAATTCAAAGGGTTGTGCATGTGGGGGAATGATCTCCCCTTAACACATCAACAATTTGTTGATGACATCATGATGTTCTTCCAAGCCACTCTCAAAGAGGCAAGATCCCTCTTGATCATTCTTCAAGACTTCATGCAAGCCTCGAGAACTCAGATTAATAAAGAAAAGTCAGATATTTTTTTCTTTAACACCACTGTTCAGTCTCAATCCTTTATGGCCAGAATATTGGGTTTTCGTATTGGCTCCCTACCCTCAAAATACTTGGGTATTCCCCTCAGCTTCAACTCCCTCAGAGTTTCAAGCTGGAAGGCTCTTCTTGATCATCTACAAGCTTGCCTTCAAAACTGGTCCTTTTGGGCCCTCAACATGGTGAGTAGAGTAATTATCCTGAAAGCAGTGTTGCAATCGATCCCCATATATCAACTCTCAAGACTTTTTGTGCCCAAAACCACTTGCACTAAAATGACAAATATTTTCAAGAGATTCCTTTGGCAAGGGGCACAAAAAGCCAATAAATGGGCCCTCCTATCTTGGAATTGTTTAACCAAACCCAGACTGGTAGGGGGTTTGGGTCTCAGAGATCCCTATACTCTAAATCAGGTCATGGGAGAAAAGCTATGGTGGAGATGGATTCAGGGAGGAAATGACCTATGGAAGCTGATCTGGGAAAGGAAATACAGAATGCCACCATCTACGAAAGGGAGATTGAGAATACAGGGTACACCAAGAGGATCTACAATATGGAACCTAGCAGCAAAAAACCGGGAACTGATACGTAATCACAGCTTTTGGGAGAGAAAGGGGGATACAACACACTATTTTGGTAGGATGCATGGCAATAGAGGGAAAATTTATTCAGTCGACAAGACCTTGCTGAGATATTCCTATTCACTAACTGATCTGCAAACTTGACAGTGAATAAGTTTTGGGACTCAGATGCCAGATCAACCTGGCGAGAGTGGAAAAGTAGACAACATTGGCCCAATGCTCCAGATTCTCCCCAATGGGCAGCATATGACAAGGAGGTCAACTCCAGAAGAATAACAATTTCTAAAGGCACAGATATCCTTAGATGGGGATATAAAAATAAAGGAATGTTTACAATTGTATAAATTCCCACTGTAGATCACCTAGTAATGCAATGTACTAAAGTAAAACACTTGATCTACTTCTACAAACAATTTAGTAGAAGCTTAATCGAACATGAGAAACATCAATAAGAACACATATAATTGATAAGAAGGAATCAATCACACATAACACAGAAGATATAACCCGGGGAAAGCACCAGCCTAAAACCCCATCTTTGTATTATCATACAAGTGGAAATATAACCAGTATTGCAAAAAGAATTAGCTCAAAAGCTATCCTGCTCTCTCTACAATACCTCTGCTGCTCATAGACAGTCAAAGGCCTCTATCTAACCTCTGGTCTGCCCTCCAAGCCTCCTATTTCTTTGCGCAATTCTGATTGGGGTCTAGTGCAGCCACTTGTGTGAATTGGCCTCTTCACACACTCACAAACCTTTGATCCAACTACGCAGTCCTGAAGGAGATAAATCCTCATCATGGATGAGCTTCCTTTATAGGAAAAATATTCATCCAAGTGATAGTACACTATCCCTTCTCTGATCTCAACTGGGTCTCTGTCTAAACTGACATCCATGAGTTATCCATTAGTGAATACTTAGTTATCTGAAATACAGTAATTACATGCATGCAAGCATTAACTAACTGAACTTTCATTAATTTAACAAATTGTTAAATTAATCTAACTCGACTTGACTTAGTTAACTGAGCCAAATAATTACAACTCAATATTACAACTCATCCTTATCTTTAATTGATGGATAAATTCCTCAATTAATAGATAAACGGTTGCATGTCCTCACATAGACTTCAATTTTGATTTTCCTTAACTAATTAACTCAAGATGAATTAATTAATTAATTTACAAATTGTTGTTAATATCAAATTCGAATTTTACTTCCCATTTTTATTCCAGGGACTGACTAAAATAGGAATCCATCCTGAACTGCTAAAAATAGAATGTTATTTTTAGCACTTCCATTTTTCATTCATTGTTTCCCAATCTAGCACTGGTACTCAAACTTCTATTTTTAGCAGTGTTATTTTTAGCACTTCTATTTTTAGCATTTCTTGTTTCCATTTTCAACATTCTCTCTCAACAAGAAAGGCTTCCTCTCGAACCCAATCCTGTACCTTCAGAATGTTCTACATGCAACACTTCTACCAAGTGTGGTTGCTCCAACAACTCTCGGAACAAAAAAACTCCCAACTAACCTCTTTGTTGGGCTAGAAACATACTCTGATACTGAAGCTCTACCTGCTGCTGACAAGCACTCCCTCTCTGAACTCTACGCTACTACAACATCTCCATGCAACTCGCACCGTTTCACACCTCTCTATGCCATCATGCACTGGTGCAACACACTTGTGCCTCTCGCATTGCTGCAGCCTGCTAGCTCTGCACTGTCTTGGGATTCCCGCACTGTAGCTCTCTCTGCCACTCCATCCGCATCTGTCTCTACCCAATCAGTCAGTCCTGCTACTCCTCATTGGGGCTCCTATAGCAAAGTCGAATCAAAGAGGTTGGGTACCTCAAGGATCCTGCCCCTCCTTGGGACGATCGCTCCACATCGCCCCACCCCCTACCTGGAGGTATGGTTGCATGTGATCTCTCTGCCCACTTGGCTCGAAGTTTCCCCCTACTAGAGGTATTTGCATGAGTGGATGCCTCCACTCAATCTCCTCTCGATTTCTCTAGTTGTGGCTACTCCACAACCTCCTGAAGCTGCTTCACCAATTGTGGCTCCTCCACAATTGTCTGATACTTCTTCTGGCGCTGCATGTTGAGAGGTAATTTACTCTCCCTCTCAACCACCAAGTATCTAACCTTTTCCTTGCTCCTCAAGGCTTTGCATGCATCTTGTACCTCAACTGCATACAGGTTCTTGGCTAGCACACCAATCTGTTTCCACTTTCCCGCTATCACGAAATTTTATGGAAAAAGAGCTAATTTTAAATCAGCGATATCTCCCTCATCGGAACTCCGATTCAGCCAATTTTTTTTTGAATTTGGGTCCTTTTCCGCAAGGAATCCAAATCTGCTATTTGTTTATGAAAATTTTGTATTTAGATCTGCTCTGCAAACTCTCGGCCCAAAACTCAAAACTTTGAAATCTCCTCTCAGTATATTGTTCTCTCCTTTGATCAACTTGTGCTCTGATACCATGTAGAAATTCCCACTGTAGATCACCTGGTAATGCAATGTACTAAAGCAAAACACTTTATCTACTTCTACAAACAATTTAGCGGAAGCTTAATCGAACATGAGAAACATCAATAAGAACACATATAACTGATAAGAAAGAATCAATCACACATAACCTAGAAGATATAACTGGGGAAAGCACCAGCCTAAAACCCCATCTTTGTATTATCATATAAGTGGAAATATAACCAGTATTACAAAAAGAATTAGCTCAAAATCTATCTTGCTCTCTCTGCAATACCTCTGTTGCTCATAGATAGTCAAAGGCCTCTATCTAACCTCTGGTCTGCCCTCCAAGCCTCCTATTTATTTGCGCAATTCTGATTGGGGTCCAGTGCAGCCACTTGTGTGAATTGGCCTCTTCACACACTCACCAACCTCTAATCCAACTACACAGTCCTGAAGGAAATAAATCCTCACCATGGATGAGCTTCCTTTATAGGAAAAATATTCATCCAAGTGATAGTACACTGTCCCTTCTCTGATCTCAACTGTGTCTCTATCTGAACTGACATGCATGAGTTATCCATTAGTGAATACTCAGTTATCTGAAATACAGTAGTTACATGCATGCAAGCATTAACTAACTGAACTCTCATTAATTTAACAAACTGTTAAATTAATCTAACTGGACTTGACTCAGTTAACTAAGCCAACTAATTACAACTCATCCTTATCTCTTTAACTGATGGATAAATTCCTCAATTAATAGATAAACTGTTGCATGTCCTCACATAGACTTCAAGTTTGATTTTCCTTAACTAATTAACTCAAGATGAATTAATTAATTAATTTACAAACTACTGTTAATATCAAATTCGAATTTTACTTCCTATTTTTAGTCCAGGGACTGACTAAAATAGGAATTGATCCTGAACTGCTAAAAATAGAATGTTATTTTTAGCACTTCCATTTTTCATTCCCTGTTGCCCAATCCAGCACTGGTACTCAAACTGCTATTTTTAGCAGTGTTATTTTTAGCATTTCTTGTTTCCATTTTCAACAACAATACAGGAAGAATATAAACTAAAAGAAGAACACCAACATCATCATTTTCCACCCATCTAGGGTAGACTATGGTTGGGGAAACTATGGCCAAAGGTAGCATTCTTCCTCTGGCTGCTCAGTCATGGATGAGCCCTCACATGGGACCAATTACAAAAATGAGGTGTTGAAGGTCCTTTAGCATGTAGCATGTGTGTATCACAGTCAAAAACTATGGAGCACCACTTAAATTCATGCCCCTTTAGCAATCAACTTCGGCAGAATCATGAAAACCTTTTTGACCATTCATACCAAGATTGTTCAAGCATCAAGGCTACAATTGAGATCTGGAGGAATAGGAGAGTATTCAAAAGTCAGAAACAGACTAGGAGAGATGTCTGGTAGGTAATCAACCAAAACATCTGAGAAACCATCCTAGCAGAGAAATGGTACCCAGATGATTGGAAAGTCCCTCCTCAGGAAGCTCGTATCCTGACAATGGTTAATTTGTCTCCGCAAATGCTGGCACCTTATTCATGGAAACTAAAAACTCCCCCCATCCAATCAGCCTTGAAATTTATATGCCCCTTAGAGGAGTTCATAAAAATGAACCTTCATGGCTCATCCAAAGGTAACCCTAGAGAGGCGGGATTTGTAGGCATCTTTAGAGACCACTAAGGTCGAGTAGTTCTATTGTTTGCATCAGACTGTGGCATTGTGAGTAACAATGAGGCAGAATTCAATGTAGTTAAACATGGATTATTAATCTCAAGAAGGGAACAATACAGAAACTAGTCATTGAAGGAGATTCCACCCTGGTGATAGACACCATAAAAAATCTTCATCAAGGAACACACTAGGAAAAGATAAGTAAGAGTTGGAGAACAACAAGGTTAATCCAGGAAATAGGAGACCTTATCTCAGACGTAGAATACATCATTCTTGTACATATACATCGCTAAGGTAATGTTGCTACCGATTTTCTGGCTAACTTAAGGTGCAGTAACCCTGGAAAGGTTTTGGACGTCTACAGGGATAAGGCAACCCAAGATGAAGGAATGGTTGCCCTGCTGGAGATTTTAAAAATAAACATGAGTGACAATCAAAGCCCCCGATCAAGGTGTGATGGGAGGAGAGACCCGCGCGAGGATCGAAGTAATGATTGAACGATTGTGGGGCAGGGAAAGTGGGTGTCCCACCCAACACCTCCACATGCTCAAGGCATTAAAGGACTTGACGGCCCGTAACCAAGTGGCAGATCAAACCTTGGGCATAGTAACATTGGTTTTACAAGTGGTAAGTCTAGATTTTTGCATGCAAATGTTATTGTGGTTTCACCTCTAGAGCTGTTGTGCAGTGGTAAAGGTTGCTCACGGGTTTGGATACTTGTGACATAGGCTTAGCACTCAAGGTGACATCAACAATGTGACGGTATGGCAAGGCTACTGTTATGTATCTCAAGCCTTCTTAGTTCATGAAATGGCGGTCTTGCTACAAGGAATGAAGCCAGATGGCAGGGTTTGGTGATGTTATTGCATGGGTTAATTGGGATTGGGTTAAGTCTGTCACTGTTAGCATCTGGTATGCTGATTTCAGTCTTTTATGGAAATCTACTGGCCCATATGGGCATGTATGGGGAGTCGGGGTCTGTAACTAGTACTCTATCTGTAAATTCTATTAATGAATCATTTAAATATAGGTGTCTAAGGCCTAGATGGGTTTGGGTTAGTTAGAGAGTCTGACATTTTCTGGAAATCTTCCGGCCCAGAGGGGCATGTATGGGGAGTCAGGGTCAGCAACTAGTGTCCAGTCTATTAATTTTGTAAATTCTTCATTTAATTCTTGGTGTCTAAGGCTTGGATGGGCCTGGGGTTAGTTAGAGAGTCTGGGTGGCGTAATGTATCTGAGCCATTTCAATGATATGGTGAAAGTCAAGTCTTATGCCAGCCCAAAGGCAAAGGCCGAGGGTGTCGGGGTTCTCTGTGCTTTCATTCCTCAGAACAGGAAATTTGGAACCAAAATTGTCACCCACATGAAAGAGATGGACGGTAAAGTCTAAATTTAGCTGAAATATTTTAATCAACCATATGTGTGAACCACCCTTTCAGGTTTGCCTAAACTTCAAACTCCTCCGGCTCCTTCACTATTGGTTCTCGCTATAATGAGGGCATGGTAGGTACTGAAGTCATTGGGAGACCTAGTCTACAGCAGCATGGTGAATGCAAAGGCTGACACGGGGAAGCGTGGGCACTTTCGTCACATCAATCAGAACATTAGAAAAGGGAAAGCGTCGTTGGCTTCATCTAGTAAGCCCCAACATAGAAGAGGCGGGAAAATAGGGGAGGAGAACATGCAAAATCTCTTTCATGCTTACAGTGTTGGATCCCCGGCACAAGTGAAGTCTGAAATTTCAAAATGGGAGGCGGAATTGAATGCCAAGGTGGCAACATAACCAATTCCAACAAAGGACTAGGCACCTTTGGTAATGGACCCTAGACACACCCGTGGAAGGCTGACTCTATTCAAATAGTTAGTCCAACTATATTGGGTAATGAAGAGCTTACTGGCGAGAGCCATGTTGGAAACCCAGAACTTGGAAGGCCCCCAACAAACCCAACAAGCTGAGCCGAGTCTCAAGGACATTCAACGGGAAATACAGTCAGTACAGGTCTAGTTGTACCATCAGAATGTCTGCCTTGGCCACATGGAAAAATAGCTACAAAGTCTGCAACAAAATGAAATGCCAGGGTCAAGTGCAAAGGACCCTGCCCTAGTAGCATCGTATGATGATTGACTACCGGGAAGTCATGATATTTCTGAAAGTTTCTGATGTTTTTTGTTTTTATGATCTGGTTGGATAGCATTTACATTGTCAGTAGTAAATATAGATGGGTGATAGATATGGTAGCTTATAAAGTTTGGATGGACATACTCAAACTGTTTATGTTTTGGATGGCTTATGATGCTGATTGGTGGCCAATAAACCTGGTTTCCTTCGAGTAGGTTGAGGCCACCAGACATATATTATGTAACCTTCTTTACATATGATTAATAGAAAGGTATTGCCAAGCTTACAAAAAAAAATTGTTTATTGTTCTAGGGGGCTCAATTGGCAACTGTTGTGATATGAAGTATTGTGTAAACTAAGAGATCCAAGGTGTTGGGTAGCGAAGGCCCCGTGTAACGGTTTTGGGGCTTAAAGCCTAGAAGTTAGGCAAATATTATTGTAAATCTCCGACATGCATGGAGCGCGAAATGTAATAGGTCGAGTCAAAGGGTTGTCCGCCCAAAAATAATATAGAATAATAACAAGTAAGTCGATCTGCCCATGGTTCGCAGACCATGGGAATGTATAAATAGAGCGAGGCTCTAAGGGTAGAAGGCAGTTTTTGGTTCTAGATTCGAGCTGATGTATTATGGGTTATTGAAAGAAATCAGAGTCTGCATCTATAAGTTCAAGTGAAGGGTGTTAGTGGGTAGATAGAGGCTCCGCAGCTGTGTGTGCGGAGGCCTGATAGAGTCCGCAGCTGTGTGCGCAGGGCAAAAAGAAGGTTGTACTAGAAAGAAGATAGTAATAAAGATAAGTATTTCTGAAATATCGCAGATCTGTTGTATTCTAGTTTATGCATCTGTTATATGAATTTATATCTTTTTATTGCACACACTGGGTTTATGGTTAAATGTTTACTTAAATACTGTATAAGAAGATCAGATCTATAATAATTTCATTAATAAGAACGTACACCTACGCGGATCTACACGGAAGCTTGATACTAGTCCAAAGTGGCACAAGGCCACAGAACGGTTCGTGACCCCTCCAGACCACATCAAGACATCCCAAGGGTGCGGAAACCTGGTTCCAGCACCCTCCTCTGCTACCTCGGGTGAGACCTCAATCCAAACTCCGCGAGTTGTTGCCGAAAGGGCCGGTAGCTGCGGGATTTGTTTGGCTAATAACTCTTCCGAACCTAGGTCAGGGCCCAATAAGCCAACAAATGGTTCTGTTGTCGGGACCGAGATCTTCCTAAGGAATGGTTGATGTCGGGAGTTTGGAACTCTACGAAGAAAGAGATTGAAGATTGATTGGATCGATAGTGGTACGAGTTCGTAGGTGGCCTGAGTACACCTGCACGAAGACCGGAAGTTTAGCATGGTGAACGCAATCAAGTTGCCCGTATTCAAAGGAGTAGGAAGAGAAGACCCAGAACAATTTTGGTTCATAGTAAGAGCAGTATGGGAAGCGCACGGAGTTATGGACGATAATATTAAAAAGGCTACCTTGGTGAGTGCACTACAAGATCGCGCGCTAACTTGGTATATTAAGCATTGTAGCGATCACCCCAATGCCGGAATAGCAGAGATTCGGGATGTGCTAAAGAAGGAGTTTAGTCGGTCGAAATTGTAAACGCGTTCGATTATAGGATTCAAGGAGATCATGATGTTGTCAGGAGAAACCCCTTGGGATTTGGATCAGAGATTGAAGAGTATGATCTGAGAAGCTAACATGACGCTAACAGATGCACAACACCATGTGTGGTTTGTGGTGTCTTTAACACCACACCTGAGGACAGTGCTGTCACATCAGAATATCTCGACCCAGGCTAAAGCATTAGAAATAACGATTAGGTTGCATGAGACTCCAATACAAGATCCTGGGTTGGGAGTTCAGAAAATCCACGCGCAAATACAAAGTCTATGCTTGGAAATGCAGAGTCTGAAAAAGGAAAAGGCACCCAGGCCAGAAATACACAAGAAGGTGTGGTGTGTAAAGTGTAAAGGCCAGGGCCACGATAAGGATCATTGTCCGATATTCACAAACTACTTGACACCAAGGGGACCAATGTCATTACGACCAGAGGCACAAACAGGGCCAAGCGCACAACCCTCGCTCTGGTGTGCAATCTATCAGATGGGTGGAAAGCACAACACGGACAACTGTCATCTACTGCAAAATTTTACCCAGACCCCCCAGCAGCTATTTTGCAATTTTTGCAGATCGGTGAGCCGCAATGAATGAGACTGTCGTGGTTATGAATTACTGATGGACCGCACTCCTACCTATAGGATGGAGACAGAAGCACGAGGTCAGGATCCAGCCGCAGTGGCAGCGCGCGGTGGGTTCCAAGGGCGAGGACAAGGACGGGGAGGAATGGGGCCAAGAAGGGGCCATGGGCAACTAATCTATTACAACTACGGAGGACCAGGGCACTATGCACGAGATTGTACCAACCCAACCAGAATATCGTGCCCCTATTACGATCACTTCGATCATGAAATGATAGATTGCCCCACACTGATAGCACATATTCATGAGAAAAGGGCAGGACAAACTATGGCGATGCAGAAGATCCAGATGATGAGGTCCGAACCATGCGAGGAAGACCCTAACGTGAACATGATGCTCAGAAGTGACACGGCCACAGGGGAAGATAAGGGGGACCTAACCAAGGAAGACGCAGGGGTCCGCAAGGAGACATGTCTGGAAGCTAGGAAGAGCTTCGTGGAGGTCTCTACCCCAAGTAGTAAGGATCAACCCTAGCCAGAAAGGGATCCCTCAATGCTAACTACCTTTTTAGAGACATGTATAAAATTGCTTCATGATAATAGGGCGGTTAAAGGATTACAAGAGCCGATAACTAGGTGCACAGGGTCGAGTGAACCTCGCGTGGTCCGAAAATTGGGGAAACATGCCTCGCGTACTGGACGGGAAATGTGATTAACGGCGCAGATTGGAGACTATGAGATGGATCATATCATTCTAGACTTAGGCTTAGATGCAAATGTATTACCTAAACAGAATTGGGAGCGCATGGGCAAGCCCTCACTACAATGGTCTCCTATTCAAGTGCGGATAGAAAACCAACAAAAGATCCTGCCCATGGGAAGACTGCAAGGAATTATAGTAGATATTGAAGGCACGAGCACGCAAACGGACTTTGAGGTAATAGAAATCGTGGATGAAAGTAGCCCTTACCCTGCGTTGTTGGAGATAGACTGGGCCACTGATATGAATGGGGTTATTAATTAAAGAAGCAGAAAATGATATTTGAGAAGAAGTCACTCTGCGTAGTCATTCTGCTAGACCCAGCTGAAGGACTGTGTTACACTGAACTCGTGCGCGACGAAGGAAGCGATGATGAATTGGACTGTATCTACAAGATCACTGCCCGAAATCAAGATTGGGTCAATCCAACTGCGGAAGGAAGAATATCATGGGGGCATGCAGAGTCCTGCACTGAAGATTCAGATGAAGAAGACGAGTGATGGCATAATCAGTTGAACGAAGTAACAACGTTAAACTGCAATAAGCTGACCAAGTCGTTGTATTGCGTAAAAGCTCAGGATCGCGAACTACCAATGTATGATGGGATGACAGCAGTAGACAAATTCCTGACCAAGTTTTAAAGTGTGGTACCAGAGCACCAACGGTTCGATGCGTTGAGATGGGAATTGCGTGCAATGCCTACGCATTGGTGGGTAACACATGAAGGAACCTTCGAATATTGGTGTGGCTACAGGCGCATGATGCAGATAATATTTGGGAAGCCAAAATTGCGAATAACTGAGAAATACGATGGACGTGATGACCTACGCATGCACCTTACCAGATGGATCCAAGCCTATGGAGAAGAGCCTCAATTGGAGTGGGTACACTTGTTTTATCATTCCCTGGATGTCATCCCAAGGAACTGGTACACTGAAACAGAGCTATGACATGGTACAGGCGAATGGGATATCTTGTGCGAAGGGTTTTTATTAACATTCTTATTTTAGGACCAATGGATGGACACTGTTGACGATGTGTTGCAAGTAGTAAAGGCCGCTATTTTCAAAGTACCAGTGGAACCGGAAGAAATAGTGTAGCTAGACTAGTCGCACCAACTGAACCGGGCCCTTGAATGTTACAACGTATAGATCGAAGATGATGAGGACAATCCCAGAAACATCAATATCCCAGAAACAGAGGGGAGTTGTGAGGTGCGCGGACTAGTGATCGAGGACCCCGACATCACTGCCCCGCTGAAAACAAAACAAGTGAACATTGGTATGGAGGAGGAACCGAAGTATGCAACACTTGGTGACTATTGGGATGATGCAATGGTGGATAAGGTTGTCAAGTTACTTTGCGAATATCAGGATTTATTCCCAACCAAAATCACGGAGCTAAAAGGAATCCTCGGCGACCTGGGGATGATGAAGATAACTCTGAAGCTGGATGCGAAGCCAGTCAAGCAGCGGCCCTATCGGTTGAATCCAAAATATAAAGCAAAGGTCTGCGAAGAATTGGATAAAATGCTTGCAGCAAGAATAATTGAACCAGTAGAGGAATCCGACTAGGTAAGTCCTATGGTTATACAGTAGAAAAAATAGAAGGGATAAATACGCATCTGTATGGATCTTAGGAAGCTCAATGATGCATGTGTTAATGATCCATTCCCAACACCATTTATAGATGAAGGCCTGGAAAATGTTGGGGGACAAGAAGCCTACTCCTTTACGAACGGTTTCTCGGGATACCACCAGATCAAGATTGCACCGGAGGATAGGAGCAAAACAACTTTCGCTACCGAATGGGGCTGTTTTTCAGTATACAGTGATGCCCTTTGGACTAAAGAATGCGTCGGCGATATTCTTGCGTGTTGTGGCAGTTGCATTCAAGGAATTTATACATAAGTTCTTAGAGGTATATCTTGATGATTAGACCGTATTTGGGCTAGCTAAGAAACATACCGCGAGTTTACAGTTAATGTTGGATACCTACCGACGGCACCAAATTGTGCTAAATATAAAGAAGTGTACTTTCCTCGTCCCCTTCGGGAACTTGCTCGGCCATGTGGTCTGCAAGCAAGGCCTGATGGTAGACCCGACGAAGATTGTTTTCATACTCAATCTACAAGCACCGTGAAGTGTCAAGCAACTGCGCTCCACGCTGGGACACACTAGTAACTATTGAAAGTTCATCAAGAGCTACGCGTAGATTACGGCACCGATTGAACAGTTGTTGAAAAAGGATGCTACTTATTGCTGGAATGAGGAATGTAACAAAAGTTTGGAAAAACTCAAGGAAAAGATGGCATCATCTCCTATATTGGTCTTTCCAAAATGGGACATCGAATTTCATGTGCATGTCGACACGTCATGTATCGTGTTGGGCGTGGTACTCACACAGAAGGGACGGAAGGAATTGATCACCTGATCGCGTTCGCAAGTCGACAATTTTCCAGAGCTGAAAATAACTACTCCACTACAGAGCATGAGGGATTGGCAATGGTGTAGGTGCTTCAAAAATATCGCCACTATCTACTTAGCGGACACTTTAAGATGTATACTGATCACTCTGCGTTAAAATACCTAGTGAATAAGCCTGTGTTGGGGGGGTGCATTTGTAGATGGTTGTTATTATTTCAGGAATATGATTTGAAGTCATCGTAAAGCTGGGGCATCTAAACATAGGACCAGACCACCTGTCCCAAATTGAGAATGGCGAAGAACCCACAAATATGGAGGAGGGACTACCAGATGCACAGCTCTATGCAGTGCACATTGTTGATGGCCACTTTGAGGATATAATCCACTTCTTAACGACAGGAACCGCGCCACAGGGATATTCGGTGCAGAAGAAGAAGGAACTGGTGATACACGCAGCAGACTTTACTATTATTGCAGGGCACCTCTACAAAATGGGCAATGATGAAATATTATGTAGATATGTACCGGAATTTGAGCGAGGACATATCCTTGCCGAAGCGCATGGGGGGGTTGCAAGAGGACATTACACAGGGTGCGCTATAGCACAAAATATTCTTCGCGCAGGGCTCTGGTGGCCAACCCTACATCAAGACTCAAAAGCGTACTGTCAGGCCTATGACGTATGCCAATGGACGGGGAAACCATTGTGGAGGGATGAGATGCCACTCAAGCCACAGATGACGCTACAACTATTTGAGAAATGGGCAATCGAATTTGTAGGTCCTATCACACCTCCAAGAAAGACAGGGGCACGCTATATCATCACTGCGACAAAATACTTGACTCAATGGGCAGAAGCATAGCCGGTTAAGTACTGCACGGCCGCTACAGCAGTGAAATTTTTGTTCGAGAATGTGTTAACACAGTTTGGATGTCCAAAAATACTAATGAGCGACCGCGAAACGCACTTCCTGAATAAGAATATCAACGCGCTCACTAAGGAGTTCTAGATATATCATCAACAAAGCACACAGTACCATCTATAGGCAAACAGGACCGTTGAAGCTTTCAACAAAATCTTGGAGACTGTGTTGACAAAGGTATGTAATGCACAACGGAATGATTGGGATTTTCACATACCTGCTATGCTATGGGCATACCGAACAACATGCAAGAATTTGACGAGCCAGACGCCATTCTGGTTAGTCTATGGAAAGGAAGTCGTCATGCCAATGGAATACATTGTACCCAGTTTGCAAATAACAGTGATGACAGGCATGGCAGACTGCGCGACTTTGGAGGAGAGGGTCGCGCAACTGGAAGAACTTGAGGAGGAATGGTTTCTGGAAAGATTCCATCAGCAAGTACAGAAGCAACAAGAAAAAGCGTGGCATGATCACCATATCAATATGTGCATGTTCAAAGCAAATGATCTAGTATTACTCTACGATAGCAAGTTCGAGAAATTCCCTAGAAAGCTCCGAATGCATTGGTTGGGGCCCTATGTAGTACAAGAAGTCACAGATGGGGGCGTTGTCCAGCTTGCCAAGCTGAATGGAGAACCTTTCCCAAGCAGAGTAAATGGCAATCGCCTGAAGCTTTACACGGGTGGGCCGACTGCATGACTAACCGATCGAAGGACAGTCTCATCGCTCCAGGAAGTTGAAAGAGAGAACAGGACATTAAAGCAGTCTGTAGGGAAGTTGTGCGACAATCAAGAGCCGCATAGAATTGGTATGTCACCTGGGTCGCAGTTGCGTGGAAGGGGCTACACTACTGCATGGACAAGTAGAAAGGTGACCATTGCTAACACTATTCATGACAAGATGTCTGAGTTATGGCAAAAGGGAGCGGACGGCGGGCAATTAAGAGACGTGGTACGAGCCAGATCTAGAACGATCTACCATAGGCTTAACATTACGACACAAAAAAGGAGGGAACCAACGAATTTGAATTTTGAAACGCTTATAAATCACATGGGGGCATCTGCCAAACAATCTGTGATTTTGAGGAAAGTAAGTTATTGTGCCTCCCCGCCGAGATGGAATTGTTCATTATTTACGCTCAAGGAGTAAGCCCATAGGTTGTGATATGGCCAATGGCGATATAGGACTTTCTAGATAGTATGGTGTTGTCGATCGCAGGCACCACGCAGAGTTAAGCACCAACAGTAGGGGATGTGCCGGAAATTCTTAAACAAAGCAGAACTGGTCCAGATGTCGTGGCCTAACCCCTGGGTTGGCCTGCGAACCATCAAAGAGAAGGGAAAACCTGTAAATATGGAGCCAAATGATGGAATTGCAGTTAATAGTTCATCTCTTACACACCTTGAAGATTGGGATCTCGTGGATAGCAGCAATTGTCTTGCAAAATTGCAACACAGGCTGCAGAAGACAGTGTGTATAAGCGACCAGAAATTGGAGACTTGCTGCGTTGGCACGAGGAATTCCCATACGTGGCATCCCAGCTAGAGCTAAAATCCTATGACGGGGTGCTCTGTGTTAACCAATCAGAGTAGAATGAGCATCATCAGTTGTGCGAAGTAGTGAAGGTAATGGAGTAGGAGCTAGCAAAAGAGTTGCAGGAGACAAAGAGGGAGCAGTAGCATGAAGTGTGTCACTCACAGGGATGGTGGATCATGAAGCCTAGGCAACGTGTATCGCCACGCCGACGAGTGACTCGGGACAATTCACGATGATTGTGTTGGGGGCATGTTGGGTAGCGGAGGCCTCGTGTAACGATTTTGGGGCTTAAAGCCTAGAAGTTAGGGAAATATTATTGTAAATATCCAACATGCGCAGAGCGCGAAATGTAATAGGTCGAGTCAAGGGGTTATCCGCCCAAAAATAATATAGAATAATAAAAAGTAAGTCGGTCTGCTCTAAGGGTAGAAGGCAGTGTTTGGTTCTTGATTCGAGCTGATGTATTATGGGTTGTTGAAAGAAATCAGAGTCTGCGTCTGTAAGTTCGAGTGAAGGGTGTTAGTGGGTAGATAGAGGCTCCGTATCTATGTGCACGGAGGCCTGATAGAGTCCACAGTTGTGTGTGTAGACCCCTGCAGCTATGTGCGTGGGGCAGAAATAAGGTTGTACTGGAAATAAGATAGTAATAAAGATAAGTTGTTCTAAAATATCGCGGATCTGTTGTATTCTGGTTTATGCATCTATTATATGAATTTATATCTTTTTATTGCGCACACTGGGTTTATGGTTAAATGTTTGCTTAAAGACTGTATAAGAAGATCAAATCTATAATAATTTCATTAATAAGAACTTACACCTATGCGGATCTACGCGGAAGCCTGATACTAGTCCAGAGTGGCGCGAGGCCACAAAACAGTTCGCGACCCCTCCAGACCACATCAAGACATCCCAAGGGTGCGGAAACCTAGTTCCAGCACCCTCCCCTGCTACCTCGGGTGAGACCTCAGTCTGCACTCCGCAGGCTGTTGCCGAAAGGGCCGGTAGCTGCGGGATTTGTTTGGCTAATAACTCTTCTGAACCTGGGTCAGGGCCCAATAAGCCAACACAAGGTTCAAATCCCCCTAAAGTAACTTGGTCTATGAGAGGAATACTATCATAGGTCTGAAAGATAGTAGCTAGAATCGGCACCTGTATCACACAAGTATGAGCCCAATTGTGATTTTTCTAATATATATATATATAATAAATCATAACTCTTTCCATAAAAGTAAACCTTAATTTTTACAATCTCAACTTAAAACTTTTATAGTTTCAAAAAGAGTCACATATATTTTTCCTCTAATCTTTTTATATACTTATTAAATCTAGACTTAACTCGAAAATTATATATTATCTTCCAAACATATTGAAAACATACTAAAGATTAGAAATTTTTGAAGGAACTTTGTGTGGTGATTGATGGACATTTGAATACAATCTTCGTGTTTCTCTACATGTGAAACAAAATACAATGCATTTAGTAGTATTTTTGTGAGATGTGTATGATATCAAATGCCTTATGTTAACCTTTGAATATAAATGATTGGCAAGAACTCATGTGAATCTAAAATCCATCCATCAATGAGTTACAAAAATTTCAATATCTTTTTTTTTTGTAAATAAAAAATTATATTGCATTCCATGAACCATAATTATATAGAGAACATCATCAAAAGACTATCAAAGATATAAAACATGATCAGTATACAATAGGGTAGCTACCACACCTCTAAGTACATAGATAAAAGGAACAACAATCACTATGATAAGCACAACAGGAACCAATACAAACAGTGAACACAACAACATTATAACCACCAACATCACTAATCGAGAGCACCAAAGCCAAGAGAAATAGTCCAAGAACCACATGGTTGGCCATGCCAAACTTCCCAAAAAAATATTCATTTCTACTCATCTAAATAACCAATAATTCAGCTGCGATAATGAAGGCACCACCTGAACTATAGGCGAGAGAGCTCCAGATGCTCCAATTGAAAATTGTGCAAACTTAATGAGTGCTCAAGATGCGAAACTATCCAAAAACACACCCAAAGGGCCACGATAGACAATCAAACCAAACAACCAGCACCATACCCATACATACCTACAAGGGTACAACATTGAAGAAAGAAGGGTGTGAGTCGCCTATGAACCGACGACTTCTTCTAACAATGACATGACGAAAACCACCTCAATGACTTAACAGACATTGCCAGGGATCTTTCTCCTATGACACTAATAAATTGAGCAGATAATCAACTAAAGAGTCACACCTTACAATATTAACCAAAGGATGAATCACTGAAGTGTTAAAAACTAAGATAAGAATGTCATCCCCCAAAGGTCACCACAATAAGGGGCACAATGCAGTAATCAACCACTAATGGACGTACTCAGGACTAAAATACCAACCCCAAGGAAGAGATTGCAAAGGCTGAATTAGAAGTGATACACAATTTCCCTTTATGAGACCCCAAGGCTCTAGCAACGGTGGCTCACACCTTTGAGACAACACGGTAAAGGACGAAGACTGCAAAATAAAACCCCCAGCCACCAATAGCCAACACCGAGATGGAAAAAACAAAATGCAATTATTGGGAATCCATCCTATGAAACGAAGTTGAGCCCATTGAAGCAGTAAATACCAAGACTTATAACCATTTTGAAAAATGACTAGAATACCATCTATCGTAAACCAACATCAGACAAGAGTACGAGATACCTGATAATTTTGACTCCACAAGAAGTGAATTTGACAAAAATGCCACCACTTCAAAAAATTTCCCTTGCTCTATAGTGTGCAAGAAAAAAATGAAATACATGGGTTCTCCACTCAAACCACCATGGATAAAACCAATAGCAAAAAAGAGACAGAACCTCCTGGAATTATCGCCACAACCAACACCACATGGGATCTATAACGTATGCCATAATCTATGTCATTAACACCTCGTCATAATTTAGCGTAAAACCATAAGGGGACATCGGATGCTCACCTCCACTGTAGCTCATAGATGCTCATCACCACCCCACATGCATGTATTTAACATGAGGGGACATCAGATGTATAACCCAAATCCCACCTCCATCATCGTTCCATGCCATGTGCATTTAACGCCAGATGTCCAACCTCATTCCGCATTTCAATGGGTTAATTAATGGCATTTCAAGATTAGGTAAAAACACCCCCATTAGGGAACGGAAATTGCAATATCACCCAAAGCATTACTCTTGGTTTCTTCTACCCTGTAAATATAATATTCTCTTCCTAGGTTAACTAAATATTTCAATTATATAACTACTACCTTACCACCCTTATTTTCTAGACCTTTAGGGGTGATAAGGATGGTTATTCATGCACATATTATTCATTATCTATTTAGTTTCTCCACATTTTTTTAAAAATTAAATAGACAAAGATACCACTCTTTTTATTATTAGATATTTTCATGGTTTCAAGTTCTCCAAATAAGTTATTTTATCTTGGCAATTGTTGATGTCACCGCATCTCTTGTTGTTAAATTATTTAGGTAATAAGTAACCTATTATCAATATGTAGCAACCTACTTATATGTCCGAGGATGAATTGGATATCTCACTTCCCTCATATCTGCCACCTTTACTTGTTTATATTTCTCTTTGGACATATCCACCACTTCTTATTGGAATAGTGGCTTGCATCATCATCCATTTGTAGCCACCTAGGGAAATCTTATCCCTGTATAAGTTATGGTCATCTATCACTTAGGATGCTCTAACTTTGATATAAATACTTGAGGTTGAATGCTTTGTAATGAAATGGAACACATATAGATAGAAAGGAAGATGATTTATAGCTTAGAATACTCCAACTTTATTATAAATGTTTGAGCATGCATACTTTGTAATGGTATGACATGCATATAGATAGAGAGGAAGATTGAGTTTATATGGAAATCTTGTCTAGTATCATTTATGATCAAGGGAAAAACTTAGATTTCAACGTGCTATCAGAGTGTCCACTTCCTACTCTATTTTTTTGTGTGAGTGTGTGTTCAACTCTATTAGCTCTATTTCTTGGTTTCAACATTCGAAAGCATGTATTTTATTATTTGCTTCAATTTTTTAGCCCGTAGCATTTTGCGTTGTAGATCATGCCTCATTTTTTTGTGTAAAGCATCAGCGGCCCTCTACTTAAGCAATGACTATGTTGGAAAACTTCTATTCTTTGTAGATGCACGATCTCTATTTGTGGTATGCATTAGATATATGTATGAAAATGCCTTCAATATACATGGTTGGAAACTCTATTACTACTTCCTTGTATATGCAAGTGATATGTGAATCTATAATGGATTGATTAAACTTAATATTGGATTCATGTGGTTGCTTGGAGTTCTTGTGAGGATCTTTAATGGATTTTTCAAGTTAGGGTTACTTAGCTCTCTTTAGAGTTTCAAAATACTTCCCATTTTGAGCTTTCATCACCTGCAAACCTCACTACTCTTTTAATGGTTGATTTTGTTTGCTTGTGTTTGAAATATTTGTTATGGTTCTTAATCGACACCTACTTATCTAGAGAATTCAAGTGGTAGACGTTATCATTTTTCATTCTTGTTCCTCTACAAACAATCCTCTCATGCTTCTAAATTTAGTGGTGTTCTTTGAAGTTATTCGACCCTCCTCTTTAAATTTTTGGTCATATTTTCTAAGCGGGGCTTTCAATGTCCACAAGCTTCATGCCATTTCCCTTCAATACATATTTATGGGGTCTTCTTCACTTTCAACTTCAAGGCCTTGTTATCATAGGTGTTACTTCCTTCGAGGAGTCTTCTCCTTCTTTCACATTTTTATGTTGTTTTTCTCCCTTTTAGGTGGGTGGGTGGGTGGGTGGGTTCACTATGGGTTTTCCTCCTTTTCTCTACTTATGAAAGTTTCTACTTTAGCACCTTAGTAGACCTCATTGTTGGGACCCATTTTTTCTGCTTTTGTTTACTCCTAACATTTCACTTAAGAGGGGGGTGAAATCCCATAGTGTTTTGATTCTTCACTAGTACATGGGTACCTATTGTGGCCTACTTTGCTAGGGCCCATGTCAATGATTAATGTTATCCATGATGAGGCTTTATTTTTTGTACTTTTCTTTTTGCACCTATAGAAATGTCATTTAAGTAGTGTATTTTGCGCCACTTATGCAAATATACTTAGTGTCACCAAGCATATGCCTTCATGACCATACATAGATTCATGTTACAAGCCTTGGAGATAGCCACTTTAGGGTGTTTATCACTTAGATTACTTGACATTATCATCACCTTTACAACAAACTTATATATTTCACCATCATTTATAACATCCATTTCCATCTTCTACATCCACCCATTTTTAGCAATGTGTGGGGGATGGTGTACAATGCTGCCTCAAAAAAACTTTATGATTCACTGTTTTGTTTGAGAAGAACCTTTCTTTTAGATTGAACTTCATACATAACAGTGATTCCCATTTTGACTCAACAAATACAATGACTAACTACCAATGCTATCTAACAAGATGGATTAGTGTCGATAGGGGCACGCATCTTAAGTTGTTTTTCTCAATTTTACATGATAATTTATCCAAGTTTTATTTTGAAACTCATTCCAAAACATCAATCTATTTTCTTACTCTTCTCTGCATTTCACTTAAAAAGAAATATTGATATAGCACCTTTTGATGTTAAGTTTGTTTAAGTAAGTTGCCATCTAAATAAATTATTCTCCCCATATTATAGATGAGGGGTGGCCTACTCTCTTATGTCATGGAATAAGTTAGTGGATGTTTCACATCCCTCATCCACCACCAACTCCACTTGTTTAGATTTTCTTTACACATATCCCACTACCTTTATTGGGATTGGGATAGTGACTTGCACTTTTATATATTTGTAATTATTTAAAATAATATTAACCTTTGATAAATTATAATTATTTATGATTTAAATTATTCTAATTTTATATAATAAAAATTAAAAAAATTATAATAATATTAGATATCAAAATAAATTAATTAAAATGGATATTATCATATGAAACTTTTCAATCAATTAATGCATAATATATCAGATAAGTGGTAATGTGAACATGACATATCTAATGACACGCGAGAGAGAACGTGTGTAACAGAAAGAATGGATCTGACCTTGCAAATAATGCCAACAAGACACTTCCCTGTGAGTTGATGCAAATGATAACGGAGAGAGAACTAAATAAAGATGGACAAAAATGGCGATTCATATTTATGGGGAATCTTTATATCTATAATGAGGTCAAGCCTAAATGGTGATCCATATTTATGGGGAATCTTTTATATTTATGGGAATATATATATATATATATATATATATATATATATATATTAAATTGTAAATTATAAAGATAAATAATTTTATTGGCGATAAATTAATAAGAAAATTGGTATTCCCAATTGAATAACCAAAAATATTTTAACTAATTTTAATAATCACAACATAATAATAATAATTTTGTATTTTTTCTATTGGATTGAGCAAAAATATTTCAACTAACTTTATTGCAATTATAATAATGATAATTGATTTTTATTTTTAAAAAGATAATGCATATTATAAGCTTAAACAAGTAGTTTAAATATTGGCTTCAAACAAAATATCAGTTTTATAGACATAGCTTTCATTCATTGATAAAACATTTTCATTTATTAAATTGTAATTTGGAAAGGAAAATAATTTTTATTTACAAACAAATCAATGGGAATTTGATACTCTTTTTAGTCGATTAATCAAAAATATCTCAACTAACTCTACTAATCATAATTTAATTTTACTTTTGAAGAAGGCAATACCTATTACAACCTAAACAAGTAGTTTAAATATCAACTTCAAACAAAATATCAACCTTATAATGGTTGGCTTTTAAACAAAATATCAACTTATAGCTTATAGCTTTGATTCACTAACAAAGTTTCTTCCACATGACATATTATAAAATGAAAAAACAAATCATTCTTACTTGCAATCAAATCAGTAGAGAATTCAGTCCTTTTAATTGATTTATCAAAAATATCTCAATTATCTATAATAACCACAGCTAAATTCAATCATTTTAATTAATTGACCAAAAATATCTCAATTATCTATAATAATCACAAATAAATTCTACTTTGTAGAAAATAGCCTAAACAAATTATTTTTTTATTTTTTTAAAACTTTGTATTCAAAACCTGGATTACATTGCCAGAACCATTTTACATCCAAAAATATTAAAAATGGCTTCATTTTGTGCAATAGCTTCCATGTTCCAATACAACCAAAAATCTAATTTCTTCCCCTTACGAGCCTTATAAACTATTACATAACATTGATATCTACAATAAACCTAAAAAAAGACCTACAATCAAAACATAACTGCAAAACATATAAGAGACATTATCTAAGGTTCTGCTTCCCCGTATCCTCATTGAATTCTTTGCCTCGGTCACTCGATCCAGCTCCAGTGGCACCATCTTCTGCATCATTTTGTAACTGGACAATGACTGACTCAGAAAGCCCCGCTATGATATCCTTCGCCTCTGCAAACAAACTACCACTTATCAAATCTAAATTGGAGGAGAGAAACTAAGTTTTCATCTTGACTATCTTCCGCTCTAGGGAAACCTTAACACTTTCAAATTTGGCATTAATGCATTCAGCATTGGAAGCACGGTCTTTCTCCAGCAATTCTACCTTACAAGTGATGAGATGTAATCTTCCCATTAGCAATTTAAACAAGAATTCAACTTCCCTTTTCCATCAGGCCAAGTCAGCCTCACAAGACTGCCCTTCTTGACCTTCTTGCGAAGCCATACCAAGATCTCTCTAGACAACACAATTTCCCAACCTATACTCCAAACTTGGAACAGCAGATGTCTCAGTTGAGGGTTGAGGATCCTTATATAAACAATCGTCTTGCTTCATGCAATTACCTACCACTCTTGCCATTAATGCATATAAATTTTCGATCTTCATGCCCATTAAGTATACATCTTGTTCGAAGAATCTGTCAAACCAACCCTGTAGCTAGTTTGTTGAGGTACGAGATGAATCCTTGCACCATCCCCTCGCCATTAAATCTCATGTGATATATGCATACCTCCTAATTCAAAAAAATGACCACTCCTCTACAATTTTCTTGGGTTGAGATAAGAACATCATCATGACTCGCGGCTTGATGTCTTGGGATTTTGGAGTATCGCCATGCATTGATGGTGTGCAATCCTTCACCCACCTATCCCACATGTCCGTTATTACTCCATGCATCATCCTTCTATCAGCACCATCATTGATGATCTTAAACTCTTCCCTGACCAACATTCATTTATTATATGGGAAATTGGCCCAAATCCCTTCCATTTATTTCATATGTACCGACTCCCAAATGTGAACCATGGAGTGCATTTGGGAGTCGGTACATATGAAATAAATGGAAGGGATTTGGGCCAATTTCGAATGTGTACATCTTCTAGTCATTTGGGAGTCACTGGAAGATGTACACATTCAAATAATCTTCAAGGAGTCACCTATTACATTTAGTTTCTTGATTCCAAGGCTTAGATAATGATCTAGTCCTTTCCCCGAATCAAGTAACTATTCCTTATTATTTGTAGCCACTCCTAATCCCACGTATATTTTGTCTCGAGTTATTTTCCAGGGAAAATTACCACACCTCCCGCTCCTGCTCTTGCCACCTCTAAATAATTTAAATATTAAATTTAAACAAAATATCAATTTTCTATCTCCTAACTTTAAATATATCAATCTAAATCTATAACAAATGTAACCTAAAATCCCTTTACTCATAAGAAACTAAACATTGCACATGTTATCATGTTATGAAGTCATTGCATACTAGGATATGTTTATTAGGTTGTGTTTATTAGAATGTGTTTATGCATTAACACCTTAACTAGGTTATGAAAGCTCCATTTATTTGGTATTTAAAAAAGTTTATCTTATATAAAGAATCCACTAATTTAAACTGAATACAATTTCTTTTTCCCCAAGGAAAAATCGCAATTTTCATTAAGATGTTGAAAATTAGATGTTGTAGATGCTTGAAAGCATATGTTATAAGGGTGGCCATTTCCATTTTCTGTGTGATGCTATCAAAAATAATACTATCCCAAGTTGGGAGACTGATAAATTATACAAATGATATGTCTGTCAAATAAAAATAACAAAAATATATACATGAATAACTAAGAAAAAATATGATCATAGTCATATCTCTGAAACCATAGAATCAAGACATGTCTGCCCCAAGCTACTCTTGGTCATCATAGGGTCTATGGAAGTATCTGTAGAATTCATGTTCATTCTACTCCTGGATCATCGAAAGCCCCCATGGCTAGTGCATGGCCTCCTTGGATAATCTATCAGAAACCTAGTTGTGCTCCCTGTATATGTGATGACAAGAGATATAATCAAATTGTGATTTGAGAAGCATAGTCTCATCCAAAATGTTCTAGAGTGTGTGCACGTGACATGTATATTGTTGGTTAATCCAATTTATGATAATTTTTGAATCACCAAAAAAATTTATGCGATGAGATCCCTTCTCAAGTGAAAAATATGGTAAATGTCTGAGTGTAATAAGTTCTGCAAAAGTATTGGTTCCATCTCCCAGCCCCATCTGGATTCTATAAGAATGATTTTCAGTAATATGTAGTAACACACCCCCACCACAGCCTTGTTGTTGTGTTGAACCGTCGAAGTATGCCCAAGGGACGTTCCTTTTGACAATCTAGGCTAAGATATTGCAAGTAGTGTGAGGCGTTCATCCTCCAGTATACTGTTATAAATAGTTATGAGGTGTATTGATGCTTGTGCCCAAAGTGGTGTGGTACCCATAAAGATAGGTTTGTTTCTCTGCAGCCAAATACACCAACATATCAGGAGAGGGAGGTTCCTAATCTTGGTTGGGTGTGCAGCAAACCACCACGATTTCCATGCTTCCAATATATTAGCTCCATGCCAACGATTGGGGAGGTGTAGATTTGCAAGTACATTATGCCATAATGCAATGGTAATAGGGCATAATATAATAATTGCTCAATAGATTTTGATGCATGTTTGCATAGTATACACCAGGTAGGTCTGAAGTATGATCGCTTTTGTAGATTTTCCCATGTAGGGGATTTGTTGCGGAGTATACACTACATGAAAAGTTTAGTTCTGGGAGGTGCCTTCAGCTTCTAGAGAGCACGCCACCACCAATCAGAAGCAAGGGGCTTGTGAGAATAATAGATGAGAGGATATCCTTCCTTAGGAGAATAGGAACCATGTTGTGAGTGTGCCCAGATGAGCTCATCCTCTCCCTCAGTGATCTGAACATGTGATTATGAGAGTGCACTAATATAGGATTACCAATAATTGTGCCAAATGTTAGGTATGCCCAATAGATCAACAAATTTCTGGGCTTGAAAAAAGATAGTAGAATTTTCCAGCTCAGCTATATGAGCAAGTCTAGTGATATCTACATTCGAGGAGAAGTGAAGAAGCTCAAGTGGAAGATGAAAAGAATTCCCACATCTAGACCAAGGATCCATGCCAATAAGAATGAGGTTACCATTACCAATCCTCTAGGTTAACCCATCATGGATGTATGATAGAGAGTTCAAAACTGCTCTCCAAACTATAGATATATTTGTTTTGTTCCATGTTGGTCACCTAATCCAATCAAGTATATGGAGTGGATTAATATAATTTTGTATGACCACCTCAGTCCATAGATTCTTTGAAGTAAGAACTTGCCAACCCATTTTGGTTGTTAATGCTTCAGCAAAGGCATCTAAATTTTTCATGCCCCATCCGCCCCATTCCTTAGGGAGAGAAATGAGGTCCCATCTTACCCATGCAAATCCTTATTGTTTCCCTTTCCATAAGAATTGGCAACAAAATTGTTGTATTCTATGCAATATGCACCTTGGAATACAAGCCAAGGACATCCAGTACACCGATGTAGCTTCCAATAAAAATTTGATAAGAATGAGACGGCCAGCCCTAGAGAGCCATCTTTGGTGCCATATATTCAGTTGCCTTTCGATTTTTTCCACAAGCCATACCCAGTTAGCTATCTTATAATGTATGGGCTTGAGTCTAAATCCTAGATATTTAAGACCATCATCAAATGGGAGAATAGTGTAAGGAAATCATTGATGAGTAGTGAGAGTTTCATTGTGGGAACAACCAACAGCAGTCAGATTCATTTTAAGTTGATTGTATTCCATGCATGTGGCAAAGCAGAAGGATCTAAGGATAGAAGAAAATGCAGTTGTGTCACCAATTGATCCATTGAGGAATATGAGGACATCATCAACAAATAGTAGATGGGTAAGAATGTAGTTTTTAGTCATTTTGATACCCTGAATCCTTCCTTGTATTTCTTCCTCAAATATATACCGACTCAAACCGTCCATGAATAGCAAGAAAAGAAGGGGAGAGAAAGGGAAGCCTTGTCTAAGGCCTCGCTCAACATGAAAGAAGGAAGAGGCAGAACCATTGATAAGTACATTATATGAGACATTGGTAATACAACACATGATCCATTGGATGAAAGCTAAGGGAATGCCCAAATGAGTCAAAAGCATTATCAAGGAAAGCCAGCTAGTACAATCAAAGGCCTTTGTTAAATCAATCTTTAGGATCATACCTTTAAGCCTCTTGATCTTGATGGAATGGAGGAACTCCTGAGAGGTACCAACAACTTCATGAATCTAATGATGATTAAGGAAAGAAAATTGTTTTGGAGAGATATGCTCAGATAAAATAGGTTTAAGGCGGTTGGCAATAATCTTGGCTATGATATCATAAATACAATTTCAGAGAGAGATGGGCCTAAAGTAATTGAAGGTTTGAGGGGAGTTAGATTTGGGTATGAGAGAAATAAAGGTTGAATTAAAAGCATTATACATTCAGCCACTTACTCAACATTCTTCAATAACCTGTAGCAGATCATTGCCAATTACTTCAAAAAAAGCAAGAAAAAATTCTACCACCCATCTGTCTGGTCCAGGGATCTTGTCTTTCTTGAACCATTTGAGGGTGCCTTCCAATTTGCCCATAGATACAGGCATGACGATATCCTCTACAACTTCATCATTTAAAAATCTAGGAAACAACTCTGCCACTTTGATAATCTTAGCAAGAGTAGTATCTTGTGGTGCTTTATAGAGCTGACTGAAATTAGTAGTACTGAGAGTGGCCAGTTGATTGAATGATTGTACCCTATGTCTAGAATCATCCTCCAAAATCCAGATAGTATTAATGGCCCATCGACCATTTGCAAATTGATGATAAAACTTTGTATTATCATACCCATATTGAAGCCAAATGGCCTGACTCCTAAGTTGCTAGTTTTCCTCTATGTCCTTTAGGATTATGTTCCTCTTTGCTTCAAGTTTGATAAGACGATATTTTTCTTTACAGATTCAAATCCTCTACCATCTGCACTAACCAGATTTGCAAGTTCAATTTCAATATTATTAAGGAGGTGATCGTCCCTTGCTCTTTTTTCTCTGGCCTAGTCGATATTTTTGTGCTTGAGGAAAAGAATTTTTTTAGAAAAATATTCAGTGTGAGTCTATCCAGGAGCAGGGGGAAGTGCTTTCCAATAATCAATGACCATTTTAGTGTACTCCTCATTCTTGAGCCAGGTTGAGTTGAACTTAAAAGGGGCTTTTGGCTTGTGATTTGCACTTGCAAATTCAAGGTAGATGGGAGAGTGATTAGATAAGCCTCTTGATCCCATCCATTTCCTATATAGTGATAATTGACCTAGAAGAGATTCTTTGATAAGGAAATGGTCCAGCCTTCTGGAAATAATAGCCTCTCCAATCCTTCGATTACACCAGGTAGGTTGGATTTGAGCCATAGGAATATCAATAAAGTGATGTTCTTCCAACAGAAGACTGATGGAATCATATAGAGGATCAACCAAGGCATTGTGACACAAGATTTTGCATGTCCAATAGATAAATTAATATCACCCCCCAAGATGATGTTATCTTCTTGAATATATGAAGTATTGAGGAGATTTTCCCAATATGCAACCCAATGAATGCAGGGGCCATATACATTGATCAGTCTCAAATCCCTCCCAAGATTAGAAGAAAAGATGTCAACCCTGATAATACCATCCCCCCCCCCCCAAAAAAAAAAATATTGAGGAGCTTGAAAACCTGAGGGTTATAACCAAAAGAAATACCTCCAGAGCAGCCATAGACATCAAGAGCATGAAATGCCAACCATATACAAGTTCTTCAAGGGAATGGAAGATTTGATTAATGAGAGCAAGGGTTTCCTAAAGGAATATGATGTCCACCTTCTTGAGTTCAAGAAGTCTCCTAAAGGCTAGTTTTTTAGCAGGACTAGCCATCCCACGACAATTGTATAATAACCACTTCATGGAGAACCAGGGGAAGGGGAGGTCATAACTCTAAGGACCTTATCAATGGGAAGTTGTCTACCTTGCGCTACATCCAATCCAGCTTGGATGATAGCCTTTGATATATGGGAGTGTCTGCCTCTGGTAGGTTTGATGGACTTGGAAGGGGGGACGATTCCAATACCACAACAATCGTCACATGAACATTTGACCCAAGATCGGAGGAGGTAAGGATGACTCGGTTGGGAATCATTTGAAGTCTCAGAAGAGGGTGCAGTGAGAGGGACATCAGGAATAACAGGGGGGTATCAGAGAAAATGGGGGGCGGGAGGATACCGAGGAGCAGGAAAGAGGGGGGTGGAGAAATGCAGGTGTAGAGATGCAATGTGAAATAGATGCATAGAGATATGATTTGGAAATATAGGTAGAAAAAAGAGGGAGAGAATTTGAAGGATTACCCAAAGTGATGGCAGCTGTGGCCGCACATGATCTGGTGATGCGAGGAGAGGGAGGGCGAACAAGTTCCTTGCTCGGTCCATGCATCTAAGCAGATGACTTCGGGGGGCACCCAATAGTCTTTGTAGGCCTCTTGTCTTGTGGTCCTGATGTAATATTTGCTGCATTGTGATCAGGATGAGATGCAGAAGCAGAACTGGAAGCAATCAGTGGACAATCCTTATATAGGTGCCCAATTTTATGGCACCAGAGACATTTGTATGGAACCCCCTCATAATCGAGAATCTGGAGGCGGTGGGTGTTCCTCCACAAAATTTGAAGGTTTTCCTCCAAACCTTCTCGCGTATCCAAATGTACCAAGATGCGAGCCATAGCCATATTCCCTGTAACGATATAGGATTTATCATAGTCCAAATAAGTCCCCAGAGCATTGCCAATGTGTTTAAAAATGTCCTCAGACTATAAATGTAGTGGAAGACCTATTAGACAGATAGGGACATCCCCCATATGCTCACATTTCTGGTCAAAAAGGGGGCTCCATGTCTTAAGTAAGACCGGAGCGAGATCTATGTGCCAGTACTTAAATAAAATTCGAACATATACAGGGCGCTGGAAATGGAGAGTGAACCATCTGCTCGATAAAGTAACCACCGAAGGGAGATATCCTATCACTTAGCCCCAAATCTCCAAAATCCATTATCTAAGACAGGCGACAATCTAGGAACGTCCCCGAACCCGACCAGCCAGAACCCTATTTGCAGTGTTGAGCACGTCACCCATCTGCAAGTCATCACTGAAGGTTAATGAGATCTTCTTGCTCCCGGCCTCGATTCCCTTGTACTTCTTTACATCCCAGGGTGCTTTTCCAGTGGAGGTATTGACAGGGGGATCAAGAGGCAATACCCTGTCTAGTACAAGCCCTAGTACCTTCTCCCATGTAAGGTAGCGAGAGGGAAGAGCCTTCAAAATAACCAAAAGTAATAGGGATGGATACCATAGGTGGGGGAATGGGAGTAGATGGAGTCGATGTCAAAAAGAAATGGTGTCCCAGATCCAGTGGATTAGCAAGGTAAGGTGCCACGGAGGAGGGTATACTCGTGATATCAAGTGAAATAGAGGATGCAGACGGGTCCAAGTAGGAGGTAAAAAATTGAAGGGAAGTCAAAGAGGGTGGAGTAAAGTCAAAGCACAGCAAGTAAAAGGAAGCGTCCGGTGAGCCAGAAACTAGGAAAGATTATGAAGGAGGACCGACTGGCGACACAAAATTATGGGCTGAAGCACGAGGATGAGAAAAAATGGGCGCCAAGAAAACCCTAGGATCGCCCGCCAGTGTCAAAGATAGCTACAGTGAGATGGTAGAGGAGGTGACCGAGAGTGAGGAGGAGAAATCGTCCAGATAGGCTCGGAGTTGAAAGGATCCTCAGAGTAGTCGACCATGCCAACCTCCATCTCAGCCGATGGACAGCGAAAGGAGATCCGCAAAATATTCGCACCCACCGACAGATGCCCAAACAAAAGCTTCGATGAATACCCCAAGTGCAAAAATAATGGAAGACAAAAGGTGCCAGCAGAGAGCTGCAGTCACTAAGGTAGGTTGAATAAGGTCTTAACCACAGTTGCGAGCTGAAAGAGCCCTAGCTGAAAACAGATGAGAGCTAGAGTCATGTGATCGCAAAGCCATCTCTCCTCCTCTCATGCTCACTACCACATAACTCAATACAATTGTTTAATATGTAAGTATATTTCTAATTAATAAATTCAAATTTAAAATTTTATCTACATGCATTATGTGTATAATGTGCATAATATAATGAAGTTGATTGCATTCCTTTGGATTTTATCATAACTATTTATATGAAAATTAAGCTTCTTCATTTTTAGTATATTTAATAAGTGATCATGTCAAGAAACAAAGTTATTAGTTTATTTAATAAAATAATTATAATAATTTCATGTTTAGTTTTATTTATTTAAATGTTGACATTTTTCTCTTTTTATATAATTATTAAATTTTTTTTAATTTGTTGTTCTATGGGGGGGGGGAATTAAATTAGTGGTCGAATTAATGTGAGTTCGTGGTAACTAAGAGATTCAAGGTTCAACTCCCTGGTTATGACCTAGTTTATGGAGATGGACAAGTTGTAGACCCCAATAGCCCCATGTCACGTGTGTTGTCAAGTTCCTCTAGGTTATATCTATATATATATATATATATATATATATATATATATATATATATATATATATATATATATATATATATATATAGTTGTATCTTTAGATTACTAGCTTTGGTATCAGCTTGTGATGTTATTTTATGATGAAAACCAAAGATAGTAGAAAACATGTATATGACATCTTTTGATGTCGCATTTGTGTTCATTATTTATAACAAGCATAAAATCATGGAAACTTGTTTTTATTTCGATTTTATTTTTCTGGAAAACGAAATGATAATCCAAAACTAACCCAACTTATGGGGGTTACCCCTTGTTTAATTTAAATGTTAAACAATTGATAAGGTTGATTTTGTATAAACAATTCCATCATGTACTCATAATTTCACATGCATAAAAGGCTTACATTAATTGCGTACACATATATGCAAACATTGTTACATTCTTCCATGGATCAATTTCATAGATGTGATTATGAATTCTTATATGGGAACTAACTTTCATATTATTGGCAACTATGTTATATTGAATTTTCAAAACATTATTTCCTTCTGATTTACAATTGGTCAAGTGGGAAAGCATTTCCATGTGATTCAGTGTTTTGGCACTTCCATTTGATTCAATATTTTCTATAACAACATTGTTTTCAAGAAGCTTTATGAAATAAAAGAGGGAGGTTTAAAGATAATCTTTGTATTTCTATACAATATAAATAAAATACAATTCATTTGTTCCAGTTATTGGATGTGTGTGAGATCAAAATCCTAAGCTAAATTTAAGATTTGAAATATTATATTCATACTATACTAGAGTTATCTTGCTTGAACTAAACCATTGTAGTATGAATTGGATACATGTACTAGTATTACAAACATAGTTTATGATTATTAATGGCTTTAGTAATCCCATAAAATAAACAAAAATCAGGGGCTTCTTATTTTTTTGTTTTAGTTGAGTGAATTGCTTAGCCCAACTAAAGAGCCATGTCACTTAAAATGGGTGCATTGTATACTTTTATACATGACCCCTAAAACAAAAGTGATGAAAAAGAAATAAAAACCAAAGTAAAATAAGCCAATGACTACAGAAATGGAAACTCTGCATAAAGGGAACATATACATCAATGCATCAAATTTTACTAGAACTAGTAATGTTCATCACCATGGAGAGATATTTTAGCTAATTAAATATAAAGTAGGGAATCCATCTTCATATAACCTAACTAAAGCGAAATCAAAATAAATTTATGTGGTGAGGTATATAAGAAAATCCTATTTGCATAATGTTGTAGGTTAGACCTAGGGTGTTTCCTTGTTTTGACATGGCCTTGTGGATAATTAGTTATGATAATCTTAATACCAAGAAGATCATAAATTATCAAGGTGGGTACATGGCATATTGTTGCATGTGATTTGGAGATGTGCTACAAGTTTTCACAACCAATGTAGTATCTGATTTACCAATGAATGGTATGAGAAAGGAAGAACTTTTAAAGAAAAAGCTTCCAAAACATATCCTACCACCAACTTTAAAGCCCCTTTTGTGTATACAATATAATTGATAAGAAGGTTATTATGAGAGAAGGATTAAAATCATATCCATGAAGCATAAGTGCCCCTCGTCACACCATTGTTAATGATGGAAAAGTATCCAATAGAGTTGCCATATTGTCATTTACACATTGAAGCAATTGGCCAAGCTAAATTCTATGAACCAAATGCTCCAACACAATTCTCCATGTCCTCTTATCCCCTTATACATCCTATGTGTTTCTAATGTATTTCCCAATATGGATTGATATGGTCTATAGAATTTCCTCCAATATCATTAGATTTTATGGCAACATAAAGACATACACCATTATGCACATATTTGTGATCATTTTTTGGCTCCCTTATATGAATTGATCTTTTTCAAGAAATTTCCAAGGTTATCAAAGGATTCTATATAGGTTTTACAATAAATTAGGGAGAGGTGCTTAGATAAGAACTCCACCTATATCAAAATCTATGGAGTGATCATGGCTCTTCATAGTCTTCCAACTCATGTACATAATACAATAGTACTTTGAGTGCTTATTTATTAGGAAAACCTTCATAGATTTAATTCTTTCTTGGCTCACTAGAAAAATAATTTGTGTGATTAATATCTAATATATATCGGTAAGTATGATTAAATAATTCTATGTAGGAAAGAAGAGAATGGGATCATATAGGAAACTACAAGGTTGAGAAAGAAATATTCAGATGCATGACCCAAAGGGAGTAGTAGACAATATTGTTCCTATGTGAAATTTCCTTCACATATACTCATTAGAAGAATAGGGTGACAAAATAAAAATAAAAGTCTTGATGTATGAGGAAGTGAAGGTTCAATTACAACAAAACATGGATATTGAACAAAAGAAAAATAAAGTTGATTGGAAAAACTAGTAGCAAAAATCAAAAACATATAAAAGAAAAATGGAAAAGAAGAAGCAGAAACAAAGAGAGTTATTATAGAATAACCAATAAAGGATGATGAAGAAAAATTTGTAGTAGAGATGGAAGCTAAGGCCAAGACTAATATACAAATAAATGTAGAGAATAAAAGGATGTAGTAGAGAATAAAAGGATGTACAAATTGTAAGATGAACTCATAGCAAGAGAATGGTCACAATTGATAAAGAGTTGTGTAGGTAACCATGGTTGATGTTAAGGACATAAATCCCATAGAAATGGATACAAGTGGAGTAGACTTTTCTCAAGAAAACATAAATAAAATTTAAGGCACTATCAAGGAGTTGTAAGAATGTAAGAATCAAGTGGAGTTTATAAAAGAAGCAAGAGACATGTTATCAAGAAAACAAGGGTAGTGTCGTTTAATTTTAAAATTATGCCCTTGAAATCCAAGATGATATGAATATAATACAAAGAACCTCTTATGACAAACTACAAATTCTTCAAGGACGCATGAATTTATTTTCACTTACATAGAGGAATTTATGGGGACTTCGAAGATACAACAATGGTTTTGATCATGTAAAACAATGACAAAAGAAACATCAATATGCACTTGAAAACATTCCCAAGATGAGTGATAAATATCTCTTATGAAATAATTTAGGACTCAATAGTTAGAAGGCATCATGTAACAAGTTAGATAATGAAGTAAATGGTGCTTTTATGGAGTCACATTAGGTCTCATATTTATGAGGAATTATCATCAAGAAATATGGCATAACAGCATCCTTTGAGGAAAATGGGACTCTTGCTTCTTGAAGAGGTCATTAAAACATTATTTTGACATCATAAACTAAATAATTTATTTATTGGGAAGACTTCATCCATAACCAAGGCTTGATTGGAAGACTACATATAAAACTTCAACAATGGATATAAAAGATCTAAAACGGATCTAAACCAATGAATTGTAGTAAGAAAATACCTAATTTATTAACTCAACAATTTGTGAAGGTTAGAAAACATTGTAAAAAAATTCAAATGTAAAATTTGAATGAGACAAATGTGAGAGTAAAAAAGGAATTAAATGAAAAGAAAATAAATAGAATAGAAGAGGAGAAAATGGATAAGGAATGGGAACTATAGAGTCATGGCTGTTAGCCTTCCTCTTACCCTAGTTTTACCTATTTCTCTCATGAATTTCACTCTCAGAGGGATTTTGTTGGCCAAGAGAGGAAGATGCATAGAGAGACAAGAAATGCATTTTACCAAAGATTGTTGAAATGTATCATTGAGCCCTATTCAAATTTGGTTTTCCCATTTGGATTTCCAAGGTAAAATAATCATGTTCATTATGAGTTAATGTTGTGTGAATTCACTCTGGTATGTTGTAATTCAATTTCTTGTTTTCATTTTAAGTCTCTATGAGTATTCCCATTAAATTAAATATTCAAACACTGTGTTTGCTTATAGAATCAAATAGTTTATTTCAATTAATTGTTTGTATGATGTACATCGCAAACCCACAACCAACATGATGAAGTCACTATAATCAAATGCTAACAAATTATACTTTGACCTTAGCTTATACTTATCCATTACTAGATTCCATTTCCATTTTATTAGTACAAGCTTTTAAATCTTACTTAAATGAATTCCTATTCAAGGAGTGGTGGATTTCAAAGCTAGATAACACATAGTATACCTTCTTTTCTTGAAATAGATCAACAATTATGGTTACAAAGCCATTATATTCCTCTATCTAGTTTCTGGTATTGCCCCTCGTATCTAGTGTTATGAACATCCTAAAATAGTGGCCTACCTTCCTAGGAAAATTTCTCTTTCCTAAGAGTTGTAAGCTCTCACCCTTTAATAAATTTGTCATTGATTAGATGAATTCACCTTCCCATGGGTCAATTTCTTCTTTTCCAAGGGAAATTCCTCTGTTTAGTAAAAATTTTCATAACTTGAGTAATCACTCTTTCTCCCAATTAGTTAAACTGTAAACTGCATAGCAATCAATGAACACGTAGGTTTTGATAAGGGAGATTCATGGATACATGGATATATTTTCCAATGGAAGGCTACCACTTAATCATGAAATTATGTGCCATCTTCAAGATGTATTCAATCTATTTCCTAAATTAAATGTTATTCAATTAGTGAAGGCTTTGAAATAAAAACAAATGGCATGATGCCAGTTAACTATCTATCCTCCCTTATGCAAAGTGTCATTGCCATGCATAATTTCATAAACAACAAGATGCTAAATAAATAACATGAGAAATATATAGGTGCTTCATCCTCTCTCATAATGGTTGTCTCAAGAAGTTAAGTAAATGTTTCTACTACCTTGGTAGGAAGAAAGATTGTAGATGGATTATTTCTAGAGTTTATATTTTGAGCTTCTACGAAAATTTTCTATCCAATTGGTAAGAAGTATGGTATTTTACTAGTTGTAGTGACAAGAATTAGATACTAACTTTCCCCACCCTAGACATAAACCTCAATACAATGAATTGTATGCACAAAAATGATTGATTGGTACTAAAATCATTCCTTCTAGCTAAAAAACAACCTTTGTATAAATCAAATTTCAATTTAGGAGACTTTGAAGTCATTGTAACAATTGAACTAAGCTTGAACTTAGACTTTTTGATGACAAATCATTGTAATCAAACATAAATAGAGTATTTATAGGGAATTGTTTATTATTGACTCGAGTGTCATTATGTTGCTAGGTATTTGATGTGTGTAGGTCACTCCCAAAAGAAGACCTTGCAACTAGAAGAAGAAGATAGGCCCTTACATAACGAAGAGGAAGAGAGTCCCAGTGACCCTTCAAAATATAGGTCCCTTCATCCAAGACTAAGTTAAAGAAAAAATTCAACTATGAAGTGGGTTATAAGTCCCTCATTTATGATTCATATGGTACTAGAGAAATTACATCCTTAACCATGACACAACTACCAAAAATTTGAGGAGAACATTATAGACCTAAACAAGGGTAAAGAAAATAGAGAACAATCATAAAACTTAATTGGCTAGCAATGCCAAGCTTTAAAAAGAGAATGAACACTTGAAATAGAAGGTCTAGATGTTCAACCAAGGGATGAAAGAGATGGAGAATAAAATTGAAACCTCTACCAAACTATTACTATTGCAAAAGAAGAATTTTGATGAATGCCAAGACTCCCTTTTTGTAATCATGATAGATTGGGACAAGCATAGAGTGCAACTTTTACACAGCATTTTGTCATTGTCCTTGTACTCCCTGTTCCTTGATCTTGGAGGACCTCTACAGTGAACCCCGCATGCTTTACCTTCGTGAAGAAACTCCCATTGTGTCCCTCTTCATGAGCAGATCAATTCCATTTTGCACCATTTCCCCTAAAACTTCGGTTTTGCCCAGTTTACAAGACCAGCACTAATGGCCTTTGTCTCCCTTGCGTCGATGTGTTGATATTAGCACTACTCCTCACACCGACCAGAGGGACTGAGTTGTGTTTCAGTCATGCCAGTCCTGTTATGGAAATTTTTTTAAATTAGACCCGAAGCTTCCAGCTCTAGATGCTCCGTAACGGAAGTCTGGTAAATGGTTTGGCCGGATGGGGTTGAGGATGACAATTTGGGCTTCTTTCCCCTATAATTATGGAACTACATCAAGGGATAAGTCCTGCTCCCATGAGAAGAGGATCCATCTCCCATCCATATTTCCTATATAAACCTCCCTTCTTCCCAAGCACAAACTAGAGTGTGAATGTTATAGTCACAGTTGATAGTTTTGGCAGAGTTATTGTTGAGTGTTGATACTATTTTGGAGTAGACAAGCAAGTTATTACTAGTTCTAGCTACCTAGTTGTGTGAGGGAGAAGTGTGTTTTGGTTTGGAGTGAAGCCCATAGGGAAGAGACTTTAAACTATTGTTGTTTGAAGCCATCATGGAATGCTAGCAAAAGTGTGTGGGAACCCGGTCTTGTCAAAGGAAGACTGTAGTGTCAAGATGAATGGTTGTAATCTCTCTTTGATATTAATATATGCAACTATTGATTGATTCCCTACATGTTTTGTAATATTACATATCCATGTCTTAATGCTTCTTGACTTGTTAAGTAGGTTGAATTGCAATTTGTCTATTATTATGTTTGTGTGTTGTTGTTGTTTACTTGTTTCAAGAACTTGAAGAAGGAAGCAAGAGATTGCTGGAGCGAGCAAGAGAATACTTCATTAAATAGGATAAGCGACCAAGAGGTATGCCCTCTTGATTGATTCTAACCTAAGGAAATCTTCCATATAATGTATCTGTTTTGGCTAGACCCATTATTGGGCTAGAGGAATTCATTCATGTCTGTACTTATAATTTTACCTCACCACAAATTGGCGACTCCACTGGGGAACCCAATCCTTCTATTTGTTTTGGATTTCATGATTTCATGAGAACTTTTATAGTTTCACATTTTCCCTTTGGTTCTATTTCTTTTCTCCTACTTACTGGCCTGAGTCTAAAATTCATAGTAGCAGATTTGGTCCCTGTGTTGAAATTTTTTTTATTTTTCCGTAGCTACCTCAGCCAGCGTGCTTAATCCACTGATAGTCGCGTCGACTGGTGCGAATTAATGAGGAACAATCGCGTAGACCAACCTCTGGCGCTGGTTGTCAGTTAGGCACTCGCGTCGATGCCTGTAAGTAAAGATTAGGGCTTGACCCAATCTTGGCTAGTGTGTTTTTCTCTTGTGTTTTGACCTCGTGAGCCTTTCTGACTATTTTCTCCCTGATTAGAAATCTACTTTTCATTTGGTTTTTCTTGCTTGTTGGCTTGTCATCTTTCTATTTGATTGATTGAGTCATTGAGTGGCCAACGACACTAGGGCATCTAGTTGGTCGCCCATTCAACAGTTTGTGAACTCACCAAGTCAGATTGTAGGTGTGTTTACTCCTTGCATTTGTTTTTTGGTCCTTTTTACGACTTTGACCTCTTTTTGCACAAGTTTGAAAAAGTTTCGTTTACTAGCTTGAACATATCTTTCCGGCATAGATTACATTATTGGCCTTGTGTTTGGCAAAGTTGGTGTTTCATTGATCTGAATGAACTTCTCTTTTCATGTTTTCATCTGCTTGAACAGCTCATTGTCTCGAAAACTTTTTCATTTAAAGATTGTATGTGAAAAGTTTGTTTCGTTGCTTCATGAGAAAGCATGAAATCCTAGCTTGATGCATCATTTTGTTACAAAAATTTGCATCTTTGCAAAGACTAGAATTGCATCAGCATTTGAAAAAGGAAAAGAATTTTTCATTTTGAAAGGACTAATAGATAAGTGCTTGTCAGGAAATTAGGAATTGGAATGCATTTTTCATTAGTTTATTTTTTGAAAAAGTAAGGTAGTGAAAGATCATTTTGGTTTCAGTTGCTTGATTATTTGCATTTGATCGAGTAGTTTCTACCCTCTCTAGTGTAGGCATTTCATCGAATTGAAAGGGTCTTGTCTCATTTAGTTACATTTTAGGTTTTTCGAGTAGTATCACAAGACTTGAAAACTGAAACTTAACTCAAGATCAACTCTAAAATGAATTCAATTAACCTAAGGCGCATTTGACATTAACAATCATATCTAGAAGGTCTAGGCTAGAGATGTGTTTGAGCATCTTTAAACCTAGCAGTTATCATTAGCTTCGGCATTAGACAACACTAGCATGGATTGGTGCTCCCCGTACCATCGAGTATATAATGGGAGACCCCACTAGGTTGCAATCCTTTTATCCTTAGGAAGCTGAGTCGGCCACCTTGCGAATGTGATACATCAAACACATCATTTGAAGAGATTGCCTGCTTGTACTTCTTGGTTTGCTAGGAGGTATTCTGCAGTTCGAGGTTTACTAGTAATCCTATTTACCTAAACCATCCAAAGCAGTCATTTCATCTTTTTGACTCATTAAATTTAAAAGATCATTTGAGCAATTGTCCTTTCGAGCTCATTTCCAATCGAAAGTGATAGAGTCATCTTTGTTTCTTTATCGACTCTTAAAAAATGAAATAACATCAGTCTTGTATGCATCTTAATAATTGATTGCCCACGATCCAAAACATCCTATTAGTCTTTTTGACCAAATCATGAGTTCCCTTAAAAGGAAATTTTAAAGCCTTGAAGTTATTTGTTATGTCGACTAAGACAAGGTCATCGTGGCTGAACCATCTGGTTCACCCAATTCCTCTTCCTCTCCTTCGTCTGAAAGATTATCTGAGGAGTCATTTCCTAAGTTATCAGAGTCACTTGAGGACCAAAATTTTGAACTCGCAATTGTTTTGAGTGTTCAACCATTTTCATCTCGTCCTCTGCCTACTTTCGATTAAGGGTCATTTGTTGATCTTGGCCCGGAATCTCCAGACAATCCCGTTTGAACTCAAAGAACTTGCCGACCACTGATGGTCAACTTGGACTAGTTATCTATCCTCCAAGCCCTCTGTTTGACGTTGTTGAGATATCACTGCAACGTCCTTACAGTCCATACAACTAGCCAGGTGTTCCTCTGGAACTATCCCCCAGTACACCCTCTGCCATTCGTCGTCATTTGTTTTCAAACATGGAACCCGAAGGTGATGCTCCAGTCACATCTCTGGATGAGTCCGAAGTTTCTACTCCACACACTGTTGAGGGGGAAGAATTGTAATTTTAGTTCCCTCCCGAGGGTTTCCCTTTTTCGGAAGGTATTCTCACCAGCTTGCCACCCAACTATGTGTCTTTGGGGCACTTAGTTTCAGGCACACCTAGTGCCTCATCACTCTACCATAATCATGTATGGGTGTCAGGCGTCAGGCCTACGTCAGGTCCATTCATCACGAACACAACTTCCCAACAGGTTGTTACTTCAGTCTCGATGCAACCCACCATTCTAAATACTATTGTATCATCAATCCCAGTTACACGTCAGTCACAACCGATAGTTTCAAATATTATCTCTCTCAGTTCCTCCGTCCCATTAGTCAGCGCCAGATTATGCCACCGCTTGGGGGGCAGAACCTGAATGTTTCTATGGTGTTAGGTGCCACTAATGTGATTGGCTCACATGCTTGGTATAAACCAGCCCTCTTCTGGTATTACTTATAACCCTGCTGACCCTATTGGATCAAGCAATGTCTAGTACCAACAGGTTCAGAATCTCGTTGGTCCATCTAGGTCGAGCAATGTTTAGTATCAGTAGCCCTATGGGGCTCAGGTCCAATACCAAAATCCTTACGTTCCATATGGTTCTTAAGGATTGGTTAATCAAACTTACACCCTCCAAGCTGGGCAGTACATCCAGCCTGGCTACGGCCAGATTCAGTTCGGTAATTTCCTGGGTATTGTTCAAGTACCCTTGCAATAGCAAGGACAGCCTTTACAACAACCAAGGTAGCCTTTGTTACCAGAAGGGCAACCTTTGTTGCAACAAGGGCTCTTCGTGCAACAACAAGGGCAAATTATCTCGTAGAAAGGTCTCTTACAACAACCGCAAGGTCAATCCTTCCAGCAGTTGCAGTAAGCCACGCAGCAGCAGATGCAATATGATCTGCATACCTCTCAACCCATACCCTTGCAGGGCCAACCTCTACAAACCTTGGGAAATATTTTGCAACCGCAAGGTCAACCCTTGCAATAGCAAAATCAACCAGGGCAGCAGCAACCCTTGTATACATACCTACAAGGTCAACCCTTGCAGGGGCAACGTCAAGGTCAAGTCCTGCAGCAACAGGCCCAGAATCCTCTTGTCCTAGGTCAACAGGTTCAGAATCCTGCCAGCCAAGGGCACCAGGTACAAAACCCCTACATCCAAGGGCAACAAGCATATCAACCTTATGCCTAAGGACTACAGGTCCAGAACCCTCTTGTTCAGGGACAACAGGTTCATCAGCCCTATGTTCTAGGATAGCAGGTCCCATATCCATATGTCCAAGGTCAACAGGCTCAACAGCCTTTTAAACCATACGTTGCCTATCGGCAACCTATGCCTGGACAGTTTCAAGGTATTCAAGGTCAGAATCCTCTGTATGGTCAAGGTAATTCACAATGGGGGCAGCCTCAGATTCCATATGGCCAAAATCCTTACCAGCAGGGATGGGATCCTCCTTATGGGTCTGCCTATCGACCTCCCATGCCTTTTAACACTCAATTACCTTTCTTGGCTACACTCGACTTGCCAAATGTATTGTGCCTTACGAATGATATGATCCTTCATTTGTCATACTGGCCTCCGGTGTTGTACAGGATACCAAGTTATTGCCCAAAGTTTGATGGAAAAGCTAAAGAAGATCCTCAGGCCCATGTGATGACATATCACCTCTAGTGCTCATCGAACTCATACGTGGACGATTCCATTCGTCTTTGTCTTTTCCAATGAACCCTCACGGGTGCCGCAATGAAATGGTACATCGAGATACCTCAGAGTACTTTCCATGACTTTAATTCGTTCGCCATGGATTTCCTCATGCATTTTCAGTTTCTGGTTCGCTATGAAATTGGCACCTATTTGCTCACATCGCTTAAGCAAGACACCGTGACACACATCTCTGATCATATCCACGAATGGAGACGTAGACGTCACCTGATCAAATTCGAGATAGCTAATCAGTTGCTCACTGAATGGTTTACCAAATCATTCGTAGCCCCAATTGCTCACGATATAGCTATGGGTGGATGCGTCACTGAAGAGCAAACCATCTCTTGTGCCCAGTACTTGGATCTGGTTTACTCTCAGTCTGGCACTTTATACAAGTTGTTACCCAATGCTCCACGACCATCATCCAATCCCATAGCATCGAAGTCACTAGTTTTTCCTCCCGTTGATGGAGTTATTGGTTCAGTATCCCAGACCCTTAAAACTTCTTCCAAATAGAAGTTGATCTCGAATGCTACTCCTAATAGTTCATCTCAGAATCCACCTGGCCCTCGTAAAACCTTAGAGGTCCACATTGTTAAGTCTACTGCAGCGGACCAAACCTCGAAAGGAAAATAGAAAGGCAAAGGCAAAGCTAAAGCTGATTCCTTGAAACAGGGTCCTCCCAAATCTTTTGCTGGCAAATCTTCGCAATGGAAACCCAAGTATCCCTACCTCATTTGCGAGGAGGATCACTACACTAAGGATTGTCCTCGACGATCTGAATTTAGTTTCCTTAAAGAGCCATTTTCTTCTCAGCAGACCCAAATGGTAGACCAACCCCGGTCTGCTTCCTCTGGATCTCAAGTGTTCATGACAAGCACGCCTATTAATGTGGCTACCGATCGAAAGATTATCAAACTTCAGCTTTGACAGCGGGAAAGAAAAAGAAGTTGCACCTTCTTATTCTTCTACCCTGAGTTATGGCCCTCTACAAATCGAGCGCCCTAACCCTGATTCTACTATGTAGCCACCCTCTCAAGGTGTGCTGCGAAATCCTCGTATAATCCCAACGCCCGAGCCCCTCAACACTACAGTATTGTTGAGGATTTGGCTCATGCACCGTCAGCCATGTTGTCTCTCGAGGTACTCCAATGTTTCCCATCGCAGCAAAAGTCTTTCTTGTGAACTATCGGGAGCATCAATCCCACCGATTCTAATTTGATATGTTTCAATTTGGAGAACCATGTTCCATGGCTCCCTCATCAGATTTCCTTTCTTATTCAGGTAATCATTAACAAGAAGACCATCCACCGCACTGTCATTGATGAAGGTGCTTCCACCTGCATCATGTCAATTGCATGTTGGAAAGCTATTGGTTCCCCTACACTGAACCAGTCTCCGAACACTTTGGAATCTTTCGATGGGTGCGATTTGCAACCCTTCGGTGTCTTACCTAACCTTTCCATCACCCTGGAAGGCAAGACACTGCAAGTTGAAGTAGAGATTGTTGACGCAAATCTTAATTATAATCTTCTACTCGGCCAAAGTTGGACTCATGCCATGCATGCCATGGCCTCCTCTTTGTTTTGCATGACCTGTTTCCCCATTAAGGGAAGATTCTCACCGCCGATTAGCTGCCTTTCTTTGCCTCTTCCTCCTCAGATGGCAATGTTCCATATGTCAAGCACTTTGTTGCTCCCTATGAGAGTGTGGGGGCGGGTCTCTTCAAAGATTCTTCCTTATTAGGGATTTTTCTACTCCCACCTCTTCATGTTTCCTCTGTCAACATGGTCTCAGTCAAATCTGATCCCTGGGTCATACCTGCACCAGATCTTTTTGATACTTGGGACGAGGTTATGTTGTTTAGTCCCGCCGAAGTCAATTACGTGGAAATTGTTTCGGCTTCGAACTCTGCATTCTCTGATTCTCATATGTCGAAGACCTCTCTCGATATGTATTCTCAATTCCCCTGTCTTGGCACTTTGGAATCATCTAATCCCTTAGCCAAGACCTTCCTCGCTGACGAAGGTATCGTGGAAATCATGTCTCTCGAGGAACCACCTTGGATCGATACGCATCATCGCTCCTCGTTCCTGCCTTGCCCAGTGGTCATGTCTACATTTTTCTAAGAATGCTCTTCTCTGCTGCACATTGATGTGTCATTTTACCCTGACATGATCAAGATCTTTCAACTAAGGGCACCTTTATCCCATCATGGATTCATGATTTTTCACCCTACCCGATTTTTCACCAATTGCCCATTATTGCAATGGGGTCTACATCTGACTCGTAACCCTCCCTCACCTAGGGGGCATGGGGGAAAAGCCTTATATGAGTTCTACTCCATTATTTGGCCAATTCGATGCTTACTCATCATGACAACGATAAAACTCCAGTGTCCTTCTGTGTTGATTGATTATCTGAGTCCTAGCATGGACTCCCTCATAAGTTACTATGCTTAGGTCATCTTGCATGGTTACTTATTTACATTAGTGTGTGATTCATTTTTGTACAGCGTAGTTTTGTGTGATAGTTTTCAAACAGCTTTCCTATTTACTATGATTTTCTTGCTTTGCAGATGTCTGCAACTCCTCACGTTGGTTTCAGCAATGGTGCTTGTCGTAGTACCCGGTACCTATCATCCACGGCATGGGCTATCTATGACCCTAACGATGATTTGATTGACCTTCAAGGTATCTTCCTAGGTTGCACAACGAACAACATTGTTGAATACAATGCAGTCATTGAACTATTGTCAGAAGCCATCGCTCTGGGCATCAAAGAATTGGTTGTCAACGTAGATTCACAGCTTGTCGTCCTTCAACTCAACGGGCAATATTTTGTCAAGAACCCTCAAATATTACGAAGATATCTCCATATCCATCTATTGGAAAGGAATTTTTATTATATTACATATCATCATATTCCTAGACGCATGAATACATTAACAGATGCATTAGCTAATTACGTGTTGGATAGAAATTTACGAAACATGTAAAAGATAAGACAAACCATTTGTACCATAATAGACAGGAAAATACAACATATATAAATATGGTGAGAATGTTTGATACATCATAACCCAAAAAATAATGTGTCTGAACTAACATCAGTGGCTCGTATGCCTCATACATCTGTGGCATGCAGGCCTAAAAAATATGTAAGTGCTGGACCTAGGAACTACTCAGCATGGTGGTCATGGTTGCACGAGACAGCTCATGCAACATGGCTCAGTAGCCGGCAGATCCGATCTGAGACTCCCACCGCATGTCTCTGGTATCGACAGGGCATGTCTCCTATCCAAGCATACTCTGGGATACCATGAGTTAACCCCTCAAGGTTCCTCGCGATCTCCTCCTTGTTGTCACTCCCTTCCTAATAAGGGACAACAACGTCAATAGGGCGAGGTACATGCCTGGCTATCGATGACATCCCGGCTGACTGCTCTGGTCCAACATCTGCATAAACAAGAGAAATGTTATAAGCACGCATATACCAAAAACAATTAAAAATCTCAAAATAAAAAATTTGATTTTTACCTTCGTCATCGAAGTCCTCTCCATATGGTAAGGGCATATCTGTATCTCCACGGAAATTAGTGTCGTTGTACGGCTAGTCCTCCAAAACGATCTTCTATCATCGTAGCCATGAGAAGAATGCAGGTCGGTATGACATATGCTGACCCCGAGTGATCCTGGGCATCAAACGACTCCAGTGGGTCATACGCGGATTGCGTGGTGCAGGAGGATCGACCTCAATCAACTGATACTGGAACAATGGCACTCGTTCCAGGAAAAAGGTCACAAGTACTAATCCGAAGCCAAATTGATTCAGAATCCTCGCCTTTGCCTTGGAAACAGGCGCTTGATGTTCATCTTCATGGCCTATGCCTAGTTGAAGGTCGTAGGAGTTGTGCAGTCAATAGCATAAAGGAACTTCGACTTGTTAGTCTCATGTTCCACCTAGGACCCTGCAACTCTATTGATAGTCAACAGAAGCACCCTCAATGTCAAATCCCGCATACTGGAAATCTCTATCTTCCCACTCTTGGATTTCAGGGCCTCAGGGAAATGTTCGGCAAGCAAGGAAGATATGCTTTTCCCGATCGGACATGACCCATACAATTTCACTGGCTCACCTCTGTGAGATAGTATAGTGATGAAGTAGATATCTAAAGTTGTCAACTCCAGCTCCTAGTCCCCAATGACAAAAATCTCCCGATTAATGTCCCAAAGGCTTATCAAGTATCAAAGCAACTCGGGCTAGGTCCACATCCCTAGTGTAAGGAAGAATTTTAGGAGCCCGTAATCCCTCAAAGCCTCCAGGAAATTTGGATCATTCATTTCCTGGGTGTCAACATCTTCATGTTCCCTTTCCTTCCAATCCACCATTTTTGGTGATTTCTCTCCTGCAAAAGCCATTAATTTGAGTCAATAAGCATCCTTGGCACCAATTCAAGTTTAAATGGTCAATTTTTGAGAAAAAATGGTTTTTCCCTATCCACGGGGCCGGCGTGCCTATTTTAAAAGTAATTGTGCTGATCAGCGTAGATGGTTGTGCAAATCACCCTCAGCCGGCACGATCCCGTGCTCGGAAATCGCGCCGACCGAGGGCGAATTTTTTTTCAAAAACCTCCCTAAAAATCCAAAAAAATGGCTAAAAATATAAATGAATGGCATGAAAACGGAGCTCAGGGCTTCGTCTATTACCTAGAACTGACAGCTTGTCGATTGACCTCCCGGATCTCCCGCAATCTGCTCCGAAACAACTAGGGAAAAAGTGGGTAAAAAGTCTTCATTGCAAAGGTAAAATGGTAAATGGTAAAAATATATTTACTTTCCCCATTTTTATTCATTTTTTCATGAAAATATCAGGTTTTGTAAATATTTTTGACCTATTTTTCCCCAAGGACTCGATAATACACTTTTCCTTACTTGTGCAACAACATATGATGGATGTTCGACGATGATGATGAGTCACGTTTCAACTCTTTTCTCAACTCGTTAAACTCAGATGAAAATATTGTTGAGTATTTTTCCCTTTTTGACTCGTTAAACAGAATAAAAGGGGGGGTCCACTTTCAAGCTCTTTCCTGACCCTTTAAAAGCGAAAATATGGTCAAGCCCTTGTTGTTTCGAACTCGTTAACAGATGTGAAACATCATGTGCCCAGTGTAATTTAACCCCTTTTTCGGGCTGGGAGGCACTATTTACGAAAAAGGTACCCCTTGACTGAAATGGTCAAGCAGTTCTCTCAAGTATTGTTTTCTACCTTTTCGGGCTCGGGAGACACAAATGTGCGAAAAGGGACCATGTGGAGTTTTCTTTTACATGTCTTTTCAAACTCTCTAAAACATGAAAAAGATACCGAGTTACACCTTTGTCGGACTCGTTAAACTATTAAACGACATCAGATTCGTCACCATGATGAACATGAGCTTCTCCTTCCTAGGGCTCGTTAAAGTTACTAGGTCAGATTCATCTGAAGGATGAACTTATAGTGCAAGCATATGCTATCCCCTTCAAGCTTGCAATCAAAAAATAATTGGGGTACTTGCCAGAAATGGTGGGAGCAAATTTGGAAATCTATCAATCATGTCGGGAGCTCTCTCTTGAACATGAAACTCTTTGCTTCGTGTCGGGTTGGGACATCCTCCTTTGCATTTTTGACCTTCCTGGGTTTGGGCCGTTCATTTTTGCCTTCCATTTGATCTCTATCGTGTCATTATGACCACTGATCCCATAGATCTAAAAGCTGCCAAAATTCCAAGTTTTTTCGCCGATATGTTCAAGAGTTGTCCTTCTACAGTTACATTTACGTCTTATTCTCTGTATAGTCCAAAATTATTTTGCATCCTCTCGTCTCACATCGATGATGTGGGATTCATTATGGCCCTCCTTCGAAATGGTCGCTTTCCGTCGAATTCAATTCATCATCCGAGAAGTTGATCGAGGGACTCCCTTCCAATACCTTAGAGCTTGCATGCCCTAATGGCAAGTTCTTCTCACTCAACAACAAGTTCACATCATTCGCTTTCAATCAAGTGATTCTGCAGATTTTCAATTTCAGTTCCTCTATTCACATTTTGTGGATTGTGCTAATAGTACCTTAAGGACCATTGTCATTATTGGTGGTTTCTCTTGTGCTTGTTAACAGTTCACATCATTGACTGGTAATCAAGTGACTTTCTAGAATGTTCGATGTCAACACATCTATTCACATGCTAGGATCTGTACTTTGATCGGGTCATGTTGGAGCGCAAGACCTTGGACTCAGATCACAAAAGTCCAGGTTGTGAAGTGGTGTGACATGGTTATGATGATATGCATGCCTCTATCAGATGGTTGGCTGCGACCAGACCATGAGTTATCATATGTGATCCTTCTCATTATTTGATGGTTGCGACCATACCTTGGTTTCATTATGATCCTCTTTAACGGATGGTTGTGCCCATACCTGGATCCATTTACATGATCATTCTCTGGATGGTTGTGTCCATGCCACGTTTCATGTATCATTTTACAGAGATCTTAGTCTATGTATATGTAGTTGTACTTGCTTGCAGGTTTTCCAACGGCAGACTACGATTCCCCACACTGATTTATAAAGCATTTCATCCCTCACTCCAGCTCGGCCTTCACGCTTTAGTGGGCATCTGTTACATAGTATTTTGTCACTATCCCTGTACTCCTTGTTCCTTGATCCTGGATGACCTCTATAGTGAACCATGCATGCTTTACCTTCATGAAGAAACTCCCATTGTGTCCCTCTTCATGAGCATATCAATTCCCTTTTGCACCATTTCCCCTAAAACTTTTGTTTTGCCCAGTGTACAAGACCGGTGCTAATGGCCTTTGTCTCCCCCACGTCGATGTGCAAAGATTAGCACCACTCCTCGCACCGATCGGAGCGACTGAGCTGTGTCTCAATCACGTCAGTCCTGTTATGGAAATTTTTTTAAATTAGACCTGAAGCTTCCAGCTCTAGAAGCTCTGTAACGGAAGTCTGGTAAATGGTTTGGCCGGATGGAGTCGAGGATGACAGTTTGGGCTCCTTTCCCCTATAATGATGGAACTAACTCAAGGGATAAGTCCTTCTCCCATGAGAAGAGGATCCATCTCCCATCCATATTTCCTATCTAAACCTCCCTTCTTCCCAAGCACAAACTAGAGTGTGAATGTTATAGTCACAGTTGATAGTTTTGGCAGAGTTATTGTTGAGTGTTGATACTATTTTGGAGTAGACAAGCAAGATGTTACTAGTTGTAGCTACCTAGTTGTGTGAGGGAGAAGTTTTTTTTGGTTTGGAGTGAAGCCCAAAGGGAAGACCCTTTAAACTATTTTTGTTTGAAGCCATCATGGAATGCTAGCCGAAGTGTGTGGGAACCCGGCCTTGTCAGAGGAAGACTGCAGTGTCAAGACAAATGGTTGTAATATGTCTTTGATATTAATATATGCAACTATCGATTGATTTCCTACATGTTTTGTAATATTACATATCCATGTCTTAATTCTTATTTAAACCTTCTTATGGAAGATTAAAGAAGGGTGGCAACAAAAAGTGCTTAAGCACATAAGTTGCACTAGCACTCAAAATAAGTAGCAAGTCAATTAGCTAAGGCAAGAAGGATGAAAATGCTAAGGGATGTTCATCGAATAAGCCATACTTTGTTTGCCTTTATTTCAAGAAGAGAGGCCATAATTTTGTGAGTTATTTGTACTCAAAGGCGTGTTTGTTCTATTGGAAGAAAGGACATCAAGTGGCTTCTTGCTAGGAGAAGCAAGAAATCTACCACAACCTAAATTTCTTTCAAAGGAAGAACAGCAATAAGACTTTCTCAATCCAACGACAAATTTAGTGTTGCATGAAGAGAAGGAGTACGTCCAACAATCCTTGTAGAAAAATGAGAAAATTTTCCATGACTACAAGTTTAGTGGACATTGGAAAGAAAAGTGTCAATAACTTCATCCAAAGATTCAACCATAAAATTGCATAACCAAGAGAATAGTGTGGAGAGTAAAGAGTACATAAGATGAAAAATTTCATAAATGTATAATTCAAGAAGAAGGGTTTCCTGAGGAGAGGTAGCAGCATAGGAAATCTACATCGCCATCAAAGATCATATCATGTTGATGCCAACCATCAAGGAAGACACATTCCATTTACTACATATAATCTTCCAAAAGTTGTTTTCTTTCTTGAAGATGTGTTAGAGACAAATGCACATAGTTCAATGACCTTGGAGGGAGAAGTTATGAAAAAATCCATGTATGTTTGTGAGTATATGCAACCACCAAAGAGTTATTTACATGCTAGGAAGCAACTAATCCTAGCAAGAGAGGGAAAACCGCATTTTTCTTGTGTTAATTTTCCACATAGTGTATTGTTATTTGCTTTGATAATTGCATTTTTATATTTTTTCATCATTTACATATTTTTTTACCCCAATACAACTTAACTTGATTAGAAATTATGTAGAAACAACAACCCTAATAACAATGTAGTGGAAATAAAAGGAACATCGGAAGAAAAGCACACACACATAATGACACAAGGATTGATTGGAGACCAGGGAAAAACCCCACAAGGGGGGAAACCCAGAATTCAATTCTTCTTCTTCTATTAGATTTCATCAATTGTCCAACTAAGATACAAATAACAATGAGATACATCAACAATACTACCATATCATGGTTTACTTTCACCAAGAATTATCTCAATTGTTCATGATATTGTATAGCTTTTTATCGTTGTCCCTATCACTGTATACCATCATTGATCCACCTTTGACATTGTCTAAGTATTATATCTTCTACCATCAAGATAACATTAGATCATAGCCAGTAGTATTGTATACATTAGAGAGGTCATGTATTAATTGGGACATAGTACATGCATCTTTGTCAAAGTATCCAAAGTATCACAATAAATTTGCTACAGAGATATGAGGACATAAAGAGATACACAACCATAGAGATGTCATGGTGACCATGCAGGTGGAGTCTTCCATGTCAAATGTATGATGTCTTCCATGCCAAATTTATGATTTCTTCCATGTCAAATACATGATGCTTATCATGTCCATACATTAGATGTTTTCCATGTCAAATATGTGAGATGTATGTCATGTCAAATACATGAATTTTGTCATGTCCATACATTAGATGTCTTCCATTCCATGTCAAATATGTGAGATTTCTTCCATGTCAAATACATTATGTATACCATTTCCATATATTAGGTGTATATCGTGTCCATACATTAGATGTCTGCCATGTCAAATATGTGAGATGTCTACCATGTCAAATACATGATGCCTGTCATGTCCATACATTAGATGTTTTCCATGCCATGTCGTACATAATGCAGAGTAACTGTGTATTCATTGTCATATTATACTAGAAATGAAATATCATTTTCATACCTGGAGGGATATCACAACCATACTTTGCATAGGAAGCCATACCCATTACGTAGAGTCAGAGATCAATGTGAATTACAGAGATCTTAGGACATATATATCAAATTGAACCATGATCATATATCACAGAAGTATGTTGAATTCGAGATCATATATATAGCAGATAGATAAAAACTGTATTTATTACAAAGACCATAGACAAGATAAATATTAAATTTTTACAACCAGAGAGAGATAATATGTCATACATTAATATTATACAGAGAGAAAAACTCTTATCCTGTAGCAGTTTTGAGAGAAAGAGTCAGGAGACCTGTAGCCCGAGTCTTGGAACCATGCAAGAGTAAATAACCATGATGTACAATAATTGAGATGCTAGTGATTGATGTGAGAGTGCCATATGATCACTGTGACCAAGAGCGAAGGATCAATCCCATAAAAAAGACCTATGTCATGCCAATTGAAACCTAAGCCAAGAGGGGTTATGTGATCCAAGTGGAATTTGCTGGCCACCCACCTATCCCACTTAGAGCCCCACAACTATCTCTTTCAGTTTTTCAGTTTCCTTAATTGTAGCACAATTTACTATTTTTGGAAGTTTTTTGGGTCTTGAACTTCTGGAGCCATTTTGAGGCCCTAAACAAAGTTTTTTGGGAAAAATGGGAGCAACTGGGGTCTTTATTTAATATTTCTCATTCAAAAGTTGTAGTCCTCAGATAGATCTTTCTAACGAGATATTGTGCATGTCAAACGGAGATCGTATGCCAAAGTTACGACCCCAGGAAGTTGATGTACCAATTTACGCAAATGGGGCCCATAGTTTGGCGCTTCATCTCCTAGGATTAGGTTTTTGGATGTTTAGGGTTTCCATTGTTTCTCAACAATAAATAGGCCTTCAAGCTTCATTGTAACACAGTTCAGAGGCATGTATCCGCCACATCTCTCCTCAGAGATAAGATACCATCACTCGAGCTAGATTATCAGTGTTTTACATTAATGAAATTAAGTATTATTTCTGCTGCATCTCTGTATTTATGGTTATATCTATAATTTGTTGCGTTCCTGTTTAAATCTGAATCAATGGTATCAGAGCAGTCTACTCTTTCTCTGTTTTTATTTGCATGTCCCCAATGAAGTCGAGATATAAGGAGTTGGGGCTTGAACTGGTCGGACCTTTGAGAGACCTGCCTCGCAAATCCCGACGACCTCCCATGACAGATGAAAAGAAAGATGAGGGGGCAGGAGATCCTATCAAAATATTTCTCGAAGAGGCCCTCGAGTGAGAAAGGAACGCGATGATGGACAACTTTTCCCAGATCCTTTGGTGGCTACCCAGGGATGACACATATACTTCCAGCAGCTACTCTGGAAGCACCACACCCTTTAAGGTACAAGTTAACTTTGACATTCCCATATTTGAGGTCATATAGATGTAGAGGCTTTAGATAAATGGTTAAATATGTTAGAAGGGTATTTTTCTGTTCATGATTTTTCCAACCGAGAAAAGATTACTTTCACTCTTCTCAAAGTTGCCCCCCATGTCAAGGACTGGTGTGAAACCTACTGCAATCAGAAGGATGAAAGTACGGCCTCAATGTTTTTAGCCACACCCACTTGGAATTCATTTTGGGATGCCATCAAGGAGCAATACTACCCTGTCGGAAGCTATGAGGATAAATACATAAAGTGGACCACACTGCGGCATGGAAGGGACGAAGACTTGCTGGAGTTTACCAACATTTTTCATACACTTCGCACAAAGTTGGGTATCAAAGATTCTAAGCAGCATTTGGTACTCAAATACCACGGCTGCCTACACAGGTACATCCAGGACGAGATGGAGTTCCTGGACATCTCCTCGCTCGGCATGGCGTACTGATACGCTATCAAGATCGAGAAGAATTTTATACAGAAAAAGTGAGACTTTGGATCCATGAATCCAAAGCAAGGGAAAGGCTTCCCCAAACTATAGAACCAAGGACAAAGCTAAGATAGTATGACCCAAGACAACCCATCGAAGCCACAAGAAAAGAACAACACCACGAAGTCAAACAAGGACACAGGAAAGTGGTGTGAGTTCCATAAGAGCCCCAATCATAACACAAGTGAGTGTTGGGCCAAGCAATTGTTGGTGGCCGAGTTGAAGGCTTCAAAATCATATGCATGTTCCAACCCAGAGTTAGAACCCGACAAGAGGAACGACAAAAGGAAGCAGATTATTGATGTAGAGCCCAGCGCCACTGTTGCCACTGCCAAGATACAGAAGAATGAGCTTGAATATCCAGAGGAGGCGCAGCGTCTTTTCCACTCAAAAATGTAGGTGAAGGGTTCGCCACTTCAATTCATTGTCAACAGTGGCAGCAAAAATAACATGATTTCAAAAGAGGTCGTGAAGAGGCTGGTCCTACTGACCATACCACAACCGCAACCGTTCAGCATCGAGTGGCTTCAACAAGGACGAGATCTCTGAGTCCGCTAGGAGTGTCGCCTTCCCTACAGCTATGTATGAGTCAAGGCCTCACGTTATTATTATTTCTTTGGGTAATTCATTATACAGGATACCGGAGGTAACCCTGCCTACTTCCACCTCTTTGATCTCTACTAAGAAATGTTGTAAGATCGTCTCCCACACAAGGAAATTCATTTTCTTTCTGGTTCGCTCTCAAAGTAAGGGGGAGATCGTAGCCACATCCATGGCCCCTGGGAAGAATTCCTCCACGTAGTAGAAGCAGGTGGATACGGTCATGAAGGAATATAGGAACATCTTCTCCTCACCCACAGGGGTACTGTTGCACTGTTAGGTTAAGCATTCGTCTGATCTGACTCCCAGAGCACCTCTACCCAAAGGGCCGATATATAGCCGCTCCATTGTGGAAAATGCCAATTACAAGCAATGATGTCATCAACATCAAGTGCCACACCAGTTTCAAGTGGGCGAAAAATTTTGGTTGCATTTGCAGAAAGAAAACCTTACAAGAGCACATCAGAAGCTCAGACCACTCTGATATGGTGCTTACACCATTACCAAGGCTATGGGAAACAATGCCTTGCAGCACAGCATTCCCCCATTCCTTGGCTTCCACCGAGTGTTCTATGTGGACCACCCTCGACCATGCTTCCCACCATTACTAGACACATCAAAGATTGCATAATAGCTCACCAGGGACCAAGTTCAGCAGAAGTTTCCCCATCTCATGGAGGCACTCAACGCAATGGGGACCATTGCTTCCTAAGGAGGGAGGAATGATCTAGGTGGATTTTGGTGGCCACCCACCTATCCCACTTGGACCCCCACAACTATCTCTTTCAATTTTTTCAGTTTCCTTAATTGTAGCACAATTTACTATTTTTGGCAGTTTTTCAGGTCGTGAACTTCCGGAGCCATTTTGAGGCCCTAAACAACTTTTTTTGGAAAATTGAGAGAAACTTGGGGCATAGATTGATGCTTCTCATTCAAAAGTTGTATTCCTTAGATAGATATCTCTAACGACGTATTGTGCACGTAAAATGGAGATCGTATGCCAAAGTTACGACCCCGGGAAGTTGATGTACCAATTTACCCAAACATGGCCCATAGTTTGGCGCTTCATCTCCTAGGGTTAGGTTCTTGGATGATCAGGGTTTTCCATCGTTTCTCAACAATAAATAGGCCTTTGAGCCTCATTGTAACATAGTTCAGAGGCATGTAGTCGCCACATCTCTCCTCAGAGATAAGCTACCATCGCCCGAGCTATATTATTCCCATTTCTGTTTGTAAGCATATTTCAGTATTTTACATTAATGAAATGAAGTATTATTTCTGTTGCATCTCTGTATTTATGGTTATATCTATAATTTTTTGCGCTCTTGTTTAAATCTGGATCAGGTGTATCAGAGCAGTCTGCTCTTTCTCTATTTTGCTTTGCATGTCCCCAATGAGGTCGGGATATAAGGAGTTAGGGCTTGAATTTGTCGAACCTTTGCAAGACCCACCTCGCAAATCCCGACGGCCTCCCATGGTGGATGAAAAGAAAGACAAGGGGGCAAGAGATCCTTTCAAAATCTTGCTCGAAGAGGCCCTGAAGCGACAAAGGAACGCGATGATGGATAACTTTTCCCAGATCCTTCAACGGCTACCCAGGGGTGACACATCTGCTTCCAGCAGCTACTCTTGAAGTGCCACACCCTTTAAGGTACAAGTCAACTTTGACATTCCCATATTTGAGTGTTAGATAGATGCATATGTTGTAGATAAATGGTTAAATCTGCTAGAAGGTTATTTTTCTGTACATGATTTTTCCAGCCAAGAAAAGATTACTTTCTCTCTTCTCAAAGCTGCCCCCCACGTCAAGGACTGGTGGGAAACCTACTGCGATCAGAAGGATGAAAGTACACCCTCACTGTTTTCATTTGCACCCACTTGGAATTCATTCCTGGATGCCATCAAGGAGCAGTACTACCCTGTTGGAAGCTATGAGGATAAATACATAAAGTGGACCACACTGCAGCAAGGAAGGGACAAAGATGTGCCAGAGTTTACCAACATTTCTCATACCCTTCACACAAATTTGGGTATCAAATATTCTTAACGGCATTTGGTACTCAAATATCGTGGCTGCCTACATAGGTACATCCAGGATGAGATGGAGTTCCTGGACATCTCCTCGCTCGGCACGGCGTACCAATACGCTGTCAAGATTGAGCAGAAGTTTATATAGAAAAAGCGAGACTTTGGATCCGTGAATCTGAAGCAAGGGAAAGACTTCCCCAAACCGTAGAACCAAGGACAAAGCCAAGATGGTGTGACCCAAGACAACCCGCCGAAGCCGCAAGAAAAGAATAACACTACAAAGTCAAAGAAGGACACAGGAAAGTTGTGTGAGTTCCATAAGAGCCCCACTCATAACACAAATGAGTGTCGAGCCAAACAGTCGTTGGTGGCCGAGTTGAAGGCCTCAAAATTAGATGCATGTTCCGCCCTAAGTCAGAACCCGATAAGAGGAATGACAAAAGAAAGTAGATTATTGATGCGGAGCCCAGTGCCACTGTTTTCACCGCCAAGATACAGAAGAATAAGCATGAAGATCCAGAGGAGGGGGGCATCTTTTCCACTCACAAATGTGGGTGAAGGGTTCACCTCTGCAATTCATTTTCGGCAGTAGCAGCCAAAATAACCTCATTTCAGCAAAGGTCATGAAGCGGCTACCCCACTGACCATACCACACCTGCAACCTTATAGCATCAGTTGGCTTCACCAAGGACGAGAGCTCCAAGTCCGCCAACAGTGTTGCCTTCCCTCTAGCATCAAGCCCTTCACAGATGAGGTATTGTGAATGTTGCACCTCTTGATGTTTGTGATGTATTATTAGGCCAACCATACTTGTGGAAGTGGCATGTTGTGTATGAGTCAAGGCCTCACGTTGTTATTATTTCTTTGGGTAATTCATTATACAGGATACCAGAGGTAGCCCCACCTACCGCCACCTCTTCGATCTCTACTAAGAAATGCAGTAAGATTGTCTCCCGCACAAGAAATTCATTTTCTTTCTGGTTCACTCTCAAAGTAAGGGGGAGATCGTAGCCACATCCATGGCTCCCAGGAAGAATTGCTCCACGTAGTAGAAGTAGGTGGATACGGTCATGAAAGAATATAGGAACATCTTCTCCTCGCCCACAGGGGTACTGTTGCACTGTCAGGTTAAGAATTCGTCTGATCAGACTCCCGGAGCACCTCTACCCAATGGGCCGATATATAGCCACTCTATTGTGGAAAATGCCAATTACAGGCAGCGACGTGATCAACATTGGGTGCCACACCAGTTTCAAGTGGGCAACAAATTCTGGTTGCATTTGCAGAAAGAACACCTTTCAAGAGCACATCGGAAGCTCAGACCACTCTGATATGGTGCTTACACCATTACCAAGGCTATGGGAAACAATGATTTGGAGCACAACATTCCCCCATTCCTTGGCTTCCGCCAAGTGTTCAATGTGGACTGCCCTCAACCATGCTTCCCACCATTACTAGACACATCAGAGATTGCAGAATAGCTCACCAGGGACCAAGTTCAGCAAAAGTTTCCCCATCTCATGGAGGCACTCAACGCAATGGGGACCATTGCTTCCTAAGGGGGGAGGAATGATCCAGGTGGATGTTGGTGGCCACCCACCTATCCCACTTGGACCCCCACAACTATCTCTTTCAATTTTTCAGTTTCCTTAACTGTAGCACAATTTACTATTTTTGGCAGTTTTTCAGGTCGGAACTTCCGAAGCCGTTTTGAGGCCCTAAACGACTTTTTTTGGAAAACCAAGAGCAACATGGGGCATATATTGATGCTTCTCATTCAAAAGTTATATTCCTTTGATATATATTTCTAACAATGTACTGTGCGCATAAAACAGAGATCGTATGCCAAAGTTACGACCCCGGGAAGTTAATGTACCAATTTACCCAAATGGGGCCCATAGTTTGGCACTTCATCTCTTAGGGTTAGGTTTTTGGATGATCAGGGTTTTCCATTATTTCTCAACAATCAATAGGCCTTCAAGCCTCATTGTAACACAGTTCAGAGGCATGTAGCCACCACATCTCTCCTCAGAGATAAGCTACCATCGCCCGAGCTAGATTATTCCCATTTCTATTTGTAAGCATATTTCAATATTTTACATTAATGAAATGAAGTATTATTTCTGTTGCATCTCTGTATTTACGGTTGTATCTATAATTTTTTGCATTGTTTTTTAAATCTGGATCAGGTGTATCAGAGCAGTCTTCTCTTTCTCTATTTTTCTTTGCATGTCCCCAACAAGGTCAGGATATAAGGAGTTAGGGCTTGAATTGGTCGAACATTTGCAAGACCCACCTCACAAATCCTGAGGGCCTCCCATGGCAGATGAAAAGAAAGACGAGGGGGCAGGAGATCCTATCAAAATATTGCTCAAAGAGGCCCTCAAGCGACAAAGGAATGTGATGATGGATAACTTTGCCCAGATCCTTCAACGGCGACCCAGGGGTGACACATCTACTTCCAGCAGCTACTCTTGAAGCACCACACCCTTTAAGGTACAAGTTAACTTTGACATTCCCATATTTGAGTGTTAGATAGATGGAGACGTTGTAGATAAATGGTTAAATCTACTAGAAGGGTGATTTTCTGTTCATGATTTTTCCAGCTAGGAAAATATTACTTTCACTCTTCTCAAAGCTGCCCCCCACGTCAAGGACTAGTGGGAAACCTACTGCGATCAGAAGGATGAAAGTATGGTCTCACTGTTTTCAGTCGCACCCACTTGGAATTCATTCCTGGATTCCATCAAGGAGTAGTACTACCCTGTCGGAATCTATGAGGATAAATACATAAAGTGGACCACGCTGCAGCAGGGAAGGGACCAAGACATGCGGGAGTTTACCAACATTTTTCATACCCTTCACACAAAATTGGGTATCAAATATTCTTAGCGGAATTCTGTACTCAAATACCGCGGCTGCCTACATAGGTACATCCAGGACGAGATGGAGTTCCTGGACATCTCCTTTCTCAGCACGGCGTATTGATATGTTGTCAAGATCGAGCAGAAGTTTAAACAAAAAATGCGAGACTTTGGATCTGTGAATCTGAAGCAAGGGAAAGGCTTCCCCAAACCACAGAACCGAGGACAAAGCCAAGATGGTGTGACCCAATACATCCCGTCGAAGCCACAAGAAAATAATAACACCACGAAGTCAAAGAAGGACATAGGAAAGTTGTCTGAGTTCCATAAGTGCCCCACTCATAACACGAGTGTCGGGCCAATTAGTCGTTGGTGGCTAAGTTGAAGGCTTCAGAATCAAATGCAAGTTCTGCCCTGAGTCAGAACCTGACAAAAGGAACGAGAAAAGGAAGCAGATTATTCATGAGTAGCACAGCACCACTATTGCCACCACCAAGATATAGAAGAATGAGCCCGAAGATCCAGAGGGGGGGTGTCTTTTCCACTCACAAATGTGGGTGAAGGGTTCACTGTTGCAATTCATTGTCGACAGTGGCAGCCAAAAGAACCTCATTTCAGCATAGATTGTGAAGCGACTAGGCCTACTGACCATACCACACCCGCAACCGTACAGCATCGAGTGGCTTCAACAAGGACGAGAGCTCCGAGTCTGCCAGCATTGTCACCTTCCCTATAGCATCAAACCCTTCACAGATGAGGTATTGTGTGATGTTTCACCTCTTGATGTTCGTGATGTATTATTAGGCCAACCATACTTGTGAAAGTGACATGTTTTGTATGAGTCAAGGCCTCGCTTTGTTATTATTTCTTTGGGTAATTCATTATACAAGATACCAAAGGTAGCCCCACCTACCACCACCTCTTTGATCTCTGCTAAGAAATGCAGTAAGATCGTCTCCCACACAAGGAAATTCATTTTCTTTCTGGTTCACTCTCAAAGTAAGGGGGAGATCATAGCCACATCCATGGCCCCCGGGAAGGGTTCCTCCACGCAGCAGAAGTAGGTGGATACGGTCATGAAGAATACAGGAACATCTTCTCCTCACCCACAGGGGTACCATCCCATTGTCAGGTTAAGAATTCATCCAATCTGACTCCCGAATCACCTCTACCAAACGGGTTGATATATCGTTGCTCCATTGGTGAAAGTGCCAATTACAAGCAACGACATGATCAATATCAGGTGTCGCACAAGTTTCAAGTGGGCAAAAAATTCTGGTTGCATCTGTAGAAAGAACACCTTACAAGAGCCCATCGGAAGCTTAGGCCACTCCAATATGGTCCTTACGCCATTACCAAGGCTATGGGAAACAATGCTTTGGAGCACATCATTCCCCCATTCCTTGGCTTGCACTGAGTGTTCAATGTGGGCTTCCCTTGACCATGCTTCCCACCATTACTGGACACATCAGAGATTGCAAAATAGCTCACTAAGGACCAAGTTCAGCAAAAGTTTCCCCATCTCATGGAGGCACTCAACGTAATGGGGACCATTTCTTCCTAAGGGGGGAGGAATGATCAAGGTGGATGTTGGTGGCCACCCACCTATCCCACTTGGACCCCACAACTGTCTCTTTCAGTTTTTCAGTTTCTTTAATTGTAACACAATTTACTATTTTTGGCAATTTTTCGGGTCCTGAACTTCCAGAGCCATTTTGAGGCCCTAAACAAAGTTTTTTGGGAAAACTAAGAGCAACATGGGTTATAAACTAATGTTACTCATTCAAAAGTTGTAGTCCTCGGATAGATCCTTCTAATGAGGTATTGTGCGCATCAAACGGAGATTGTATGCCAAAGTTACGACCCCGGGAAGTTGATGTACCAATTTACCCAAACGGGCCCCGTAGTTTGGCGCTTCACCTCCTAGGGTTAGGTTTTGGATGTTTAGGGTTTTCCATTATTTCTCAACAATAAATAGGCCTTCAAGACTCATTGTAACACAGTTCAGAAGCATGTAGTTGTCACATCTCTCCTCAGAGATAAGCTACCATCGCCTGAGCTAGATTATTACCATTTATGTTTGTAAGCATATTTCAGTATTTTACATTAATGAAATGAAGTATTATTTCTGTTGCATCTTTGTATTTATGGTTATATCTATAATTTGTTGCATTCCTATTTAAATCTGGATCAATGGTATTAGAGCGGTCTTCTCTTTCTCTATTTTTCTTTGCATGTCCCCAACGAGGTTGGGATATAAGGAGTTAGAGCTTGAATTGGTCGACCCTTTGCAAGACCCGCCTCGCAAATCTCGATGGCCTCCCATAGCGGATGAAATGAAAGACGAGGGGGCAGGAGATCCTATCAAAATCTTGCTCGAAGAGGCCCTTGGGCGACAAAGGAACGTGATGATGGATAACTTTGCCCATATCCTTCAGCGGCTACCCAAGAGTGACACATCTACTTCTAGCAGCTACTCTTGAAGCACCACACCCTTTAAGGTACAAGTTAACTTCGACATTCCCATATTTGAGTGTCAGATAGATGCAGACGTTGTAGATAAATGGTTAAATCTGCTAGAAGGGTATTTTTCTATTCATGAATTTTCCAGCCAGGAAAAGATTACTTTCGCTCTTCTCAAAGCTTCCCCCCACGTCAAGGACTAGTGGGAAGCCTACTGCGATTAGAAGGATGAAAGTAAGGCCTCACTGTTTTCAGTCGCACCCACTTGGAATTCGTTCTTGGATGCCATCAAGGAACAGTACTACCCTGTTGGAACCTATGAGGATAAATACATAAAGTGGACCACGCTGCGGTAGGGAAGGGACAAAGACGTGCCGGAGTTTACCAACATTTTTCATACCCTTCGCACAAAGTTAGGTATCAAATATTCTTAGCGACATTTGGTACTCAAATATCATGACTGCCTACACAGGTATATCCAAGATGAGATGGAGTTCCTGGACATCTCCTCGCTCGGCACGGCGTACCAATACGTTGTCAAGATTGAGAAGAAGTTTATACAACAAAAAACGAGACTTTGGATCCGCGAATCCAAAGCAAAGGAAAGGCTTCCCCAAACCATAGAACCAAGGACAAAGCCAAGATGGTGTGACCAAAGATAACCCGTCAAAGCCGCAAGAAAATAATAACACCATGAAGTCAAAGAAGGACACATGAAAGTTGTGTGAGTTCCATTAGAGCCCCACTCATAACACAAGTGAGTGTCGAGCCAAACAGTCATTTGTGGCCGAGTTCAAGGCCTCAAAATCATGTGCATGTTCCGCCCTAAGTCAGAACCTGATAAGAGGAATGACAAAAGGAAGCAGATTATTGATGCGGAGCCCAGCGCCACTGTTGTCACCACCAAGATACAGAAGAATAAGCATGAAGATTTAGAGGAGGGGGGGCATCTTTTCCACTCACAAATGTGGGTGAAGGGTTCGCCGCTGCAATTCATTGTCGACAGTGGCAGCCAAAATAACCTCATTTCAGCAAAGGTCATGAAGCAGCTAGCTCCACTGACCATACCACACCCGCAACTATATAGCATCAGGTGACTTCAAAAAAGAACGAGAGCTCCAAGCCAGTAGTGTCGCCTTCGCTCTAGCATCAAGCCCTTCACAGATGAGGTATTGTGAATCTTGCACCTCTTGATGTTTGTGATGTATTTTTAGGCCAACCATACTTGTGGAAGCGGCATGTTGTGTATGAGTCAAGGCCTCGCTTTGTTTTTATTTCTTTTGGTAATTCATTATATGGGACACCGAAGGTAGCCCCACCTACTACCACCTCTTCGATCTCTACTAAGAAATGCAGTAAGATCGTATCCCACACTAAGAAATTCATTTTCTTTCTGGTTCACTCTCAAAGTAAGAGGGAGATCGTAGCCACATCCATGGCCCCAGGGAAGGGTTCCTCCACGCAGTAGAAGCAGGTGGATACAGTCATGAAAGAATACAGGAACATCTTCTCCTCACCCACAGGGGTAATGTTGCACTGTTAGGTTAAGCATTCGTCTGATCTGACTCCCGAATCACCTCTACCAAATGGGTTGATATATCACTTCTCCATTGTGGAAAATGATAATTACAAGCAACGACATGATCATCATTGGGTGCCACATAAGTTTCAAGTGGGAAACAAATTCTGGTTGCATTTCCAGAAAGAACACCTTACAAGCGCCCATCGGAAGCTCAAACCACTATGACATGGTCCTTACAACATTACTAAGGTTGTGGGAAACAATGCTTTGGAGCACAGCATTCCCCCATTCCTTGGATTGCACTGAGTTTTCAATGTGGACCGCCCTCGACCATGCTTCCCACTATTACTAGACACATCAAGGATTGCAGAACAACTCACCAGGGACTAAGTTCAGCAAAAGTTTCCCCATCTCGTGGAGGCACTCAACGCAATGGGGACCATTACTTCCTAAGGGGGGATGAATGATCCAGGTGGATTTTGATGACCACCCACCTATCCCACTTGGACCCCAACAACTATATCTTTCAGTTTTTCAGTTTCCTTAATTGTAGCACAATTTACTATTTTTGGAAGTTTTTTGGGTCCTGAATTTCCGAAGCCGTTTTGAGGCCCTAAACGACGTTTTTTGGTGAAAACAAGAGCAACATGGGTTCCTTATTAAATATGAACTAATCAAAAGTTGTATTCCTCGGTTATATCTTTCTAACGAGGTATTATGCACATCAATCGGAGATCGTATGCCAAACTTACAACCCCGGGATGTTGATGTACCAATTTACCCGAACGAGGCCCATAGTTTGGCGTTTCATCTCCTAGGGTTAGGTTTTTGGATACTTAGGGTTTTCCATTGTTTCTAAACAATAAATAGGCCTTCGAGCCTCATTTTAACACAGTTAAGAGGCATGTTTCCGTCACATCTCTCCTCAGAGATAAGCTACCATCGCTCGAGCTAGATTATTCCCATTTATGTTTATAAGCATATTTCAGTATTTTACATTAATGAAATGAAGTATTATTTCTCTTGCATCCCTGTATTTATGGTTATATCTATAATTTGTTGTGTTCCTATTTAAATCCATATCAATGGTATCAGAGCAGTCTTCTCTTTCTCTTTTTTCCTTTTCATGTCCCTAGTGAGGTCGGGATATAAGGAATTAGGGCTTGAACTGGTTGAACCTTTGCAAGACCCGCCTCGAAAATCCTAGCGACCTCCCATGGCAAATGAGGGGGTAGGATATCCTATCAAAATCTTTCTCGAAGAGACCCTTGAGTGACAAAGGAACGTGATGATGGACAATTTTTCCCAAATCCTTCAGCGGCTACCCAAGAGCGACACATCTACTTCTAGCAGCTACTCTTGAAGCGCCACACCCTTTAAGGTACAAGTTAATTTTGACATTCCCATATTTGAGTGCCAGATAGATGTAGACACTGTAGATAAATGGTTAAATCTTCTAGAAGGGTATTTTTCTGTTCATAATTTTTCCAGCCAGGAAAAGATTACTTTCGCTCTTCTCAAAGCTACCCCCCACGTCAAGGACTATTGGGAAACCTACTGCGAGTAGAAGGATGAAACTACGACCTCATTGTTTTCAGTCGCACCCACTTGGAACTCATTCCAGGATGCCATCAAGGAGTAGTACTACCCTGTCAGAAGCTATGAGGATAAATACATAAAGTGGACCATGTTGTGGTAGGGAAGGGACCAAGACGTGCCAGAGTTTACCAACATTTTTCATACCCTTCACACAAAGTTGGGTATCAAATATTTTGAGCGGCATTTGGTACTCCAATATCGCTACTGCCTACACAGGTACGTCCAGGACGAGATGGAGTTCCTAGACATCTCCTCGCTTGGCATGGCGTATCGATACGCTATCAAGATCAGGCAGAAGTTTAAACAGAAAAATAAATACTTTGGATCCGTGAATCTAAAGCAAGGGTAAGGCTTCCCCAAATAGCAGAACAAAGGACAAAGCCAAGATGGTGTGACCCAAGACAACCCATCAAAATCACAAGAAAATAACAACACCACGAATTCAAAGAAGGACACAGGAAAGTGATGTGAGTTCCATAAGAACCCCACTCATAACACAAGTGAGTGTCAGTCCAAGCAGTCGTTGGTGGCTGAGTTGAAGGCTTTAGAATCAGATGCATGTTCCGAACCTGAGTCAAAGCCTGACAAGAGGAATGACAAAAGGAAGAAAATTATTGATGTGGAGCCTAGTGCCACTGTTGCCACTGCCAAGATAGAGAAGAATGAGCCCAAAGATCCAAGAGGAAGGGGAGAATCTCTTACACTCACAAATGTGGGTGAAGCATTTGCCGCTGCAATTCATTGTCAATAGTGGCAACTAAAAGAACCTCATTTCAGCAAAGGTCGTGAAGTGGCTAGGCCTACTGACCATACCACACCCATAACCATACAGCATCGGGTGGCTTCACCAAGGATGAGATCTCTGAGCCCGCCACTAGTGTCGCCTTGCCTATAGCATCAATCCCTTCACAGATGAGGTATTGTGTGATGTTGCACTTCTTGATGTTTGTGATGTATTATTAGTCCAACCATACTTGTGGAAGTGACATGCTATGTATGAGTCAAGGCCTCACGTTATTATTATATCTTTGGGTAATTCATTATACAGGATACCGGAGGTAGCCCCACCTACTACCACCTCTTTGATCTCTGCTAAGAAATGCAGTAAGATCATCTCCCAAACAAGGAAATTCATTCTCTTTCTGGTTCACTCTCAAAGTAAGGGGGATATCATAGCCACATTCATGGTCCCTGGGAAGGTTTCCTTCACGCAACAGAAGTAGGTGGATACGGTCATGAAATAATACAATAACATCTTCTCCTTACCCACAGGGGTGCCATTGCACTTTCAGGTTAAGCATTTGTCCGATCTAACTCCCGAAGCAACTCTACCCAACAGGCCGATATATATCTGCTCCAATGTGGAAAATTTCAATCACAAGTAGCGACATGATCAACATCGAGTGCCATTTCAAGTGGGCAACAAATTCTGGTTGCATCTGCAGAAAGAACCCCTTACAAGAGCCCATCGGAAGCTCAGACCACTCTTATATGGTCCTTACACCATTGCCAAGGTTGCGGGAAACAATGCTTTGGAGCACACTATTCCCCATTCCTTGGCTTTCTCCAAGATTTCAATGTGGACCGCCCTCGACCATGCTTCCCACCATTACTGGACACATCAGAGATTGCAAAACAACTCACCAGGGATCAAGTTTAGCAGAAGTTTCTCCATCTCATGGAGGCACTCAACATAATGGGGAAAATTGATTCCTAAGGGGGGAGGAATGATCCAGGTGGATGTTGACGGCCACCCACCTATCCCACTTAGACCCCCACAACTATCTCTTTCAGTTTTCAGTTTCCTTAATTCTAACACAATTTACTCTTTTTGGCAGTTTTTCGGGTCTTGAACTTCCCGAGCCATTTTGAGGCCCTAAACGACTTTTTTTGGGAAAACCCAAAGCAACATGGGTCATGGAAAAATGTTACTCATTTAGAGGTTGTAGTCCTCGGATAGATATATAACGAGGTATTGTGCACGTCAAACAGAGATCGTATGCCAAAGTTACGACCCTAGGAAGTTGATGTACCAATTTACCCAAAGGGGGCCCATATTTTGGTACTTCATCTCCTAGGGTTAGGTTTCTGGATGTTTAGGGTTTTCCATTATTTCTCAACAATAAATAGGCCTTCGAGCCTCATTATAACATAGTTTAGAGGCATGTAGCCACCACATCTCTCCTCAGAGATAATCTACCATCGCCCGAGCTAGATTATTTCCATTTCTGTTTGCAAGCATATTTCAGTATTTTACATTAATGAAATGAAGTATTATTTATGTTGCATCTCTATATTTATGGTTATATCTGTAATTTTTTGTGTTCCTTTTTAAATCTGGATCAGTGGTATCAGAGCAGTCTTCTCTTTCTCTATTTTTCTTTGCATGTCCCCAACGAGGTCGGGATATAAGGAGTTAGAGCTTGAACTGGTCGAATCTTGCAAGACCCACCTCGAAAATCCCAATGGCCTCCCATGGTGGATGAAAATAAAGATGAGGGGGTAGGAGATCCTATCAAAATCTTGCTCGAAGAGGCCCTCGAGCGACAAAGGAACGCGATGATGGAAAACTTTTCCCATATCCTTCAGCAACTACCCAGGGTCCACACATCTACTTCTAGCAACTACTCTGGAAGCGCCACACCCTCTAAGGTACAAGTTAACTTTGACATTCCATTATTTGAGGGTCAGATAGATGCATACGTTGTAAATAAATGGTTAAATCTACTAGAAGGCTATTTTTTTTCGTGATTTTTTCAACCGAGAAAAGATTACTTTTTCTCTTCTCAAAGTCGCCCCCCACGTCAAGGACTAGTGGGAAACCTACTGCGAGCAGAATAATGAAAGTATGGCCTCACTGTTTTAAGCCGCATCCACATGGAATTCATTCTAGGATGCCATCAAGGAGCAGTACTACCCTGTCGGAAGCTATGAGGATAAATACATAAAGTGGACCATGCTGCGGCAAGGAAGGGACCAAGACTTGTCGGATTTTATCAACATTTTTCATACCATTCGAACAAAGTTGGATATCAAAGATTTTGAGCGGTGTTTGGTACTCAAATACTATGGTTGCCTACATAGGTACATCCAGTACCATATGAAGTTCATGGACATCTCCTCGCTCGGCACGGCATACCGATACACTGTCAAGATCGAGCAGAAGCTTAAATAGAAAAAGCGAGACTTTGGATCCGCGAATCCTATGCAAGGGAAAGGCTTCCCCAAACCGCAGAACCAAGGACAAAGCCAAGATGGTGTGACCCAAGACAACCTATCAAAGCTGCAAGAAAAGAACAACACCACGAAGTCAAGGAAGGACACAGGAAAGTGGTGTGAGTTCCATAAGATCCCTACTCATAACACAAGTGAGTGTTGGTCCAAGCAATTGCTGGTGGCCGAGTCGAAGAATTTAGAATCAAATGCATGTTCCCAACTAGAGTCAAAACCCAACAAGAGGAACGATAAAAGGAAGTAGATTATTGATGCAGAGCCCAGCGCCATTGTTGCCACCGCCAAGATACAAAAGAATGAGTCTGAAGATCCAGAGGAAGGGGAGCGTCTTTTCCACTAACAAATGTGCGTGAAGGGTTCGTCGCTACAATTCATTGTCGACAGTGGCAGCCAAAAGAAACTCATTTCAGTAGAGGTCGTGGAGCGGCTAGGCCTACTTACCATACCACACCCGCAACCGTACAGCATCAGGTGGCTTCACCAAGGACAAGATCTCTGAGTCCACCAGCAGTGTTTCCTTCCCTATAGCATCAATCCCTTCACAGATGAGGTATTGCGTGATGTTTCACCTCTTGATGTTTGTGATGTATTATTAGGCCAACCATACTTGTGGAAGCGACATGTTGTGTATGATTCAAGGCCTCACGTTGTTATTATTTCTTTGGGTAATTCATTATACGAGATATCGAATGTAGCCCCACCTACCGCCACCTCTTCGATCTCTGCTAAGAAATGCAGTAAGATCGTCTTCCAGACAAGGAAATTCATTTTCTTTCTGGTTTTATCTCAAAGTAAGGGGGAGATCATAGCCACATCCATGGCCATATGATTGATGTGAGAGTTCCATATCATCATTGTGACCAAGAGCGAAGGATCAATCCCATACAAAAGACTTATGTCATGCCAAGCGAAACCTGAGTGAAGGGGGGCTTTATGATCCAGGTGGAATTTGGTGTCCACCCACCTATCCCACTTGGACCCCCACAACTGTCTCTTTTAGTTTTTCAGTTTCCTTAATTGTAGCACAATCTACTATTTTTGGCAAATTTTTGGGTTGTGAACTTCTGGAGTTGTTTTGAGGCCCTAAACGACATTTTTTGGGAAAACCGAGAGCAACATAAGGTTATGATTAATGTTTCTCATTCATAAGTTGTAGTCCTCATATATATATTTATAACAAAGTATTGTGTGCATCAAACAGAGATCGTATGCCAAAGTTACGACCCCGGAAAGTTGATGTGCCAATTTACCCAAACAGGGCCCATAGTTTGGTGCTTCATCTCCTAAGGTTAGGTTTTGGATGTTTTTGGTTTTCCATTATTTCTCAACAATAAATAGGCCTTTGAGCCTCATAGTAACACAGTTTAGAGGCATGTAGCTGCCACCTCTCTCCTTAGAGATAAGATACCATCACTCGAGCTAGATTATTACCATTTCTATTTGTAAGCATATTTCAGTATTTTACATTAATGAAATGAAGTATTATTTCTACTGCATCTCTGTATTTATGGTTATATCTGTAATTTGTTGTGTTCCTATTTAAATATGGATCAGTTGTATCAGAGCGGTCTGCTCTTTCTCTGTTTTTCTTTGCATGTCCCCAACGGGGTCGGGATATAAGGAGTTGGGGCTTGAACTGGTTGAACCTTTGCAAGACCCAGCTCGCAAAACCTGACGGCCTCCCATGGCAGATGAAAAGAAAGATGAGGGGGCAGGAGATCCTATCAAAATATTGCTCAAAGAGGCCCTCGAGTGACAAAGGAAAGCGATGATGGACAACTTTGCCCATGTCCTTCAGCGGCTACCCAAGGGCAACACATCTACTTCCAATAGCTACTCAGGAAGTGCCACACCCTTTAAGGTACAAGTTAACTTTGACATTCCCATATTTGAGGTTTAGATAGATGCAAACGCTTTAGATAAATGGTCAAATCTGCTAGAAGGGTATTTTTCTGTTCATGATTTTTCCAGCCAGGAAAAGATTACTTTCGCTCTTCTCAAAGCCGCCCCCCATGTCAAGGACTGGTGGGAAACCTACTGCGAGCAAAAGGATGAAAGTATGGCCTCACTGTTTTCAGCCGCACCCACTTGGAATTCATTTCTGGATTCCATCAAGGAGCAGTACTACCCTGTCGGAAGCTATGAGGATAAATACATAAAGTCGACCAAGATGCGGCAAGGAAGGGACGAAGACGTGTCGGAGTTTACCAACATTTTTCATACCCTTCACACAAATTTGGGTATCAAATATTCTCAGCGGCATTTGGTACTCAAATACCGTGGCTGCCTACACAGGTACATCTAGGAAGAGATTGAGTTCCTGGACATCTCCTCGCTCGGCACGGCATACCAGTACGCTGTCAATATCAAGCAGAAGTTTAAACAAAAAAAGCAAGACTTTGGACCCGCGAATCCGAAGCAAGGGAAAGGCTTCCCCAGACCGCAGAACCAAGGACAAAGCCAAGACAGTGTGACCCAATACAACCCACCGAAGCCGCAAGAAAACAACAACACCATGAAGTCAAAGAAGGACACAAGAAAGTTGTGTGAGTTCCATAAGAGCCCTACTCATAACACAAGTGATTGTCGGGCCAAGAAGTCATTGGTGGCCGAGTTGAAGGCTTCATAATCAGATGCATGTTCTGACCCTGAGTCAGAACCTAATAAGAGGAATGACAAAAGGAAGTAGATTATTAATGTGGAGCCCAGCGCCACTGTTACCACCGCCAACATGCAGAAGAATGAGCCCGAAGATCTATAGGAGGGGGAGTGTCTTTTCCACTCACAAATGTGGGTGAAGTGATCGCCGTTGCTATTCATTGTCGATAGTGGCAGACAAAAGAACCTCATTTCAGCAGAGGTCGTGAAGCGGCGGGGCCTACTAACCATACCACACCCACAACCGTACAACATCGGGTGGCTTCACCAAGGATGAGATCTTCGAGTCCGCCAGCAGTGTCGCCATCCCTCTAGCATCAAGCCCTTCACAGATGAGGTATTGTGTGATGTTGCGCCTCTTGATGTTTGTGATGTACTATTAGGCCAATGATACTTGTGGAAGCAACATGTTGTGTAGGAGTCAAGACCTCGTGCTATTATTATTTCTTTGGGTAATTCATTATACAGGATACCAAAGGTAGCCCCACCTACTGCCACCTCCTTGATCTCTGCTAAGAAATGCAGTAAGATCGTCTCCGAGACAAGGAAATTCATTTTCTTTCTATTTCCCTCTCAAAGAAAGGGGGATATCGTAGCGACATCCATGGCCCATGGGAAGTGTTCCTCCACGCAGCAAAAGCAGGTGGATACAGTCATGAAAGAATACAGGAACATCTTCTCCTCACCCACAGGGGTACCGTTGCACTGTCAGGTTAAGCATTCGTCTGATCTAACTCTCGAAGCACCTCTACCCAACGGGCTAATATATCACCACTCCATTGTGGAAAATGCCAATTACAAGCAGCGACATGATCAACATCGCGTGCCACACAAGTTTCAAGTGGGCAACAAATTCTGGTTGCATCTGTAGAAAGAACACCTTACAAGAGCCCATCGGAAGCTTAGACCACCCCGATATGGTCCTTACACCATTACCAACCCTATGGGAAACAATGATTTGGAGCACAACATTCCCCCATTCCTTGGCTTGCACTGAGTGTTCAATGTGGAACGCCCTCGACCATGCTTCCCACCATTATTGGACACATCAGAGATTGTAGAACAACTCACCAGGGACCAAGTTCTGTAGAAGTTTCCCCATCTCATGGAGGCACTCAACGTAATGGGGACCATTTCTTCCTAAGCGGGGAGGAATGATCCAGGTGGATGTTGGTGGCCACCCACCTATCCCACTTGGACCCCCACAACTGTCTCTTTCAGTTTTTCAGTTTCCTTAATTGTAGCACAATTTACTATTTTTGGCAATTTTTCGGGTCGTGAACTTTCAGAGTTGTTTTGAGGCCCTAAACAAAGTTTTTTGGGAAAACTAAGAGCAACATGGGTTATAAATTGATGTTATCCATTCAAAAGTTGTAGCCCTCGGATAGATATTTCTAACGAGGTATCGTGCGTGTCAAACAGAGATCGTATGCCAAAGTTACGACCCTAGGAAGTTGATCTACCAATTTACCCAAACGGGGCCCATAGTTTGGTTCTTCATCTCCTAGGGTTAGGTTTTTGGATGTTTAGAGTTTTCCATTGTTCTCAACAATAAATAGGCCTCCAAGCCTCATTGTAACACAGCTCAAAGGCATGTAGCTGCCACATCTCTCCTTAGAGATAAGCTACCATCGCCCGAGCTAGATGATTCCCATTTCTGTTTGTAAGCATATTCAATATTTTACATTAATGAAATGAAGTATTATTTCTGTTGCATCTCTTTATTTATGGTTATATCTATAATTTGTTGCGTTCCTGTTTAAATCAGATCATTATGTTATTGAAATACTTTGCCATCAATAAATTGATCCATCAAGCCGTCGAAACCCATATCACCAAAAACCATAGTGATGAGCCCTTTGACCAATAATAAAATCCTTAGTTAGAATAGAGAGATGATGCCTAGTCAAAATAGAGATGTGATTCCCAGTCAAAAGATGTGAAGCCCAGTCACTAGAGAGATACAATTCCCAATCAAGAGATGTGAAACCCAGTCATTACAGTGATGTGATGTCCTTTTCAGCCTATGTTCCTTTTTGGTGACACACAAATGATATTTATATAGTGTTGGACAATTTAATTGCTTAAATTTCTTTCATTAAATTATCAACCAAGGAAACTCGTAAGCTTGTGATGATGCCATCAAAATATATGCAGGAGTAGGCAACTAACTCTATGTCTAACTAAATGATTTATGATTCAATATAATATGCAAGGGAAGAGGCTCCTAATTGAGGAGGTCCTGGTTGTCCTTCCCTACAGTATTATAGATTGAAAAGAAATCATTGATTACATAAAGCTAGAAACTTGAAATAAAGACAAGAGAATGAATTTAATTGTTGTTTAGATTCAAATAGAGAGAGAGACTAACTTAGTCCCTTGATTGTCCCCTCATATACTGAGCCAAACTAAACTAAGATTCATTCATAAGCATAAGAAATGAAATAACTTGAAACTTAAAGTCAAAAGAATGAATTTCAATTATCATGCAAATCAAATAGAGGGAGAGCCTAACTTAGACCCTTGGTTGTTCCCTCATATGCTGATAAGATTTTAATTTAAAACTCATTCACCAATCACAAACAAATCCTCAAACATCTAAGCAATGAAATAAGATCTATTATGAAATAAAATGTTTCTTTGATCCTTTTAGAGTGAGCTCAATTCTCTTAAGAACAAAGTGACAAACTATTCCATAAATTCATATACTACATTAAGACAATTTATATCTAAAACTATAGTATGGAAATTTATGTAAAATGAAGCTTTATTCTATTCCATCATAAGTTGGATACATGCTCCAAGAGTCCTCCCTTTGGAATGGAGGAGGTACTCCTATTTATACAAAAACTATGATAACAACCTCATAAATGTAGACCCACTATTCCCTCCTTTGACCCACATATTTCTCAACCAATGGTGACACATAACCCTATCCTCCATGATCTCCTCCATGAGGTCCATGATCTTCTCCATGAGGTTCATGATCTTCTCAAATTCGAATTTGAACATAGAGTGCCACATAAGGATGTCTTGGAAGCTTCCTTTGTACCTACACATGTCAACAAACTCATTCTAATTGTTAGGTATAAGTATAAGCATATTATTTTCTAAAGTTTAACCATAAATCCACTTTAAAATGTTAAGAATTAATAAACTTTGGAAAAGCATAGTTATAACCCAATGATGAGGTAAATGTAATGATGTGGAGGTGGAATGGAGGTGACATGAAGGTAATATGGAAGTAATGTGAAGGTATTGGTGAATAATGGAGTGAGAATAAGGACTATTTTGAGGCCCAACATGTAGTATATGATAAGGTCCCTTATATGAGGCCGGCATTAAAATATGGAAGGAAATTTAAATTTGAATTTCCCACTAATATTTATATTATTTAAATTCATTCCCTATTAAATATTTTTCCAAATAATTAAGGGATGGTTTTGGAGGCTTAGGGTTTCCCTTAGGTGAAATACATCCCAAATATGCCAAATTTCAACACTCCCTCTCATCTACGGACAAATTTCATCTGCATCGTAGTTGTCTTATCATAGTTGTATCATGACATATCTCAAGAGGAAGACAAGCATCAGTATCATTTAAAAGAAGAGGAATCCATCACCAATGGTAGCAGAGATCAATCGTCAAACCCTACTAGTCTCGAAGACATATCTCATAGCTATAACAATAATACATTAATGGCATCTCATCCTTTGATCATCTCATAAACAACCTTGATGTAATGAAGAAGAAGAATCTGATATCATAGGGGTTCCTAGCTCAACCCACAACAACATTGGAGATCTTAGCTCAATCCAGAACAAAATTAGGGAGACTTTCTCAACCTATAACCACATCTAGGAGCCTATCTCAACCCAAAACATCTGTCAGCTAGGATCCCAATCCTAATACCCGAGAATCTCATCATCGAGGAGCCAATGCTACTACCTGAAAACCACGAACAATAGGAGGGATGCCACTTACCATGAGAGTTAAATATCACACCTATCATATTGTCTCTATTGATCTTATTATCTCAAATGTCCCATTATCATCTCTAGTCATCTCACACTGATGTTAGATAATTATATATTACAGAGCAATGGAACACATCAAATATATTGCAGAAATATAAACATAGAAAATACATAAAACAAGAGAGACACAGATATACGTGGTTCACCCAATTTGGGCTACGTCCACGGAGAAATAGCCAATCCTTCCTTTTATATTATCCAACAAACTAAAGAGATACAACCTACAGTAGATCCGTTGTAATTCCCTCTTTTCTCTCACACAATCTCCTCTCTCTTTCTCACTCATAATACAGATCTACATAGATGCAATACAATTCCCTCATATATAGCGAGGGGTTGCCTTCTAGGGCAAAATACCCTAAATTAAACATAACTTCTACAGTCATATCTCTACCTAATGAACGGCCCAGATTGACTACGAAATTACAACATTTTACAAGGCAATTTTACATCTATTTTTAGCTTCAGGGGCGATGCCCCCGATCCCCCACTAGGGGGCGGCTCCAAATAATCGCTTTTGCCCCCCATTGGACCCCCCTGGTGGCGTACATTTTACGGGCTCCATTTCCACCACATTACGAAATGGGGTCCAATGTGGCAATACCTCTGAGTAAAGAAGATAATGAGGCTCCACACCCAACAATCTCCCACTTGGAGACTAATTATAACAACTCCATCACTGCTTCATTTGCTGGACAATGACTCCACTTTGGATTTGGCTGTTTCTCATCTTCGTCATCATACTTGAAGACCAATTGAAACTAAGAAAAATCTCAGTTTCTCCCTAGTTACAACTTTTGTTAACATATCTACAAGATTCTGGCTAGTGTGTATCTTTTCCAGCTTCAACCGTCCATCTTCCAACACTGACCGTATGAAATGGTACTTGAGTTGTATATGTTTAGTCTTGGAATGAAATCAAAAGTTCTTTGCAAAATGTATAGCACTCTGGCTTCCATTGCATAACCTTCCCAACTTTTACTTCTTACCCAATTCATCCAGAAACCTTTGTAACCAAATCATTTCTTTACTAGCCTCTATAGCAGCGACATACCCAGCTTCCATTGTTGAGAGTGCAACAACACTTTGCAGTTTTGAAGCCCAACTGACAGTTGTTCCACCTACAATAAACACATACCCTGTTGTGCTTCTCATGTTATCTCTATCACCCGCCATATCTGCATCAACATATCCCTATAGAGCAATTTTTGAACCACCAAAGCATAATGCTTTAATTCTGGTACCTCTCAAATACCTGAGAATCCACTTCACCGCCATCCAATGTTCTTTTCCTGGACTTTTCATGTACCTGCTTACAACTCCCACTGCATGTGCAATATCAGGCCTTGTGCAGACCATTGCATACATTAGGCTTTGAACTGCTGATGCATATGGAACTTTAGACATATAAGCCATTTCTTCCTGAGTCTTGGGACACACCTCCTTACTTAGTTTGAAATGGCTAGCCAAAGGTATACTAACTAGTTTTGCATTTTGCATATTAAATCTTTTCAACATCTTTTCTATGTACTCACTCTGAGACAATGTTAATTTTCGATTCTTCCTGTCTCTAGTTATTCTCATAACAATGATTTGTTTTGCAGCGCCCAAATCCTTCATTGCAAATGAGTTCGCCTGCATGTTAGAACCTGCAACAAACATGTCATCTACATACAATAACAATATAATATAGCTGCCATCATTTTTCCTTTTGAGATAAACACAATGATTAGAGTGACATCTTGTATGACCTTGTTCAGACATAAACCTGTCAAATTTTAGATACCACTGCCTTGGAGCATGTTTTAAGCCATACACTCTCTTCTTCAACCTCCACACTAGTTTATCCTTCCCTTTTACCTCATATCCTTGTGGTTTCTGCATATATATCTCTTCCTCCAAATCCCCATGGAGAAAGGTTGTATTTACAACTAAATTCTCAAGATGCAAATCTTCAGCTGCTACTAGACTTAAAATAGTTCTGGTTGAAGTCAATTTAACAACAGGAGAAAATATCTCATCAAAGTCTATACCCTTTTTTTGTGAAAACCTCTTCACCACAAGTCTAGCTTTATACCTTTTTCTACCTCCATCTTCTTCCTTCAACCTGTAAACCCATTTATTCTGCAATGTTGTTTTACCTGCAGGCAACCTGACTAAGTGCCAAGTCTAGTTATGTGTTAAGGAGTCCATCCCTTCTTTCATGGCTTGCTCCCACTTCTTCCGGGTTTCTACCTACATTGCTTCTTCATAACATTCTAGTTCACCAAAACCAGTCAACAATACATAATATAATGAAGGAGAGTATCGTTCAGGTGGTCTACTTATCCTGGTAGATCTTCTAACACCACTTTCAGGTGTTTGAGGTGCTTTTTGTTGTTGTGGTTGTTGTTGTTATTGTTGTTGTTGTTGTGGTTGTTGTTGTTGTTCTGGCTGTTGATCATTATGATTTTCAGGCACCTTCACTTTTTCTATGATCTCATCAAGTAATGTGTATTCTATGTTTTCTTTTTCCTATTTCTTTTCCTGCATCTTGTTAGCACTTGAAATTTCACCTCAGGCTGAGAAAGGTAAACCTCAAGGCAACATCAAACCACTTAGCCTCGTAGCTAGCCCTACGGGGCAGGAGAGGGCTCTCTCCGGTCTATCTCAGTAAATATCTTCAATGGGCGAGATGACCAATAGGAAAACACTGATTTTAGGCTAGTAAACTGATCAAGAGGTTTAAATTTGGGATTTTTAAAGTTTTGGTGGAAAATTGGGGAATGGCAATTTCGGGTGCGGGGATTGGACACATTTTTCGCAGGGAGTTCTTTGGGGCGAGGTAGGAAATAGTATTGATGCCTTTGATAGAGATGGATGGATGAGAATGACTGGTGAGGAGTTAAGGAGAGCAAGCAATAACCTTGAATTCCCCTTAAACAATTGAAAACATTGATATTAAGCAAACTTAAAAGCAGAGCATGACAGTCATGAATTCTACTTTAACACTTCATTTGCCTAATTTGCAGAAGGAAAAGTAAGGAAATGATTCACATAACACACTTACAAGTACAAAGAGAAACACACCATCAATACATGTGACCATAAGAATCCCAAAAAGGACTGCAAAACCCTGGTCTTCCTTTGCCAAAAATTGCAGAGATACAGTGAATAATACAATAAGAGCTTCTCCCTCAAGAGTCCAACCTTCCAACCTCTGAAAATGACTAAGAAAATACATAATATAGGCAAGCTAACACCTTTCCTTGCCTCTAGGAGTCGAGCTCATCCTTCTAGGAGTTGTTTCAACCCTAAACTGAGCACTAAAATCTAGGCAGTCAAAACAACTTGCCTCTATAAGCTAGGAAACCAATTCATTCATTTAATTTTCACCTATCTCATGAATGAATCTTCTAGAAGAGATACATAAGTGTAAAAGTGTCATAAAATTACATCATTTACAACAAGGAGGATAAAAATCAACTCCAAAAAGTCAAACATAGTCAAAACTGCGTTTTGCTGAGCTGTAGGCTGAAATCCTGAGCAATTTGCCTGACGGGTCGCACGCCAAATCCTGACGGGTTGCGCGCCTTTGAGAGCACTTTTGGGGCACTTTTAGGTGTCCAAATGAGGCAAGAGTAGGCTTGTTGGAAAGGTATGTGAGTCTAATTTCCAACCCAACTAGAATTTCTGAATTTGGTTGTCATTTTCCCCTTCAAAATTGCAATCTCCCAAGACTTCTTTCTGTGTGTCAAAAATGTGGCAGAAAGTCATTTTTTGCTTGCTTTTTGACTTTCAGGAGGCCCAAAACTTCATAAAATCTCTTGGAAATGGGTGAGCATGTGTAACTTTTCATGCCAAATCCAGAAATGCTGAGTTTTTTGAAAATAGAGTTGCCAAGTGAAAGGGTCGCGCGGGGGGTGAGACCCGTCAAGCGGAAAAACCTGTTTTTTGCCTTAAAAACCAAAAATCACCCAAAATGCTCAAAATTTCTTGGAATTTGTGCTTGGAGTCCCCAATAAAGTACCATGCTCAGTCAAATAGGCTTTGGCCAAAATTTGGAGTGGATCGGGCCTTTTCCGTCGTTTTAGTGCCTTGGCCAACCCCCTTGGATCTAGCGACTGTAATTTTGACATTTCTCTAAAACCATGACACCTGTGCAAAAAGTGAAGGAGGTTTTTCTTCTTTGGCATGTTATGGACAAAAACCTCTCTCAGTTTTCCAAAATTCATCTTTTATTGCTCTGGAACATCATTTGAGTGCGACTTGTCCCGATGTGTGAAACAAGGAATTTTGTCGAAATGGAGCGAAATGAAGGGGATAGGGGGCTTCTAAATTCTTGGGGAAATTTTTGGGAGTAGGGAGGGATGTTAGGAAGTAGGGGAAAGTGGAATCTCAGAGATTGAGCGAGGGGAAGGGGTCCAAAAGGGCAAAACACAGGCCAAACCTAGAAAATTGCCAGGTTGTAGCAAGAAACTAGGGTTTGTGCAAAAATGAGGAATTTGGGGGATCTCAGTGATGGAAAGTGTTTGATAAGGTACATGAAGGATAGGGGAAGGTGTATGAACATCTGGATACAATTTTTGCCAATGATTTGACCGTCCAAGAGAAATTGCCTTCAAAACCCTAGGACAGGGAAATGACCTTGCCTAGGCGCAACTGAAGCATGAACAAGATGTAAAATGACTCATTAGACATTGACATGATAGTGAAAACCCTATGAATGATGATAAGCTCAGCTGAATGGTGACATGGACCGACATTTGGACAACTTTAGAAGGAGTTAAAGCAAACCCTAGACCTAATGCCTAGTGACCAAATTTTGCTTGAAAACTCTTTGAAATGACAAAATTTGACTTGGAAACTCTGAGACCACTTTGTAAGAGCATATTGATCACTGGAGGAAAGCTGGAAAGACTGACACTAACACATCTGATCCTTATATAAAACCTTTTCATTGAATATGACATCTCTGCTCCTAATGATTTTGTGTTTTTCATAATCATAAAAGCGATAACCAAAAGCATTAACACCATATCCAATAAATGTACATTTCTTTGATTTTGCCTCAAGCTTTGTTCTATTTTCTTTATTAATGTGGACAAAGGCTTCACAACCAAAAGTATTTAAAAATGAGTGGTTTACCTTTTTACCTGTCCATGCCTCCTCTGGAATACCACCATCCAAGCAACTTGAAGGCCCTCTGTTTATTAGATAAATAGCATTATCTACAGCATCTGCCGAAAATTGTAAAGGAAATCATGCATGCAATCTCATGCACCTTGCATGCTCCATGATTGTTCTGTCCACCCTTTCTGACACACCATTTTCTTGTGGTGCTCATGGAACTGTCTTCTCTCTATGAATTCCATTCTCTGAACAGTGCTTATCAAACTCTTTGATGCAATATTCACCTCCATTGTCTAATCTGAGACACTTCAACCTTTTTCCTGTCTCATTTTCAACCAAAGCTTTTCATTTCTTGAAAGTATCAAATACATCAAATTTATTTCGAATATAATAAATCCAGGTTTTTCTGGTTGCATCATCAATAAAAGTAACATAATAACGAGAGCCACCGAGAGATGATACCTGAGCAGATCCACATACATTTGTATGCACAATCTCTAATTTTTTGCTCTTCTTTTCTTTCCCAACTCTGAGGAATATGACTCTCTTCTATTTTCCATAAACACAATTTTCACAGAATTTTAAATCAACATGCTTCAAACCTGGCAACAAATTTCTTAAGTGAAGAATCTGCATCCCCTTCTCACTCATGTGCCCAAGCCTATGATGCCACAATGTCGTATCTTCTACTGTAGAGGTTAAAGCATTAACAAAAATAGAAATACCATTGCATAAATATAATGTACCAACCTTTTCTCCTTTTGCTATTAACAGGGCTCCTTTAGTGACCTTCGAGGTTTTATCTGTAAAAGTAGTCACATAGCCTTCACCTCCTAACTGCCTTGTTGAAATAAGATTTTTCTTCAGATATGGAACATGCCTTACCTCATTCAATAACCATTGATTTTCATTCTAATGTTTTATGAAAACTTTACCCATTCCAATGATTTTACAGGGTTTATCATCACCCAATAGAACCTGTCCAAAATATCCTTGAACATAATCATGAAAATGTTTCCTATCAGGTGTGGCATGGAATGAGGCCCCCGAATCTATGACCCAAGCATCAATAATATTTTCTAATGAAAGAATCAAAGCATCTTGCAACACATCACCTGTCACATTCGCTTCATGATTGTTTTATTGGTGTTCAACTCCTTATTTTCCCTTCCGAGACTTGCAGTCTTTCTTCAAGTGTCCTTTCTTCCCGTATTTCCAGCACACTATCCTTGATCTGGACTTAGATCTGCCTTTCCTTGACTTACTGCTCTTTCCTCTTTCCATTTTTCTTCCCCTATTCTTTGCAGTCAAAGCATTACCTGATATCTCACCGGAGCTTTTCCGTCGCATTTCCTCGCTAAGGATCACACCGACAACATCATCAAACTTTAAAGTACTAGATTAAGAGACAGAGTTAATAATGGCCATAACTAAACCATTCCAACTTTCTGGAAATGAGCACAGAAATAATAGAACCCTAACTTCATCAAAAGTTACCCCTACAAAACTTAACTAACTAGTAACTGTATTAAATTCATTTAAATAATCAGCAACAGAACCACCTTCTAACATCTTCATATTAAATAAACGCTTCATAAGAAATACCTTATTTGAGGCCGAGGTTTTTTCATATATTTTGGCCAATGCTGACATTAAACCCTCTGTTTCCATTTCCTTAATATTAAACACTACCGACGCCGCTAGGCATAGCCGTATTGTTCCAAGTGCCTTTATGTCGAGAATATCCCATTTTGTGTCTGTCATACTCGTCAGCTTCTTTGTCTTTCTTCTCAATGGTAGGTACAGATCTTTTTGATACAGATAATCTTCCATCTGCATCTTCCATAGCTGGTAGTTTCGACTATTAAATTTTTCAACCCTAAACCTACCATCTTCAGCCATTGCTCCCACTCGAACCAAGAACCCTTCTCTCCTGTGAGTTTATTAGCCAGATAAATCTTCGGCTCTGATACCAGTTGTTAGAAAACTATATATTACAAAGCAATGGAACACATAAAATATATTGCAGAAATATAAACACATAAAACAAGAAAGACACAGATATACGTAGTTCACCCAATTTGGGCTACGTCCACAGAGAAACAACCAGTGCTTCCTTTTATATTATCCAGCAAACTGAAGAGATACAACCTACAGCAGATACACTGTAATTCCCTCTTCACTCTCACATATCCTCTCTCTTTCTCACTCAGAATATAGATCTACATAGACGCAATACAATTCCCTCATATATAGCGAGGGGTTTCCTTTTAGGGAAAAAAACCCTAAATTAAACATAACTTCTAGCGTTAGATCTTCACCTAATGAACGACCCAGATTGACTATGAAATTACAACATTTTACAAGGAAATTTTACATCTATTTTTAGCTTCAGGGGCGCCACCCCCAATCCCCCGCTGGGGGGGGGCAGGGATCCAAATAATCATCGTCCCCCCCCCCCTGGCGGCATACGTTTTACGGGTAGCATTGCCACCACATTACGAACTGGGGTCCAATGCAATGATACCTCTGAATAAGGAAGATAATCAGGCTCCACACCCAAAAATTGAACACTTTTGAACCCAAAGAAGAAGAAACACCACAGGGGAGCCCTCAACTTCCACCTTATATCCAAAGATAGTGCGTGATATAAAACCTACCCCAATGCGCAAGGATCACACTCTATCCCAAAATCCCTGACAATAGGTGAGATCAACTTACCGAAGGTAAGGATCACACTCTACCCTATTGTCCCTGATCATCCCATCTTGACCCTAGAGAGTCAAATGGTAGAACACTTTCATCCACCAACTTGAGCAAGATCCACCTATTGCAACAGGTAGGGATCACACTCTATCCCAAGTCCCTCGTCCCATTAGCCATATGGGGAGGTTATCCCACAAAGTGGGAATGATGCTAACTAGGGAATACTCTGACTAGGGGAGATCCCAGATATCTACACACCCTAACAGTTAGAGGTTTCTCATCCCCAGGAGTCCACCAACTCCATTTCCCAACCCTGGGAGCTCAACCAAGGGGTAAGAGAAATGTTAAGTTTTATTGATCAACCCAAAACCTTTCCCAAGAGGGTCACATCCATCAATCTATGTTTCTCTGTGAATATCAAAAACATATTAAAGTGCTTGTATCCGGTACCGGCTCAAACAACTTACTGAAGAGTTCAATCATATTGTCCATACATTACCATGAGAAATAGTTATTTGCTATCTTGTTCATATAGGACATCAAACATTAGAGAAAAATATGTAGCATAAAGAAAAAGGATACCATATTCATCTATTCTCCCTCTTGTGCAAATAGGCAACAACCACGAGCTTAAGCTTGTCTCACGTACTAGCAGTCTCTCAATTCATGAGGATGGCATAGTCCCGGCTATGACCAAATTCGAGTTAACTCAGTATTAGTAATTCATTAATGAAATCCTACATATCATAAAAGTGCTTTTATACAAGAAGTGATCTTAATAATGCATGGGGTAAATTAGTCCTATCAGAAAAGCATTGTTAGCTCATAAAATCAATAATCAAAGCATACTCTTAGTAACATCATATGTTCATTGTTTCATTCTATAATCATGTGACTTATAATCATCCACCACAATTAAGTAGTAGGTATTGGCATCTAATCATGGGTTTCTCATTCTAAATTAGAATCCTCTTCAATCGTCATCAACCACATCATCAACCTATCTCTCATATTACTGTCATGCATCAACAAAATTGTCAAATCACTAAGTCAAACTATATTATGTTCTTATACATATATACATCATGGTCATGAAAATTCATCATCAGTTGCTTCATATATAGGTTTTGTATAACTTATTCAAGATACCAAGAAAATTTAAGTCATATGCACCAATATATCACATGTACCAAAGATCATACTTACTTTCATATGTGCTCACAGTAATATTTTTTCACACTATGGGACTTAACTTTCCATCCAACATTGCAACCAAATCAAAAGCACAGAAACAATATAATATACATACCTTGCAACATTAAGATACCTTTATCAACTTGTAGTGTTCATATAACATATATGCTTTGTCATTGGCACTAGTAGAGTTTGCATATTACTCTAGCTTCCTCTTTCCTATACCAACTTTCATCTTGTTCCTACACCAGTTTCTTCTTGTTGCACTAGCTTGCATCCAAATTATCCTCATGAAAGATCATCTAATCAAATCTTCTTCGGGAGTTTAGAAATACTCATATACTTAAATATTCATGTAAGAATGATAAATAACAATCAAAATAAATTTAACCAAGAGTAGTTTCATAACATAAATCTAGAAGGTGTGTATCTTTAACAAGAGGTGATGAGATCCCTATTGATCCAACCTCCAAGATTAATTATGTCAATGTTGCCTTTAATCTTATTTATCAGGAGCTAATTCCAATGATCATCATAGAATCTCCTAGAGTGAGATTAACCTACCTAGGGTTACATATAACTTGCAACAAGTGTTGGATCAACCTCTCATTGATTATGCTAGGGTTTCAAGCTATCAAGCATTTATTATATCCAGGCTCCTGTTACAAGCACACTTTAGGGGTTTCTTCCAAACCCCAACCATCAAACCCTAACATCTCTTGCTAGAACAAAGTTCCTTAGGGTTTACTTCAAACCCTGGCACTCTTTTTGGTCTCTGCCATTTTCACTTGATTCCATCATCGGTGCCTTTTACAGGGGTGATCTCAATAACTTTTCTTCAGCCCAGCTCGAATACCATGTTAATTTTCCATATGGTGTATTGTTCTTTGCTTTGATAATTGCATTTTTATATTTTTTTCTTCATTTACATATTCTTTTACCCAAATACAACTTAACATCATTAGAAATTATGTAGAAATAACAACATCAACAACAATGCAATGGAAATAAAAGGAACATCAAAAGAAAAGCATAATGACACATAGAGACACCAGGATTGATCAGAGACCAGGGAAAAACCCCATAAGGGGGAAAACCCAGAATTCAATTCTTCTTATTCTATTAGATTTCATCAATTTTCCAACTAAGATACAAAGAACAATTAGATACATTAATAGTACTTCCATATCATGGTTTACTGCCACCAAGCATTAGCTCCATTGTTCATGATATTGTATAGTTTTGTTGTATTTGTCCCTCTCGCTATATACCATCATTGATCCACATTTGACAATGCCTAAGTATTATATCTTTTGCCATCATGATAACATTAGATCACAAGCAGTATGCATAGGATTATATACATTAGAGAGGTCATGTATTAAGTGAGACATGGTACAAGAATCTGTGTCAAAGTATCCAAAGTATCAAAATAAATTTGCTATGTAGATAAGAGAACATAAAGAGAAACACAACCAAAGAGATGTCATGGTGACCATGTAGGTGGAGTCTACCATGTCAAAAGTATGATATCTAGCATGCCAAATTTATGATGTCTTCCATGTCAAATACATGATGTTTATCATGTCCATACATTAGATGTCCGTTGTGTCAAATATGTGAGATTTCTACCATGTCAAATACATGATGTCTATTATGTCCACACATTAGATGTTTGCCATGCCATGTCAAATATGTGAGATATTTTCCATGTCAAATATGTGAGATGTCTACCATGTCAAATACATGATGTCTGGCATGTTTATACATTAGATTTTTTTCCATGTCAAATACATGATGTTTATCATGTCCATACATTAGATGTCTTCCATGTCAAATACATGATGTTTTTCATGTCCATACATTAGATGTCTACCATGCCATGTTGTACATAATGCAGAGTAATTGTGTAGTCATTGTCATATTATACTAGAAATGCAATATCAATGTCATACATGGAGTGAGATAAAAACATACTTTGCAGCGGAAGCATACCCATTACATAGAGGTATAGATCAATGTGGATTATAGATATTCAAGGACATATATATCAAACTAAGCCATGATCATATATCACAGAGGTATGTTGAATTTGAGATCATATATATAGCAGATGGAATGAAATCATATTTATTACAAAGACCATAATTGAGAGAAAGAACGAATTTTTGCAACCAGAGAGCAATTATATGTCATATAGAGAAAAAAACTCTTGTCCTGTAGCAGCTGCATGAGAGAGAGTGAGGAGACCTGTAGCCTGAGTCTTGGAACCATGCGAGAGTAAATAGTCTTGTGATGTCATATAATTGAGATGTCAGTGATTGATGTGAGTTCCATATGATCAATGTGACCAAGAGCGAAGGATAAATCCCATATGAAAGACTTGTGTCATGCCAAGTGAAAACTGAGCCAAGAGAGGCTATGTTATTGAAAGAATGTGCCAACGAGCCGTTGAAACCCATATCACCACAAACCATAGTGATGAACCCTTTGACCAAGAGTGAAAGCCTTATTCAGAAAAAAGATATAGTTCCTAGTCAAAAAAAATATGTGATGCCCAGCCAAGAGATGTGAAGCCCATTCACTACAAAGATATGATGCCCAGTCAAGGGACGTGAAACCCTGTCATTACACCGATGTGAAGTCTTTTTCAACCTATGTTCATTTTTGTGACGCACAAAGATTATATTTTTATAGTATATGATAAGGTACCTTATATAAGGCTGACATTAAAACATGGAGGTAAATTTAAATTTGAATTTTCCATTAATATTTATATTATTCAAACTCCCTTTTAAATAGTTGTTCAAATAATTCTTTTGACTAATATAATCCTTCTTGGGTCTCAAGGGGTTTCTTTTGGAGGCTTAGGGTTTCCCTTAGATGAAATACATCTTGAAGCTTCCAAATTTCAACATCTTTTTGGATTGTTACATGATGGCATACCTTGTTTGGGTCGCATTGATTAAGAAGACTGGAAATTTACTTGGCCTCATTGAATTCCAAGATGGACCATCTCTGAGACTAAGAGGGAGATGAGAATGGATATTAAGTATAGAGTTTTATTTTAATGATTTCTCAAAACTAAGTGTCAATGAATGACTTCTATCTTGTTGGAACAAGCAAGCTAGAGAGAGAGCCAAGACTAGAGCTAGTAACCAAAGTCATGAGCCATAGCTAGGACCAGAGCTAGTTGACAAAGCCATAATCCAAAGTTAGAATGAAAGTTGAAGTAATAACTAGGATCCAAAGTGAAAGCCACATTCTAGAGAAGTAGATAGAAGGAAGATTAATCCAAAAAACCTTTAAATGGGGAGGTGCAACCTAAAATGGATCCAAACGAATGAATGGTTGTAAGAATCAGTACCTACAGTATTAACTTAGCAATTTATTAAGGTTATCAAACATTCTAAAACAAAGAAAATGTAAAACTTGGATGAGAAAAATATGAGAGGAAAAAAAGAATTAATGTAAAATAAAAACATATGAGAGGAGAGGAGAAAAAGGTTGAGTAATGGAAAATGGAGTATCATGGATAATGGGTTTGCCCTTACCCCATCTCTCCCAATTTCTTTCATGCATTTCGATCTCAAATGATTTTATTTTTCAAGAGAGGTATATTCATAGACAAAGAAGAAATTTATTGTATTAAAGATTGTAAGAATGAATATGTTATGGCCTTTGATCCCTATATTAATGCCCTAATAAACACTCATTATTATTTTAATTGTTCTATTAGAAGGTTGGCTAGAATATTTCATCATCTCATTTTATTATAATTGTACCCTTTGTCTCCTATATATATTAAGGATAGATAGTATTAGGATCACTGAATATTGTCGTGTACATTATATTCATTTAAATGTGGTTTCCCCTTGAAGTGGCCTGCAATTATTGGTTTCTTATCATTTTTAAGGCTCGGGGCTCATAGTATTGGTATCCAAGTGCACGAACCTAGCATTTTGTTGCTTCATAGACAACCAAGAAATGCATTGATTAGAGATTGTTAGAATGAATATGTTATGGCCTTTGGGCCCTATATTAAGGCCCTAATAAGCACTCATTATTATTTTAATTATTATATGAGGAGGTTTGATAGAACATCTCATGGTCTCATTTTATTATAATTGTGCCCTTTTTATCCTATATATATTAAGGATACATAGTATTAGGATCACCAAATGTTGTCATGTACATTGTGTTCATTTAAATGGAGGTTTTCCCTCGAAGTGGCCTACAATTATTAGTTTATTATCATTTTTAAGGTGGTTTCCCCTTGAAGTGGCCTGCAATTATTGGAATCTTATCATTTTTAATGCTCGGGGCTCATAATATTTGGTATCCAAGTGCACGAACCTAGCATTTTGTTGCTTCATAGACAACCAAGAAATGCATTGATTAGAGATTGTTGGAATGAATATGGTATGGCATTTGCGCCCTATATTAAGGCCCTAATAAGCACTCATTATTATTTTAATTGTTATATGAGGAGGTTTGGTAGAACATTTCATGGTCTCATTTTATTATAATTTCACCCTTTGTATCCTATATATATTAAGGATACATAGTATTAGGATCACCAAATGTTGTCATGTACATTGTGTTCATTTAAATGGAGGTTTCCCCTAGAAGTGGCCTACAATTATTAGTTTATTATCATTTTTAAGGCTCAAGGTTCAATATTTGGTATCAAAGCATGCAAAACTAGCATTTTTCTTCTTCAAAGAGGTAATCATGTCATTTTCACTATAACTATTTTTTCTAGGATGTTTCATATGGTGAAACTTTGAGGATATTAAGGTGATATCTCTAAGAACATTAAGCTACAAAAAATTATTTTGGTTTGTTATAATTTCTAAGATATACTCCATGGAATTTGAGGTTTGTGATTGGATCTAAAATCTATTTCATACAGGTCATCTTGGCATTTTCACTATATGTTTTTTCAAGGCCATTTCAGACAATGAATTTGGAGATAATTGAGAAGGCATCTCAAGACCATGAAATATTTAGATATTTTAGGAGACATAATGAAGTACCTCAGGTAAAAATTTCTTAATTATATTTGAAGAATTGGACATGGCACACTATACAATTTTCTCTTGGGAAAATGTTAAAATTGGAAACCAGGGCAAAACTTCATGTGGGTCATCTTATTCATGGCTAATAATATTTTTATTAGATTCCTCTCGTCGAGAGGTGTAGGATTGATATAAAGATCATCCAATTCTGATAAGCATTCATGGAGATATGAATTTATTTTGATTATGGAATTATTATCAAGCCGACCTACAACTCATGTAGGCTCAGAAGCCCAACAGTCGCATCTATTCACCCACCAACGTTGTGTATAGATATAAGAGGACTTTTCCTCATTTAGACTCACTCATCTCATCACATCTCTCTCTCTCTACTGCGTAGATATGAGTCTCTTCTCTACTGCACTGAAATGGGTCTCTCTCTCTCACACATGTGAAGCCGGAAGCTGTTGAATCTGAAGCTGCAACTGCAGAAGTAAAGATTGACTTGCATGGCATAGAAGATCTCCTCTTTGGAACTGTGTTGTAGGTTCATCTGAACCTCCTGTGAAAGCCGCAACTTTTGGTGGTGGAATGAAGTCAATTCGACGAACGGTTTGCAAGATATCGACTGCCCTAGTTTGAAGCCGGAAACTGCTGAAACTAAAGCTGCAACTGCAGAAGTAAAGATTGACTTGCGTGGCCTAGAAGATCTCCTCTTTAGAACTGCGCTGTAGGTTCATCTGAACCTCCTTTGAAAGCCGCAACTTTTGGTGGTGGAATGAAGTCAATCCGACGAACGGTTTGCAAGATATCGACTGCCCTAGTTTGAAACCGGAAACTGCTGAAACTGAAGCTGCAACTGCAGAAGTAAAGATTGACTTGTGTGGCCTAGAGGATCTCCTCATCTGAACTGCGTTGTAGTTTCATCTGAACCTCCTCTGGAAGCTGAAACGTTTGGTGGTGGAATGAAGTCAATCAGACTGTCGATTTGTGAGATATGGTCTGCCCTAGTTTGATAATGAAGCCGCTAATGTTGATGCTACTGATCTAGGGTTTGCTACTGTTGATATGAATCAGATTTATTGTACTATTTCTCTCTGCTGAATTATTGAAGATAAAAGAAGATTTGATCAAAGGGTTTCCCCACACATTGTGGGGTTTGTCCCTGGCTAGCCACCACATCTTGTGTCTCTTGTCTTGGCTTGTTTTCTGTCGATCGTTTAATGTTCTATCTGCACTTTACTTTATGTACATGTGATTGCTAATCGGTGGAATATAATAAGAAAAAGAAGTAAACTGTTATAAGCATAGAACATACCATAACTTAACAGAAAAGGCCAAAAATCAACAAGTTTTCTAAAAGTTACTAGAAATTCACATGGCACATCAAATTCTAGTCAGGCCTATGGAATTGTAGAGAAGACATATCAAAGTATTATAGACCAAAATTCCTTATTCAAAAGTGCTCAAATATTAGAGATATATCAAGAAAAAGGTCAACCTTTCAAATATTCTCCAAATTAAGGTTTTAAAGGTGCATAACTTACAAGTGACAAAACTTTTGATTAGAAGATCCTTTTTTTTTGTCACTGAAAGTTGTTATAAAGAAGAGAATTATTGTTATTTTCCCACATGCATCCAAATAAAGATCCAAAATCTATTACACCAATTAAACCATATGAAGTTTCGTCCATGACTCATGAAGAAATAGAATATGTCAACTACTAGGTAACCAAGTTGGAAAGTAAGTTTTCATAGTCGTAAGAATCAGTTGGAAGGGACATCGAAAAAAAATAGATAAAAACAAGGAAGAAATGGATAAGAAGATGAACAAATGGAACAAAATATTATATAATCCATAAATGAGAGGTGATAATGTGTCTAAAGGAATTCATGAAAATAATGGTAATATTCAAGTTTTGCAACTTGTCAATAATAAGAAATTGCAAGTGGATGTGACTCTAATTGTGGAGATACTCATGAATGGTTTCCTAAATAAGTGAACCTTCCCAAGGTTGAATTAAAAAAAAATATGGAACAAAGGTATTTACCTAGGTGCATCAAATTGAGCAACATTTTGAATTGCAAAAATTTATGGATGATAAGCAAACGATTCATATAGAAACTTTGAACTTTGATATAAAACCCTATCAATGGTCTCAATTGGTAGTCAAAAGGAAGCCCCATTCTTTGGGATATATTTACAAGAGACTTAGAAGCACAATCTAGAAAAGCTTCAGGAAGAGACTATTTCAAAATTGACAAGAATCGAGCAATTTTGTGATATTGAGATTACAATTCTGAATTTCAGGTTTTTACCACAAGAGTGGATAACATAAGATATTATTAGAAATTTGTTAAGAATTATGCACACATTATAGTGCAACTCACATATCTATTGAATAAAAATTCAATTGTATGGAATGATGAGGCTACTTTAGCATTTTTTTGGTCAAGGATGCCATGTCTTCTACACCAATATTGGAAACAACTAATTTTTGGAAAACACTCATAGTGAAATATGATGCATCAATAAAAATAATTAAACTAGTGTTGACATAAGAAGGGAGGTCATTAGTTTTTGAAAGCAAACAATTCAAGGGAAAATATTTGGTGAAATCAAGATATGAAAAATAAATGGAAACAACTCTACATGCAGTAAAAAAATGGTGATAGTATCTCATTGGGAGACACTTTAAAGTCGATACAGACCATGATAGCTTAAAGTACCTTTTGGAGCAAAGATTGACATTATAAGAGTAACAAAAATGGGTAACAAAAATTCAAGGGCTTACTTTGGAAATAATCTATAGAAGGGGAAGGATAGTGTGGTAATTGATGCTCTTTCAAGAATAGAAGAAGCCTCGGGCTTATATTTGATTACGTAATATATTATAGTATGACAAGGAGAAGCTTTGCATGAATGGAAAAATGGAAATACCACTAAACAAAAAAATACATTGTGTAAAGGAAGGAAAGAACTCTATGGAACATGGGAGTGGAAAGGACATCTACTTTGATATAAGGGTAGGATATCTTATGCCCTCATTCAAAGTTAAATAAAAAAAATTAAGGGATTCCCATGACTCTTTGATCGTGGGACATCCCAAGTTCTTTAAAATATATCAAAAAAAATGAGGAATGAATGAAAAAGATATTTAAAAAAATTTAAGAAAATTCCAGATCTGCTAAAGAAATAAAGGAGAGATAGTAAAATATCAAGTCTTACTTCAGCCATTACACATACCTAATCAAAAATGGCATTAAATATCAATGGAATTCATTGTAAGGTTACAAATATCTGAAGGTAAAAATTCCATTTTTGTGGTCATCAATATACTCAAAAAATATGCACATTTTTTTTTAATTCAAAGTACATACATGGAAATGCAAGTGGAAAAAAAATTCATAAAGGAAATTTGTAGACTTCATGGTCTTCCTAAGGTAATATTAAGACAAAGATCCAAATTCACAAGTAATATTTGGAAAGAATTATGGAATATGAGTGGAAAAACACTAGTGATGACTTCACCATATCATCCACAAATAGATGGCTAAATAAAAATAGTTAACAAATGCTAAAGGGTTATTTGTGGTGTTAGTCTTTATATAATCAATTTCAATGGATGAAGTGGCTTTCTCCGGTAGAATGGTGGTATTATACTACCTACCATACATCTATTAAAATGACCCCATTTGAGGATATATATTGATATCCAGCTCCTAGTATCTCATATTTTTTACTAGATATGTCCAAACAAGCAGTAGTGTCACATATGGAGAAGACTAAAGAAAATTCGATAATTATTAAGGAAAACCTACAAATGGTTCAAAATAGGATTAAGAAGCAAGTAGATCAACATTGAAATGAAAGGAAATTTGAGGAGGGTTATTAGGTATTTCCAAGACTACAACCTTATAATAATCTACTCAAGCAAAAGAAGAATCAAAAATTAGCTCCAAAATTTTATGGACCTACAATATTATTCACAACATTGGACAAGTGGAATATGAGTTATATTTTCATTCTTCTTACATTCATAATATTTTTCGTGTATCTTTCCTACAAAATGTTGTGGGAAAAAATATGTCAATGCAAATAGAACTTCCAAAATTAGATGAAGAAGGGAATTTGATTCTTGAACCAAAAAGAATTATGGATCAACATTCTCTATCTCTTCAAAGTAGATCCATTATGGAGTACCTAATAAAGTGGAAGAACATGCCTCTAGAAGAAGGTACTTGGGAAATGAGTGGTTCATGAAAAAATTACCTCAACACAAGCTTTAAGGGCAAAGCTTTTCTTTAAATGGGGGAGCTATGTCATGGACCTTGGTCCCTATATTAAGACCCTAATAAGCCTTCATTATTATTTTAATTGTATATTAGGATGTTGGATAGAACCTTTCATGGTCCCATTTCATTATAATTGTAACTTGTGTCTCCTATATATACTTAGGAGGCCTAGTCTTAGGATCATCAAATCTTTCCTTGAACATTGTACTCATTGTAGAAGGAAGTTTGCCCCTCTAAGAGGATTGCAATATTGGTTTCTTATCATGTTTAAGGTGCGAGGTTGATAACATAATCAATTAGCCCCATTTGAACCTAGTCTTCCTAGTTGGATTTCCAAGGTAAAATAATCATGTTCATTGTGATTTAATGGTGTGTGAATTCATTATGTCATGTTATAGTTTGGTTGTTCATTTATTATAGGTTATTATTAGGAATCCCATTAAATTACGTATTTGAGAAAAGTGGTTTCTTCATAGAATCAAATAGTTCATTTCAATTGTTTGTTTGAACGATGTCCATGGAAAACCCACAACCATCAAGATGAACTCACTATAATCAAATTCTAGCAAACTACGCTCCAACCTTATCATGTGCATGTCCATCATTTGATTCCATTGTCATTTGATTTATATTAGTTTTTAACTTGTGCTTATAAATTCATATTTGAGGTGTGTTGGATTGCAATAGTTAGATAATCCATATCACACCTTACCTACTTAAAATATATCAATGGTTATGGTTGTAGTATCGTTATCTTCCTCCAAATAGTTTCTAATATTTCCCCTCATATCTATCATTACAATCATCCTTAGACTGTTGTCCTACCTTATTGGGAAAATTTCCCTTTCCTTAAGCTATACGGTCTCTCCCTCTCAAAAATTTCTCATTGCTTAGGTGACTTACCATCCCATGGATCGATTTCTTCTTTCCAGGTTGATTTTCCTCTCAATTCGAGTTTTTTCAAGCTCGGAAGATCCCTTTTTCTCCAAAATATTTGACCTACATAGTACATATAAATCAATGAATAAATCAGGTTAACTAAGGGAGATTCATGGATACATGGATTTAATTGTTGATGGAAGGCTTCAAATTAACAACAATATTTTGTACCATTTTTAGGATGTATTCAATATATTCCCCATCTTGAATGTTAATGAGTCAGTGAAGGCTTTGCAGTAAAAATAAATTACATGATGTTGTTTAGCTCTTTATCGTCCCTTATTTGTCGTGTCATTTCCATGCATAATGTCATAAACTACAACCTACAAATGTTTTATCCTCACACATAATGGCTATAAAATGGAGGTAAGTAAATGCTTCTGCTACTTTGGTAAGAAAAAATATTGTAGTTAGATTCTTTCCAAAGGTTTTATTTTGCAACTCAAAATATTCAAGATAAAATTTTGTATGCAATTGGCAAGCAGTGAGGTGTTTCACTTGTTGCAACCCCAAGAATTACATACTACTTGCCCACCTTTACGCATAAACCTCAACACAATGATTTGTATATGCATAACAATGATGATTTGGCATTAAAACCATTCATTCTAGCTAATAATTGACTTTGTAAAAATCCATTATCGATTTGGGATACTTTGAAGTCATTGTGATTGGACATTAGTGACAACTAAAGAAAGTTATTAGACTTACTAAAGACAAATCCTTGTAATCAAACCTGAACAAATTATTTGCAAAGCATTGTTTATTATTGACCCAAATGTCATTATGTTGTTAGCTATTTGACATGTGTAGGCCACTCCAAAGATAAGGTCTTGCAGCCAATAGAAGGAAATAGGTCACTGTACAAGGCATAGGAACAAAGTGTTGAAAATAGCAATAAAAAATGATAAAAATAGAATCCAAAATATTCCAATTTTAATTTGTCCTTGAATTAAAATTGTGAATTAAAATCGAATTTAGTCTCACCAGTTGCTTGGAAATAATTAATTAATTCATTATGGATTAATTAGTTGGAGAAATTCAAGTTAGAAGTCTTTCGAAAGTCATGCAACAGTGATCCCTTAAATTAAGGAGATTATCCCTTAATTAAGGAGATAAGATTGAGTTATATTTGAGTTGTAATTAGTTAGCTCAGTTTACTGAGTTAAGTCCAATTAAATTAGTTCCAAACTGTTTGAGGAACTAATTGTGAGTTATCAGTCAGTTGATGCATGCATGCACAACCAATGTACTCCAGATAACTGAAGATTCCCTCATCAGAAACTCATGCATGTCTATTATGAGAAATACCTAGTTGAGCTAAATATCAAGGACAATGTACTATCAGTTGCATGTGTTTTCCTATAAAGTAAACTCATGCATACAGTCAAGGTAAGGTTCATTGAGGATGTAGAAAATTCTACAAATTCTCTACAAATCTCGCTATGAGACCATATAGAAAATCTAACTTTAGATTAACCCGATAATGCAATATACCCAAAGTAAAATACTATAATCTACTTCTACTATCAATTTTCGGAAGCTTAAAGATTGAGTTGAATCAGAGCTGAACACATATATCTAAAAGACGAAGAATATAGTATTTTGCTTTGGGTATATTGCATTATTGGGTTAATCTACAATCAGATTTTCTATATGGTCTCAGAGCAAGATTTATAGAGAATTTGTAGAATTTTCTACATGGTATCATAGCAAAGTTTATCGGAGCAGTGAATAGTATACAGAGAAGAGAATTCGAAGTTTGAAGTTCGGGGTTGCAGGTGCAAATCGAATTCTTATCATACTTCAAGGTTGGCCAATAGCGTTCTATGGCTTGCTCGAGTATGCCTTGGAAGGCAGCTCGAATTACATAGCATGGAAAGATTGCATGGAGGCTGTATTAGAAGACAACGGCTTGAAGGATTTCATTGATCAAGAAATCCAAAAGCCAGCTTCAACTAAGGCACAAGAGTTGGTTGAGTGGAAGAAGTGTGTGGCGAGGGCGATACGGATCATCCTTGAGGGAGTTCGAGAACATATTGTCTCGAGTCTCCATGGGAAGAATACTCCATATTCAATTTATAAGACATTGAAGGACCTCTACCAGAACAGTAGCAACCAAAGGAAATTGGCGCTCAAGGATAAGTTTCGAAGAATCAAGATAGACAAGGGCGATATTATTTCCACATATCTAAACAAGCTCACCACTTGCAAAGATGAGCTTGGTAGTGTGGGAATAACTACTTTCGATGATGATATGGTGAGCCTCACTCTCCTTAGCCTTCCAAAGAGCTGGAATAGCTACCAGGACTTTGTGAATGGAAGGGAGAAACTGCCAGATTGGGAATGACTGTGGTCAGATCTGATGCGGGATGAATCAGGAGGAGTACACAAGATGGTTCTTCATCCAAGGATGATGATGAAGAAAATTTGGCCTTAGCAAGTGAGGCAAGGAAAGGAAATGGGAAGGCTTCCCATTCTAAATTTAATTCTTCTCATGGAGGGAAGAAGCGTGACAAGTCTAAAGTGAGACGCTTTAATTGTCACGAGATGGGACATTATAAAACTAATTTCCCATCGAAGAAGTTCAAGAAAGGATCCTCGGAAGGATTGGAAGGTGAGGCATTAGCCTCTCAGTTCGAAATGGACTTTACCCTCATCACATGCATGGTGTCATCAATGATGGGTTGTGTCTGGTATATTGACAGTGGAGCCTCATTCCACATGACCGGTGATAAAAGTTTATTCAGTACCTTGGAGGAGAAAGACCTCAAGATGCGCATAGAGATGGGTGACGATGGAAGGTATAGTGTTTCAGGAGTGGGCACGGTTGCTTTTCAGAGGGAGCATGGAGCTCATATCACCTTGACAAATGTGAAGTATGTGCCTAGACTGAAGAAGAACTTGGTATCGGTCACGATGTTGGAGGACAAAGGTTACAATGTTGTCTTCAGTAAAGGAAAGGTGTTCCTTAGACACGTCACCACGAAACATGTGAAACAGATCGGTTCACGAGTCAAGAACCTATATGCTCTTAAGGTTCAAGATGCATGCAAAGCCTTAAGGAGCAAGGAAAATGTTAGTGACTTGGTGGTTGAGAGGGAAAGTAAATTACCTCTCAACATGCAGCCCCAAAAGAAGTCTCAGACAATTGTGGAGGAGCCACAATTGGAGAAGTGGGCAGAGGGATCACATGTAGCCATAGCTCCAGGTGTGAAGTGGGGTGATGTGAAGTGATAGTCTCAAGAAGGCTGAAATTGGGCAGGGTCCATTGAGAGGTTTTATCTCATGGATCGTACCTTGCTATGGGAGCCCAACGTACATAGTAGCGAGAGGAATCAGTGGGATTGATGCAATTAGAGATCAAAGTGACAGAGGCTCGAGCAGTCAGATACTGAAGAGCATAGAGAAGGATTGACAACAGTGTAGAAAGGCAGAGTCAGCAGAAGCGCAAATTTTTGAGTTGACAGAGGCAATAGTAGTCAGAGACTTTGACGGCAGATGCATCATACTGATTCAGGTTGGATGTTTTTTTTTTTTGTTTCTGGAGTTGCTGGAGAACCAACACTTCAGAGAAGAGTTGCATGCATAACATTCCAAAGATTCACGATCAGGATTGAGTCGAATTCCTTTCTTGTTGAGAGGGATTGTTGAAAATAGCTATAAGAAATGATAAAAATAGAATCCAGAATATTCCAATTTTACTTTGTCCTTGAATTAAAATTGTGAATTAAAATCGAATTTATTCTCACCGACTGCTTGGAAGTAATTAATTAATTCATTATGGATTAATTAGTTGGAGAAATTCAAGTTAGAAGTCATTCCGAAGTCATGCAATAGTTATCCCTTAAATTAAGGAGATTATCCCTTAATTAAGGAGATAAGATTAAGTTATATTTGAGTTGTAATTAGTTAGCTCAGTTTACTAAGTTAAGTCCAGTTAAATTAGTTCCAAACTGTTTGAGGAACTAATTGTGAGTTATCATTCAGTTGATGCATGCATGTACTCAACCAGTGTACTCCAGATAACTGAAGATTCCCTCATCAGAAACGCATGCATGTCTATTCTAAGGAAGACCCAGTTGAGCTAAATATCAAGGACAGTGTACTATCAGTTGCATGTGTTTTCCTATAAAGGAAACTCATGCATGTAGTCAAGGTAAGGTTCCTTGAGGATTGCGTAGTTAATACAGGGTGTAAGATCAATGTGTGAGATCAGTTTTCCACTTGGTTGGAGAAGATCATCCCAAAGGAACAGCGCAAGGAAATAGGAGCTTGGAGGGCAGAGAGGAAGGCTTGTGAGAAGCTAGGATTGCCTGTGAGCATCTGTAAGGATTGTACTGAGAGATGGCTAGCTGTGAGAGCTAAGGATTTGTATAATCTCTATGTATTTCCACCTTGTATGATAATAAAGATAGTTGGGGTTTTTATCTAAGGCTTTCCCCTAAGTATTTTTTGTGTTTCATGTGCATTGATTCTTCTTCTTCTGGTTATATATTGTTCAGCTCTGATTCAGCTCGATCTTTAAGCTTGTGCAAATTGATAGTACAAGTAAATTATAGTATTTTGCTTTGGTATATTACATTATCGGGTTAATCTACAGCCAGATTTTCTACAGAGATCTCAGAGGTAGATTTGTAGAGAATTTGCATAATTTCTACACAAAGGTATAATGGAATTTCATAAGTAAAATATCTCTATACAAGACTAAGATAGTGAACAAATTTTCAACATTTGCAAAGGATTTGTGTTGGTGAAATGAGTGGGCTACAAGTCCCTTGTTTAAATATTAATCAACTATTTTATGTCTAGGTTGAACAAAAGTATAGTGAAATTTTGATCAGTTAAATGCTATGGATATTCCACTAGATAGTTCGTCACAATAGATCTCATGAAAATTAATTTAAATTTTGAAATTCTACACTATTACAGTTTTTATTAGCTTTATACATATGTATATTTATTCTGGATTTAAGACCTCTGTGGTTTATTACTTTCGACTTAGTTACCGGAGAATCCACAGTAAGAACCATTTTCTGCCAACGTTTCAAATCCCAACCGGGATCCATCATCAGGACAACTTGAATGCTTGATAGAAGAAGAGCTTAATTGAGGGATTAAATAGTAATGAGGAGAGAAAAAAAAAAAGAGATGAATGTCGACTCTCAATTATTGAATAATAATTTCTGATGAGATGTCGGCTGTCTCTGATTAATTGAATTAATTAATTAATTTTAATATTAATTTAATATTTTTTTTTTGAATTAATATCACTATTATTAAGATGGATCATTATCATAATAAAAAATAAAATAAAAAAATATTAATATTAATTAGTTACTTTTATAAAAAAAAAAATTATATTAATATTAATTAGTTACTTTTAATTAAATATGATAGTTATTATTAATATTAATTCTATTATTAATTATTATTATTATTATACTAATTAATAATAATAATAATTAGTATTATAATAATTATTAATTAATAATAAGTAGTATTAATGATATTATATTGATCATAGTTAATGTTAAAAATAATAATCCTAGAAAATTGTATTAATATTTAATATTTATAATAAATGATTGATCATTAATATTTATTATTAATACTAATTGTAATTATTATTACTATTATTAATATAATAATTAGAATTATAATAATTAATAATAATAATTAGTATTAATGATATTATATTGATCATAATTAATGTTAAAATATTAATCCTAGTATATTGTATTAATATTTGATATTTATTATAATATAAGTTGGTACAATTTATTTATTTTTTAATAAATTTATAAGAATAGGTTACTATTTAGCTTAGTAAAGAAATTATTGTTAATTGTAAATATTATTGTTATTAATAATTATTATTTATTAATATAATAATTAGTATTAATAATATTAATATTGATCATAATTAGAATTGATCAAATTAATCCTAAAATATTGTATTAATATATAATATTGATAATATTAATCATAGAATATTGTATTTAATATTTAATATTAATTATATATATCAAATATGTTAGTACAATGTTATTTTTATTTTTAAATAGAATTATAATCAATATATTTTGATATTTTGTGAGAATTATTATTAGTGTAATGGGATAATATTAAAATTAGTTAAAATTATTTAAATGTATAAATATTAATAATTATTATTATTATATTAAAATAGATATTTTATATTAAGAATCAAAATAATTAATATGGGTAATTAATAAATTAATTAATTAATGATTGATAAAGGTCATTATCATAATTAATATTGTAAATGTTTAATTGGGTACTATTTATTATTATTATTATTATTATACTTATATTAATAAAGCGAGTTAATTTCTCTGATTAGGGGAAGCCAGCTTCCACTAATCTCCATACCATTGTCTCTGTTGAGATTATGCGGGTGTTTGATAATTTCAAGAGCTTCTCTGATCTTTCGCCTATGGTGTTGCTCTTCCCTAGCGATAATTGAGGCGCTTTCCAAGCAGACATGGTGCTTAGTTTTTTAGGAGTGTTCTGCCAAGGCGGAAGTACGAGACCTTTCATTCTTAATATCAGCTCCATGTTCCTTGAGTCTGGTTTGCAGCGAGCGACCTGTTTCACCAATGTAGCTTTTCCCACATGAGCAATCAATTTTATAGACCCCTTTAAGTTGATGTCTATCAATATTATCCTTGACAGATCTCATACCTTGCCTAAAAGTTCAGGTGCTGAGATCAACCTGAGAGTGGTAGGGTTTTTCTACCTTACATTCATTTGAAGAAGCCATTTAGGTTATAAAAGATGTTACTGATCCAGGGACTGCAAGATTGGCCGAAATCTGCTTGTGATCAACGGTTTTCACCTTCCGGGGAACATATTATGAGGAGACACCTGGAGTGGCAATGGGATCCCCCCTTTCGCCAATCACGGCCAACTTATACATGGAATATTTTGAAAAGAAGGCCCTGGAATCTTACCCTTTGAAACCAGCATGGTGGAAGCGATTTGTCGATGATACTAATATAAAATGGACACATGGTAAAGCAGAGCTTGACAAGTTTTTTATTCACCTAAATTCCATCTCTTCAGAAATAAAATTCACTATGGAGCTTGAAGAAAATATTAGCATCCCTTTTTTAGACATTCTCATCATGAGAAAAGAGGATGGCTCCATAGGGCATAAAGTCTTCAGGAAGTCAATCCATACAGAAAACTACCTCCACGCTGATTCCCACCATCATCCGGCCCAGAAATTTGGTGTTCTAAACACTCTTGCTATCAGGGCCCTTCGAATTTCTGACGTTGATCATCTGAATGAAGAAAAGAAGCATTTAGTCTCAACCTTTAAAGGTATAGGCTACAAAGAAAATGAGATTAAAAGAGCAATTCAGAAAGCCGAGAAAAGGATGTTATCTCATGAACCTAAGGCCCGAGATCAACCTGAGAGTGGTAGGGTTTTTCTACCTTACATTCATTTGAAGAAGCCATTCAGGTTATAAAAGATGTTACTGATCCAGGGACTGCAATATTGGCCGAAATCTTCTTGCGATCAACAGTTTTCACCTTCCAGGGAACATATTATGAGCAGACATCTAGAGTGGCAATGGGATCCCCCCTTTCGCCAATCGTGGCCAACTTATACATGGAATATTTTGAAAAGAAGGCCCTGGAATCTTACCCTTTGAAACCAGCATGGTGGAAGTGATTCGTCGATGATACTAATATAAAATGGACACATGGTAAAGCAAAGCTTGACAAGTTTTTTATTCACCTAAATTCCATCTCTTCAGAAATAAAATTCACTATGGAGCTTGAAGAAAACATGAGCATCCCCTTTTTAGACATTCTCATCATGAGAAAAGAGGATGGCTCCATAGGGCATAAAGTCTTCAAGAAGTCAACCCATACAGAAAACTACCTCCACGCTGATTCCCACCATCATCCAGCCCAGAAATTTGGTGTTCTAAACACTCTTGCTATCAGGGCCGTTCGAATTTCCGACGCTGATCATCTGAATGAAGAAAAGAAGCATTTAGTCTCAACCTTTAAGGGCATAGGCTACAAAGAAAATGAGATTAAAAGAGCAATTCAGAAAGCCGAGAAAAGGATGATATCTCATGAACCTAAGGCCCGAGATCAACCTGAGAGTGGTAGGTTTTTTCTACCTTACATTCGTTTGAAGAAGCCATTCAGGTTATAAAAGATGTTACTGATCCAGGGACTGCAAGATTGGCCGAAATCTGCTTGCGATCAACAATTTTCACCTTCCAGGGAACATATTATGAGCATACATCTGGAGTGGCAATGGGATCCCCCCTTTCGCCAATCGTGGCCAACTTATACATGGAATATTTTGAAAAAAAGGCCCTGGAATCTTACCCTTTGAAACCAGCATGGTGGAAGCGATTCGTCGATGATACTAATATGAAATGGACACATGGTAAAGCAGAGCTTGACAAGTTTTTTATTCACCTAAATTCCATCTCTTCAGAAATAAAATTCACTATGGAGCTTGAAGAAAACATGAGCATCCCTTTTTTAGACATTCTCATCATGACAAAAGAGGATGGCTCCATAGGGCATAAAGTCTTCAGGAAGTCAACCCATACAAAAAACTACCTCCATGCTGATTCCCACCATCATCCAGCCCAGAAATTTGGTGTTCTAAACACTCTTTCTATCAAGGCCCTTCGAATTTCTGACGTTGATCATCTGAATGAAGAAAAGAAGCATTTAGTCTCAACCTTTAAGGGTATAGGCTACAAAGAAAATGAGATTAAAAGAGCAATTCAGAAAGCCGAGAAAAGGATGTTATCTCATGAACCTAAGGCCCGAGATCAACCTTAGAGTGGTAGGGTTTTTCTACCTTACATTCATTTGAAGAAGCCATTCAGGTTATAAAAGTTGTTACTGATCTAGGGACTGCAAGATTGGCCGAAATATTCTTGTGATCAACAGTTTTCACCTTCCAGGGAACATATGATGAGCAGACATCTGGAGTGGCAATGGAATCCCCCCTTTCGCCAATCGTGGCCAACTTATACATGGAATATTTTGAAAATAACGCCTTGGAATCTTACCCTTTGAAACCAGCATGGTGGAAGCGATTCGTCGATGATACTAATATAAAATGGACACATGCTAAAGCAGAGCTTGACAAGTTTTTTATTCACCTAAATTCCATCTCTTCATAAATAAAATTCACTATGGAGCTTGAAGAAAACATGAGCATCCCTTTTTTAGACATTCTCATCATGAGAAAAGAGGATGGCTCCATAGGGCATAAAGTCTTCAGGAAGTCAACCCATACAGAAAACTACCTCCACGCTGATTCCCACCATCATCCAGCCTAGAAATTTGGTGTTCTAAACACTCTTGCTATCAGGGCCCTTCGAATTTCTGACGCTGATCATCTGAATGAAGAAAAGAAGCATTTAGTCTCAACCTTTAAGGGTATAGGCTACAAAGAAAATGAGATTAAAAGAGCAATTCAGAAAGCCGAGAAAAGGATGTTATCTCATGAACCTAAGGCCCGAGATCAACCTGAGAGTGGTAGGGTTTTTCTACCTTACATTCATTTGAAGAAGCCATTCAGGTTATAAAAGATGTTACTGGTCCAGGGACTGCAAGATTTGCTGAAATTTGCTTGCGATCAAGAGTTTTCACCTTCCAGGGAACATATTATGAGCAGACATTTGGAGTGGCAATGGGATCCCCCCTTTCGCCAATCGTGGCCAACTTATGCATGGAATGTTTTGAAAAGAAGGCCCTGGAATATTACCCTTTCAAACCAGCATGGTGGAAGCGATTCGTCGATGATTCTAATATGAAATGGACACATGGTAAAGCAGAGCTTGACAAGTTTTTTATTCACCTAAATTCCATCTCTTCAGAAATAAAATTCACTATGGAGCTTGAAGAAAACATGAGCATCCCTTTTTTAGACATTCTCATATGACAAAAGAGGATGGCTCCATAGGGCATAAAGTCTTCAGGAAGTCAACCCATACAGAAAACTACCTCCACGCTGATTCCCACCCTCATCCAGCCCATAAATTTGGTGTTCTAAACACTCTTGCTATCAGGGCCCTTCGAATTTCTGACGCTCATCATCTGAATGAAGAAAAGAAGCATTTAGTCTCAACCTTTAAGGGTATACGCTACAAAGAAAATGATATTAAAAGAGCAATTCAGAAAGCCGAGAAAAGGATGTTATCTCATGAACCTAAGGCCCGAGATCAACCTGAGAGTGGTAGGGTTTTTCTACCTTACATTCATTTGAAGAAGCCATTCAGGTTATAAAAGATGTTACTGATCCAGGGACTGCAAGATTGGCCGAAATCTTCTTGCGATCAACAGTTTTCACCTTCCAGGAACATATTATGAGCAAACATCTGGAGTGGCAATGGGATCCCCCCTTTCGCCAATCGTGGCCAACTTATACATGGAATATTTTGAAAAGAAGGCCCTGGAATCTTACCCTTTGAAACCAGCATGGTGGAAGCGATTCGTCGATGATACTAATATAAAATGGACACATGGTAAAGTAGAGCTTGACAAGTTTTTTATTCACCTAAATTCCATCTCTTCATAAATAAAATTCACTATGGAGCTTGAAGAAAACATGAGCATCCCTTTTTTAGACATTCTCATCATGAGAAAAGAGGATGGCTCCATAGGGCATAAAGTCTTCAGGAAGTCAACCCATACAGAAAACTACCTCCACGTTGATTCCCACCATCATCCAGCCCAGAAATTTGGTGTTCTAAACACTCTTGCTATCAGGGCCCTTCGAATTTCTGACGCTGATCATCTGAATGAAGAAAAGAAGCATTTAGTCTCAACCTTTAAGGGTATAGGCTACAAAGAAAATGAGATTAAAAAAGCAATTAAGAAAGCCGAGAAAACGATGTTATTTCATGAACCTAAGGCCCGAGATCAACCTGAGAGTGGTAGGGTTTTTCTACCTTACATTCATTTGAAGAAGCCATTCAGGTTATAAAAGATGTTACTAATCCAGGGACTGCAAGATTGGCCGAAATCTGCTTGCGATCAACAGTTTTCACCTTCCAGGGAACATATTATGAGCAAACATCTGGAGTGGCAATGGGATCCCCCCTTTCGCCAATCGTGGCCAACTTATACATGGAATATTTTGAAAATAATGCCCTGGAATCTTACCCTTTGAAACCAGCATGGTGGAAGTGATTCGTCAATGATACTAATCTAAAATGGACACATGGTAAAGCAGAGCTTGACAAGTTTTTTATTCACCTAAATTCCATCTCTTCAGAAATAAAATTCACTATGGAGCTTGAAGAAAACATTAGCATCCCTTTTTTAGACATTCTCATCATGAGAAGAGAGGATGGCTCCATAGGGCATAAAGTCTTCAGGAAGTCAACCCATACAGAAAACTACCTCCACGCTGATTCCCACCATCATCCGGCCCAGAAATTTGGTGTTCTAAACACTCTTGCTATCAGGGCCCTTCGAATTTCTGACGTTGATCATTTAAATGAAGAAAAGAAGCATTTAGTCTCAACCTTTAAGGGTATAGGCTACAAAGAAAATGAGATTAAAAGAGCAATTTAGAAAGCCGAGAAAAGGATGTTATCTCATGAACCTAAGGCCCTAGATCAACCTGAGAGTGGTAGGGTTTTTCTACCTTACATTCATGGAGTTACAGATAAGATTGCGAGAATCCTAAGAAGGAAAAACATAAGCACACAATTCTCAGCACCTGGAACTATTAGGCAAGGTATGAGATATGTCAAGGATAATATTGATAGACATCAACTTAAAGGGGTCTATAAAATTGATTGCTCATGTGGGAAAAGCTACATTGGTGAAACAGTCGCTCCCTGCAGACCAGACTCAAGGAACATGGAGCTGATATTAAGAATGAAAGGTATCATACTTCCGCCTTGGCAGAAAACTCCTCAAAAACTAAGCACCATGTCTACTTGGAAAGCGCCTCAGTTATCTCTAGGGAAGAGCAACACCATAGGCGAAAGATCAGAGAAGCTCTTGAAATTATCAAACACCCGCATAATCTCAACAGAGACAATGGTATGGAGATTAGTGGAAGCTGGCTTCCCCTAATCAGAGAAATTAACTCGCTTTATTAATAGAAGTATAATAATAATAATAATAATAAATAGTACCCAATTAAACATTTACAATATTAATTATGATAATGACCTTTATCATTAATTAATTAATTAATTACCCATAATAATTATTTTGATTCTTAATATAAAATATCTATTTTAATATAATAATTATTATTATTAATATTTATACATTTAAATAATTTTAACTAATTTTAATATTATCCCATTACACTAATAATAATTCTCCCAAAATATCAAAATATATTGATTATAATTCTATTTAAAAATAAAAAATAACATTGTACTAACATATTTGATATATATAATTAATATTAAATATTAAATATTAAATACAATATTCTATGATTAATATTATCAATATTATATATTAATACAATATTCTAGGATTAATTTGATCAATTCTAATTATGATTAATATTAATAATATTAATACTAATTATTATTACTGGCAACAAATTTCTTGAGTGAAGAATCTGCATCCCCTTCTCACTCATGTGCCCAAGCCTATAATGCCACAATGTCGTATCTTCTACTGTAGAGGTTAAAGCATTAACAGAATTAGAAATACCATTGCATAAATATAATGTACCAACCTTTTCTCCTTTTGCTATTAACAGGGCTCCTTTAGTGACCTTCGAGGTTTTATCTGTAAAAGTAGTCACATAGCCTTCACCTCCCAACTGCCTTGTTGAAATCAGATTTTTCTTCAGATCTGGAACATGCCTTACCTCATTCAATAACCATTGATTTTCATTCTAATGTTTTATGAAAACTTTACCCATTCCAATGATTTTAGAGGGTTTATCATCACCCAATAGAACCTGTCCAAAATATCCTTGAACATAATCATGAAAATGTTTCCTATCAGGTGTGGCATGGAATGAGGCCCCCGATTCTATGACCCAAGCATCAATAATATTTTCTAATGAAAGAATCAAAGCATCTTGCAACACATCACCTGTCACATTTGCTTCATGATTGTTTTCTTGGTGTTCAACTCCTTATTTTCCCTTCCAAGACTTGCAGTCTTTCTTCAGGTGTCCTTTCTTCCCGTATTTCCAGCACACTATCCCTAATATGGACTTAGATCTGCCTTTCCTTGACTTACTGCTCTTTCCTCTTTCCTCTTTCCATTTTTCTTCCCCTATTCTTTGCAGTCAAAGCATTACCTGATATCTCACCGAAGCTTTTTCGTCGCATTTCCTCGCTAAGGATTGCACCGACAACATCATCAAACTTTAAAGTACTAGATCGAGAGACAGAGTTAATAATGGCCATAACTAACCCATTCCAACTTTCTGGAAATGAGCACAGAAATAATAGAGCCCTAACTTCATCATCAAAAGTTACCCCTACAAAACTTAACTAACTAGTAACTGTATTAAATTCATTTAAATAATCAGCAACAGAACCACCTTATAACATCTTCATATTAAATAAACGCTTCATAAGAAAGACCTTATTTGAGGCCGAGGTTTTTTCATATATTTTGGCCAATGCCGACATTAAACCCTCTGTTGCCATTTCCTTAATATTAAACACTACCGACGCCGCTAGGCATAGCCGTATTGTTCCAAGTGCCTTTATGTCGAGAATATCCCATTTTGTGTCTGTCATACTCGTCGGCTTCTTTGTCTTTCTTCTCAATGGTAGGTACAGATCTTTTTGATAAAGATAATCTTCCATCTGCATCTTCCATAGCTGGTAGTTTCAGCTATTAAATTTTTCAACCCTAAACCTACCATCTTCAGCCATTGCTCCCACTCGAACCAAGAACCCTTCTCTCCTGTGAGTTTATTAGCTAGATAAACCTTCGGCTCTGATACCGGTTGTTAGAAAATTATATATTACAAAGCAATGGAACACATAAAATATATTGCAGAAATATAAACACATAAAACAAGAAAGACACAGATATACGTAGTTCACCCAATTTGGGCTACGTCCACAGAGAAACAACCAGTGCTTCCTTTTATATTATCCAACAAACTGAAGAGATACAACCTACAGCAGATACACTGTATTTCCCTCTTCACTCTCACATATCCTCTCTCTTTCTCACTCAGAATATAGATCTACATAGACGCAATACAATTCCCTCATATATAGCGAGGGGTTGCCTTTTAGGGAAAAAAACCCTAAATTAAACATAACTTCTACTGTTAGATCTTCGCCTAATGAACGGCCCAGATTGACTATGAAATTACAACATTTTACAAGGAAATTTTACATCTATTTTTAGCTTCAGGGGCGCCACCCCCCGATCCCCCGCTTGGGGGGGGGGGGGGGGGGCAGGGATCCAAATAATCATCGTCTCCCCCCCTGGCGGCATACGTTTTACGGGCAGCATTGCCACCACATTACGAACTGGGGTCCAATGCAATGATACCTCTGAATAAGGAAGATAATCAGGCTCCACACCCAAAAATTGAACACTTTTGAACCCAAAGAAGAAGAAACACCACAGGGGAGCCCTCAACTTCCACCTTATATCCAAAGATAGTGGGTGATATAAAACCTACCCCAATGCGCAAGGATAACACTCTATCCCAAAATCCTGACAATAGGTGAGATCAACTTACCGAAGGTAAGGATCACACTCTACCCTATTGTCCCTGATCATCCCATCTTGACCCTAGAGATTCAAATGGTAGAACACTTTCATCCACCAACTTGAGCGAGATCCACCTATTGCAACAGGTAGGGATCACACTCTATCCCAAGTCCCTCGTCCCATTAGCCATATGGGGAGGTTATCCCACAAAGTGGGAATGATGCTAACTAGGGAATACTCTGACTAGGGGAGATCCCAGATATCTACACACCCTAACAGTTAGAGGTTTCTCATCCCCAGGAGTCCACCAGCTCCATTTCCCAACCCTGGGAGCTCAACCAAGGGGGAAGAGAAATGTTAAGTGTTATTGGTCAACCCAAAACCTTTCCCAAGAGGGTCACATCCATCAATCTATGTTTCTCTGTGAATATCAAAAACATATCAAATCCGGTACTGGCTCAAACAACTTACTGAAGAGTTCAATCATATTGTCCATACATTACCATGAGAAATAGTTATTTGTTATCTTGTTCATATAGGACATCAAACATTAGAGAAAAATATGTAGCATAAAGAAAAAGGATACCATATTCATCTATTCTCCCTCTTGTGCAAATAGGCAACAACCAAGAGCTTAAGCTTGTCTCACGTAGCAGTAGTCTCTCAATTCATGAGGATGGCATAGTCCCGGCTATGACCAAATTCGATTTAACTCAGTATTAGTAATTCATTAATGAAATCCTACATATCATAAAAGTGCTTTTATACAAGAAGTGGATCTTAATAATGCATGGGGTAAATCAGTCCTATCAGAAAAGCAGTGTTAGCTCATAAAATCAATAATCAAAGGCATACTCTTAGTAACATCATATGTTCATTGTTTCATTCTATAATCATGTGACTTATAATCATCCACCACAATTAAGTAGTAGGTATTGAGATTTAATCATGGGTTTCTCATTCTAAATTAGAAGCCTCTTCAATCGTCATCAACCTATCTCTCATATTACTATCATGCATCAACAAAATTGTCAAATCACTAAGTCAAACTATATTATGTTCTTATACATATATACATCATGGTCATGAAAATTCATCATCAGTTGCTTCATATATAGGTGTTGTATAACTTATTCAAGATACCAAGAAAATTTAAGTCATATGCACCAATATATCACATGTACCAAAGATCATACTTACTTTCATATGTGCTCACAGTAATATTTTTTCACACTACGGGACTTAACTTTCCATCCAACATTGCAACCAAATCAAAAGCACAGAAACAATATAATATACATACCTTGCAACATTAAGATACCTTTATCAACTTGTAGTGTTCATATAACATATATGCTTTGTCATTGGCACTAGTAGAGTTTGCATATTACTCTAGCTTCCTCTTTCCTATACCAACTTTCATCTTGTTCCTACACCAGTTTCTTCTTGTTGCACTAGCTTGCATCCAAATTATCCTCAAGAAAGATCATCTAATCAAATCTTCTTCGGGAGTTTAGAAATACTCATATACTTAAATATTCATGCAAGAATGATAAATAACAATCAAAATAAATTTAACCAAGAGTAGTTTCATAACATAAATCTAGAAGATGTGTATCTTTAACAAGAGGTGATGAGATCCCTATTGATCCAACCTCCAAGATTAATTATGTAAATGTTGCCTTTAATCTTATTTATCAGGAGCTAATTCCAATGATCATCATAGAATCTCCTAGAGTGAGATTAACCTACCTAGGGTTACATATAACTTGCAACAAGTGTTGGATCAACCTCTCATTGATTATGCTAGGGTTTCAAGCTATCAAGCATTTATTATATCCAGGCTCCTGTTACAAGCACACTTTAGGGGTTTCTTCCAAACCCCAACCATCAAACCCTAACATCTCTTGCTAGAACAAAGTTCCTTAGGGTTTACTTCAAACCCTGGCACTCTTTTTGGTCTCTGCCATTTTCACTTGATTCCATCATCGTGCCTTTTACAGGGGTGATCTCAATAACTTTTCTTTAGCCCAGCTCGAATACCATGTTAATTTTCCATATGGTGTATTGTTCTTTGCTTTGATAATTGCATTTTTATATTTTTTTCTTCATTTACATATTCTTTTACCCAAATACAACTTAACATCATTAGAAATTATGTAGAAATAACAACATCAACAACAATGCAATGGAAATAAAAGGAACATCAAAAGAAAAGCATAATGACACATAGAGACACCAGGATTGATCAGAGACCAGGGAAAAACCCCATAAGGGGGAAAACCCAGAATTCAATTCTTCTTATTCTATTAGATTTCATCAATTTTCCAACTAAGATACAAAGAACAATTAGATACATTAATAGTACTTCCATATCATGGTTTACTGCCACCAAGCATTAGCTCCATTGTTCATGATATTGTATAGTTTTGTTGTATTTGTCCCTCTCGCTATATACCATCATTGATCCACATTTGACAATGCCTAAGTATTATATCTTTTGCCATCATGATAACATTAGATCACAAGCAGTATGCATAGGATTATATACATTAGAGAGGTCATGTATTAAGTGAGACATGGTACAAGAATCTGTGTCAAAGTATCCAAAGTATCAAAATAAATTTGCTATGTAGATAAGAGAACATAAAGAGAAACACAACCAAAGAGATGTCATGGTGACCATGTAGGTGGAGTCTACCATGTCAAAAGTATGATATCTAGCATGCCAAATTTATGATGTCTTCCATGTCAAATACATGATGTTTATCATGTCCATACATTAGATGTCCGTTGTGTCAAATATGTGAGATTTCTACCATGTCAAATACATGATGTCTATTATGTCCACACATTAGATGTTTGCCATGCCATGTCAAATATGTGAGATATTTTCCATGTCAAATATGTGAGATGTCTACCATGTCAAATACATGATGTCTGGCATGTTTATACATTAGATTTTTTTCCATGTCAAATACATGATGTTTATCATGTCCATACATTAGATGTCTTCCATGTCAAATACATGATGTTTTTCATGTCCATACATTAGATGTCTACCATGCCATGTTGTACATAATGCAGAGTAATTGTGTAGTCATTGTCATATTATACTAGAAATGCAATATCAATGTCATACATGGAGTGAGATAAAAACATACTTTGCAGCGGAAGCATACCCATTACATAGAGGTATAGATCAATGTGGATTATAGATATTCAAGGACATATATATCAAACTAAGCCATGATCATATATCACAGAGGTATGTTGAATTTGAGATCATATATATAGCAGATGGAATGAAATCATATTTATTACAAAGACCATAATTGAGAGAAAGAACGAATTTTTGCAACCAGAGAGCAATTATATGTCATATAGAGAAAAAAACTCTTGTCCTGTAGCAGCTGCATGAGAGAGAGTGAGGAGACCTGTAGCCTGAGTCTTGGAACCATGCGAGAGTAAATAGTCTTGTGATGTCATATAATTGAGATGTCAGTGATTGATGTGAGTTCCATATGATCAATGTGACCAAGAGCGAAGGATAAATCCCATATGAAAGACTTGTGTCATGCCAAGTGAAAACTGAGCCAAGAGAGGCTATGTTATTGAAAGAATGTGCCAACGAGCCGTTGAAACCCATATCACCACAAACCATAGTGATGAACCCTTTGACCAAGAGTGAAAGCCTTATTCAGAAAAAAGATATAGTTCCTAGTCAAAAAAAATATGTGATGCCCAGCCAAGAGATGTGAAGCCCATTCACTACAAAGATATGATGCCCAGTCAAGGGACGTGAAACCCTGTCATTACACCGATGTGAAGTCTTTTTCAACCTATGTTCATTTTTGTGACGCACAAAGATTATATTTTTATAGTATATGATAAGGTAAGTTATATAAGGCTGACATTAAAACATGGAGGTAAATTTAAATTTGAATTTTCCATTAATATTTATATTATTCAAACTCCCTTTTAAATAGTTGTTCAAATAATTCTTTTGACTAATATAATCCTTCTTGGGTCTCAAGGGGTTTTTTGGAGGCTTAGGGTTTCCCTTAGATGAAATACATCTTGAAGCTTCCAAATTTCAACATCTTTTTGGATTGTTACATGATGGCATACCTTGTTTGGGTCGCATTGATTAAGAAGACTGGAAATTTACTTGGCCTCATTGAATTCCAAGATGGACCATCTCTGAGACTAAGATGGAGATGAGAATGGATATTAAGTATAGAGTTTTATTTTAATGATTTCTCAAAACTAAGTGTCAATGAATGACTTCTATCTTGTTGGAACAAGCAAGCTAGAGAGAGAGCCAATACTAGAGCTAGTAACCAAAGTCATGAGCCATAGCTAGGACCAGAGTTAGTTGACAAAGCCACAATCCAAAGTTAGAATGAAAGTTGAAGTAATAACTAGGATCCAAAGTGAAAGCCACATTCTAGAGAAGTAGATAGAAGGAAGATTAATCCAAAAAACCTTTAAATGGGGAGGTGCAACCTAAAATGGATCCAAACGAATGAATGGTTGTAAGAATCAGTACCTACAGTATTAACTTAGCAATTTATTAAGGTTATCAAACATTCTAAAAAAAAGCAAATGTAAAACTTGGATGAGAAAAATATGAGAGGAAAAAAAGAATTAATGTAAAATAAAAGCATATGAGAGGAGAGGAGAAAAAGGTTGAGTAATGGAAAATGGAGTATCATGGATATTGGGTTTGCCCTTACCCTATCTCTCCCAATTTCTTTCATGCATTTCGATCTCAAATGATTTTATTTTTCAAGAGAGGTATATTCATAGACAAAGAAGAAATTTATTGTATTAAAGATTGTAAGAATGAATATGTTATGGCCTTTGATCCCTATATTAATGCCCTAATAAGCACTCATTATTATTTTAATTGTTCTATTAGGAGGTTGGCTAGAACATTTCATCATCTCATTTTATTATAATTGTACCCTTTGTCTCCTATATATATTAAGGATAGATAGTATTAGGATCACCGAATATTGTCGTGTACATTATATTCATTTAAATGTGGTTTCCCCTTGAAGTGGCCTGCAATTATTGGTTTCTTATCATTTTTAAGGCTCGGGGCTCATAGTATTGGTATCCAAGTGCACGAACCTAGCATTTTGTTGCTTCATAGACAACCAAGAAATGCATTGATTAGAGATTGTTAGAATGAATATGTTATGGCCTTTGGGCCCTATATTAAGGCCCTAATAAGCACTCATTATTATTTTAATTATTATATGAGGAGGTTTGATAGAACATCTCATGGTCTCATTTTATTATAATTGTACCCTTTTTATCCTATATATATTAAGGATACATAGTATTAGGATCACCAAATGTTGTCATGTACATTGTGTTCATTTAAATGGAGGTTTTCCCTCGAAGTGGCCTACAATTATTAGTTTATTATCATTTTTAAGGTGGTTTCCCCTTGAAGTGGCCTGCAATTATTGGAATCTTATCATTTTTAATGCTCGGGGCTCATAATATTTGGTATCCAAGTGCACGAACCTAGCATTTTGTTGCTTCATAGACAACCAAGAAATGCATTGATTAGAGATTGTTATAATGAATATGTTATGGCCTTTGCGCCCTATATTAAGGCCCTAATAAGCACTCATTATTATTTTAATTGTTATATGAGGAGGTTTGGTAGAACATTTCATGGTCTCATTTTATTATAATTTTACCCTTTGTATCCTATATATATTAAGGATACATAGTATTAGGATCACCAAATGTTGTCATGTACATTGTGTTCATTTAAATGGAGGTTTCCCCTAGAAGTGGCCTACAATTATTAGTTTATTATCATTTTTAAGGCTCAAGGTTCATAATATTTGGTATCAAAGCATGCAAAACTAGCATTTTTCTTCTTCAAAGAGGTAATCATGTCATTTTCACTATAACTATTTTTTCTAGGATGTTTCATATGGTGAAACTTTGAGGATATTAAGGTGATATCTCTAAGAACATTAAGCTACAAAAAATTATTTTGGTTTGTTATAATTTCTAAGATATACTCCATGGAATTTGAGGTTTGTGATTGGATCTAAAATCTATTTCATACAGGTCATCTTGGCATTTTCACTATATGTTTTTTCAAGGCCATTTCAGACAATGAATTTGGAGATAATTGAGAAGGCATCTCAAGACCATGAAATATTTAGAGATTTTAGGAGACATAATGAAGTACCTCAAGTAAAAATTTCTTAATTATATTTGAAGAATTGGACGTGGCACACTATACAATTTTCTCTTGGGAAAAGGCCAAAAATCAACAAGTTTTCAAAAAGTTACTATAAATTTCACATGGCACATCAAATTCTAGTCAAGCCTATGGAATTGTAGAGAAGACATATCAAAGTATTATAGACCAAAATTACTTATTCAAAAGTGCTCAAATATTAGAGATATATCAAGAAAAAGGTCAACCTTTCAAATATTCTCCAAATTAAGGTTTTAAAGGTGCATAACTTACAAGTGACAAAACTTTTGATTAGAATATCCTTTTTTTTGTCACTGAAAGTTGTTATAAAGAAGAGAATTATTGTTATTTTCCCACATGCATCCAAATAAAGATCCAAAATCTATTACACCAATTAAACCATATGAAGGTTCGTCCATGACTCATGAAGGAATAGAATATGTCAACTACTAGGTAACCAAGTTGGAAAGTAAGTTTTCATAGCCGTAAGAATCAGTTGGAAGGGACATCGAAAAAAAATAGATAAAAATAAGGAAGAAATGGATAAGAAGATGAACAAATGGAACAAAATATTATATAATCCATAAATGAGAGGTGATAATGTGTCTAAAGGAATTCATGAAAATAATGGTAATATTCAAGTTTTGCAACTTGTCAATAATAAGAAATTGCAAGTGGATGTGACTATAATTGTGGAGATACTCATGAATGGTTTCCTAAATAAGTGAACCTTCCCAAGGTTGAATTAAAAAAAAAATATGGAACAAAGGTATTTACCTAGGTGCATCAAATAGAGCAACATTTTGAATTGCAAAAATTTATGGATGATAAGCAAACGATTCATATAGAAACTTTGAACTTTGATATAAAACCCTATCAATGGTCTCAATTGGTAGTCAAAAGGAAGCCCCATTCTTTGGGATATATTTACAAGAGACTTAGAAGCACAATCTAGAAAAGCTTCAGGAAGAGACTATTTCAAAATTGACAAGAATCGAGCAATTTTGTGATATTGAGATTACAATTCTGAATTTCAGGTTTTTACCACAAGAGTGGATAACATAAGATATTATTAGAAATTTGTTAAGAATTATGCACACATTATAGTGCAACTCACATATCTATTGAATAAAAATTCAATTGTATGGAATGATGAGGCTACTTTAGCATTTTTTTGGTCAAGGATGCCATGTCTTCTACACCAATATTGGAAACAACTAATTTTTGGAAAACACTCATAGTGAAATATGATGCATCAAGAAAAATAATTAAACTAGCGTTGACATAAGAAGGGAGGCCATTAGTTTTTGAAAGCAAACAATTCAAGGGAAAAGATTTGGTGAAATCAAGATATGAAAAATAAATGGAAACAATTCTACATGCAGTAAAAAAATGGTGATAGTATCTCATTGGGAGACACTTTAAAGTCGATACAGACCATGATAGCTTAAAGTACCTTTTGGAGCAAAGATTGACATTATAAGAGTAATAAAAATTCAAGGGCTTACTTTGGAAATAATCTATAGAAGGGGAAGGATAGTGTGGTAATTGATGCTCTTTCAAGAATAGAAGAAGCCTCGGGCTTATATTTGATTACGTAATATATTATAGTATGACAAGAAGAAGCTTTGCATGAATGGAAAAATGGAAATACCACTAAACAAAAAAATACATTGTGTAAAGGAAGGAAAGAACTCTATGGAACATAGGAGTGGAAAGGACATCTACTTTGGTATAAGGGTAGGATATCTTATGCCCTCATTCAAAGTTAAATAAAAAAAAATTAAGGGATTCCCATGACTCTTTGATGGTGGGACATGCCAAGTTCTTTAAAATATATCAAAAAAAAATGAGGAATGAATGAAAAAGATATTTAAAAAAATTTAAGAAAATTCCAGATCTGCTAAAGAAATAAAGGAGAGATAGTAAAATATCTAGTCTTACTTCAGCCATTACACATACCTAATCAAAAATGGCAATAAATATCAATGGAATTCATTATAGGGTTACAAATATCTGAAGTAAAAATTCCATTTTTGTGGTCATCAATATACTCAAAAAATATGCACATTTTTTTTTAATTCAAAGTGCATACATGGAAATGCAAGTGGAAAAAAATTTCATAAAGGAAATTTGTAGACTTCATGGTCTTCCTAAGGTAATATTAAGACAAAGATCCAAATTCACAAGTAATATTTGGAAAGAATTATGGAATATGAGTGGAAAAACACTAGTGATGACTTCACCATATCATCCACAAATAGATGGTTAAATAAAAATAGTTAACAAATGCTAGAGGGTTATTTGTGGTGTTAGTCTCTATATAATAATTTCAATGGATGAAGTGGCTTTCTCCGGTAGAATGGTGGTATTATACTACCTACCATACATCTATTAAAAAGACCCCATTTGAGGATATATATTGATATCCAGCTCCTAGTATCTCATATTTTTTACTAAATAAGTCCAAACAAGCAGTAGTGTCACATATGGAGAAGACTAAAGAAAATTTGATAATTATTAAGGAAAACCTACAAATGGTTCAAAATAGGATTAAGAAACAAGTAGATCAACATTGAAATGAAAGGAAATTTGAGGAGGGTTATTAGGTATTTCCAAGACTACAACCTTATAATAATCTACTCAAGCAAAAGAAGAATAAAAAATTAGCTCCAAAATTTTATGGACCCTACAATATTATTCACAACATTGGACAAGTGGAATATGAGTTATATTTTCATTCTTCTTACATTCATAAGATTTTTCGTGTATCTTTCCTACAAAATGTTGTGGGAAAAAATATGTCAATGCAAATAGAACTTCCAAAATTAGATGAAGAAGGGAATTTGATTCTTGAACCAAAAATAATTATGGATCAACATTCTCTATCTCTTCAAAATAGATCCATTATGGAGTACCTAATAAAGTGGAAGAACATGCCTCTAGAAGAAGGTACTTGGGAAATGAGTGGTTCATGAAAAAATTACCTCAACACAAGCTTTAAGGGCAAAGCTTTTCTTTAAATGGGGGAGCTATGTCATGGACCTTGGTCCCTATATTAAGACCCTAATAAGCCTTCATTATTATTTTAATTGTATATTAGGATGTCGGATAGAACCTTTCATGGTCCCATTTCATTATAATTATAACTTGTGTCTCCTATATATACTTAGGAGGCCTAGTCTTAGGATCATCAAATCTTTCCTTGAACATTGTACTCATTGTAGAAGGAAGTGTGCCCCTCTAAGAGGATTGCAATATTGGTTTATTATCATGTTTAAGGTGCGAGGTTGATAACATAATCAATGAGGTGGGAGGTTGATAACATAATCAATTAGCCCCATTTGAACCTAGTCTTCCTAGTTGGATTTCCAAGGTAAAATAATCATGTTCATTGTGATTTAATGGTGTGTGAATTCATTATGTCATGTTATAGTTTGGTTGTTCATTTATTATAGGTTATTATTAGGAATCCCATTAAATTACGTATTTGAGAAAAGTGGTTTCTTCATAGAATCAAATAGTTCATTTCAATTATTTGTTTGAACGGTGTCCATGGAAAACCCACAACCATCAAGATGAACTCACTATAATCAAATTCTAGGAAACTACACTCCAACCTTATCATGTGCTTGTCCATCATTTGATTCCATTGTCATTTGATTTATATTAGTTTTTAATTTGTGCTTATAAATTCATATTTGAGGTGTGTTGGATTGCAATAGTTAGATAATCCATATCAGACCTTACCTACTTAAAATATATCAATGGTTATGGTTGTAGTATCGTTATCTTCCTCCAAATAGTTTCTAATATTTCCCCTCATATCTATCATTACAATCATCCTTAGACTATTGTCCTACCTTATTGGGAAAATTTCCCTTTCCTTAAGCTATACGGTCTCTCCCTCTCAAAAATTTCTCATTGCTTAGGTGATTTACCATCCCATGGATCGATTTCTTCTTTCCAGGTTGATTTTCCTCTCAAGTCGAGTTTTTTAGAGCTTGGAAGATCCCTTTTTCTCCAAAATATTTGACCTACATAGTACATATAAATCAATGAATAAAACAGGTTAACTAAGGGAGATTCATGGATACATGGATTTAATTGTTGATGGAAGGCTTCAAATTAACAACAATATTTTGTACCATTTTTAGGATGTATTCAATATATTCCCCATCTTGAATGTTAATGAGTCAGTGAAGGCTTTGCAGTAAAAATAAATTACATGATGTTGTTTAGCTATTTATCGTCCCTTATTTGCCGTGTCATTTCCATGCATAATGTCATAAACTACAACCTACAAATGTTTTATCCTCACACATAATGGCTATAAAATGGAGGTAAGTAAATGCTTCTGCTACTTTGGTAAGAAAAAATATTGTAGTTAGATTCTTTCCAAAGGTTTTATTTTGCAACTCAAAATATTCAAGATAAAATTTTGTATGCAATTGGCAAGCAGTGAGGTGTTTCACTTGTTGCAACCCCAAGAATTACATACTACTTGCCCACCTTTACGCATAAACCTCAACACAATGATTTGTATATGCATAACAATGATGATTTGGCATTAAAACCATTCATTCTAGCAAATAATTGACTTTGTAAAAATCCATTATCGATTTGGGATACTTTGAAGTCATTGTGATTGGACATTAGTGACAACTAAAGAAAGTTATTAGACTTACTAAAGACAAATCCTTGTAATCAAACCTGAACAAATTATTTGCAAAGCATTGTTTATTATTGACCCAAATGTCATTATGTTGTTAGCTATTTTACATGTGTAGGCCACTCCAAAGATAAGGTCTTGCAGCCAACAGAAGGAAATAGGACATTGTACAAGGCATAGGAACAAAGTGTTGAAAATAGCAATAAGAAATGATAAAAATAGAATCCAAAATATTCCAATTTTAATTTGTCCTTCAATTAAAATTGTGAATTAAAATCGAATTTAGTCTCACCAGTTGCTTGGAAATAATTAATTAATTCATTATGGATTAATTAGTTGGAGAAATTCAAGTTAGAAGTCTTTCTAAAGTCATGCAACAGTGATCCCTTAAATTAAGGAGATTATCCCTTAATTAAGGAGATAAGATTGAGTTATATTTGAGTTGTAATTAGTTAGCTCAGTTTACTGAGTTAAGTCCAATTAAATTAGTTCCAAACTGTTTGATGAACTAATTGTGAGTTATCAGTCAGTTGATGCATGCATGCACAGCCAATGTACTCCAGATAACTGAAGATTCCCTCATCAGAAACTCATGCATGTCTATTCTGAGAAAGACCCAGTTGAGCTAGATATCAAGGACAATGTACTATCAGTTGCATGTGTTTTCCTATAAAGTAAACTCATGCATACAGTCAAGGTAAAGTTCATTGAGGATGTAGAAAATTCTACAAATTCTCTACAAATCTTTCTATGAGACCATATAGAAAATCTAACTTTAGATTAACCCGATAATGCAATATACCCAAAGTAAAATACTATAATCTACTTCTACTATCAATTTTCGGAAACTTAAAGATTGAGTTGAATCAGAGCTGAACACATATATCTAAAAGAAGAAGAATATAGTATTTTGCTTTGGGTATATTGCATTATCGGGTTAATCTACAATCAGATTTTCTATATGGTCTCAGAGCAAGATTTCTAGAGAATTTGTAGAATTTTCTACATGGTATCAGAGCAAAGTTTATCGGAGCAGTGAATAGTATACAGAGAAGAGAATTCGAAGTTTGAAGTTCAGGGTTGCAGGTGCAAATCGAATTCTTATTATACTTCAAGGTTGGCCAATAGCGTTCTATGGCTTGCTCGAGTATGCCTTGGAAGGCAGCTCGAATTACATAGCATGGAAATATTGTATGGAGGCTGTATTAGAAGACAACAGCTTGAAGGATTTCATTGATCAAGAAATCCAAAAGCCAGCTTCAACTAAGGCACAAGAGTTAGTTGAGTGGAAGAAGTGTGTGGCAAGGGCGATACGGATCATCCTTGAGGGAGTTCGAGAACATATTGTCTCGAGTCTCCATGGGAAGGATACTCCATATTCAATTTAGAAGACATTGAAGGACCTCTACCAGAACAGTAGCGACCAAAGGAAATTGGCGCTCAAGGATAAGCTTCGAAGAATCAAGATAGACAAGGGCGATATTATTTCCACATATCTGAACAAGATCACCACTTGCAAAGATGAGCTTGGTAGTGTGGGAATAACTACTTTCAATGATGATATGGTGAGCCTCACTCTCCTTAGCCTTCCAAAGAGCTGGAATAGCTACCAGGACTTTGTGAATGGAAGGGAGAAACTGTCGGATTGGGAATGACTGTGGTCGGATCTGATGCGGGATGAATCAGGAGGAGTACACAAGATGGTTCTTCATCCAAGGATGATGATGAAGAAAATTTGGCCTTAGCAAGTGAGGCAAGGAAAGGAAATTGGAAGGCTTCCCATTCTAAATTTAATTATTCTCATGGAGGGAAGAAGGGTGACAAGTCTAAAGTGAGACGCTTTAATTGTCACGAGATGGGACATTATGCAACTAATTTCCCATCGAAGAAGTTCAAGAAAGGATCCTCGGAGGGATCGGAAGGTGAGGCATTAGCCTCTCAGTTCGAAATGGACTTTACCCTATCACATGCATGGTGTCATCAATGATGGGTTGTGTCTGGTATATTGAGAGTGGAGCCTCATTCCACATGACCGGTGATAAAATTTTATTCAGTACCTTGTAGGAGAAAGACCTCAAGATGCGCATAGAGATGGGTGACGACGGAAGGTATAGTGTTTCAGGAGTGGGCACGGTTGCTTTTCACAGGGAGCATGGAGCTCATATCACCTTGACAAATGTGAAGTATGTGCCTAGACTGAAGAAGAACTTGGTATCGGTCGCGATGTTGGAGGACAAAGGTTACGATGTTGTCTTCAGTAAAGGAAAGGTGTTCCTTAGACACGTCACCACGAAACATGTGAAACAGATCGGTTCATGAGTCAAGAACCTATATGCTCTTGAGGTTCAAGATGCATGCAAAGCCTTGAGGAGCAAGGAAAATGTTAGTGACTTAGTGGCTGAGAGGGAAAGTAAATTACCTCTCAACATGCAGCCCCAAAAGAAGTCTCAGACAATTGTGGAGGAGCCACAATTGGAGAAGTGGGCAGAGGGATCACATGTAGCCATAGCTCCAGGTGTGAAGTGGGGTGATGTGAAGTGATAGTCTCAAGAAGGCTGAAATTGGGCTGGGTCCATTGAGAGGTTTTATCTCATGGATTGTACCTTGCTACGGGAGCCCAAAGTACATAGTAGCGAGAGGAATCAGTGGGATTGATGCAATCAGAGATCAAAGTGACAGAGGCTCGAGCAGTCAGATACTGAAGAGCATAGAGAAGGACTGACAACAGTGCAGAAAGGCAGAGTCAGCAGAAGCGCAAAGTTTTGAGTTGACAGAGGCAATAGCAGTCAGAGACTTTGACAACAGATGCATCATACTGATTCAGGTTGGATGTTTTTTTTTGTTGTTTCTGGAGTTGCTGGAGCAACAACACTTCAGAGAAGAGTTTCATGCATAACATTCCAAAGATTCACGATCAGGATTGAGTCGAATTCCTTTCTTGTTGAGAGGGAGTGTTGAAAATAGCTACAAGAAATGATAAAAATAGAATCCAGAATATTCCAATTTTACTTTGTGCTTAAATTAAAATTGTGAATTAAAATCGAATTTATTCTCACCGGCTGCTTGGAAGTAATTAATTAATTCATTATGGATTAATTAGTTGGAGAAATTCAAGTTAGAAGTCTTTCCGAAGTCATGCAACAATTATCCCTTAATTAAGGAGATTATCCCTTAATTAAGGAGATAAGATTAAGTTATATTTGAGTTGTAATTAGTTAGCTCGGTTTACTAAGTTAAGTCCAGTTAAATTAGTTCCAAACTGTTTGAGGAACTAATTGTGAGTTATCATTCAGTTGATGCATGCATGTACTCAACCAGTGTACTCCAGATAACTGAAGATTCCCTCATCAGAAATGCATGCATGTCTATTCTAAGGAAGACCCAGTTGAGCTAAATATCAAGGACAGTGTACTATCAGTTGCATGTGTTTTCCTATAAAGGATACTCATGCATGCAGTCAAGGTCAGGTTCCTTGAGGATTGTGTAGTTAATACAGGGTGTAAGATCAATGTGTGAGATCAGTTTTCCACTTGGTTGGAGAAGATCATCCCAAAGGAACAGCGCAAGGAAATAGGAGCTTGGAGGGCAGAGAGGAAGGCTTGTGAGAAGCTAGGATTTCCTGTGAGCATCTGTAAGGATTGTACTGAGAGATGGCTAGCTGTGAGAGCTAAGGATTTGTATAATCTCTATGTATTTCCACCTTGTATGATAATAAAGATAGTGGGGTTTTTAGCTAAGGCTTTCCCCTAAGTATTTTCTGTGTTTCATGTGCATTGATTCTTCTTCTTCTGGTTATATATTGTTCAGCTCTGATTCAGCCCGATCTTTAAGCTTGTGCAAATTGATAGTATAAGTAAATTATAGTATTTTGCTTTGGTATATTGCATTATCGGGTTAATCTATAGTCAGATTTTCTACAGAGATCTCAGAGGTAGATTTGTAGAGAATTTGCATAATTTCTACACAAAGGTATAATGGAATTTCATAAGTAAAATATCTCTATACAAGACTAAGATAGTGAACAAATTTTCAACATCTGCAAAGGATTTGTGTTGGTGAAATGAGTGGGCTACAAGTCCCTTGTTTAAATATTAATCAACTATTTTATGTCTAGGTTGAACAAAAGTATAGTGAAATTTTGATCAGTAAAATGCTATGGATATTCCACTAGATAGTTCGTCACAATAGATCTCATGAAAATTTATTTAAATTTTGAAATTCCACACTATTATAGTTTTTATTAGATTTATAGATATGTATATTTATTCTGGATTTAAGACCTCTGTGGTTTATTACTTTCGAATTAGTTACCGGAGAATCCACAGTAAGAACCATTTTCTGCCAACGTTTCGAATCCCAACCGGGATCCATCATCAGGACAACTTGATAGAAGAAGAGCTTAATTGAGGGATTAAATAGTAATGAGGAGAGAAAAAAAAAAGAGATGAATGTCGACTCTCAATTTTTGAATAATAATTTTTGATGAGATGTCGGCTGTCTTTGATTAATTTAATTAATTAATTAATTTTAATATTAATTTAATATTTTTTTTTGAATTAATATCAATATTATTAAGATGGATCATTATCATAATAAAAAAAAAATTATATTAATATTAATTAGTTACTTTTATAATAAAAAATATATATATTAATATTAATTAGTTACTTTTAATTAAATATGATAGTTATTATTAATATTAATTATATTATTAATTATTATTATTAATATACTAATTAATAATAATAATAATTAGTATTATAATAATTATTAATCAATAATAAGTAGTATTAATGATATTATATTGATCATAGTTAATGTTAAAAATATTAATCTTAGAAAATTGTATTAATATTTAATATTTATAATAAATTATTGATCATTAATATTTATTATTATTTATTATTAATACTAATTGTAATTATTATTATTATTATTATCATTAATTATTATTATTAATATAATAATTAGTAATAATAATTATAATTATAATAATTAATAATAATAATTAGTATTAATGATATTATATTGATCATAATTAATGTTAAATTATTAATCCTAGTATATTGTATTAATATTTGATATTTATTATAATATAAGTTGGTACAATATTTTTTTTTTTAATAAATTTTTAAGAATAGGTTACTATTTAGCTTAGTAAAGAAATTATTGTTAATTGTAAATATTATTGTTATTAATAATTATTATTTATTAATATAATAATTAATAATAATAATTAGTATTAATATTATTAATATTGATCATAATTAGAATTGATAAAATTAATCCTAGAATATTGTATTAATATATAATATTGATAATATTAATCATAGAATATTGTATTTAATATTTAATATTAATTATATATATCAAATATGTTAGTACAATGTTATTTTTATTTTTAAATAGAATTATAATCAATATATTTTGATATTTTGGGAGAATTATTATTAGTGTAATGGGATAATATTAAAATTAGTTAAAACTATTTAAATGTATAGATATTAATAATTATTATTATTATATTAAAATAGATATTGTATATTAAGAATCAAAATAATTAATATGGGTAATTAATAAATTAATTAATTAATTAATGATAAAGGTCATTATCATAATTAATATTGTAAATGTTTAATTGGGTACTATTTATTATTATTATTATTATACTTATATTAATAAAGCGAGTTAATTTCTCTGATTAGGGGAAGCCAGCTTCCACTAATCTCCATACCATTGTCTCTGTTGAGATTATGCGGGTGTTTGATAATTTCAAGAGCTTCTCTGATCTTTCGCCTATGGTGTTGCTCTTCCCTAGCGATAATTGAGGCGCTTTCCAAGCAGACATGGTGCTTAGTTTTTTAGGAGTGTTCTCTCAAGGCGGAAGTACGAGACCTTTCATTGTTAATATCAGCTCCATGTTCCTTGAGTCTGGTCTGCAGGGAGCGACCTGTTTAACCAATGTAGCTTTTCCCACATGAGCAATCAATTTTATAGACCCCTTTAAGTTGATGTCTATCAATATTATCCTTGACAGATCTCATACCTTGCCTAATAGTTCCAGGTGTTGAGATCAACCTGAGAGTGGCAGGTTTTTCTACCTTACATTCATTTGAAGAAGCCATTGAGGTTATAAAAGATGTTACTGATCCAGGCACTGCAAGATTGGCCGAAATCTGCTTGCGATCAACGGTTTTCACCTTCCAGGGAACATATTATGAGCAGACATCTGGAGTGGCAATGGGATCCCCCCTTTCGCCAATCGTGGCCAACTTATACATGGAATATTTTGAAAAGAAGGCCCTGGAATCTTACCCTTTGAAACCAGCATGGTGGAAGCGATTTGTCGATGATACTAATATAAAATGGACACATGGTAAATCAGAGCTTGACAAGTTTTTTATTCACCTAAATTCCATCTCTTCAGAAATAAAATTCACTATGGAGCTTGAAGAAAACATGAGCATCCCTTTTTTAGACATTCTCATCATGAGAAAATAGGATGGCTCCATAGGGCATAAAGTCTTCAAGAAGTCAACCCAAACAGAAAACTACCTCCACGCTGATTCCCACCATCATCCAGCCCAGAAATTGGTGTTCTAAACACTCTTGCTATCAGGGCCCTTCGAATTTCTGACGCTGATCATCTGAATGAAGAAAAGAAGCATTTAGTCTCAACCTTTAAGGGTATAGGCTACAAAGAAAATGAGATTAAAAGAGCAATTCAGAAAGCCGAGAAAAGGATGTTATCTCATGAACCTAAGGCCCGAGATCAACCTGAGAGTGGTAGGGTTTTTCTACCTTACATTCATTTAAAGAAGCCATTCAGGTTATAAAAGATGTTACTGATCCAGGGACTGCAATATTGGCCGAAATCTTCTTGCGATCAACAGTTTTCACCTTCCAGGGAACATATTATGAGCAGACATCTAGAGTGGCAATGGGATCCCCCCTTTCGCCAATCGTGGCCAACTTATACATGGAATATTTTGAAAAGAAGGCCCTGGAATCTTACCCTTTGAAACCAGCATGGTGGAAGCGATTCGTCGATGATACTAATATAAAATGGACACATGGTAAAGCAGAGCTTGACAAGTTTTTTATTCACCTAAATTCCATCTCTTCAGAAATAAAATTCACTATGGAGCTTGAAGAAAACATGAGCATCCCTTTTTTAGACATTCTCATCATGACAAAAGAGGATGGCTCCATAGGGAATAAACTCTTCAGGAAGTCAACCCATACAGAAAACTACCTCCACGCTGATTCCCACCATCATCCAGCCCAGAAATTTGGTGTTCTAAACACTCTTGCTATCAAGGCCCTTCGAATTTCTGACGCTGATCATCTGAATGAATAAAAGAAGCATTTAGTCTCAACCTTTAAGGGTATAGGCTACAAAGAAAACGAGATTATAAGAGCAATTCAGAAAGCCGAGAAAAGGATGTTATCTCATGAACCTAAGGCCCGAGATCAACCTGAGAGTGGTAGGGTTTTTCTACCCTACATTCATTTGAAGAAGCCATTCAGGTTATAAAATATTTTACTGATCCAGGGACTGCAAGATTGGCCGAAATCTTCTTGCGATCAACAGTTTTCACCTTCTAGGGAACATATTATGAGCAGACATATGGAGTGGCAATGGGATCCCCCCTTTCGCCGATCGTGGCCAACTTATACATGGAATATTTTGAAAAAAAGGCCTTGGAATCTTACCCTTTGAAAACAGCATGGTGGAAGCGATTCGTAGATGATAGTAATATGAAATGGACACATGGTAAAGTAGAGCTTGACAGGTTTTTTATTCACCTAAATTCCATCTCTTCAGAAATAAAAATTACTATGGAGCTTGAAGAAAACATGAGCATCCCTTTTTTAGACATTCTCATCATGAGAAAAGAGGATGGCTCCATAGGGCATAAAGTCTTCACGAAGTCAACCCATACAGAAAACTACCTCCACACTGATTCCCACCATCATCCAGCCTAGAAATTTGGTGTTCTAAACACTCTTGCTATCAAGGCCCTTCGAATTTCTGACACTGATCATCTAAATGAAGAAAAGAAGCATTTAGTCTCAACCTTTAAGGGTATAGGCTACAAAGAAAATGAGATTAAAAGAGAAATTAAGAAAGTCGAGAAAAGGATGTTATCTCATGAACCTAAGGCCCGAGATCAACCTGAGAGTGGTAGGGTTTTTCTACCTTACATTCATTTGAAGAAGCCATTCAGGTTATAAAAGATGTTACTGATCCAGGGACTGCAAGATTGGCCGAAATCTTCTTGCGATCAACAGTTTTCACCTTCCAGGGAACATATTATGAGCAGACATCTGGAGTGGCAATGGGATCCCCCCTTTCGCCAATCGTGGCCAACTTATACATGGAATGTTTTGAAAAGAAGGCCCTGGAATCTTACCCTTTGAAACCAGCATGGTGGAAGCGATTCGTCGATGATACTAATATAAAATGGACACATGGTAAAGCAGAGCTTGACAAGTTTTTTATTCACCTAAATTCCATCTCTTCAGAAATAAAACTCACTATGGAGCTTGAAGAAAACATGAGCATCTCTTTTTTAGACATTCTCATCATGACAAAAGAGGATGGCTCCATAGGGCATAAAGTCTTCAGGAATTCAACCCATACAGAAAACTACCTCCACGCTGATTCCCACCATCATCCAGCCCAGAAATTTGGTGTTCTAAACACTCTTGCTATCACGGCCCTTCGAATTTCTGGCGCTGATCATCTGAATGAAGAAAAGAAGCATTTAGTCTCAACCTTTAAGGGTATAGGCTACAAAGAAAATGAGATTAAAAGTGCAATTCAGAAAGCCGAGAAAAGGATGTTATCTCATGAACCTAAGGCCCGAGATCAACCTGAGAGTGGTAGGTTTTTTCTACCTTACATTCGTTTGAAGAAGCCATTCAGGTTATAAAAGATGTTACTGATCCAGGGACTGTAAGATTGGTTGAAATCTGCTTGCGATCAACAGTTTTCACCTTCCAAGGAACATATTATGAGCAGACATCTGGAGTGGCAATGGGATCCCCCCTTTCGCCAATCGTGGCCAACTTATACATGGAATATTTTGAAAAGAAGGCCCTGGAATCTTACCCTTTGAAACCAGCATGGTGGAAGCGATTCATCGATGATTCTAATATAAAATGGACACATGGTAAAGCAGAGCTTCACAAGTTTTTTTATTCACCTAAATTCCATCTCTTCAGAAATAAAATTCACTATGGAGCTTGAAGAAAACATGAGCATCCCTTTTTTATACATTCTCATCATGAGAAAAGAGGATGGCTCCATAGGGCATAAAGTCTTCAAGAAGTCAACCCATACAGAAAACTACCTCCACGCTGATTCCCACCATCATCCAGCCCAGAAATTTGGTGTTCTAAACACTCTTGCTATCAGGGCCCTTCGAATTTCTGATGCTGATCATCTAAATGAAGAAAAGAAGCATTTAGTCTCAACCTTTAAGGGTATAGGATACAAAGAAAATGAGATTAAAAGAGCAATTCAGAAAGCCAACAAAAGGATGTTATCTCATGAACCTAAGGCCCGAGATCAACCTGAGAGTGGTAGGGTTTTTCTACCTTACATTCATTTGAAGAAGCCATTCAGGTTATAAAAGATGTTACTGATCCAGGGACTGCAATATTGGCCGAAATCTTCTTGCGATCAACAGTTTTCACCTTCCAAGGAACATATTATGAGCAGACATCTGGAGTGGCAATGGGATCCCCCCTTTTGCCAATCGTGGCCAACTTATACATGGAATATTTTGAAAAGAAGGCCCTGGAATCTTACCCTTTGAAACCAGCATGGTGGAAGTGATTCGTCGATGATACTAATATAAAATGGACACATGGTAAAGCAAAGCTTGACAAGTTTTTTATTCACCTAAATTCCATCTCTTCAGAAATAAAATTCACTATGGAGCTTGAAGAAAACATGAGCATCCCTTTTTTAGACATTCTCATCATGACAAAAGAGGATGGCTCCATAGGGCATAAAGTCTTCAGGAAGTCAAACCATACAAAAAACTACCTCCACGTTGATTCCCACCATCATCTAGCCCAGAAATTTGGTGTTCTAAACACTCTTGCTATCAGGGCCCTTCAAATTTCTGACGCTGATCATCTAAATGAAGAAAAGAAGCATTTAGTCTCAACCTTTAAGGGTATAGGCTACAAAGAAAATGAGATTAAAAGAGCAATTCAGAAAGCCGAGAAAAGGATGTTATCTCATGAACCTAAGGCCCTAGATCAACCTGAGAGTGGTAGGGTTTTTCTACCTTACATTCATTTGAAGAAGCCATTCAGGTTATAAAAGATGTTACTGATCCAGGGACTGCAAGATTGGCCGAAATCTGCTTGCGATCAACAGTTTTCACCTTCCAGGGAACATATTATGAGCAGACATCTGGAGTGGCAATGGGATCCCCCCTTTCACCAATCGTGGCCAACTTATACATGGAATATTTTGAAAAGAAGACCCTGGAATCTTACCCTTTGAAACCAGCATGGTGGAAGTGATTCGTCGATGATACTAATATAAAATGGACACATGGTAAAGTAGAGCTTGAAAAGTTTTTTATTCACCTAAATTCCATCTCTTCAGAAATAAAATTCACTATGGAGCTTGAAGAAAACATGAGCATCCCTTTTTTAGACATTCTCATCATGAGAAAAGAGGATGGCTCCATAGGGCATAAAGTCTTCAGGAAGTCAACCCATACAGAAAACTACCTCCACGCTGATTCCCACCATCATCCAGCCCAGACATTTGGTGTTCTAAACACTCTTGTTATCAGGGCCCTTCGAATTTCTGACGTTGATAATCTAAATGAAGAAAAGAAGCATTTAGTCTCAACCTTTAAGGGTATAGGCTACAAAGAAAATGAGATTAAAAGAGCAATTCAGAAAGCCAAGAAAAGGATGTTATCTCATGAACCTAAGGCCCTAGATCAACCTGAGAGTGGTAGGGTTTTTCTACCTTACATTCATGGAGTTACAGATAAGATTGCGAGAATCCTAAGAAGGAAAAACATAAGCACGCAATTCTCAGCACCTGGAACTATTAGGCAAGGTATGAGATATGTCAAGGATAATATTGATAGACATCAACTTAAAGGGGTCTATAAAATTGATTGCTCATGTGGGAAAAGCTACATTGGTGAAACAGGTCGCTCCCTGCAGACCAGACTCAAGGAACATGGAGCTGATATTAAGAATGAAACGTCTCGTACTTCCGCCTTGGCAAAACACTCCTCAAAAACTAAGCACCATGTTTGCTTGGAAAGCGCCTCAATTATCTCTAGGGAAGAGCAACACCATAGGCGAAAGATCAGAGAAGCTCTTGAAATTATCAAACACCCGCATAATCTCAACAGAGACAATGGTATGGACATTAGTGGAAGCTGGCTTCCCCTAATCAGAGAAATTAACTCGCTTTATTAATAGAAGTATAATAATAATAATAAATAGTACCCAATTAAACATTTACAATATTAATTATGATAATGACCTTTATCATTAATTAATTAATTAATTTATCAATTACCCATATTAATTATTTTGATTCTTAATATAAAATATCTTTTTTAATTTAATAATAATAATTATTAATATTTATACATTTAAATAATTTTAACTAATTTTAATATTATCCCATCACACTAATAATAATTCTCCCAAAATATCAAAATATATTGATTATAATTCTATTTAAAAATAAAAAATAACATTGTACTAACATATTTGATATATATAATTAATATTAAATATTAAATACAATATTCTATGATTAATATTATCAATATTATATATTAATACAATATTCTAGGATTAATTTGATCAATTCTAATTATGATCAATATTAATAATATTAATACTAATTATTATTATTAATTATTATATTAATAAATAATAATTATTAATAACAATAATATTTACAATTAACAATAATTTCTTTACTAAGCTAAATAGTAACCTATTCTTAAAAATTTATTAAATAATAATAATAATAATAATAATAATAAAATTGTACCAACTTATATTATAATAAATATCAAATATTAATACAATATACTAGGACTAATATTTTAACATTAATTATGATCAATATAATATCATTAATACTAATTATTATAATTCTAATTATTATTACTAATTATTATATTAATAATAATAATTAATGATAATAATAATAATAATTACAATTAGTATTAATAATAAATATTAATGATCAATCATTTATTATAAATATTAAGTATTAATACAATTTTCTAGGATTAATATTTTTAACATTAACTATGATCAATATAATATCATTAATATTACTTATTATTAATTAATAATTATTATAATACTAATCATTTTTGTTATTAATTAGTATATTAATAATAATAATTAATAATAGAATTAATATTAATAATAACTATCATATTAGCCCCAAGAGTTAGCTCAATTGGTCAAATCAAGTGCCTCGTCAATGGGAGGTCACAGGGTCGAATCCCGAAAGCTCTTGGGGTCAGGTCAGTAAATAGGCCGAGAGGTGTTGATGCCCTTCGGGTGGCGTCCACTCAGTGTTAAACAACCCTAGACGTAGCGACTACCCACTGACCCGGGTATCCGTGAACCAGTATGTGAAAAAAAAACTATCATATTTAATTAAAAGTAACTAATTAATATTAATATATATATATATATATATATATGATAATGATCAATCTTAATAATATTGATATTAATTCAAAAAAAAATATTAAATTAATATTAAAATTAATTAATTAATTAAATTAATCAGAGAGAACCGACATCTCATCAAAAATTATTATTCAAAAATTGAGAGCCGACATTCATCTCTTTTTTCTTTTTTCTTTTTCTCTCCTCATTACTATTTAATCCCTCAATTAAGCTCTTCTTCTATCAAGCATTCAAGTTGTCCTGATGATGGATCCCAGTTGGGATTTGAAACGTTGGCAGAAAATGGTTCTTACTGTGGATTCTCTGGTAACTAAGTCGAATGTATATTTATTGTTAATAGTGCATGAATGCAAAATAAAAATTACACAGAAAATAGAGAATGGGAAAATAAAATCTGACGCACACATTTGACACAAGATATGCTGTGGGAAACCCTTTAAGGAGAAAAATCCAACTGGAAAGTGAGGTCACTCTCTCTCTTTCTCTGAATGGAAAATAAGGTTGAGAATACAAAGAAGTATGGCTTGTGGCCCATGGGTTGCTACAGTGCAAAAATCATCTCTATGTGTTATACCTCATATCCCTCTCAATTATTTTTGCTCACCTATGAAACAAATGCACTTGAAAGAATAGAGTCCCTTTTCCTCCTAGTGGTCTGGTTATAACACATCTTGATAGCCTACTAGTGTTTAGGTTTGACTACCTCAAACATTAACCAGAGTTACAAGATAGACTCTTCTAGAGTCCTCTACATCATAGTCACGTGGCTAGCCCCTTTTGTATGAATAATGGGGGCTAATGTGGCATCCTCTCAAATTATTGACATGAATCTTGCACCGTTGGAAATGTATTTATGTGTAGAATATCATGATAATTTGTCATGATAAAGAAACAAATTTTTCCCCCAAAAAATGTTATTTGATGCCTCAAAACACTCTCGGAAGGTTTCAGACCCTATTTTTCCAAATTGGGTCCCACCGGTAAAAACCATCCCATGAGTTGATTCCTCCACTTTTTCCACTCTGAAATCATATAGATGGATCAAAAACTATATAATGATCCAATCTGGATCACACCTCCTCATTGTGGGAGTTTTTTGGTCCCCAAAATATTCTACCAAATGAGGTGAGGAAATTTTTCCTCTACCTTCTCTCTGGTGTACCATTTAGCTTTGCTTGGAAGTTGTCCTTTCAACCCAATATACCAAAGGTCATGTTGCCCCTTGTCTTGTAGTTATGGACCTTTTCTGCACAAATGTATCTTTTATCAAATATTTCTGAGCATCTGGTGCCAAATCCTCCACAAAAGGTAGGACTTGTGCCTCTTCCTGATCTAGCATGGAAGGCTCATAGAGTTTCAGATTCTCTACATTCGCAAATGAGTTAATGCACATATATGGTGGTAAACTAAGTTGATAGGAATTATCACCCACCTTTTATAATACCTCAAAGGAACCATACCTTAAAGCCCTGATTTTCTTACCAGGCCCCTATAACCTCTCTTCATTCAATTGGAGCCATACTCTACCACCCACCTTGAACAATTCCTTTGTTCTATGTTGGTCATACCTGGCCTTATATTTACCTTGTGACTTTTGTAGTGTCTCTTGTACCTATAGATGGATCTACTTGATCTTTTCTACAAACATTTTAGCCCTAAAGGCGTCTCCTGTAAGATATTCCCTCACTCCTTGTTTCCCATATTCAATGTCCAAAGGTAAAGGCGGAAAATATCCAAAACAAGTTTCAAATGGGGACTTTCTTGTAGAAGTGTGGACTGCTCTAATATAACAATGTTGTATATATTTTCATCCCAGGTCTTTGGATGCTTCTTGTTGTATCCCATCAGAAGTTGAACCAAAGTCTTGTTGACTATTTTTGTCTACCCATCTGTCTATGAATGGAATGTTGTAGATATCTTCAACTTTGTGTCCATCTTCTCCCACATTGTAGTCCAGAATACACTAAGAAATCTCATATCCCTATCTAAAACGATGCTTCTTGGTATCCCAATATGCACCCAGAAATATCTAAAGAAAAAGTTCATTGCTTCTTTCCCATTGATGGACTTTTTACAAGATATAAAAATACACATCTTATTGAACCTAACAACTACCATGAACAGGTAGTCATGTCCCTTCTTGGTTTTTGGTAAACCTCCTCCAAATTCCATGGAAATACTTTCCCAAGGATGAGTGGGTATAGATAAGGGATCATATACATCTCGTTTCCTATTGTTAGGATTGTTGGTACAAAAATACATTCATCCTCTTATGAACCTAGCTACCTGCTCTTACATCTTGGGCCAATACACATACCTCTGCAAGTTAGTCATGGTCTTCCCTGCACCAAAGTACCCTGCAACCTTAGAGTTGTGAGCCTTTCTAATCAACTGTAGTCTCTCACATTTAAGAACACATAGCTTATCCAACATGTAAAGTAACCCATCCTGGAGATGGTAGTCAATTGTGTTGTCACCATAATGCACATGAATCTGAATCTGCAACTGCAACTGCTAACACACCTCCTTGAAGTCCTCATCCTTTGAATATGCCTCTATATATGCACCATGGATGAATGGGTCCATGTGTATAAGAGTTCCCAAAGTTGTGATTTTTGGTGTTGGTGGTCTTGAAAGCATGTCGACCAACTTGTTTTTGTTTCCCTTATTGTACTTAATCACCAAATGAAACTGTTGGGATCTTTGAATTGATGTGTGTGGTTGTCATATTTTTATCTTTTTCCCCTTTTTGCTTTGTCTTCCCCTCCTTAGAATTGTTTTGTTTCTCCTTCAGCTTCATCCACTTGATTATTCTCTCTTCAGGCCTATGTTCTCTAGTTATTGTGCCTATAAACAAGCCTCATCCACTGATTTAGGATTGAATGGCATCACTTTCCCATGCAGATTGTAGTGTAGAACCTACAGATACTTGAGGAGTACATATGGGTTATTTGGGGAGATACACAGAATTATGGCCATCTTTTTTAACTTTGTGGTGTACTCCTGCATGCCTTGCCCTAGTTTTTTCATGAAGTAGTGCCACTAGATCCATTGATCCTCTATGTACCCAATAGGGTAAAATTGTGACTTAATGAGGGTTTTGAATTCCTCCCATTTAGTCACTTGAGGCTCTCCCCCCAACCTCGGAGTCTCCATGTGGCTCTCCCCCCAACCTCGGAGTCTCCATGTGGCTCTCCCACCAAGTCAAGGCATGGCCCTCTAATTTCAGTCGCGCAAATGAGATGTTTTGTTCTTCCTCAATTTGGTGGAAACTGAAATACACTTCCAGTTGCTGCAACTAGTGATTCAAATTCAAAGTGTCGATATTATTGTGATATGGCTTGATATAGACCTTTTCTTCCATTTTAAACTGAGGTTGTGAGTGATTCATGACACTTAAACTAGGATGAGATTTTTCGGGTTCTTTCTTCGATTGATTCTTTGTTTATCCTCTGCATTTGAACCCCCATCATCTCTGAAAAGGTTATTGTCTAGGGCTTACATGAGGATATTTACATTACAACTTATATCAATGACTTGTTGTTCTAGCCACAGAAACTTCTCCTCTGCATGATCACAAGGGTTATTCATAGTTTTGTCATCCATGATTAGGTTTTTTTTACTTTTCGCCTAACCAATATAGATCCCCTACAAATCTCCACAAAGTACCCAGAGAAACATTCTATGATACCAATATGATCCATAAACTGTCGTGGATATTCCACTAGACAACTCTTCACAAAGATCTGATGAAATTATATTTAAAATATGAAATTCTACACTATTACATTTTTTATTAGATTTTGGATCTATATATTTAATATTAATAATGCATGCATGTAAAATAAAAAGTATGCATAAAATAGAGAACATAAAAATAAAATATCACACACACATTTGACACAATGTATACTCTGGGAAACCCTATTGGGAGAAAAACCTAGCTAAAATGTGAGGTTTCTCTGCTCTCTTTCTCTGAATGGAAAATATGGTTTTGAGTGCAAAGTATGGCATGTGGCCTGTGGGCTGAAACAATGCACAAATCCTCTCTCTGTGAAATAATTTTTATCCCTCTAAGCTATTTTGGCTCAGTTGTGGAACAAATGCACTCAACATAATGGAATCCCTTTTCCTCTTAGTGGCTCGGTTATAACACAACCTAATAGTCTACTTGATATTAGGTTTGACTACCTCAACTCTTAACCAGAGTTACAGCATAGACTCTTCTAGAGTCATCTACATCATAATCACATGGCTAGCCCCTTTTTCATGAATATTGAGGGATAACGTCTCATCCTCTAAAATTATGGTGGTCAAAACAAGAAGTTCAACTTTTGAGTGGCATAACTTTCACATACAGACTTTGATTGATGTGATTCTTGCATTGTTGGAAAGGTCTTTGTGTGTAGAATAACATGAAAAGGTATGACGCTAAAGCGGAAATTTTTTACCCCAAAAAATGTCGTTTGATGCCCCAAAACACTCCCGGAAGTTTTCAGACCCTATTTTTCCAAACTGTGTCCCGCTAGTAAAAACAATCCAATGAGTTGATTCCTCCACTTTTCACACTCTGAAAGCATCGAGATGGATGAAAAATATATAATAATCTAGTATAAAATAGAATCTAATAATGAATTGAAAATAGAACAACATAAGTATCCTCTTGCTCATGAAACTATCAAGATTTATGAATATTAAAAAATGTATAATTTAAATTCAATTATATGCTAGAAGATTAGCTTCCTAAAATGAGATAGAAAAAACCAAGAGTCACAAAGATGAAATTCTTTAACTTCCTTTGCTTATGTTAGTACAAATATCAAGAAAATGGTTGTATTTGTTTCTAAAGAATGGGAATTCATGCTCAATGGAGATTATTGAGCATTGGATATGTTGGAACCATCATTGATTAACACCTTACATCCATAAGTGAAGTCATTCCTATACCAATTTTGATGAAAAGGAAATGGAAAAGTAAGATGATGACAATTGTTTTTCATAGACCAAAGAAGTCATGTTCTTCACAAATATCCTCATGACAAGTGGTAGGTGGAAAAGCTATAAAAAAAATTGTTGACTCTTATCTTTAAAAAATTATTAAGTGATATTGAACGGAGAAAGATGAGTGGCGACTAGGGTTTTCCAATCTCACTGATCAATGGTGAATTCTAGTGGTTCAGAGAAGAAATCATTTTCTATTAAAGGAATGGAATCTCAAGACATGGTTTTGTACAATGCCACGCTAAAATCCAGATCTATTCTTTCAGTTGTCAAAGAAGTTATGGCCCTTAATGTTCCTTTGAAAGAGGATGCCTTTAGATGTGAAAATTTATTTTCAAATCAGGGTTGGTTTGTAGATTTAATTGGTTTTGGCCATGATTGACCGATCTCCACATGGATTTATGATACATAGAAACCCCTCTTCACTAATGATTTAAATATTTACCCTTAGGTTATGGGTTTTTTTGTTGTTGTTTTTTATAATATTGAGGCCCATAAGAAAAATATTTTTGAATCCTGGCCTTGATTATGGGGCAATGTTTGTCTTTTCATGCATCCCTAGTCTCCCACCTTTGATCCATTTACGACATCAATCCCCATTGTTTGATGGATAATTATCTTCTACAAATAGAAGTGAACTCCCTAGATCTAGTGGATTGATCTAGAAACAACAGAGACAAAAGGACTTATGCTTTCCTAGAGAAATCATAATATGGAGGAAATACCTACCTGGAATCCAATGCAAGTTCTCCTCTTCTCCTTGCTTGTAATATTTATCTCCAACTCCAAATTCCATAACTAGAACCTACAAAACAACTAAAACAAGCAAGAAAAATACAACATACAAATAACATATACTAAGATCTCTAAATAATGAGTCAAGAAGGCATTGTAATACATATGCATCAATGAGACATAGGTGTAAGGAAACAAAGCACTTTTTGTATTAATGAATGTAGGAGAAGTTACAACCTTTTAGAGATCTTGACCTTGTAGATGTCTCTAAACTATCTTATCCTTCCTTTGCTACAAAGGGCATCAAAAATATGCTCAAAAATCAAAGTGCTTGAAATCTCTCAAAAATAGTTCCAAATCGTAGATCTCGTCATTCTGATTCTAATGACACTTGAATCACCTCAATCTGAAATTGTATGTGAAATTTAATGCATTTTGAATTTTTTGGCAAACAACTAAAAAGTCAACTTGTAGGGTTGACTGGGTTGTAGACTAGGCAGGTTGTACAGGTGATGTGTGTTGAAAAATGTAGCAAGAAATTCTCAATTTGATTTTTCCTTGATTAAATTGAGAAAATTCAAATTCCCACATCAGCAAACAACTTGGATGCAGTTAACTTATGTGACATGGCTTATGTCACCCATTTTGTAGCAATCAAATTTAGTTATCTCAAGTTGTTTTTAGTTAACCTAGTTCCAAGTGTTGGAGGAACTAGTGGAAGGTCAGTTGTGTATTGGTACTTCAGTCAAACTCAAAGATCATCTCGTTAATTGGTCAATCAGCCCAACATAGCTAGTTCATGCTGATAATTCGAGTTCCCCAACTGTGGTGGATATTCCAAGGCAGTGTAACATCAGTTGTAGACTAGTCTTGAGTGTACAAGTGTTGCATGTAGTCAAATGTTCAACCTTAGGAATTGCACAATCCATTTTGTAGAAATTCCTAAATAATAAGGACCTAATTTCTTAAGGAATTGCGCAAGGAAGTAGGGGCTCAAGCAAAGGCAGAAATTGACTAAGCATGGGTCAAATCTTCTCAATGAGAAGAGAGATGGTTTATTCACTTATAGGTTGTTCTCAGTTGAGCAAAGCAATTGTAATAAATCTTTATTCATCAAATTAATGCAAGAAGGCATTGGGGTTTTTAGCAGATTGCTTTCGCTAGGAAAAATACTGTGTGCAAGTGTGTTATTTCTCATTGCATGTTTTTCATTTATGTTCTAAATTGTGAATTAACTTCCGCAGAGTAGTAGAGTAGGTTCCTTTATTGTGATTTTTATTAAAACTTCATGAGAAGTTTCAAATATACACCATAATTTCTACATGGTATCAAAGTTGGATTCACATTATAGTAGGAATTTTGAATTTGTTTCTTAGGAGGATCGAATTTGTAGTTTAGTGTAGTAGGATCTCTTCAAATATGAGAAGATGACATTCAATGGGTTGAGGCTAGAGTATGCCTTGGAAGGCACCTCTAATTTCATTGCATGGAAGGATTGCATGGAGGTTGTATTGGATGACAATGGCTTGATAGAATACATCAAGACGGATGTTGCAAAACCATAAGCATTCAATGCTTAGAACCTAGCTCAGTGCAAGAAAGATGTAGCCAAGGCGAGGAGAATAATCTTGGAGGGAGTACGAGATCACATTGTCTCAAATATATGTGAGAAATAAACTGTGTTCACAATGTGGAAAGCACTAACCTAATTCTACAAGAATAATAGTGACCACAGGAAGTTGGCGCTCAAGGATACACTTCGAAATATCAAGATGCAGAAGAATGACACTATTTCGTAGTATCTAAGAAGGTTCACACAATGTCGTGATGAACTTGGTAGGGTTGGTGTTAAGGTTGCAGAAGATGACTTGGTAAGCCTAGCCCTTTTAGGCCTTCCCAAGAGTTGGAATAGCTATCAAGATTCAGTGAATGGGAGGGAGAAACTACTGAATTGGGAATTCTTATGGTCCAATTTGGTATATGAGGAAATAAGGTGGAATACCAGAGATGGTACTTTATCAAAGGGCGAGGATGAAGAAAAATTTGCATTGGTTGGAAATGGAAAGAAGGGAAAAGGGAATAAATCTCAAACCAAACTAGAATCCAACCAAGGGGGCAAGAAGAAATATTTGTCCAAAATTAAATGCTTCCATTGTCATGAATTTGGGCACTATGCCATGAAGCGTCCACAAAAAAAGGAAAGCAAGAAGACATCAAGAGGAGCAGCAAGTGAAGCCTTGGATTCACAGTTCAATATTGACTTATCGCATGCATGTCCTACACAGATATGGGGAGTGCGTGGTACTTTGACTCAGGTACCTCATTCCACATATTGATATGGTGTAGAGACATTTTCAATGACCTAGAGGAGAATGATCTCCAGGTGCACATTGAGCAAGGGGATGAAAAAAGGTACAGTGTGATCGGGATTGGTATAGTCACCATTCAAAGAGAGTCGGTCTCCCCTCCCAGGCTCAAGGATCTCATGTTCATTCCGGGCCTAAAGAAAAATCTCATCTTTGTTTCAATTTTGGAATATTGTGGTTATGATGTGATATTCCTCAAAGTAAAAGCATTCTTGAGACACATAGCCATGAGAAAAGTGAAGCAAATTGGGGTTCGTGTGAAGAACCAGTATAAGCTATATGTAGAAGATTGTGTTGCATTAAGAACTAAGGAAGATAAAATGCAAGGTTATGATGTCAATGAAATTTGGCACAGAAGACTTGGCCATTTTCATCATGGCACCTTGAAGATTATGCAACAAACAACCGTTGGCCTCCCCAAAGGAGAACTTGAGCAGCAGGATATATGCAAAGGATGTACTTTGAGGAAGTACACAAAATCCACTTTCCATGATTGGGACAGCAAAGCATATGAATTCTTGGAAAGGATCCATTCTGGTGTCTATGGACCTTTCTTGACAACCTCTACTGCTAGACACAAATATTTTGTTATTTTTATTGATGACTTCTCAAGGAAGTGATGGATCTTCTTCATGTGGAATAAAGATGAGAGATTATCCAAGTTCGTAGAATTCGAGAAACTGGTTGAGAAATAAATCAGCAAGAAGGTAAATTCTCTAAGGATAAATAATGGAGGTGAGTATGTGTTCAATGAATTCAAGAATTTCTATGTGAAAGAAGGCATTCGATGAGAGTTGACAGCACCCCACAACCCACAGCAGAATGGGGTGGCTGAGAGAGAGAAATGTAGCATTGTGGGAGAAATGAGGGCAATGTTGCATGACCAAGGCCTACCTCTACATTTTTGGGTTGAGGCATGCAACACAGCAATCTATTTTCGAACCGGAGTCCTCATCAAATTCTTAGCAAGATTACACTTGAGGAGGATTTCTCAGGGAGAAAGTCGGATGTGTCGCACTTCAGGATTTTGTGTTGAAATTGCAACAAGAAAATATTGATTTAATTCTCCCTTGAATTAAATTAGGATTCAAATTGTAATTACACATCACAAGACAACTTGTAAGATTTAACTAAGTTAATTTCACTTAGTTGACTCAGTTAATTCGAGTTGAGGGTATAAATTGAGTCATGTAGAGCGATTCCTACTTTATAGGAGCCCTCGTTGAGTTTATTTTGAGTTTTAATTAATTAATTTAGTTTAACTGAGTTAAAGTCAATTAGAATAGTTCCAACTGTTGGAGGAACTAGTAGGAGGTCTAACAGTGGGGTGCAGCTTCAGTGTTCAACCAATTAACTAATAATTTAGCCATAAATAACTCATGCATGTGTGATCTATGAGTTACCCAGTTCAGATTGGAGTTCAAGGGCATCTATTATTAGTTATTTGATCATCCAAATTATACAGGTGGTGCATGCAGTCGGAGGAAGGCCTATGATGGATTGCACAATTCCAATTAAGGAATTTCCCTAATTAATAGCAACTAATTCCTAAGGAAATGGTGCAAGGAAATAGGATTGTGGCAAGCAGAAAATTGGTTAAGTATTGGCCAAGGCTTGTCTAGGAAGAAGTGATATGGATAGAGATAGTGCAGAGGTTTCTCGGGCTTGAGAAAAGCATTGTAATATTCTCATATTTTTCTTACTAATGAAATATACAAAAAGCAAGGGTTTTTAGTTGTGGCTTTCCCTAGGAAATCATTGTGTAATGTGTTGATTGAATTCTTTCTCTTGTATGCTTCGTGATGTCGTGATCATTAATTGTTTCCACAATTGGTAGAGTAGATTCAAGTCTAATATTTTAGTAAATTACAATTAGCAGTTTGAATCTACAAGGAATTTATGAATTGTATCAAAGATAAAATCACAATAGAAGAGAAGAATACGAGTTTCTCATTGTAGGAGGAACAAGTTTTGCAGATCTATTCTCCAGAGCTAGCATCAGGATCAGAATGGTGTTCTATGGTATGAGGCTCGAGTATTCCCTTGAGGGTAGCTTGAATCACATTTCTTGGAAGGACCAGATGGGAGAATTCAGGGAAGATAATGGATTGAAGGAATACATTGGTAGCAATATTCTGAAACTAGCAGTGCAGATGCACAGTATCTGGCAGAGTGGAAGAAGAATGTAGCCAAGACAAGAAGGATCTTACTGGAAGGAGTTCGAGATCATATTGTCTCAAATCTCCATAGGAAGTAGACTCCATATGCAATGCGGAAGGCCTTGACAGACTTGTTTCAAAACAACAATGACCACAAGAAGTTGGCATTGAAGGACAAGATTTGGAAAATCAAGATGGAGAAGGGCGACACAATACCACGGTACTTGAGCAAGTTCACCTAATGTCGGGATGAGCTTGGGAGTGTTGGTGTTATAGTTGTTGATGATGATCTAGTTAGCCTAGCACTTCTAGGCCTTCCCAAGAGCTAGCATAGCTACCAGGATTCGGTAAACAGGAGGGAGAAGCTACCAGAGTGGGAGTGTTTATGGTCCAACTTGGTGCAATAAGAGATAAGGCGGGCCACTAGATATGGAACCTCATCCAAGCATGAAAAAGAGGAGAATTTTTCCTTCGCTGGAAAGGAAAAGAAAGGGAAAGGAAAGAAATTATAATCCAAAGGAGATTCTGGTCAGGCAGGAAAGAAGAAAGACTTGTCGAAGATTAAATGTTTTCAATGTCATGAGCTGGGACACTATGCCACGAAGTTTCCATACAAGAAGGTCAAAAATAATCCCTTAGAAGGAGCGGCAGGTGAAGCTCTAGCTTCACAATTCGAGTTGGATTTCACCCTAATTTCATGCATGGTGACATCGGTGATGGGTAGTGTGTGGTATCTCGATAGTGGAGCCTCATTCCATATGACGGGCAACAAATAATTTTTTAGTGACTTGGAGGATAAGAACCTCCAAATGCACATCAAGATGGGAGATAATGGAAGGTATAACGTAACCAGTCTCGGTATAGTTACTTTTCAAAGAGAGTTTGCTTATCCTCTCACATTAAAAGATGGCATGTATGTTCATGGTCTAAAGAAGACTTTAGATTCAGTTGCTATGTTGGAAGACCCTGGCTACGATGTGATATTTAACAAAGGAAGGGCTTTCCTTCATCACATAGCCACGGGACAAGTAAAGTGGATTGGGGTTCAAGTGAGGAACCTCTACAAATTGGATGTAGAAGACTATGTTGCTTTGAGCACGAAAGCATAGAAGGTCTAGAGCCGAGACATCGATGACTTATGGCATATAAGGCTTGGCTATTTGCACCATGGAGCTTTGAAGATCATGCAGGAGATTTCTACAGGACTTCCCAAGGGTACACTAGAGTAGTGAGATACATGCAAAGGGTGTACACTAAGGAAGTACACCAAATCCACCTTTCATGAAAAGGACAGTCGTGTGCAAGCGATCCTTGAAAGAGTTCACTCAGATGTGTATGGATCATTCTCGACAGCCTCCATGGCCAAGCACAGGTATTATGTGATATTTGTAGATGATTTCTCACGTAAGTGCTAGATATTCTTCATGCAAAAGAAAGACTAGACATTCTCAAAAATTTGTGAATTTAAAATACTTGTTGAGAAAGACACAAGCAGGAAAGTGAAGGCTCTCAGGAGCGATAATGGTGGACAATATGTGTTGAATGAGTTCAATAAATTATGTGTAACAGAAGGAATTTGATGGGAGTTAATAGCACCCCATAACCCATAGCAGAATGGGGTTGCTGAAAGGAAGAATAGAAGGATCGTGGGAGTTGCACAAGTGATCCAAGTGGATCTTTAAAGAAGTACCAGTGGCATGGTAAAAGGCTCAAAACGCAAAGTGGAAAAATTTGGATAAATTAGCATCAGATCGAAGTGCTCGTCATCGTGATTCCAACTGTGCGAACAACACTCGAATCCGAGTTCATATGAAGAAGTTAGAGCAGGTCAAAGTTGATGTTTTACTTGTCCAGGTGGCAAGAGGAGATGACATGGCAGACACTCTCAGCGAATGGGGAAGTGCCAAGTGGTAGTCTGCCATTGGTCCCACATATCGCATATCACAGAAAGAAGATATCGCGGCTTAAGGAAAATTGGCCCAAGGTTTCAATGCAATCAAATTGCAATCACCCATCACAAAAGGAGAAGGTGAAAGAATTGGCCCTGGTAGTCAGGGTTACGATGCGACGAATTGCAATCGCTCATCGCAAGGTGCAGTGGTCCAGAATCAGCCTTCGGCAAGATCAGGTTGCGATTGCGATATCACAATCACATACTGCACAAGCATCCCGCCCATATATATGATTACCCATGGGCTCCATTGATTGCGATTTTCGATGGGGTTTTCGGACCCGATATTGTATATGTTATGTTTAATACTCCCAGTAGGTCTGTTATATCGCAGGCCGCTTGATGTATGGGTTGGTTTGTAGTTCGATGAAACTGTTGATTGCAGGGAAACGTCGATAGTAAAAGTTCACCGAGTTCAACACGCAGTTAAAGGGGTTTTTCCATGTTTGTAAGGGTTGTTGCCACATACTATTCAGGGCCCCAAGAACCTTTGTTGGAAAACACCCGCTTGCTAAACTTCGTCGTTTGTTTGGAATTGCCCAGGTATTGAGGGATTTTGCCGCCAGCTTATATAAGGGACCATTTGTGTTGGAGAATGGCAAAGAGGACTAGCAGATTGGTTCAGAAGATATTCAGCGTAGCAGACCCTAACCTGGCAGCAAGTCGGGACCTTGCCATGAGCAGTAGGGAGGTTCCGAGAAGTTACAGAAGGCTCGATTATCTGAATTGGGTGTTCGGATAGGTGTTTTTGCACGATTTTTCGCCAAGATTTCAGTGGTACTATTTTTTTCTGAAGCTAGGCTCTCCATTCTTCGTCCAACTTCTAGATTGGAGGTATAAGGATTGTAAAGAATGTTACTTGTACTTTTATCTCTTTCTATGCCACTTAACGAATGAAGGCCTCCCCATTATTAAGCAGGGCCCAGAGATGTCGTCCAAATTGGGCGAACTCCGTAATCAAATCTTTGTGTCGTTGTTTTCTTGCTTATCGTGTTATTTCCACATTGACTTATGTGCTTTGAAGTTCCATGGTTTATAAGCTCTGTTTCATGTAATTATGATGCATCTATAAGAAAAATATATTGGATCCACGAGCGATGTTGCATGATCAGGACCTACCATTGCACTTGTGGGATGAAGCATGCAACATGGCGGTATATGTGCAGAATAGGAGTCCTCATCGGATTCTCAGGATGAGTACACCATAAGAAGCTTTTTTAGGTAAGAAACCAGATGTGGCACACTTCAGGATCTTTGGTTCATCAATTTACTGTCATGTTTCCAAGGATGTAAGGAAAAATCTAGAAACGACAACATATTGGGCATATTTGTGCGGTACACTAATACACCTCACAACTATTGAGTGTACCTTCCATATCACAGGATAACAATTGTTCCTAGATATAAGAATTTCAATGAAGAGAAGTCCATGAGATGTTCCTTGAGATGGAGCTTCAGTTGCATGCAATTGAGGAGTTGTTAACTCCAAAGGAAGAACCTCATAATGTTGTGGAGCATCCATGAGCATAGGAGCAGAGAGTGAAATCACCCACTCATGAAAATACATCCAGAGATGGAAGGAAGCACACCAGAGAAGTTGATAGATTTATGCATGATGCTAGAGAGAATGTGGGAGAACCCACATCACAGTGTAGGAAGAGGAGGTCACCAGATCGGCACACTGGCTACATGACTCTGGTGAGCGAGAGTGTAGATATTGAGCCATCCGCATTCGAGGAAGCAGTGCAGCAACCAATATGGGTTGATTCCATGGTAGAGGAATATGATGCCATTATCAGTAACAGTGCTTGGGAAGTTGTCCCAAGGCCAGAGGACAAGCCAGTGGTAGGTTCTAGGTGGATCTACAAGGTGAAGCAAGCAGCAGATGGGAGTTTCGAGAAACACAAGGCCATATTTGTGGCCAAGGGTTTCTCTCAGGTGGAGAAAATTGGTTACGAGGATACCTTTGCTCCAGTAGAAAGGTACTCTTCAATCCGATCTATTCTAGTACTTTCAATGCAGATGGGATGGAAGATACATCAGATGGATGTGAATACAACATTCCTCAATGGAGTGATTGAGGAAGAGGTGTACATAAAGCAACTGGAAGTATTTGAGACCTTCGACAGAGAGTCACGTGTGTGTAGACTCAAGTGAGCATTGTATGGATTGAAACAAATAGCTTGTGCTTGGTACACCAAGATCGACAGTTATTTCACCAGGTTGGGCTTCACCAAAAGTGAAGCATATGAAAACCTTTACCATATTGTGGTTGAAGGTAAATTATTGATTATAGTATTATATGTCCATGATTTAATTCTAACAAGTGATGAGAAGTTGGTCAAATCTTGCAGCAAGGACCTGTGGCTCATGCATTATTTCTTGGGTATGGAAGTATGGCAAGGAGATGGGGAACTAATTGTCTCTCAGGGAAAGTATTCCAATGAGATACTGAATAAGTTCTGTTAGCACTTGAAATTTCACCTCAGGCTGAAAAGGCAAACCTCAAAGCTACATCAAACCATTCATCCTCGTAGCTAGCCCTACGGGGCAGGAGAAGGCTCTCTCCGGTCAATCTCGGTAAATTTTCAATAGGAAGAGATGACCAATCAAGGTAACACTGATATTAGGCTAGTAAACTGATTATAAAGGTTGATTTGGGGGTTTTTGGGGTTTTTGGTGGCAAATTGAGGAACTGCAATTTAGGGTGCGGGGATTGGACACAGTTTCTGCAGGGGGGTCTTTGGGGCAAGGTAGGAACCTGTATTGATGTCTTTAGCTGAAAGGGATGATTAAGAAGAAAGATGAGAGAGCTAAAGAGAGCAAACAATGGATTTGAATTCTCTTTAGACAGCAGAAAACATAGAAATTAAACAAATTTAAAAGCAGAGCATGGCTAGCATGAATTCTAACTTTATCACTTCATTTGTTTAATATGCAGCAGTATAGAAAGGAAATGAATCACATAACAAAGCTTACAATAACATGTAGAAACACACCATCAACACATGAGTCCACAAGAATCCCAAAGATGACTGCAAAACCCTGGTCTTCCTTAGCCAAAAATTGCATAGATACAAGTGAAATATACAATGATAGCTCCTCCCTCAAGAGTCCAACCATGAAAATGAGCAAAAGAGTGCATAATATAGATGATCTAACCTCTTTCCCCACCTCTAGGGGTCGAGCTCCCCTTCCTAGGAGCTGTTTCAACTACTTCTAAATTGAGCACTAGATAATAGGCAGTCAAAACAACTTTCCTCTATAAGTTAGGAAACCTATCCATACATTAAATATTTACCATTTACATTCAAGAAACTTCTACAAGAGTTAAAGAAGAATAAAAGTGTCTTTGAGTCATGATAGTTACATAAAAATCCATCATCTAGAACCCCAAAAAGTCAAACTAGGTGAAAACAGTGATTTTCTGGCCGAACTGGTAAAATCTGGCACAAATTCCTCAACGGGTCGCGCACACTTTCTCAACGGGTCGCACACTTTGGAGCTCTGTTTGGAGGCCTTCCTGATGTCAGAATGAAGTGCAGGATATCTCGTTGGAAAGGTCTCTAATTCTACTTTCCAACCCAACCGGAATTTTTGGATTTGGAGGTCATTTGCCCAGTCAAAAGTCAATTCTCCCAAGACTACTTCTGCAGCTCAAAAAAGGGGCAGAAAGTCAAAATTTGGTTGTATTTTGACCTTTTGGAGGCCCAAAACTCCATAAAAACTCAAATCCATCCATAGGCATGTGTAACTTTGCATGACAAATCCAAAAATGTTGAGTTTTTGCAAAACGGAGCTACGATGACAAAGGGTCTCACCGGGGGTGAGACCCGTTGAGAAGCCAAAACCTGTAAATTTCCCAAAAATGCCAAAAATGAGCCAAAACTTCCAAAAATTTGTGCTTGGAGCTGTGAAGAGGCTAGTGGGTGTCATGATCCTTGAGGGATGCCTCAGCCAAGATACGGAGTGGGTTGGTCTTCTTCTTCCGCCTAAGAGCCTCGGACAATCTCCTTTGGAACATTTTCATTTTTGCCTTGCAAACATGCATCCTCGCCCAATAATGATTCTTCATGTTCCTTAGCAGCTTTTTCTCTTGGTTGGCCTTAGCCAACAGCCTTTCCAAGTGAGCATTCTCCTGAATGAGCAATGACTCTCGGTCAGCAGGCAATGGATCACCGAGCCTCCTACGGTTTAGGACTCGGTCACTACGAATCCTCCAGAGCTCATCAAGTGCCTTCTCCTCCTCTAGCTATGTGTTCCGCTGCTCTAGATAAGTGATGGTCCATTGGGCACCCTCAAGTCTCTGCTGCAAAACATCATTCTTGGCCCTGAGATGCTGAATAATCTCCTTTGCCTCTTGGCTAGGAGAACTGACCTCGAGATCAATCACTGGATCCTCATGAACCATGGGCTCTTTTCCCCTCTGCAATACCTGTGCTGGTGAAGAAAGCGAGGCCCCTTCCACCTGATGTGGAGATAACACTCGCTGATCTGAAGATGAAGGCGAGACCCCTTCCACCTGTTGTGGAGATAGTACTCGCCTAGCTGCTGCAAATAAGGCCCTTGGGCCTTTCTGATATGTGACCAAAGGAATGGAGCTGACATGTCGGGCGACGGGAGCATCAGGCTGCTGAGAATGTCCTCCCTCCTCATGAATGGCCTCCTGATGTGGCTGAGGTGGCACTGTGAAAAACTCACGGGAGATGAACTCCTCCCATGAGATGCCCTGCTGAGTCAACTGATGAGAGACTATGAGCTGGATCAAACCATAGTGAAAAGGCTCTTGTACTGCTGAGCCGGGGTCTTCCTCTGCAACATGGGCACCATCCTCTGAATGTTATGAAACAGGAAGACCGGGAGGTTCATCATCCTCACTCGGGTGAAATGCATCAACAGGCGAATGTGATATGAATACACCTGTGAAAATATGCCCTCACATGTAAAATAATGCATGATAAGTCTCATGAGGGGAGCATACTCGCTCCGGAGAAATCTGAATGGGAAGACACCCGTCAATAGTCTCACAAATGATGGCCGGACATAAGGCTCAAAGTGAGCAAAATCAAGTAACCTGCGCTTAGGCCACACCTCACCCACATTCGGTATCCCTGTAGCCTCTGAAATCACCTCAGGTGTCAATATGAAGTTTACCCCTGCAAGAGTGACATGTCCATCATGGAGGTGTAAGACAAACAAGCAGGCCAACTCTCTATGATGCTGAAGCTGAGAGACCCTCTCACAAAACTGATAGCAAGACATGTACCGGAAGCAATTCACTGCCAAAGGACAAGCTTGTAATTCTGCCAAAGAAGTAGGCTCCTCCCGCTTATGATGTCCTCCCTTACCTCCTCTACGAGGCCTCCTCTGTTCCTCAACCTCTGTAGATGATGAATGGTCATCACTTTGCTCATAAGTTTCGGTTTCTGACATGGTTTTGGAGCAAAGTGGACAAATTGAAGGACAAATTGAACTGCTGTCTCTGCCTGCAAAAGTGCTGAACTCTATGTTGTTTCAAGGGGAAAAAAACATGAGGGGAATGTTAGGGTAGGGAACTTCTTAACAAGGAATGGGAATATATGAAAATAACAGGGAATTTCAAGGGAAATTTTACAAATGATCATGCTTATAGGAACATGTATTTGAATTTAGGAAATCATTTGCAAAGGTGTTTGTATATGGGATAAAAACATGTGTGATAATAAACATGGAAGGAGCATACATGTATCAATAGGGACATAGGGAAACCATACACCAAATTTACTTATAGGAGTTCATGTGTATCATAAGGCAAATTTTTTAATAAGGAGTACATGTACATTGTTTTAACATAGAGGGAAGGTTTTCATGTACAAGGGGATGTCAAGGGCATGTAGAGGATATGTACATGACTTTAGATATAATAATATGGGACAGAGATGAAAGCATGACTGTAAATGAAAGGGGAAAAGAGGGAAGGAACCAAATGGGACAAAATTACTTGAAACAGTCACAAAACCCTAGCATCATTTGCATACAAATATTGCAGCCATATCAATCCATTCATTTGCAATTTCTGAGGTTAGAATCATAATACACAACCTTATTTTCATCATCAACCTTCAAAACAATGAGTAAGACCCTACCTCGAGCAATGTAGATGAATTGAAGGGAGGTTGAGGAAATTTGGTTGAAGTTTGATTGCAGACAGCTGAACGGGTCGTGCAGGCTCCTCAACGGGTCACGCACAGCCCAACGGGTCGCGCCCGTCGTAAATTTACACTGCTGGAGTGCCCTGGACGGGTCGCGCACCGCCCAACAGGTCGCGCACAGGCTTGAACGGGTCGCGCACCTGCTAACTGCCCGAAATCACTGTGTTTTCACCTCTTTCGCCTATCACTCTCTCACAATCTCTCTTGCAAGCTTTGAAATGCACAATGAGAGTGAAAGGAGGGAATATTACCTTTTATAATCTTCATTTGAAAAAATTTCATCCATAAACCCACTTTATAAAGTCTATTTTGACACTTTTTTAAAACACTGATTTTTTGGTTTCCTTTATCCTGAAGTTGACTTTTTGAGTGCTTTGACCTTATTCTTTTTGCAGGTAGATCATCTGAAGGACTGTGGCAAGGGGACCAGGGTTGTTGCTGCCTTTTTGAAGACTTTTTGGAAATTTATTCTTTTTACAAAATTTATCATGACCTTGGATTTTAAAAACAAAGTTTTTAAATCCAAGGTTAGAAATGAACTGTACATGATGAAAATATCAAAGAAACATGTTTACCATCCTCCCTCTGGCTTGCTGGTCACTCAAGGACTTTCAGAGACATGACCTCGCAGAGACAAATGACCAAAACCCTAGACCTAGAATTTTGACATTAAGACACATCAAGACAAACTTGAAAAACTCAATGACTGATATGACCTGATCCAGCAAAGCCAAGAGAGATATGAATAGACCAGCTCCTCCATCAGGGTTATGGCATGCCTAATGGGATGCAAACTTTGACACTGATGATACACCTACTAATGCAAATGCAAAGAGCTTTGATCACTGATGGAGGGCTTTCAAGACCGACACTAACATTGGCTCCAATGGGGATGGTAGCTCCTTGGAGGTACCAAGAACCTCAGACCTCTGGAAAGCAGACCAGTGCTTTTGTCATTGGGCAATGGAGTCAACTTATTCACATGTGACCAATTTGAAAAAAAAAAACTTTATTTGACTTGGACAATAGACTGAAATTCAAGACTATCTTGGACATTAACTCCTAACTATATACAGAAAATGAACTGACATGAAACAACTTGTAAAACCCACACCAACTGATCACCATTTTCAGAATTATATCCTTCACCGCGGGCCCCAAACTGAAGATGGAAATCAGCTTCACACTTGCTGCAGAAAGAAAATGAAATGGTATTTACAGTGAGAGTGATTAGAGCAGAAAATGCTCAAGCATGATACCTTTTGAGCAGCCGGCCATTCACCGACCCTCCAAGACATTCATCACCATTCATTTCTTTGAGAAGGAAAGCATTTGGTCCACGGTGTGCTGCAATTTTGTAAGGACCCTTCCATAAATTGTCGAATTTTCCATGCTTCCCTTTATCTTCATTGCGGGCATCCCACCGTAACACAACATCATCAATCTGAAACTCATCTGCTTTGGCCTTTTTGTCATAGATTTTCTTTATGCGTTCCTGCAACTTAAGGGAATTCTGGTGAACCTCTTCTCGTGTCTGTTGTAAATGAATCATTTGACTGATCCGTCGTTGCATAGGATCCTCCTCACCACTAGCTTCTTGAAACAACTTGGCTACTGGGACACTAAGTGAAGTAGGAAACACTGCATCTACTCCGTAAACAATTTCAAAAGGTGACATACCAATTGACTTCTTTTGACTTACCCGATCAGCCCATAGTGCATTTATTAACTTCTTATGCCAGCTCTTCTTGTTTATTTCCAGCAATTTCTTTATAATGTTCACTAGAGATTTGTTTGAAGATTCGGCTAGCCCATTACCTTGCGGATGATAAGCGGTTGAATTCCCCAAGCTGATGTTATATTTATAGCAAAAATCAACCAACTTCTTTGATTTGAATGCAGCTGCGTTGTCAGTAATCAACTTTTGTGGACAGCCAAAACGTGACAAGATATTATTTTCAAGAAAAGAAATAATTACCAAATCAGTGGCCTGCCGGGTGGGAATGGCTTCAATCCATTTTGTGAAGTAATCTGTAGCCGTCAAGATCCACCGATGCTGCCCGGAAGATGCTGGGTGGATTTCACCAATAAAATCCAAGCCCCACTGCTGAAATGGTGCACTGATTTCCACCGGCTTGAGAGGCAATGGCTGTAATTTCTGTTTTCCTTGAAAAATTTGACACTCATGACAGCTCTTTACCGCTTTATACACATCAGAAAATAAAGAAGGCCAATAGAAACCGGCTCTCAAAATCTTATTAGCCGTGTTTTTCCAAAATAAGTGACCCCCACAGTCACCTTTATGGAAATCATCTACTGTTGTTTTTGCTTCCTCTTCGACCAAACAGTTCAACAAGATGCCACCGGGATCCTTCCAATAAAGTGCAGATTTGATAATGCAAAATTTAGCAGCCTTTAGCTTCAATGTTCTAGCTTTATTTCTAGGCATTCCAGGAGGTGCAGATAAGTTTTGAAGCACATAAACTATATCAGCATACCAAGGAGAAGACACAAAGATATCGGACACCTGTAGAACTGAATTTTCTTCATCTTCATCGGACAAGGCAGCAATCAGATTTATATCAAGAACATGAAGGTTTGTTTCAGCCATCAACTTAGCTAGACCTTGACCTTGTTTGCACTAAAACATCCTTCACAGCTGCATTAGGAACATATGATAAAACATGAGAATTCAATATGTAAACTCAGAAATCTTTCAATGCTTTGATCAGGGCCAATGCTTGCTTTTCAATGATATTATAATTCAGCGCCTCGTCTCTTATGATGCGGCTGAAAAAAGCTATGGGCCTCTCAACTTCATCTCTCTTTTGCATTAACACGGCTGCCAATGTATGCTGAGAGGCGAATGAAAACAAGATAAAATCCTGTGTATAATCCGGGCTAATCAAAGTTGGGCTGAAGATAAGACTACCTTTATCAAATTAAAAGATTTCACCGCCTCTTCGGTCCATCTTAGCTCGCTGTCCTTCTTGAGCATATTGGTTATCTCTCTGAGATGTTCAGCAAGATTGGGAATGAAACGATGCAGAAAATTCAACTTACCATTAAAGGACTGAATTTCTTTCTTGCTGCGGGGTTGCTCCAATTGCTGAATTGCTTCCACTCGTGCAGGGTCTATACGAATGCCATCTTTAGAAATGATATGGCCGAGCAGCTTGCCTTCACTCATAGCAAAAAGACTCTTCTTCGGATTCAATGAGATGCCATATTTTCTACACTTTTCAAACACCTTAGTCAAATGAAACAAATGCTCTTCATCTGATTTAGAAAACACGGTCAAATCATCAAGATAAACAACTAAAAACACATCCTTCTCATTCGCAAAGGCCATGTCCATTGCCCGCTGAAATGTAGCACCCGCGTTCTTCAATCCAAATGGCATCTTGGCATAATGAAATGTACCCCATGGAGTAGTAAAGGCTGTCTTGTCACGGTCATCTTCGTGCACCAAAATCTGATTATATCCGGAGTAACCATCAAGCAATGACATCCTAGATTTCCCCACAACCCGCTGCAATATGTGGTCCATCTTGGGCAGCGGATAATTGTCCTTTAATGACACTTTGTTCAGATTTCTAAAGTCTATACACAAGCGAATCTCACCGGTTTTCTTCCTCACGGGCACCAAGTTTGAAATCCAATCGGAAAACCGGATTGGCACTATGATTCCAGACTTATACAACCTGTTGACTTCCTTCTCAATCAATAGCAACAATTTAGGATTAATTCTTCTCAACTTTTGCCGGAAAGGCTTTTGATTTGGCTTTATAGGAATGGTATGCTGAATAATGCTTGTGTCATAAGTTTTCAAATCTGAATAATCCCATGCAAAAACGTTAGAATACAGAGACAATAATCTGATATACTCTTGCTTTACCTTAGGCGGCAATGCCTTTGAAAGTTTCACCATCTTTGGATTTGCAGCTGTCCCAAGGTTCACATCTTCAACTCCTTCGTCCGTTGGTCTCAAAGTTGGCTTGCGGGCCACATCATCCTGATCAAACAATTCCTCCAAAGGAATCAATCCTTTTGGAATGTGATTGTCCTTGAGCTGCAATACATCCATCTGATTCACTCCTTCAGCTTCCATATCTATTGAGATATCCTCGAACTTACCCTTAACTTGCAGAAAATCTTCAATTTCTTCGTCATCTTGGAACACTTGCCAACACCTTTGATTATCTGGAACTGTAGGACGATGTTTCACATATATTTCGAACTTATTGCTGGAATTCATGGGTATTTTCAGATTACTTGCTGCCTTAGCCAATGCATCCGCAACACCATTTTGAATCCGGGGCACACATGTCAAAGTATGTTCAGAAAATCTTTTCAAGATATCTAAAACAGCATTTCTATAAGCTCTCATGCGAGGATGTTTAGCCTGAAATTCACCTTTCACTTGCTTGATAACTAATTCGGAGTCGCCATATACCGCTATCTTCTTTGCCTTTAACTTCCGAAGGATTTTCAGACCAGCAATAAGAGCTTCATATTCCGCCTCATTATTTGAACAATCAAATGCCAATTTATAAGAACATACCCGTACCTTGCTTGGAACTTGATCTTGGGCTGAGAATGGGCTTCGAATCCACACACCTATACCAGCACCATCGCTGCCCACTGCACCATCAAAATCCATGGTCCAAAGACCCTCTTCATCATCTTCTAAGTGCTGAAAATCTGATTTTGATTCATGTTCTGCTTGCTGCCCATTTATTTCTGCAATTGGCCTTATGACGGCAGACCTTTCTTCACTTTCCTTTCTCAAAACATCCCTGAAATTTTCTGAAATGTCTGGTATATCTTCTACTTGAACTAACTGACTATCTACCTCATTGAAACTTTCGCAAACAAAACAAAAGATTCTAAATCTGTTTGTACATAATTTACAGGATGATTTACAGGCCTTTCCTTACTAGTGATCATGTATTTCATCTTTTGTTCCCGATATAACTTTCTCATTTGACTGAAAACAGGAATTGTAGCATATGAAAAATCAAGCTAAATTGTACCTTTGAGTTTGGCTCCCCATGACCTTGACAACAACATGCCAAACCGTGGAGGGATATCCGCCACCACCACATCCATCAAAACATTCTTCGCTGGAATTTGATCTAAACTCACCACTAAGTATTTGATCAAACCAATACATCTTACCCGGCTGGAATCAAATGAATACAGATCATGATACTTTCTAGTGATGTCAAGTCCCAACTTCTCCATGATTGTTTTTGGCATCAAATTATGTGAAGCTCCCGAGTCAAACATGGCATTGTGTAACACAAACTCATGCAAACGCAAACTGATATAAAACGGAGGAATATCACTCTCGGGAGACTCACCATTCAAAGCTGGCCCAAAGATCAATTTCGGCTGATCATCTTGTACATTCACCATGTCAAGCATTGGGTCAACATTCAGCAATTTAGAAATTTGACCTCGGTAAGTGGCATTCTTCATGACCTCCGTTAAAGGAATAGATATCTTCAACTTTGCAATCTCATTCTCCAAACTGAAAACTGGAAACTTCTCACCTTCTTTTGCCGGATTATCTCTTTTCTCAGCTTTATCCTTTGGTGCATTCGATGGCTGATCTATCTTAGCTGCCGATGATGTTTGAGTTGATGATGGACCGGCTATATCTTTACCTTTTGAAGAAACCGAATCATTCTTTGCTGCAATGTCTTTCTTTTTCTGCACGGGATTTATAGGAATAGCCCGGCTTCTCAATTGCCTTTGCTGTCCTTGCTGAGCTGATAATGCATTCAAGTACCCTCTTTGATATTCTTCAGATTCTTATTCAAGTATCATATCATTTGACAAAATATAATGCTCATCTTGGGGAAAAACAGAATTACTCACCAACTCATCTTCTTCCGTGATATATGTAGGCATATCATCAGGGGTAAAGAAATGATTTTCCTCGCCAACATTATCACCCTCATCTTCAGACTCTTGACTAACAAAATTCTGCTGAAACGGTGGTTTCATTTGCTGTTGAGCTGCCGTGTCTTGTGCCTTTGTTTCACGCTGCTTGATTCTATATTGTTGCTGCGGTTGACCTCTGAAATTGGGATTACGAATCTGAGGCTCCGGCTTGTCAATAGTCATCTTTTCAAGTGCCTTCTTTATCTGCTCAAGAACCTGATTTGATGTGGATGCTTCCTCCTTGATTGTAACTCGCTTTTCCGCCTTCATCCTTGCTCTTTTATCATTTAAATTTGCCTCAACGCTGACAGCAATTTTCTGCATCTCTTCCAATGTAGGTGGATCTCTGTCTCTCAATGAATAAGCCATCTCCGGATCAAAACCATCCGGGAACTTGAGAAGTGCTGATTTTCTAGATGGCCTCAAATCATCGGGAATAGCATTATAAACTGTATTGAATCTGATTATGTAATCTTGAACTGACTCACCCGGATTACGCTTGAGGTTGTTGTATTCGGCATTGATTTGAAGCGGATCCTTTCTGATTTCCCACCGATCTAAAAACTGATTCTGAAGTGCTTCCAAAGTAGTGATGCTATTGGCTGTCAACCCTCTGAACCATTTTCTAACTTCTCCTGCAAATGTTTGCACGAATAACCGCATGGTAACATCCTCTTCATCTAACTCATATAGATCAAAAAATGTGGTCATCTTATCGATATGTTGCTGAGCTGTAATACTTTGCGGAGTGCCATCAAACATGGGAATTTTACTTTGGTAATCAGCTGGCATATCATGAAGATTTGCAGGTAAAACCAATGAGGCAAATCGGGCAGCCATTGCTCTAGGTGGGGGAGTAGGATGTGTATGAAGTGGAGGAGCTGTAATAGCAGGCAAGGATAATTTTAGGGGCGAATGTTCGCCCTTTGGCAAAATTAAGGGGTTTTAAATTTTTAGTGGGCGAATATTTTGTATCATAGTACATTTTTACAAATCACCTCAAATAGCCCACCTTATTTTAAGGGAGAGGGTAAAAAAGGTAAATTTAGCCCTTGAAATTAGGACTTACAACCTTCCATTCGCCCATTTTCAAGAATAGGTTTTATTTAAGTGAATCCATTCGCCCATTTTCAAGAATAGATTTTATTTAAGTGAATCCTATGGGCCAAATACCATATTTATAAAAAACGTATGGTAAATTAATAAAAATATAAATAAATGAGAGGTATGGTAAATAAATAAATAAAATTTTATATTTACTCCATAAGTCACCTTATATACATGTAAGGGTGTAAACAAATAAAAATATAAGTAAAGTGGAGGTATGGTAAATAAATAAAACGTCTTTTTATACATACTCAAAAGGTATGGTAAATAAATAAAAATATAAATAAACTAGACGTATGTAAATAAATAAAACCTCTTTTTATATTTAGTCCATAACCCTCGTTCTATTTATGAAGGCTCAAGAAAGAGGTTTTATTTAAGTGAATCCTATGGGCCAAATACCATATTTGTAAAAGAGGTATGGTAAATTAATAAAAATATAAATAAACGAGATGTATGGTAAACAAATAAAACATTTTTTTATATTTACTCCATAAGTCACCTTATATTTACGAACACTAAAAAAATGGGTTATATTTAGGTGAAACCTATGGCCAAAATACTATGGGACAAATACCATGGACTAAATTGTTATTAATACCATGCAAAAAACCATTATTAACCAAAAATGGCACATGGTATTGACTCATGGTATTCACCAAAATGGCACATGGTATTGACCCATGGTATTCACCTGGAATGTAGCCTATTTAAATGGGGGAATTAAACCAGCATGTAGCCTATGCTAAGATTCACTAGGACTTTACAAAGTTTTATTATTTAGTGAAAGACTCGCCAAGATCTTACAAGATTTTATAATTGAGTAAAATATTCGCCATGCCTGGTGAGAGATTCGCCAAAAAATTATATATACATATTATATTATTGATAAAATCGCCTTCCATTTTTCCTATATACCATGGAGATTCGCCCATTTGTTATATTTATAAATTTAAGGGGGGTTCTTAAAATTTTCCCTGATAGCAGGGATTATTATAAGAGGAGGTGTAGTTTGTGGAGTTGGAGGAGTGGGAGGTGTGGGAGATGAAGGAGGAGAACCGGCTGCTGATTCAGGATAGGTGATTATAGGTGAAACTGCAACATAAGGAGGGTAAGACTCTTTGTGAGCCGTGATAGTAGATCCAATGTGATCAGAGATACTCTCAACAAAATCAGCAAGGGTAGTGGCTTGAACACTTGACTGAAGATGTCTTAAAATGAAATTTTCAACCAATTTATTATGTCTCTCAAACTCAATAACAGCTGCAAAATCAGGGTCAAGAACTAGAGAATTGAGCGCACTTTCAGACTTAGCTTTAAACAGAGACAACTCAAAGCTTTCATCAAAATCTAAATCTTCAAGATAATCAAAAATAGCTCGGCATGAATGAGATCTGAAAATGGTTTTGGGATCTGTAGCCAGCTTGTTTTCTCAAAATGACTAGGAAAGAAAAAGAATTCAACCTGTGAAAACTCTCAACCTATCATCCACGGCTCAGAGTTAACAAATACATGGGGATAAGATGTCAAAGAAGCGCTATGCTCACAAGCTCACGGAGATTGACTGAAGCAGCGTTTATCTACTTGCGCTGATGTAAAACAAGAGCGTTTTCGAAGGCTACCTGGCGTAACTTCAGGCTCCGTCTAAGACTTATGAAATAACACATCAATGAGCAAAAGATCAGTTTGTTCTCCCCAGTATGGTCGCCAGTATGTTAGCACTTGAAATTTCACCTCAGGCTGAAAAGGCAAACCTCAAAGCTACATCAAACCATTCAGCCTCATAGCTAGCCCTACGGGGCAGGAGAAGGCTCTCTCCGGTCAATCTCGGTAAATTTTCAATAGGAAGAGATGACCAATCAAGGTAACACTGATATTAGGCTAGTAAACTGATTATAAAGGTTGATTTGGGGGTTTTTGGGGTTTTTGGTGGCAAATTGAGGAACTGCAATTTAGGGTGCGGGGATTGGACACAGTTTCTGCAGGGGGGTCTTTGGGGCAAGGTAGGAACCTCTATTGATGTCTTTAGCTGAAAGGGATGATTAAGAAGAAAGATGAGAGAGCTAAAGAGAGCAAACAATGGATTTGAATTCTCTTTAGACAGCAGAAAACATAGAAATTAAACAAATTTAAAAGCAGAGCATGGCTAGCATGAATTCTAGCTTTATCACTTCATTTGTTTAATATGCAGCAGTATAGAAAGGAAATGAATCACATAACAAAGCTTACAATAACATGTAGAAACACACCATCAACACATGAGTCCACAAGAATCCCAAAGATGACTGCAAAACCCTGGTCTTCCTTAGCCAAAAATTGCAGAGATACAAGTGAAATATATAATGATAGCTCCTCCCTCAAGAGTCCAACCATGAAAATGAGCAAAAGAGTGCATAATATAGATGATCTAACCTCTTTCCCCACCTCTAGGGGTCGAGCTCCCCTTCCTAGGAGCTGTTTCAACTACTTCTAAATTGAGCACTAGATAATAGGCAGTCAAAACAACTTTCCTCTATAAGTTAGGAAACCTATCCATACATTAAATATTTACCATTTACATTCAAGAAACTTCTAGAAGAGTTAAACAAGAATAAAAGTGTCTTTGAGTCATGATAGTTACATAAAAATCCATCATCTAGAACCCCAAAAAGTCAAACTAGGTGAAAACAGTGATTTTCTGGCCGAACTGGTAAAATCTGGCATAAATTCCTCAACGGGTCGCGCACACTTTCTCAACGGGTCGCGCACTTTGGAGCTCTGTTTGGAGGCCTTCCCGGTGTTAGAATGAGGTGCAAGATAGCTCGTTGGAAAGGTCTCTGCGTCTACTTTCCAACCCAACTGGAATTTTTGGATTTGGATGTCATTTGCCCAGTCAAAAGTCAATTCTCCCAAGACTACTTCTGCAGCTCAAAAAAGGGGCAGAAAGTCAAAATTTGGCTGTATTTTGACCTTTTGGAGGCCCAAAACTCCATAAAAACTCAAATCCATCCATAGGCATGTGTAACTTTGCATGAAAAATCCAAAATGTTGAGTTTTTGCAAAACGGAGCTACGATGACAAAGGGTCTCACCGGGGGTGAGACCCGTTGAGAAGCCAAAACCTGTAAATTTCCCAAAAATGCCAAAAATGAGCCAAAACTTCCAAATTTTTTTGTGCTTGGAGCTGTGAAGAGGCTAGTGGGTGTCATGATCCTTGAGGTATGCCTCAGCTAAGATACGGTGTGGGTTGGTCTTCTTCTTCCGCCTAAGAGCCTCGGACAATCTCCTTTGGAACATTTTCATTTTTGCCTTGCAAACATGCATCCTCGCCCAATAATGATTCTTCATGTTCCTTAGCAGCTTTTTCTCTTGGTTGGCCTTAGCCAACAGCCTCTCCAAGTGAGCATTCTCCTGAATGAGCAATGACTCTCGGTCAGCAGGCAATGGATCACCGGGCCTCCTACGGTTTAGGACTCGGTCACTACGAATCCTTCAGAGCTCATCAAGTGCCTTCTCCTCCTCTAGTTGTGTGTTCCGCTGCTCTAGATAAGTGATGGTCCATTGGGCACCCTCAAGTCTCCACTGCAAAACATCATTCTCGGCCCTGAGATGCTGAATAATCTCCTTTGCCTCTTGGCTAGGAGAACTGACCTCGAGATCAATCACTGGATCCTCATGAACCATGGGCTCTTTGCCCCTCTGCAATACCTGTTCTGGTGAAGAAAGCGAGGCCCCTTCCACCTGATGTGGAGATAACACTCGTTGATCTGAAGATGAAGGCGAGACCCCTTCCACCTGCTGTGGAGATAGTACTCGCCTAGCTGCTGCAAATAAGGCCCTTGGGCCTTTCTGATATGTGACCAAAGGAATGGAGCTGACATGTCGGGCGACGGGAGCATCAGGCTGCTGAGATGGTCCTCCCTCCTCATGAATGGCCTCCTGATGTGGCTGAGGTGGCACTGTGAAAAACTCACGGGAGATGAACTCCTCCCATGAGATGCCCTGCTGAGTCAACTGATGAGAGACTATGAGCTGGATCAAACCATAGTGACAAAGGCTCCTGTACTGCTGAGCCGGGGTCTTCCTCTACAACATGGGCACCATCCTCTGAATGTTATGAAACAGGAAGACCGGGAGGTTCATCATCCTCACTCGGGTGAAATGCATCAACAGGCGAATGTGATATGAATACACCTGTGAAAATCTGCCCTCACATGTAAAATAATGCATGATAAGTCTCATGAGGGGAGCATACTCGCTCCGGAGAAATCTGGATGGGAAGACACCCGTCAATAGTCTCACAAATGATGGCCGGACATAAGGCTCAAAGTGAACAAAATCAAGTAACCTGCGCTTAGGCCACACCTCACCCACATTCGGTATCCCTGTAGCCTCTGAAATCACCTCAGGTGTCAATATGAAGTTTACCCCTGCAAGAGTGACATGTCCATCATGGAGGTGTAAGACAAACAAGCAGGCCAACTCTCTATGATGCTGAAGCTGAGAGACCCTCTCACAAAACTGATAGCAAGACATGTACCGGAAGCAATTCACTGCCAAAGGACAAGCTTGTAATTCTGCCAAAGAGGTAGGCTCCTCCCGCTTATGATGTCCTCCCTTACCTCCTCTACGAGGCCTCCTCTGTTCCTCAACCTCTGTAGATGATGAATGGTCATCACTTTGCTCATAAGTTTCAGTTTCTGACATGGTTTTGGAGCAAAATGGACAAACTGAAGGACAAATTGAACTGTTGTCTCTGCCTGCAAAAGTGCTGAACTCTATGCTGTTTCAAGGGGAAAAAAACATGAGGGGAATGTTAGGGGAGGGAACTTCTTAACAAGGAATGGGAATATATGAAAATAACAGGGAATTTCAAGGGAAATTTTACAAATGATCATGCTTATAGGAACATGTATTTGAATTTAGGAAATCATTTGCAAAGGTGTTTGTATATGGGATAAAAACATGTGTGATAATAAACATGGAAGGAGCATACATGTATCAATAGGGACATAGGGAAACCATACACCAAATTTACTTATAGGAGTTCATGTGTATCATAAGGCAAATTTTTTAATAAGGAGTACATGTACATTGTTTTAACATAGAGGGAAGGTTTTCATGTACAAGGGGATGTCAAGGGCATGTAGAGGATATGTACATGACTTTAGATATACAGCAATATTTATTTTCACATGACTCTTTTCTTTATTTGCAAATGTATCTTTTCTTTTTGCTTTTATTTTTGCATGTGTATGGTAGAGGGAATTAGGGTTTTGTGTGCTTGGGAGAGAGGTAGGGTTTATAGATTAGGGATGGGGGAAAAAGTTTACATTTTATGTACAAATAATATGGGACAGAGATGAAAGCATGACTGTAAATGAAAGGGGAAAAGAGGGAAGGAACCAAATGGGACAAAATTACTTGAAACAGTCACAAAACCCTAGCATCATTTGCATACAAATATTGCAGCCATATCAATCCATTCATTTGCAATTTCTGAGGTTAGAATCATAATACACAACCTTATTTTCATCATCAACCTTCAAAACAATGAGTAAGACCCTACCTCGAGCAATGTAGATGAATTGAAGGGAGGTTGAGGAAATTTGGTTGAAGTTTGATTGCAGACAGCTGAACGGGTCACGCAGGCTCCTCAACGGGTCGCGCACAGCCCAACGGGTCGCGCCCGTAGTAAATTTACACTGCTGGAGTGCCCTGGACGGGTCGCGCACCGCCCAATAGGTCGCGCACAGGCTTGAACGGGTCGCGCACCTGCTAACTGCCCGAAATCACTGTGTTTTCGCCTCTTTCGCCTATCACTCTCTCACAATCTCTCTTGCAAGCTTTGAAATGCACAATGAGAGTGAAAGGAGGGAATATTACCTTTTATAATCTTCATTTGAAAAAATTTCATCCATAAACCCACTTTATAAAGTCTATTTTGACACTTTTTTAAAACACTGATTTTTTGGTTTCCTTTATCCTGAAGTTGACTTTTTGAGTGCTTTGACCTTATTCTTTTTGCAGGTAGATCATCTGAAGGACTGTGGCAAGGGGACCAGGGTTGTTGCTGCCTTTTTGAAGACTTTTTGGAAATTTATTCTTTTTACAAAATTTATCATGACCTTGGATTTTAAAAACAGAGTTTTTAAATCCAAGGTTAGAAATGAACTGTACATGATGAAAATATCAAAGAAACATGTTTACCATCCTCCCTCTGGCTTGCTGGTCACTCAAGGACTTTCAGAGACATGACCTCGCAGAGACAAATGACCAAAACCCTAGACCTAGAATTTTGACATTAAGACACATCAAGACAAACTTGAAAAACTCAATGACTGATATGACCTGATCCAGCAAAGCCAAGAGAGATATGAATAGACCAGCTCCTCCATCAGGGTTATGGCATGCCTAACGGGATGCAAACTTTGACACTGATGAGACACCTACTAATGCAAATGCAAAGAGCTTTGATCACTGATGGAGGGCTTTCAAGACCGACACTAACAAGTTCCACGTGGAGAGAAACAAACCCATGGAGACTCCTCTAGCGAGGAATTGGAGGAAGGAAGATGCTACTTCAGGAAAAGTAATGGAGGCTACTATTTACAGGCAGCTTGTGGGTTCACTTATGTATTTGGTGAACACATGACCAGAAATGTGTTATGCAGTTAACCAGCTTAGTCAAGCAATGGTTAAGCGAACCAAACTATATTGGAAGGCAGCTAAACATGTGTTGAGATACCTCAAAGGCACCACTCAATTTGGTCTTTGGTACATGCAGACAAAGGGAGTGAATATATAGATGAGGAAGATCCTTGTTGGATTATTTGGTCATTAGATGGATCCTACATTGATTTAATGTGACAATCAGAGTTGTATCAAACTCTCTGAGAATATAGTTTTTCACGATCGATCCAAGCATATCGACATCTAGTATAACCATCTTAGATATTGTGTGCAGAGGCGGATCATGTTGATAGACTACATTCCTACATAAGAATAGGATGCAAATATCTTAATTAAGGCAATGTCAAGAGGAAAAATCGAGTTCCGTAGAGATAGGATTGGGGTATCTAATAATCCCTTTCTTGTTTAGAGGGAGTGTTGAAAATACAGTAAGAAAATGCTAATTTAATTTTCCCTTGAATTAAATTAGGAGAAAATTTTAATTCTACATCACAAGATAACTTATAGGAGTTAAATAAGTTAATTTCACTTAGTTGACTCAGTTATTCGAGTTGAGTGTCTGACTTGAGTCATGTAGAGTGCTTCCTACTTTTTAGGAGCCCTGGTTGTTTTTATTTTGAATTGTAATAAATTAATTCAGTTTAACTGAGTTAAAGTCAGTTAAACTAGTTCCAGCTGTTCGAGGAACTTGTAGGAGGTCTAGCAGTGGGGTGTAGCTTCAATGTTCAATTAACTAATAATTCAGCCATAAATAACCCATGCATGTGTGATCTATGAGTTACCCAATTGAGATTGGAGTTCAAGGGAAGTGTACTATCAGTTGCACAATCATCCAAATTGTACATATGGTGCATGTAATCGTAGGAAGCCCTATGATGAATTGCGCAATTCCAATTAAGGAATTTCCCTAATTAATAGGGTATAATTCCCAAGGAAACAATGCAAGGAAATAAGGACTTGGGTAAGCAGAAAATTGGTTAAGTATTGGCCAAGGCTTGTCTAGGAAGAAAATATACAGATAGAGATAGTGTAGAAGTTGCTCAGGCTTGAGCAAAGCATTATAATCTTCTCATATTTTTTTGATTAGTGAAATATACAGACAACAAGGGTTTTTGGTTGTCACTTTCCCCAGGAAATCATTGTGTAATGTGTTGGTTGAATTATTTCTCTTGTACGCTTCATGATTTCGCGATCCTTAATTGTTTCCACAGTTGGTAGAGTAGATTCAAGTCTATTGTTTTAGTAGATTACAATTAGCAGTTTGAATCTACAAGGAATTTTTACATTTTGGAGCCTATTTTTACTACCATGTCTTGAAATAATCAAGGAAGAAGCTTAAGCCGACATCAAAATTTGGGGTGTTTTTGGGTTACACATAAACTCCCCACAACTACTGTGTGTACTTTCCATCCCTCATAATGACAGTTGTGTGAAGGGATGTAAAGTTTGATGAGGAGAACGTGATGTGGTGCTCTCTTGAGAGGGAGCTTCAAATCCCACCAGGAGAGGATCTTTTAGCTCTAAAGGAATAACCTCAAGAAGTTGTGGAACAGTAGCAAATTGAGGAGTGGAGAGTGGAGACATCCACTCAATCATAACCATCTAGAGGAGGCATAAAAATAACCATAGAAGCTAAGAGACTTTTGCAGGATGCAAGGGATAATGTGGGTGCTCCTTCAAATTTTTGTAGGCAGAGAAGGTCACCTAAGAGGTACACTAGCTACATGGATCTAATGACTGAGCTTGTATTGATTGGGCCATCCTCTTTCAAGGAAGCATTAGAGAAACTTGTATGGGTTGATGCAATGGTTGAAGAATATGAATCCATTGTAAAGAACAATGTTTGGGAAGTGATACCAAGGCTAGCAGATAAATCAGTAGTGAGTTTGAGATGGATCTTCAAGGTGAAGAAGGAAACAAACAGAAGCATAGAGAAGTATAAGGCCAGATTTGTGGCCAATGGGTACTCTCAAGTGGAGGGAATTGACTACGAGGAGACTTTTGCTCCTGTAGCAAGTTACCATTAGATCAATTTTTACATTGGTTGTGCAGATGGGATGTAACATCCACCAGATGGCTGTAAAAACAACATTTCTTAATTTTCTTATTGAGGAGGATGTGTACATCGAACAACCATAAGGTTTTGAGACTTTTGATCGGGAGTCTCATGTGTGCAGACTCAAGCGAGCGTTACCCGGCCTCAAACAAGCACCCCAGGATTGGTACACCAGGATCAATAGCTATCTCACCAGTTTGGCCTTGGTTCTTAGGAAGGGTTGGTCTTTTCATGCATCCCTAGTCTCCCACCTTTGATCCATTTACGATGTCAATCCCCATTATTTGATAGATATTTATCTTATGTAGATAGAAGTGAACTCCCTAGATCTATTGGCTTGATCTAGAAATAAAAGAGACAAAAGGACTTAATATTTCCTTAAATAAAGAAGAATATCAAGGACATACCTACCTAGAATCTAACACAAGTTCTCCTCTTCTCCTTGCTTGTAAGATTTAGATCCAACTCCAAATGCTATAAATGGAACCTGCAAAACAAGTAAAACAAGCAAGAGAACTACAACATACAAATAACATATACTAACATCTCTAAACAATGATTCAAGAAGTAATTAAATGATTGATATGTAATACATATGCATCAAAGAGGCATAAGTGTAGGAAAACGAAGCACTTTTTGTATCAACGAATGTAGGAGAAGTTACAACCTTTTACAAATCTTGACCTTCTATATGTCTCCAAATTATCTTGTCCTTCCTTTGCCACAAACAAAGCCTTCAATCACAACTCAAGTGCATGGATGGATAATGGATCCCTATGCACAAAGTATGATCCAGGGTGTCAAAAATATGGTCAAAAATTAAAGTGCTCAAAATCACTCGAAACTAGTGCCAAATCATAGATATCGTCGTTCTAATTCCAATGACACTTAAATCACCTCAATACGACATTGCATGAAAGTTATTTTGTTCTGAAGTTTTTGGAAAATAGCTAAAAATTCAACTTACATGCTTGACTGGGCTACTAATTGGGCAGACTGTACAAGTGACGCGTGTTGAAAAATGCAACGAGAAATTCTCAACTTGATTTTTCCTTGATTAAATTGATAAAATTCGAATTTCCACATCAGCAGACAACTTAGATGCAATTAAATTGTGTGACATGGCTTATGTCACCCAGTTTACTCAGCAAATTCAAGTTGGAGGAGTTAGAGTTCAGTTAAGCATGTGTGATTGCTAATTTGTAGTAATCAAAGTCAATTATCTCAAGTCGGTTTCAGTTAAACTAGTTCCAACTGTTGGAGAAACTAGTGTAAGGTCAGTTGTGCAGTGGGGCTTTAGTCAAACTCAATGATCAATCATCCCAAAATAGCTAGGGTATGCAGAGAATTCTTGTTCCTTGACTCCGACGAATATTCCAAGGCAATGTAACATCAGTTGTAGACTAGTCTTGAGTGTATAGGTGTTGCATGCAGTCAAATGATCAACCTTGGGAATTGTGCAATCCATTTTGGAGAAATTCCTAAATAATAGGGGCCTAATTTCTTAAGGAATTGCGCAAGGAATAGGGGCTCAAGCAGAGGCAGAAATTGACTAAGTCTGGGTCATAGCTTCTCAATGAGCAGAGAGATAGGTTATTCACTTACGGGTTGTTCTTAGTTGAGAAAAACAATTGTAATACATCTCTATTCATCATATTAACTCAAGCAAACATTGGGGTTTTTAGTAGATTGCTTTTCCTAGGAAAAATATTGTGTGCATGTGTGTTATTTCTCATTGAATGTTTGTGATTGATGTTCTAAATTATGAATTAACTTCTGAAGAGTAGTAGAGTAGGTTTGTGTCTTGTGATTTTGATTAAAATTTCATGAGTAGTTGCAAATTTACACCATAATTTTTACGTACAGGTGACGTCCGCAAGTGATTGTGGAGGTATGGCGGACATATGGGCCAATCACGTGTTGGCATGTGACATGACCATAACAGGACAAATAGTAGATTTTTATTGGTTAATGAGGTTTGGGTTGGACCAATCATGAGGTGCCACATGGCCCAATGGGAGGGCTCCATGTGGCCCTTGGGTTCTGTGCAAAAATTTATCTAGGTTTCAACTGAACCCGTTGGAATCAAACCCACGACCTCACCACAAAAAACCAGCCACCGAACCACCAGACCATCGGACATGCTTATTAACACAATGGACATTGGATATATTTAAATTTGAAATGTTTTGGCATTGGCAGAGGGGGCGGGGCACATGGACCCATCCCCGCGTTATATGGCACGCGACGTGCCTATGGCGGAAGTGGAGGGACCAGACGGTTATCCCTGGCCCCAAGTCTTATTCGAATACCATGACCATAGGCGGGGGAATTAGAGGAGGAGGATTGGCGCGTGGCCTAGCCCGCGGTCACATGGCCCGCAACACGACCAAGGGCAGAGTGTCGTTGAGCACGTGGCCTCTGGCTCTGGCCCCAAGCCACATGAACCTCCATATGACCAAAACCAAGGGCAAAGTTTCGGTGTGAGTGCCCAGTTAGTAACCTGATAAAATACACAAATTGTGATAGAATTCGCGCTGAAACCACATGAAATTGTTGCTCAACAATTCTACCAAAGAAGGGATTATTTGCCTCGTTTGCCAGTTTGGTCATTGTTCAACCTTTTTTAGCACAAGAAGAGCCTACACAGGGGTTTTTTGGTATTCTGGACACAATTACAGCATTATTTTTGTGATTTTAGCATTATATGTTGATATAATTTACATTTTCATCATATAATATAAAGCACGAACATTGGAAGCTAGACTCGGAGACGTAGCGCAGGAGGGGTGAACTTCGTCATCAAATTATTGTTTGTGTGATGCTACATATTGTCTATTTTCTCTGGTTATATCTGCAAAATTTAACTAAAAATACTAAGTTTATGTGCTTTTTTAATTTTGATCCATTTCCCACAAGACATAATCTAGCTTGCACAATTTTCCAAGAAACCTTCAATTTGTAATTTTCAAATCACTTTGGTATTATAACATCGTTTTTTTGAAGGTTTGACTATTTTTGCGAGTGTTTTTGAATGATTACAAGGTCTAAGTTGAAAAGAGGATAAGGAGTACTTGAAGAACCAAATCCTCAAATTGGTTCAATGAGGTCACAAACTCCAAAAACTCCACAAGCCATGGAACATGAAGAAGGACACGAGTTGATGTCTGAGGATGAGAGAGCTTTCAAAAATGCTTTCTATGATATGTCTAAGATGGTGAAAGTGTTGTATGAAGAGAGAACAACAAGGTTTCAAGGAGAAATTTCAAATCAACAAAAAGGTAATGGTGGTGATGGGAGAAAGCCTCCACCTCCACCTCCTCCTCCACCTCAATATTCACCTCCATCCTCACCTCCTTCAACACCTAGTCATACTCCTCCTAGATTTGCAAAAGAACATGAGAAGTCTACTTTTCTTAAGCTTGATGTCAAGTTTCAATTGTCTATGTACAATGGGGAAGTAAATGTTGGATAATTGGGTTCATCAAATTGAAGTCTATTGTAGGATTCAAAGGGTTAAGGATGATGTTACAAATATCTAGCTTGCTTCTCTTCATTTGGAAAGTGTAGCCCTCATCTGTTGGGAGGCCAGAAGTCAAGAAGAATCGAATAAAAGTGGTGAAATTATCTCTTCTTGGAATGATTTTGTAACTGCATTGAAGAGGCAACTTTATCCATTAGTTTATATGCAAAAAGACATTATGGATTGGAAAAAGTTTAGGCAAGCTAAAGGTCCAAGTGTTCAAAGATACAAACAAGAATTTAGAAGAAGAGCTTTAATCTTGGGTGTTGATTTGTCTTCACAAGACACTCTGCTTAAATACATAGGTGGGTTACATAGTTATTTGAGGCATACTATAGTTATGTTTAATCCCACCAATCTAGATGAAGTATGTGTTCAGGAAACTCATTTAGAATCAAGAGGCAAGAATGTTCCTCAAGAGACTAGCAAGAAACCATCCAAATCTGGAGACAAAGGAAAGGGGAAGTTTAAAGGCAAAGGCAAAAAGAATGCTACAGTCAAGAAAGAGGGAGAGAAACTTACCTGTAAACATTGTTCAAAAGAAGGCCATGATGAAGACCATTGTTGGAAACTACATCCAGAAATGAGACCAAAGAAGTTCAATAACAAGGGGAAACAAAAGATTGTTGCAACAACTCAACAAGATCTAGGATCTGATTCAGGTGATGAAACCAAAATCACAGCCATGGGAATTAAAGGTAAATCTTCTAATACAAGTACTAGCTCTTCTAGTAAGTCTATTGAGTCTCAATATGATAAAGAAAGAATTAAGCTTTTTCATATCAAGGTCATTACAAAACATACAAAAGTTGATACATTGTTTGATAGTGGATCCCAAGTCAATATTATCTTTGAAGCTATTGTCAAGAAACTAAACTTAGAAACTACACCATCACTGTGAAGATGTCAAATTGCAAGTGACAAGAAAGTGTAAAATTAAATTCACCATCACTGCAAACTTTATAGATGACGTAGAGCTTGATGTTATACCAATTTACATATGTGGAATTATTTTAGGGAGTCCATATCTGCATGACCAAAAATCAATATTCTATCGTCATGAGAACAAATATCATCTTTTAAATATGGAGTTAAGTATATTGTTAGATCACATCGCAAGAAGATGAACTTAACTCTTGTAAGTGTTGGTTAGATGAAAGGCTTGTTAATGCTAATAAGAATTTTGTATTGTTGATGATTAAATCTAAAAAAGTTGTTGAATCTGAATCTTTCAAAGGATGTGATTATAAACTCAAGCATGATTTAGTTGAATTTGTTAACATTTATGACAAGATGTTTCAGAACCTTAAGGGTTTCCTCCTAAAAGATGAATCCAACATGAGATTTATTTGCAATAGGATGCACCTCTTTCAAACATTGGCATGTATAGAATGTCAGTTTTGGAGAATGCATAAATCAAGAAGCAAATTCAAGAGTTTCTTGAAAAGGGGTCATTATTCCTAGCACGTCTCCTTGTGGTCTCCTATTGTTTTGGTTCCAAAGAAAAATGGTACATGGCACATGTGTGTGGAATTTAGAGCTTTGAACAAAATCACAGTAAAGGATCATTATCCTCTTCCTCACATTGATGATTTTCTAGATCAGTTAAAGGATGGTGTTTACTTTACTAAGTTAGATTTGAGAAGTGGTTATCATCAGATAAGGATTGCTTAAGATGATATTTGGAAAACTACTTTCAAGACAAAACAAGGTTTGTTTCAATGGTTAGTTATGTCATTTGGGCTTTGCAATGCACTTGCAACATTCATGAGAGTTATGATGATGTGTTGAAACGATTCCTTAATGATTTTGTCTTATTCAACTTAGATGATATTCAGATTTTCAGTAAGACTCGTGAAAAGCCTATCAAGCATGTGAAACAAGTTTTAGATGTCTTGAAAAGAGAGAAATTGTATTTGAAGATGTCTAAGTGTGAATTTTGGAAAACCTCTTTGGTTTATTTGGGTCATATTATAGGAGGGGGTGAATTGAAGATTGATCCCTAAAAAGTTGAAGTCATTGTGAATTGGCCTAAACCCAACAATGTAACAGAAGTTACGAGTTTTTTGGAAGTAGCCCAATATTGGAGAAAATTTATAGCTAACTTCACACTCATTGCAGCACCATTACATACCTTAACAAGTGTGAAATAGGTCTTTCAGTGGGCAAGCAAGCAGCAAAAAGCCTTCGATACATTGAAAGAGAAAATTAGTACAGCACCAATTCTAGGACTTCTAGATCTTAAGCATCCATTTGAGATTCAAACTTATGCAAGTGATTATTCCATGGGAGTAGTTTTGATGCGACATGGTAAGCATATTTGTTATCATTCTGAAACCTTTACCAATGCAGTAATTAAATATCCAACTTATGATAAAGAGTTGTATGCTTTGGTATAAAGCGTGAAGAAATGGAAGCACTATTTGATGGGTAAAGAAGCGATTATTCAAGCAAATAGGAGATTGGTGAGTTTTGAACTGGAGCTCCCACGCCCCTGCTTCCTTGTCTCCTGCGGCCCTCCGCAGGCCTCCTGCCTAGAAACCCCTACTGCTGGGCTCTCAGTCTTCCTCCCTGACATCCCTGCAATTAGGCTCTGCCCTCCTCCTCCGGCCAGTGCTGCAGCTGGCTCCTTTCCGGCCTTTCCATGGCTGGGTCTGTCCCCTCCCAGATGCAAGACAATGAAGACCAGGCTGAGATCTTTGCCTCTCTCATTTCTGAAAATGCTACCACTCGAAACAAACCCATAGCTTCAAAGTTCGTCAAGAAACTGGCTGACATCCCAGAAATATCCCTTCCTCCTAGTTTACCAAGGAAAGCAGCGATCTCTCTAGCAGAGAGAGGACTGGTTGGTCAATTTACTGGCCTGTGGCCTTCTCCCAGAGCTATTCAAAAATGGGTGGAGCGCAACTGGAATGTGAACATCCAAGGAAAAATCACAATAAGATTATGTGGAAGAGGTTACTACACATTCCTCTTTGAAACCAAAGAAGACCGGAATCGTATCTTCAGAAACGGTCCCTATTTCATGGACTCGAGAGATCTCTATCTGAACATATGGTCCCCTAACTTCGACCCCGAAATGGATATACCTAATGCAGTCCCGGTTTGGGTCCGCTTACCCCATCTCCCTCTTCATTGCTGGGGAGATGAATCGGTCAAAGCCATTGGGAATGCGGTTGGAAAATACATCACAGATGCGAACCAAAGGACAACATGCACGCATGTGCAAGGATCTGTGTTGAAGTTGATTTAGGAAAGGGCCTTTCGGAAGCAATCAAGATCAAAGTGGACCAATGGACCCATATTCAGTAGCTGGACTATGAAAAAATTACGTTCAAATGTAATGTATGCCATGAATATGGTCATTTTGCTAATAGGTGTAGTAAACTAAAAGAAAATGAAAATGATGAAGCTAGTGAAGACACATGGGAACAAGTCAAAAAAAAGAAAACAAACCCTAAACAACCTGGCCCAAAACCAATACTTCCTCCAGAAATCCAAGCTGCATCCTTCTCCCCCCCTCCCATCTTGACCCGGCCATTACCCTCTACATCAAACCCCTTCGAATCCTTGGAGGAAGAAGATCCCTCATCCCCCCACTCTCCTCCTCCAATTAATGCTCTAGCAGTCATTCATTCCCCGTCTCAGATTCTCCCTTCACCCCCTCCCACCATAGACCGTATTCTAACAAGAAACAAAGTCAAAGAAGCAAGCAACAATTCAGAGCCACCAAAAAAAGCAGGCAGGAAATCGAATAAAGAAATAAGAGACGAAACAGTAGCCAAAGAAATGGCCACAGGTACTCAACAACCGATGGACTCCTTCTTGGCCAAGCAAAGAGGAAGTGGGGAAAAGACAAAGGAGAAGAGTGGGGCTCACCAAAAATCCAATAAGTAATGATTTTGGTCTCTTGGAATAGCAGAGGCTTGGGCTCCTCTCTAAAATTCAACGCAGCCCGGGATATCATCAGCCAAGAACAACCAGATATCTTTCTAATCCAAGAGACCAAAATGTCCAACCAAGACTTTCAAAAATTCACAAAAAGACACAAAAGCTATGAAGGAATAGCAACAGACTCACTAGGTGCCTCAGGAGGAATAGGCACACTATGAAACAGGAGGAAATGGGACCTCATCAGTCAAAAATCAACTTACTGATGGGTCAGAACTGATCTCCAAAACAAAACCAAAAAAGAAGAATTCACTGTGCTGAACATTTACGCCCCAAATCATTACAGGGACAAAGCTTGTTGTTGGGACTCTGTTACATCAGAGTTGCAGGAATGCCAAAGAAGAAAGACAGTTCTGGTTGGTGATTTGAACTTAATAAGAAACATTGAAGAAAAGATGGGAGGAAAATATCTTGCTGACCCATCAAGAGTTGTTCTGGAAGAAATAATCGAAGCCCATAAACTCATTGACATTCCACCATGTAATGGGAAATTCACATGGAGCAATAAGAGAGCAAGAACACATAATATCAAAGAAAGACTCGACAAGATCTTAATCCATGAAAGTATTGCAGCAGGATTCTCCTCCATAAAAAGCAAGATCGTCCATGCCATAGCTTCAGACCACAAGCCAGTGGTCTTGACTCTAGATATAATAGGAAATCTTGGCCCAATCCCATTCAAATATAATAAAACTTGGGACAGCAAGGAGGATTCCGCAAGATTATCAAAGACAATTGGGAGTTGGAAGTCATAGGATCCCCTCACTACGTTTGGGAATCCAAATTAAAATTCTTAAGAACAGCAATCATAAAGTGGGCAAAAGAGAAAGCAGCAATAGAGAAAAATAAAAAAATAGAGCTACACAGAAAGTTGGAAAAATGGAATCAGGAAAGGGAGAGACAGCAAACATCAAAGGAAGAGAAAATTCAGGAAAACGAAATTTTCATGGAATTATACAAGCAGAATAGAGTTGAGGAAGAGGAGCTGAGACAAAAATCGAGGTTCCTCTGGCTCCAAGGGGAGATAAAAATACTTCTTTCTTCCACAATAATCTCAAGCTCAGAAGAGCTGGAAATCAAATAGACCAAATTACCGCTAAGGGTAAAGAAGTAAGGGAGCAAGAGGAAATCAAAGAAGCAGCCCACAAGCACTTCAAATCTCTCTTAACTGCTGACTATCAGCCTTTGGACAACGTGGAATTCCTCCTTCCAGTGGAGTGCAAAATCAATGGACAGCAAAACAGCGAGTTGGAACAGGAAGTCTCGGAGGAAGAAATCAGAGACACTGTGTGGAGTATGCAGCCGGACAAGGCTCCTGGGCCTGATGGCTTCACAACTGCCTTTTACAGGACTCATTGGGACATAATAAAGAAAGGCTTTATCAAGATGGTTAAAAACATTTTCAAAAAAACCAAGATGGGAGAAAAGACAAAAACTTCCCATTTGGCTCTTAACCCCAAGGAACCAAACCCTCTCTCCTTTGATCGCTTTAGACCCATCTCTCTCTGTAATGTTTCCTATAAAATTGTTACTAAAATATTGGAAAACAGGTTGAAAAAGCTCTTGCCCACTCTCATCTCAGAGAACCAAGGAGGATTTGTCCCTAAAAGACAAATAACAGATAATTTCATCTTGGTCCAAGAAGCAATACACAGCAGTTTGCACAGAAATGAAAGAGGTATGGTCATAAAACTTGACATGGCAAATGCCTTCGACGGGGTCAACCATCAATTCCTAGCAGCTTTTCTTCGGAAGTTTGGAATCTCTAACAAATTTACCAACATCATTATGGAATGCATTTCAAATACTTGGATAGCTCCGTTAATCAATGGAAGGCCTAGTCGCTACTTTCGAAGCTCCAGAGGACTGAGACAAGGTTGCCCTCTCTCTCCCTTCCTTTTTATCATCATGGCGGAAACTTTAAGCATACATCTAGAAAATCTAAGGAAACAAAGGGAGATAATAGGCATAAGTATAGTGAGAGGAATAAAATAAATAAATCACTCACTCTTTGCCGATGACACTCTCTTAATAGGAGGAGCCTCAAGCTTAATTGCTAGGAGATTCAAGAGAATCCTGGACACTTTCTTGGCTGTCTCAGGGGGATTGCTCAACAACAAAAAGTGTAGAATATACACTTGGAATGCCTCGCCTCAAATAATGCAAAGAATCTCACTAATCATGGATATCCCGGTCCAAAGGAATTGGAGTCATTTCTCCTATCTTGGTCTTCCTTTGGCAAAGGAAGTTGTTAAGTCTGAGATTTGGAACAAGCAGATAGAAAAAATGAGAGGGCATCTTCAAAGCTGGGGGTTGTCGTGGTTAAATCTAGCGGGCAGGACCATCCTCATTAAAGCCCTTCTTTCAGCGCTTCCTATTTATCAGTATGTTGTTACTTTGGCTCCAGCTAGCATTCACAAACAAATGGAGCTAATAATGAGAGGCTTTCTCTGGCAAGGAGGGAAACAAGATACAAAAAAATTCAGTCTGGTCCAATGGGAGCAGGTGATCCTACCCTTTGAAAAAGGTGGCATATCTATCAAAATCCCAAGTCTAACTAATAAAGCGATGGGCTTCAAACTTGTGTGGAGAATGCTAATGGAAAAAGGCAGCTGGTGGGTTGAGGCCCTTCAAAAAAAATACCTTAACGGGCAGCACTCTAAGGTCCCCACTGATCTGATTGTAGAAAGACCATGCACCCCAACTTGGAGACTCATCAAAAAAGTCATCCCCAAAATCAAAAAACATATCTCAAAGTCCCCTGGAAATGGAAAAGATATAAATCTCTGGACAGATAGAATAATGGGTTCAGAGCCAAGAAGCCATTTTCAACAGTTCAGACCCCTGAAATTATGGATGGAGGCAAAAAGCCTTAACTCCTTATATGATATCTCGGTTTGGGACCATAATAGTTGGTCTGCCTGGAGGGACCTTCCTCTCCCAAATCACCTAAAAAATCAGTGGGCAGATCTGAAGAGAACGCTGATGGGAGCTGCCCCAACAAATAAAACCTCTCAAGACAGTTATGTTTGGGATCCAAGCGGAGGAAAGTTTACAGTGAAAGATGGGTATCAGCTCCTACAATCTAGCAACAACCTAGAAAATTGGAACCTTCGGTCAGCAGTTTGGAAGAATGAATGCCTCCCAAAGATAAAATTCTTTGTGTGGACTCTCTTAAAAGGGAAGATTCTCACTGCAGAAAATCTCAAAAAAAATGGATCCAAGGTCCTTCAATGTGCTGCCTCTGCTGTATGGAGGAGGAGACCAGCCAACATTTATTCCTTGACTGCTCCTTTGCCCAATATTGCTGACATCAAATCACTAGTCCTCTGAGATTATCTAGAGAAAAATTTGATCAGCTCACAAATCTATACAGAAATTGGGAAAAAGGCTACCCCCATGCAAGAAAAGGTAAATCTATAATTACTCGAATCTAGAAATGCATTCCTTCAACTCTCTGTTGGCAAATTTGGCTCTCAAGGAACAACTGTATCTTCAAAAATCAAAAGCCAAACCCAGCTCTCACTTTGGCCAAGACTCTGGGCCTAGTTGCAGAAATGATAAGTGCCAACATAGTAACTAAAATCGATCACACTAACTGGCAGAAAGACGAGGAAGAATGGTTCAACAAATTCTCGTTGGTGTACTCAAAGAACAAACAATCTTCAGCAAAGACAGGTAAAGGAAAAAACAAATGGAAACTCAGGGGAACTCAAAATGAAATAGAACAGTGGATCCAAGATCAAAAGACCTTCATTCTTTAGTTTGATGGAGCTTCCAAAAACAACCCCAGACAAGCAGGAGCAAGGGGAATAATTTCTGATCAAAATGGGCAAGTTATCACTACTTATGAATGGGGACTGGGAAATATGACTAACAACATGGTTGAGGCCTATAGTCTTCTTCTAGGTACTTGTATCTTAAAAAATCTTCAAGCTAAAAATCCAGTCATAATAGGCGACTCGGCAATAATGATAGCAGCCATGGAATCAGGGGGTGATTTCAAAAACCAGGCCCTCAATAGAATCAAGCACAGGATCGTGGAAAATACAAAATAGCTGGGGATCATCCAATTCAAACATGTCATGAGAAATCATAATATCAAGGCTGACTCTCTAGCCAACAGCGCAGTAACCAGACCTAACAACAATTCATATGAAAAACCAATTCCATAAGTCGCTCCTCCTCACAGAAGGGCACGTGATCCAAGGTTTCATCAGTCATCTCAATGAAAATTCCACCTCTTCCCTCAATCCATGCAGTTGGATGCCTGATCACCTCCGCACTGACATCATCCATTTTCACATCCCCAGAACTGTCAAGGAAATCTTCAGGCATATGGGAAATCTGTACTAGAAAATGGAGCGGGAAGAGTCCCGTGAGAAGAACACTCAGAATTTAGGAAACAGTCACTTTGTAATCCACAGAGGCTGCTCAAGAATTATCCAAAGCGACACTTGGGATAGGAGCAATCCAGAGCTGTTTGACCTACCTTCTGAGGCTCTTTTGACTGAGTGGTTACTTAACCAGCCCGTGGTGCATTGTTCCAACCAGAATTCCTTTGTCGGAGTGGTGGTTACGCTCTTTTTTTCCGACAAAGGCTTGGGTCCTCGTCGCTACTGCTTCAGGTCGCCCCCTGTGCTTTTCAGTCGTTGTTGCCACTCTTCGACAGCTCTGTGAGGTACTGATTTTGCTTGTCGGGACTATGTTTTCTCTTTTTTCACTAATGCTCGGTCTGGATTTGTGAAACAGCTTCCTTCGAATCAGCTGGCCTCTGATTTGATGTACTCTGCCTCTTACTCTCTATGTTCTCATCCCCATGCTCTTTCCATTGTTCCTTATTCTCCTTTCAGAAGCTGCTACACCCTCCTCTCTGTGATTATTTGCCTCCCACTCTCACAAATCACCGGAGCTCTGGTACTTATCCTCTCCTCCCTGAACTACCCCTCCGTCATCAACTCTCTGGCCCTCCTGCTCTCTTCTCCTAGAATCTTTGTTAACCTTCATTCTCCCTTCTGGAGCAAGCTTTTCAATCTCAGCTTCAAGATCATCAAGCTTACCCAAGACACTTCAACAATGTCAGAAAACCCACTGGACCGTGTCGTCACCAACAGCAGTTGCACCCTCTGCAAGGCACACTGCTTCATGATTGCCCGTTTCATAAAGCACTTCAATGAACTCAAAGAAGAAGTTCAATCAGAGAACAAATCAAAGAAGAAAAAATTTGAAAAATAGAAGGCAGAAATTGAAGGCCTCAAAGAGAAATGCAGTCACTTGGAGGAACCAATCAGTCACATAAGATCGATGAACCAAAGCATACAAGGGGAGGCTTCAACCAAGAACAGCGATAAAAAAGAACAACCACCTGATGACTCAGTCAACCAGTTCTGGTGAATTTGTTTGCTTCTAGGTCAGTTCGTACGGCAATATAGATGTTATGTCTTCCAAGTTTCAAAAAACAAACTAGTGAATTGGATCAAGGGATTGCGTGCCCATTTTGTATCAATTCCGCTAAGCTTCCTCTAGTATTTGTAATGGGACTTGTTCCTCTACTGAAGTTTTTATAATATAACAATATTCGACCATGTTAAAAAAAAAAGAAGTGATTATTCATACTACCATCAACCTTTGCAATATTTACAACCGAAACCAAGTTACAACAAGCTAGACATTTCAGGTGGATGGGATTCCTACAACAATTTCATTTGGTAATTACGTATAAGAAAGGTATATACAAAAAATTTGTTGATATGTTATCAAGGCCTATTATTAATGCATTTGTCATTCTGAAGCATAACTCAATCACACATGAAAGTTATATTGAACAATATGCTCAAGATGACGATTTTAAAGATGTTTATGTAACTTTGGTTCAAGGAAATCATGTTGAAGGGTTGGATTAACATGTTCATAAAAAGTTGTTGTATCATCTTGGTAAGTTATGTGTTCCATAGGGTGAAAGAGTTAGTGTCATAAGGGAATACCACACTTCTCTTAATGTTGGTCACTTTGGTGTAGGCAAAACAGTTGCACAAATTTAGAGGTTTTTTTATTGGCCTCACATGAATGAAATTATTTCAAGATATGTGAGGATGTTCCATGTGTGCTAGTGGCAAGCCTAGAAATAGGAAATTTGGTTTGTACACTCCACTTCTTATTCCTTCTCGTCCTTGGGAAAGTATTTCTATGGATCATCTCAGCAAAATGTGTGTGTTGATGCCATGTAAGAAGCAGGTCACAATTGAACAAACTACAAAGATGTTCTTCCAAAATGTATGGTTTCAATTTGGGTTTCCCACTTCTATTATTTTTGGTCTAGATTATTGATTTGTTGGGAAGTTTTGGTAAAGTTTATGGGAACTCATGGACACCAAGTTGAAGAAGAGCACAACATTTCATCCATAAATTGATGGCCAAATAGAAGCGGTAAACAGAATGGTAGTGCATCTCCTTCGTGGATATTTTGGTAAGCATCCTAAACTTTGAGATAAGCATTTGCATTACATCCAGCATGCCTACAACCGTGCCAAGCATTCATCTATGCAAGTATATATATTTGAAGCTTGTTTGGTTTATTTTCCAAAGTCTCCTTTGGATTTCAACTTTCGTAAAGATATTACAGTAGATGGACATAGTGATGTCGACAAAGCGAGGAATTTCATTAAACAAATTCAGCTAGTACGTAAAGGAGTACAAGAGCAACTTGAGAAAAGTAAAGCAAAATACAAAGCAAGGCATGAAAAGCATCAAGTTGATCATGATTTCCAAGTGGGAGATCAAGTTTGGTTATATATCAGCAAGGAAAGACTTCAAGGTGAAGGTAAAAATCTCAAGCCAATCAGATATGGTCCTTTCAAAATTTTGGAGAAGATTGGTAACAATTCTTTCCGATTAGATTTTCCACCTTATATGCAAATTTATTTTATTGTGAATGTGGAAAACTTGAGATTGTATGAGCCTCCAATGATTGATGATCATGAAGAGAATGTTCATATTCCATCTATTAAATATTTTTCTCCTGAATATTTAGATGAGTTGCAGGAAGATACAATTCTTGATAGGAGAATCAGGACTTCACGCAAAGGCAATGTGGAGTATCTTCGAGTGGGGCTCAAAGGTACCAATTCAAGTAAAGCAAGGTGGATTGAGATCGGGAAAGTGAAGGAGTTGTACCCTCACTTACTTGCTGAGTAAAAAAATACTTTTGGGGATTCAAAAGCTTCCAGTGGGGAGGAATGATCCAGGGGATCAAAAATATGCTCCAAAATATTGCTTGAAATCACTCGAAAATAGTGCCAAATCGTAGATATTGTCATTTTGATTCCAATGATGCTTGAATCTCCTCAATCCGACATTGTATGTGAAATTTATCGTATTCTAAAGTTTTTGGAAAACATCTAAAAAGTCAAATTGTAGAATTGATTGAGTCGCTGACTGAGCAGGTCGTAAAGGTGACTTAACTTGATGTTAGCATGTGACTATGCAGGTATGATGGACAGATGGGACAATCACGTGCTGACATGTGGCATGATCGTATGAGGACAAATAGAAAAATTTTATTTGTTAATGAGGTTTGGGTTGGACCAATCATGAGGTGCCACTTGGCCCTTAGATTCTATGAAAAGATTAGTTGGGGTTTGAAAAACCTTGCGGGAACCAAACACACGAACTCACCGCAACAAACCAACCACTAAACCACCAGACCATCAGACGTGCCCATTAATACAATGGGCATCGGATATATTTAAATTTGAAATGTTTTGGTGTTGGCAGAGGACTGGGGCACATGGCCCCAGCCTCGGGTCATATGGCACACGACGTGCATGTGGCAGAAGTGGAGGGATCAGGCGGTTATCCTTAGCCCCAAGTCTTACTCAAACACCGTGACCATAGGCGGGGGCATTGGAGGAGGAGGTTTGTCATGTGGCCCAGCCCACGGCCACATGGCCTGTAACGCGACCAAGGGCGGAATTTCAATGGGCACATGACCTCTGGCCTACACCCCTGGCCACATGAACCTCCACGTGACTAAAACTGAAGGTAGATTTTTGGCGCAGGTGCCTGATTAATGACCCAAAGAAGGAATTTGTTGTCAAGTTTGGAAATTTGGTCATTTTGTAGGACAGACAATAGAGAAATAGAGAAAGGCCTAAATTGGTCATTTTTCAACCTTTTTGAGCCCAAGAAGGGTCTACACAGTGGGTTTTGGGTGTTATGGAATAATAGCAACATTATTTTTGTGATTTGAGAATTGGATGTTGATGTAATTTACATTTTGAGCATACAATATAAAGGGCCAACATTGAAAGTAGGACCCAGAGACATAACCTAGGAGGGGTGAACTCTATCATCAAATTGTTGTTTGTGTGATGCTGCATATTGTATATTTTTCTCTCATTATATCTGCAAAATTTAACTAAAAATACTAAGTTTATGTGCTTTTTCAATTTCAATCCATTGCCCACAAGACATAAACTAGCTTGCAAACTTTTTCAAGAAACCTTCAATTTTTAATTTCCATATCAAAGTAGCAACGTGAGGGCATAATTAAGAGTCTCCAAAAGCCAACCCAGGCTCCAGGGGAGGTAGTAAATTTATAGGGTAAATGGGTTGGTTTGGGATTTACCAATCTAGGACTTAGATCCACATATGAGAGAGTATAAGCTCTAGGGATAAGAGATAAGACCTTAAGTATAGGAGTTTGAGACCTTGATCTAATAGTAAATACTTAAAACCACACGGGAAGCTTTTGGAAAGAGGATTCAAAATTATTTTTAATTTTTACCGAATTCTAGAGGCCCGCACTTGCAGCAAAGGCATCATGCGCTTCTCAGTGCAATTGCTCAGTGTGCAACTTTTAACAATGCAGGTTGCATGAAGGGAAAGCTCGATGGGGATAAAATTTAGGATTTTGTGCTATTCAACCCAGAATTCTTGGAATTTTCAAAGAGAGAATGCTCTAGGATTTGTAAGCGATGAATGTGAAGTATTAAAGGACGATGATTGATCTGGTTCCGTGCCATTTGGTTAGATGTGAAAAAATGACTTGTAACACTCATGGATCCTATTTGGGTAAGGCTTTAGAATATTACCCTACATCTTTGGAACCTCCCAATGCTATCTTCCAATGGTAATGCATTGGGGAAGTTTTATTGTCACAACCCAAAATCTGAATTTTTTTATAAAATAACTTATGCTCGAATATGTGTCAAGATGGATTTCAGCACGAGTTTTTTTGCTGATATAAATCTGACACAAATCTTATGGGTCTTGACTATGTGTGGGTTCAGAAGCTTGATTATGAAAATGTTTCATTTCGATGTTGAGCGTGTTATGAAACTAGGCAAGTAATCAAAAATTGCCCCAAGCATTTGTAGAATAACAAAGTTCGGAAAAAAATATTGCAGGCCCAAATAATGCTAAGGAGCTATATATATATATATATATATATATATATATATATATATATATATATATATATATATATATATATATATATATATATATACTTTTACCAGCCCCAAGGGTTAGCTCAACCAATCAAATCAGTGCCTCGCCAATCGGGAGGTCACAGGGTCAATTCTCCCCCAAGCCCTTGGGGTTAGGCCTAGTTATTGGTCGCGGGGCTCGATTCCCTTCGGGGTTAATCAGCTCAGATGTTTCCATGGACGTAGCGGCCACCCAATGACCAAGGTGTCCGTGAACCACACCAAAATATATATATATATAGTTTTACCAAAATTGTTAAGGATATTTGATTTCAAATCCAAAATATCTACATTCTTCAACTTAAATTTTTCTTGTGAAATCTCAGAAACCTTGTGCTTGCAATTTGATAGGAAATTTATTTACATTTATATATATATATATATACGAAATTATTATTATTATTATTATTATTATTTTCTAAGAAAGGATTATGCCTCCTACTTATGCCTTAGGAAATTGATAACTTGAATTACATCCACTCTTTTAGGATCAATTTTTATGCCTTATTTGGAAATGATACACCTCAATAATTCACCCTCAATCATGGGAAATAAACACTTTTTTGGGTTAAGTGATTTTCCATACCTTATGCATATCATGAAGACTCGTTATAAATGTTTGAGATGTTCTTCCTTGGATTTTGAGTAGAGCATCACATCATCTACGTAGATGGTTATGGATCTATATTTATCATTTGATTCACTCCTGATCAACATAGATGGGTCATATGTCTCTCTATTTTGTTAAACCAAGTAAAATATTATTATACATAAAGGTTCGCTAGGGAGTGATAAAATTTGTCTTGAATCAATGTTCTTTATGAGCAACAACTTGGTTGTGCCTCAAAAATCCATCTATCATGGATATTCTATGAGCCCCTGCCTTTATTGATATTTTGTGAGAATCTATCCATGATGGGAATGACATATGGTTCATCAAGAGTGCCATCTGGTTAATTATATTAGATATATACTATTTTTTGTCAACAATTTCTTCCATAGTGTCAATCTCTTTATTCTCATCTATATCAATATTTATAGTAGAGAACTTATTTACCATTTGCAAGAACCTTTTAATTTGCTTGTTATCTTCAAAAAAAAATCAATGTTTAATATTGTTTGGAATGGATGGTATATGAATTTCTTTGACATTATACTTGAAATGAGAAACATTTGGAGTTATAGATAGACTAGTTAATATGAATAATGAACTGACTTGTTGATTTTATTTCCTTGAAATTGATAAGAAGTTGGTAGTTGAGAATTGTTTTCAAATAAGTCCCAGGCCTGATTCTAATAATCTCTCATCTCGGGGTGTTTCGTTTGGCCTTTATCCTTTAAATGATAAATAACTAGTTTGGAATCACCAAAAATAGTTATATTATGAATCTTCATTCTCTTAATTGCTTCAAATCTTGAGGCTAAAGCTTCATATTCAATAATGTTATTGGTTGTCTCAAATTATAACTTATAATATAATGAAATATTTTCATCTTAATGAGAGATAAAGGATATATTAGACCCTAATCCATCTCTATATGAGGCACCATCAAAGTATATCATCTACGTGTGATTACTTGTCATTATAGGTTTTGACTCTTGTATCATTGGTTCATGTACAATTGATCATTGAATAACATTGTCATCGATTGAAAGCCCAAGTATTGATCTCATCATTTTCTACTTATACTGGGAAATGATTTGGATTGTTGGGGCCATTAAGAGTATATGTGAACTTCATCTCATGGTATAGTCCTTTTTTTCACCTTCAAACAATAGACTAGTTGCATGGGACATATACAATTGCAAGGTTCCTCCTAGTTTCACTCCCTAGGATCTCAATAACAACATCCCATAACTTATTGGGACATTTGTCACAACTGCATCCATCATCACACTCATTGATGGAAGTTTTTAAAGTTTCATGACTAAATCTTTGATCATTCACTACATCTAATTTTTTTCGAGTCAAAGTAGTAAAGCTATTTATATGGCCTAGTAATACTAAGTCCTAATTTATCTGTAATAAGCTTGGGCATAATATTATCTGATACTCCCAAGTCCAACCCATAGTTATGTATTAAATGATAATGAATTGTTAGACATATATAAAAAGGTGGTGTTAAATTATTTTCTTCTTCCATATGTGGCCCAACCAATACCTATTTGCAATTTCATAGTATTAGTGTGATCTATAGGTAGAGAAGTGTCCAACAACTTTAACAGATCTTCTTTAAAAGAAATAGTTTTCACAAGTTCAATCAAAGGAATAAGTGATTTTATTTAATTCATTATCAGACTAAAGGCATTGGGATTGGAACCTTGAACCTTAAGTTAGTCTTCTCCTTTTACTTTGATCTTGAAGATACTCCTTCTTCATTTGATTTTTGTCATTTGTTTTTCTCTACTTCCACGTCTATTAAACTATTTTTTTGGGGAACAACTGGATAAAATTTCACTACCACGTTTGGTTAGTATTCAATCTTAGTCTGGGATCATATATATTGCAAATTTTCTAGCATAACCTCAATGAAGAGTCCACATTGAGTAGATAATATATCTTTAACTTCCTCTTTTGTTTTCTCAAATAAATTTTATTGATACCTATGGATTCCTGATAATATTCCTACATCAAATGCATGAAACTTCCTTCTTCGTCCAACCAAATTAGTGCCAAGAAGTGGGTCTTGTCATTCAAATAAATCTTTCTCAACTTCATCTTTAGGAACAAAATCCTCCACTGCATTAGTATTTTTGTTTCTCAAAGGAGGTTGAATTATAGGTTCTTCAACTCTCCTCTCTCAAGCAAGAAATTGAGGGTTGAAAGGATGCATGTATGGAAATTGGTTTCTAATTGGAAATTTTGGATTTCTCTAGTCCATATCTTGATCATCAACTTTGTCTCTCATTTCCAGTCTAGTTATTTTATCCAAGAGTGCTCTAATAAACTTAGTAATCTCCTCTATCTTGGAATATTGAAGATTTTAAGAGGAATTCTATATAGGTAACTCCTTTTAATTTTTCTTTTCATAATTTTTTCTTTGAGTTTAATCTTTCTAGAAGAAACCTATTTAACTTTTATGTCCACTACATCATTTTGCATATTATCTATTATGGTCGATCTGCTCTCCCTTAACATCATATTGAATTCGAGAGTGTGAGAGGTTGTGTAAATGGCCTTTGTATCTATTTGAGAAAGGCTAATATACATAGAAATCATGTTATATAGTTTGTTAATTACTAAATCATTCTAAAACATCTCCCCATTTATCTTCTTTAGATATGAAAATTATATGAAGAATATTGATGTATATTTTCTTCTCCATTTGATTCATGATGGTTTTTTTGGAGAAAGTCCCAAGAGTTTATTTAATTGGCAAGTAAATTTCAAAAAGAATTTCTTGCATGTGCTTCTATACTTTGAATAAAAATATCATATAAAATATTCACACTCACTAGTTAGGTTATTTTGTACTCTTTAAGGTTCACAATATGATCTTATATTGATACCTCACCATCTCCATCAAATTTTCGTAATACATTTAGATAGTTCTCAAGCATACCATGCAAATTCAAAGGAAGTCTAGGGGGCATGAATTTGGTAGCCACCAAAGGATTAGCTATTGGTGGAGGCATTTGCGGAGGGTTCATATGTGCCATTGGATGTTTAAGGATGTAATTATTGGCTTTAGAGGTAATAAGTTTATGAATAGGTGGAGATGAGTACAAACAGGTAATTATTTTTTGGTATTAGATAAAGGAAAACAAGATCCCAACAAATCTATTAATAGATAAGGTTTATCTACAATAATATCTAAAAATATTTTTTGAGTAGTATAGAAATTAGGATGATTTTCAAAATATTAAACTTGAGGAACATGAATCTCTTCAAGCACTAGATTACTTGAAGAGTTAGATCCCACTTTGTGGTGTCTATTTCGTATAGTGACCAAATTTTTTGGGTTAGTATATGCTACTTTAGAGCTTAAATGAGACCTAATATGTCTTCTTTCCTTTTATGATTTAAATTGGCGAAATTTTCAAGTGAAATTTATCAAATGATATTTTTTGACAAGAAAAAAATTATTCAATGTTTGTTCTTGTTCTTGTTCACTATCAATGGATGTAGTTCCTTGAGATGTTCCTGGCTAGATAACAGTGCCAAGGTACCCTATGGAGGCAATTTGACCTCCCCACTTTAAGCTATTTTGAAAGAATCTAGAATCTAGAGGGGGTATCCTTCAAATAAACTTATTTTGAATAAAAAAATTCTCTAATCAACTAAAAAAACCAAAATAATTTACAATAAAATATTTAGATAATGGGAGAAGAAGCTTTCAAAAATAGAGATCAATAACAAATAATAGATTTTTTTGTACACCAAAGGCGCCATATTCTAATTCAATCAAATATCGAATTCACTGACAAGAAGACAGAAGAATAATGATGCTCAGGCCAATAAGTAAATCAAAGAGTGCATACACCCAAGTAAATCAAAGAATACATGTCTCAAATATATTCAGGTGAAAAAAAGCATATTACACATACCTTTAAATGAATCTGATAGTTGTAAGTGATTATAAACGTTTAATATAACTGCAACATAGAACTTGATTTGTCTTCACATTCGAGATACTGCAACTTTATATACTATGTATTATATTCATTGAACATAATTGTGTTCCCAATATCATGTTTTAAAACTATCAAAATAGAGTCCAAGAAATAGCATGCATTCAATGCATGATATTGTTGATATGTTGTATCCATAATAATAACAAAGAGAAATCTTGAGAATAAATATTTAAAGATTTTCTTAAATCAATAAGAAAAAAAAAAAGGAAAATGAGAATGAATACACAAAAACATTCACAAAATTTGCTTAACTAAGGGATGGATCTTTATGAAACTGCATAAACTATGAAATAAGTCATTTTTCATAACTTTTAATACGTTATTTTCCAAGTGATTAGCTTACTGGCATAAACAAGTCCTTTTAGTAAAAAAACCTCAATCCCTCGCATTTATTTCATGAGCTCGATTTTATATTCTTTGAACCTTGACTCTTCTTCCAAAGATAATTGTCTTTTCTAGAAATAATGAAGAGTGGGTGTTCAAAGATCACTAGGGAACTGATTTATTTCCTCCTCATTATGTGTTAGGAATCTCTACAAAATCTCTATTTTATCCCATATTCTCTTCTTTATTTAATTTATCACTTGCTTATTGGGGATGGTGATGTAGAAGAAAATTGGGACACCTAGGTCGTTGATGAATCTTTGCCTTGAATCCTAGATAATTTATCCCATTCATTTCCTTAAGGATATTTGAATTCAATTATCTTTCTTGTAGCAATATCTAATTATGCAGATATATCAATGGAAGCAAGTGGTGAACTCTTATGTATATCAACAATATAATAAATCATTCTAATTTCAAGGGAGAATTTATTGAAACTTAACTTCCACTTAAGTGAACTAGTAACATCTTTGAACCATTCAATGTCATTCATTTGCTTGATTAATTATTCAATGTATATTTCAAGAATATAAAGCTAGTTATCACTCGTCGATGTAAATGATAATTCTAATTTGATTGAAGGATTGAACTTTTTTGAAACACTTGTCACATCAACTTACTAAATACATTAGCATTAAATCAAACATAAATCAATGTCACATCACATGAACAACACCATTCAACAATGCATGACAATAAAGACACTACACCAGAGAGTTTTAGGTGGAAACCCTTCTGGGAGAAAAACCACCCAACGCTTCTTAATATTTGTCTTCAATATTTTACATCAATAGGAAGCTCTGACTTCTAATATTTTTAGCATCAACTAAAGGAGGCTCCAACACCCTAGTTTATAGGCTTCATCTTGAAGGATGCTCCAACACCCTAGTTTACCATCTCCAACTAGAACGACGCTCCTACGAACTGTGCAGGCTCCAACCTACCCTAGCACCACCCTTGCCACCCCAAAGTGTTCTCAGGTTCCAACCTAAAGTAGAGTCCACCCTTCCACCTTGTTTAGCAAGCTACCACTTGCCTTGAAGGCTCTAATCTTAGCTTACCACGGTAGACCATGTTTCACAATTTTTAAACTGGATCCACCTGTGCTCAAATATAACAATAAACTGCAATACAAACTTTGGTCAATGAAATCTTCTCTTGTTCGATATGTTCATCAAACCCTAACATCTTTGCAAATAATTGTTCCCTAGTGCACCCTACAATCAACATATAACTTGGCTTTCAATTCTGTAATGCAAAACCTAACATATCAATTAATCTTTCTGTTCATTTATTCATCAACAAGATATGCCTTCTTCTCACAAACTCTAGGTCATAGAACATCAATATTGTCAAATCATAGTAGCAATAATCATCATCTAATTCTTTCTCAATAACACATTCTTACTATCAGCCTTAGCACTTTTGTTGATATACCCAAGAAACGTATTGTAACTCCAACCAATATATCTCTAACGCTTTATACCAGTATCATACATTGACTTCCTGACTAGCAACAACAACATGCACTAACATACCAATTACTTTCTCTGCTCATTCAACGCATTAACAATATAACAACACCAAATGTCTTCTCATTGTACATATCAAACATAAGCTTAACAATTGAGTAGTGCTCAATACTCTACATAGTTATGCATGACACCAATAAATGATCTCTACTACATACAAACTCTAGCAGTGCTCATACTTCTGACTTCTTTGTAACATAACATTAAGAGATAATCTCTAATCAATTCACTTGTATATATAATAATCTAACAACCCACCAACACAAGAACTCAATCTTAACCTCTTCTTCAAGGCAGTAATAATCATCCATTATCAATATCATGGATTTTTTATTTCTTTACAGTCCTTTGTCACACAAGTAACTCTGCATAAATTACCTTTGATAACAACAAATATGACTATCTCCTAACACATTAGTCTGGTGTATAATATTTCTTTACCAATTCTGAAACTTCTACAACATGTCCAATGAGCAGTCGATGGAGAAATCATACAGGGAACTGTACTTCGAAAATTAGTCTTGGCTACAAGTTTTATCATTGTAACAGCATTGCATATCCTTGGTTTCTAGAATGTTTAACACATTGGTTCTTAATATGTTTGGACCCTAAACGCACGGTCATACATTACCATTATGTCTTATGATTGACCAAATCCTTGTAGGTTATCATGACCTACTAGGCTTTTACTTCCACTCACAAATTCATTAATATGCACAACAATCATTGACTCATTTTGCCATTAATTCATATCACTTCAACACTTTTGAGTGACAGAAGGATCTTTTCTTCAACACTCATATATAAAATCATTTATCAGCAAATCATGTGGCAATATCGATCCAAAACTCATCTCTCTTGAAATTTCACACACCATTTATTTGTTCATTAATACTCTACCAATGCACATTGCATCTATTCATACTCATTTTGGCCTTTCAATTCCTCTATGTCTGAACTTCAGAATAATCTTCAATATATTAAATCAGAAATTAATTTACTCATGATTAATTCGGAGAAAAAAATTTAAATGAAGATCTATGCCAAGTAATTTGATCGATACTCGACTGCGTATACCTTAAATTAATGTACCAATATGTAAATAGAAGATATAAGCCTAGATCGCACAAGGATATTGGACATTTTGTAATGCATTGCATTTGAACATTTGTTTTACAATCACACCTCATTGTTTGCATTACTCATTGAACTCATAGCTCATTCAATGGCCATCACACTGCACTCCATTCATAGTTCATTCGTTCCAGCATTAAATTCAACCCATAATCACTTCCAATCTGGCTAAGCCAATATGCAAGGATCGACCTTTGTCCTAAACTACATTACCCTATCTTTGATTTCATCGATTTAGATTGTATGTCCAACGATTTGTCATTCCATACCCAGTTGTCTATGGACACTTCTTCAAATCACATAATTGTTTAGTCAATTTAATGTTCTTAAATTGTAAGCATAAATTATCGACCAGGGCAGGTAAACTGATGAAGTGCAAGTGCATTGTATATGCTAGAAGTCTCTTATGTCGTTAAGGTGATTATGTTATTGTTATCTAAGTTAATGTCAAAATCTAGAATTAGTGTTGAGGTGATGTTATTCCTAAGATTTTATTGTTAATTGATTATCCTAAACGTTATCTCTAGAATCAGTTCTGATTGAATTGAGTTTTTAGAATGATTGGATGATGATTTTAACTCTTTTCAATAGATGTGTTACGTTAATCTTCCTTTAAACTTATCAATTGTTTTTAGATTTTATGTTGCAGCTAAACAAAGCTAACTATGAAAGCATGAAATGACATAAAGAAAATCCTAATTTATCAATTTGGAATCAAATGTGCTTGAATTCAGAAGATGAGAAATACTGCCACTCTTATCCACTGCAACTTTATTTCAATGCAAAAATAAAAATAGAAACAAAATTACTGAGCTATGAAATCACTAAGTTGTGCTAGGCAGATGAATGAAACGAAATTACTAAGTTTATGCTAGGTATTAAGCAAATGAAATGAACGATACAGAAATCAATCAAGTGAACCTAGTCGCGATCTTCATTGAACTGCATCTTAAAAACATGAAAACAGGGCATCCATGAATTAAATCTATGAAATAACAATTAGAAAGGAAAATCTAATTATTATGAATCAGATACCTGATCTACGTGCAGGGGCCCTCCACGAGGCAATTAGTCACCTTAGATCAACAACACATAAAATATATGAAATAAGAACTTTGCATTAAGCGAAAAAGAGTTCTACAGGATGCTCAAACTACATATGGTGGCGTACACATTACACAGAGTTGTCAGTGTTTTTATAGAGTTATTTTTAACGATACAAGAAATTTAAGCCTACAGGAATTCAATATAGTCCTTATCAAAACTAGATCATATCGCTTATTTGCCGATTTTCTATTGAAAAAGAAAATCGATGAAATCTCTTAAAATTCAGACTCTGTTCCAATGTGTTGTCATGTTGTTGGCCGCCATGGTTTACCGTGTTATAGTGTGGATCTCCTGATGAATTAATTCGAGTAAATAGGAAGAAATCCATGAGAGGATAATTCCCTATCTACCCATACACTCCTTTGCTGAGCTGGCACACTCGAACCCTGTCAACAATGAAATTGGCTGCAGATTTGTGGATTAGTTGCGGAATCAGATCAATTTTGTAGCTGCGTGTAAACTTTACTAGAACAATAAGGCATATTAACAAAATATGAAAAAAAGGACATATGAATTTTTACCTTGTCAAAACCTTATGTTTGGTGCATTTATTTGGATGATAATGGTAGGAAAAAGGAGGTAAATATGGACAAAAAGGATTTCAAGATAAAGCAGTTATGGGACTCTACATTCCCCCACACTGGAGGTTTTGTATGTCCTCATACAGCACAAAATTGTCAATTTTCAGTATATCTTCAGATACCTTTGCCAACACATCTAGGTTTCACTTTCTTCTTCTTCTTCTTGGCAGTTACTGCCATCCTTGGCTTCCTCATAAGGATCTTGTATTTCAGGTTAATGATTTCTCTTTTCATGGCCTTGTTTTCTTTCTTCAATTTCTTATTCTTTTTATACCATAGACTTAAGTGAAGTATGAGGTTATCACTTTTGGCAATTTGAATTCCATTTTGTGCCTTTAGAGTTTGATTTTTAGTTTTGAGGTACCTATTTAATGTCTCCAGTTCAAAGATTTCTTGTTTCAAGACATTAGATATTGGATGTTCTTATGGTTCATTAAACTGGTTAATTTCTTCTTTTGGGCTCTGAATTGATCCTTTTGGTCGCTGCTTCCTTTCTCTCTAATGATTCTATGTAATCATAGATTTCTTGTTGTACAGCATCAATACCTGGGCTTTGTACTGGAGTCCTTGGAGGTGAAATGAAGGGAAGTGGTGATACCCTTGATGACAGTTTCAGTGATACCCTTGGGGAGTCCTCGAAATCTTCAGATTGCTCCTTTGATTCAAGATCAATATGCTCTGGAACTTTTGAGGCTACCTCTTTCATTGTGCTCAATCTGGTGCTTCTTCTCAAACCTATGGTCGGTATCCTTTGAATCTTCTTTTCCTTAACTTTTGGAATTTCTTTCTAAGGCAGGGTTTTTATTTGGGGTAAAACCTATGTTTTCTTGTTGGCTTTCTTTCTTCCAAGACTTTATGAGTTCATTTTCTACAAAATTTCTACAATTGGTAGATCATCCTCTAACAAATCTTACTGATGTTGTGGTTCCTATTCTATTACTGTCTCATTTTTTCTCTTTCTTCCCCTTAGGGTTCTACTACTACTTGTTTGTTAAGGGGTTTTCTCTTCAAAGTGATTTCTCACTATAAAATATTCCCAATTATCACCTATGCTTTGAAGATGAAACTTGATCAAAAAATTTACTAACACATGATGGTACATTGTGTTGTCTATAAATTGGATTTTCTTCTAAATACTTACTGACATTTTCTTGAGGCTATTCAATGGGAAGTATGGAAGATTCATTTGATGTTCTTCAAGGAAATTCATCAATAACCTAATGTGATAGAAAAACATACACCCAAATCGGCCTTCACAAGTAACAAATTTCTGAAGGATAAGGAGCAAATTTCTCCACTTAATTTTGAGGGCAGAGCTAGGAATTCCTTTTCTGAATACAGTAGTATCCATGTTTGGGTTTTTTAAGAAAAATTTCCAGTCTTCCCCTTCGATTCCTCTGTTCTTGAACCACTTTTCTCTAGCTCTGGGCAGTCCGGTGGCTTCTGCAATCAGGGACTCTGTCACTGCGAACTTGACATCACCTATTTCGACTTCTGCACCATCAAAATATCATGCAAAGGTTTTTGTCACCTCCCTGTGGAAACCATCAAAATTTTCTATGAAATCTAACCACTAAGCTTTCTGTAACAATTCTCTAGTCTGGGGGTATCCTTCCAAAAATTTCCTTCCTGTTGGCTCTGTTCGAACAATAACGCCCATGGTGAGAGATGTTTCGTCTCCAGAATTGTTTTACTTGACAGGGAAAATAGTCTCGGTAGGATTTCTCTCTAGGATGGAGAGACTGTATGAATTGAAAGAATGAGAGGACAGGCAAGTATAATGAAGGTTCACAGGGATGAGTTAGCCATTTGAATGCATTTAATTCAATGATTCAGTGATCAAATCGATGAATCCGAAATGAGTATGAGATAGGAGTTAAAATGGTGGTGGATTATAATGGATTTGACAAGGGACTATCATCCATGAATTGCAATGATTTCGATTTTTTGGTAATGTTATGTCCACATAATTCATATATACAATATGTTAACCCCTATTGTAAAATTAAAGTGTTACATACCTTAGATTTATTTGCTAACCTTTATTTGTCCTTTGATGTCATTTGCAAGTACTTTTCACTTGAAAGGAGTCAATCATTTTTTCAATTTGAGCCACCAAGTGTCCTTGTCAGATTGGCTGCAGAAACTTTGTCAGAGCTGCAGAAAGTCACTAATTTTGTAGCTAATTCTTTTTTAAGAAAGGGATGTTTAGAAAAAGGGATTTTTAGAAAAATGATTAAGAGAAATTTAAGGTACCAACAAGATTTGGTTTTCACTTTAAATTTTTTGTATAAGCATGCCAAAAACTTGTTGGTTTTCACATTTATACATTATTATTATTATTATTATGATGAAATAAAGAAAAATAAAACATCTAAGGTGGAAAAGAAGAAGAATTCCTCTCAACCATATTCAATTCTGAGTTATCTTGGAAAATTTTAACAGATTCCTCTTTTGTCAATGGCTTTTGATAAAGTCTAAGTTGATGTCCATTCACTAAAAGAGGAATTTTCTCTTCATCAATAGCCCTGATTATAACTGCACCATTGTCAAAGAATTTTTCAACTTCATAAGGTCCAAGCCAGTGAGTTTGGAATTTTCCTTGGAAGTTCTTGAACTTTTAATCAAAAAGTAATGCCCAATCTCCTGGATGAAATTTTCTTTCTTTGATATATTTGTCATGCCATCTGGATCTCTGTTGTTGAACTAGGTTGGTCTTCTGGAAGGCATCTTGTCTTATTTCATCAAGCTCATTTAGTTGTCCCATCCTTTTCTTTTGTGCTTATGATAAGTCAAGATTCAACTGGATTGTTGTTTTATAGGTCTGGATCTGGAATTCTATTGGAAGTAAGACTTGCTTCCCATAAACAAGTTCATAGGGAGTATGTCATGTAGTGCTTCTCCATGTAGTTCTATAGGCCCACAAAGCTTCTAGAAGATTTTCTGCCCAGTCCTTCCTATGTAAGTGTACAGTCTTGGTAAGAATTGCTTCAATCACCTTGTTTGTAGACTCAACTTGTCCATTGTCTAGTGGATGGTACAAAGTAGATTTCTGATGCTTGATTTTGTATTATTCCACGAGCTTCTGCACTACTCTGGATGTAAATTGTGTTCCTTGATCTGTTACAATTTCTCTTGGGACACCAAAACGAGTGAAAATATCCTCAAAAAGAAATGAAACTACAACATTTTCAGTAGCAAAAGGAAGTGCTTTAGCTTCTACCCATTTAGTGACATAATCAATACATACTAGAATATACCTTTTTTGTTTTGAAGGTGGATTGATTGGACCAACAAAATCTAGTGCCCATTTCTCAAAAGGTTCAATGAGTACCTGAGGTTGTAATGGCATTTCATTTGAAAGAGTAGGTTTCCCCATCCTTTGACAATTGTCACATCTCCTAACATATTCCTTGGTATCCTTGAAAATGGAAGGCCAATAATATCCTAAGAGAAGGATCTTATAAGCAGTTCTTATGTCAGAGAAATGTCCTCCACATGGTTCATCATGGCATGCTTTAAGTATTTATGGTATCTCGTATTCTTGAACACATCTTCTGATGATGAGATTTGGTCATGTTTTGTACAATTCTTCGTTTATCCATGAGTAAGATGTGTTGTTTTGAATTATCCTCCTCTTTTCTCTAGGAGACAAATGAAATGGTAATTTCCCTGTAGCTAAATAATTAGCAATATTTGCATACCAAGGTGATTTAGTAGATACTGAAAAAAGATATTCATCAAGAAATTTATCCTCCATAGGTTTATCATTGTTATCATTTTGAATTCTAGATAAAAAGTTAGCAATTGTATTTTGTTTTCCGGGTCGATCTAGAATGGTGATGTTGAATTCTTGCAATAGTAAGAGCCATCTGGTTATTCTTCCATTAGTGATTGGTTTATTCATTAGATATCTAATGGCAGAATGGTCTATGTGAATGAAAGTTTCATAGCCAGTTATATAATGTTTGAATTTATTAATGGCATGAACTACAGCTAAAACTCCTTCTCAATTACAGTATAATTTAGCTCTGATGGAGTTAAATTTTTACTGGTATAATAGATTACATTAAGGAATAAGGTCTTTTTTTCCTATCACATCTCCTAAGGTTGTGTCTGAAGCATCGGTTGATATATGGAAAGGCAATTTCCAATTAGGTCCTTTTAAAATAGGTGCTTCAGAATATTTTCCTTTTCAAAGTTTTAAAAGCATTTTGACAATCAGAATCCCAACTGAATTCACAATCTTTGGTAAGTAGTTTGAAGAGTGGAGATGCAATTTTGTGAAGTTTTCTATGAATCTTCTATAATATCCAATAAAACCAAGAAAACTCCTAACATCTCATTGACAATTTGGTACTGATAATTTCGAAATGACTTCTACTTTAGATGAGTCTACCTTAATTCCATCTCCTAAAGTATGGTGACATAAAACAATTCCTTCATTAAACGTCAGAAAGAATTTCTCATGACTTAATGAAATATTTGTTTCTTTACATCTTAATAGAAATTTTTCTAAATTTTCAAGTGCCTCTTCAAAAGAATATCCGTAAACTGTGAAATCATCCATATATACTTCCACACAATCATGAATAGGATCAGAGAAAATTCCAAGGACTGCTCTTTGGAATGTTGCTGGAGAATTTAATAATCCAAAAGGAAGTACTCTGTAAGGATAAGTTCCCCATGGAAAGGTAGATATGGTTTTATCTTGATCCTCAGGTGCTACCTGAATCTGATTGTATCCACTAAAACCGTCCAAAAATGAAAAATACTTTTTCCCTGCTAATGTGTCTAAAACTTGATCTATGAAAGGAAGTGGAAAGTGGTCTTTTAATGTTGCCTTATTCAATTCCCTGTAATCGATACATACTCTCCATTTCCCATTTTTATTAGGAACGATTACTAGGGGTGAAACCCACTGACTGTCTGATATTGGATAGATGAAGTTTACATTCAACAGTTTTTGTAATTCCTCCTTAACAATTTCTTTCAGATTTGGATTCATTCTTCTTTGTGGTTGTCTAACTGGTCTCGCACTCTGTTCAATGTAGATATGGTGCATGCAAGTTTTAGGATTAATTCCTCTCATATCAGTGTATTCCCATGCATAAGCAGAAGAGTGTTTTTGTAAAATTTCTACCAGTTGATTTTTCTGTAATTCTTCCAGGTTTTCATTAATGTTCAAAGTTTTGCCTGGAAAAATTTGTATTGAATAATTTCCAAATTTTTCCATAGAGTGTAAAGACATTTGTCTAGATGATATATATTCGATTCGACTACGGTCATAATGTAAGGAGGGTTCATTATTTTCCATTAGATTTAAAATTTGGTCCTCCTCACTTACTTGGTCTCGCACTCTGTTCAATGTAGATATGGTGCATGCAAGTTTTAGGATTAATTCCTCTCATATCAGTGTATTTCCATGCATAAGCAGAAGAGTGTTTTTGTAAAATTTCTACCAGTTGATTTTTCTGTAATTCTTCCAGGTTTTTATTAATGTTCAAAGTTTTTCCTAGAAAAATTTCTATTGAATAATTTCCAATTTTTTCCATAGAGTGTAAATACATTTGTCTAGATGATAGATATTCTATTCGACTATGGTCATAATGTAAGGAGAGTTCATTATTTTCCATTAGATTTAAAATTTGGTCCTCCTCACTTACTTGTTTAGTAGTGAAAACAGGTTGTATTTCATTATCATCTTCTATCCATTCCTCACTTTCTATTTCTATTGTTGTTTTTGCAGGTGGATACAATGTATAATTCTTTGTAGAAATTCCATCTGAGATAAACATGTCACCTGATCTACAACCAATGAAAGCATCAGTCATAGTTAACCAAGGTCTTCCTAGGATTAATGGATGTCCTCGTAAATTATTCTTGGGTGTTAAAACTATGAAGTTGACAGGATATTCCCAAGAATCTAAGGATACATAAACATCTTCTGACACACCATCAGGTTTAATTGCAGACCTATATGCTAATTGCAACAATGTTGGTGTGTATTGAAGATTAGGAAGCGTTAGTGAATCCGTGATTTTTTTACTCATTATGTTTATGGCTGCTCCTAAATCAATCAGTGTGTTTGGTATTTCAATTCCATTAATGTGAATTTTCACAATGGGGCTCCCTGGATCTAGATATTTTTGTATTGTTGCTTTCCCCATCATGATGTCTGCAATTTTCCCAACTAATTGAATTATTTTTATGTCTTTTCCTTTTCTCCCTGATTTTTTAGTACTCAATTCCTTGATTTTTTTTGCAAAAATTGGTATTTCTTTTATAGTTTGCAATAAAGGAATTTTTATACAAACATTTCTTAATTCATCTAGCATATTATATTCAGGAAATGTGATTTGTTTTTCTACTCCTTCATCAATTTTCAACCGTTCAGGAAAAGGTGGTTTAATGGATACTGAAGGTTGTTCTATAATAGGAGTATCATTAGAAATTATAGGAACATTCTATGTTTGGTTATTTTCTTTCTGAGGAAGAGATATTTCCCCTTCTTCAAATTGATTTTTATCTTTTTGAAGATTTGTCCTTGCTTCCTGAATGACAACAAGGGGTTTTATTTGTAATACTCTACCATATCTTAATTGAACATTATTTAGATCTAGTGGAGTTATTACATAGGTTTGAGGATTCTGCCCTTCCATATTGTAAACAGGTTGTGACATTTTATTATTTGGATTCAGAAGTGGTTGAGCAAGTAATTGATTTGGTTTTTGTGCAAATGGTAGGAAGAGCTGTGGATTTTGATTTTGGATTTGAACTTGAGGTAATTGATTAGCTTGAGGAATTTGATTAGGTTGAGGGATGTGATTAAATTGAGGTAAGAATTGTGGTGGGAAATTAGGATAGGATGGTGAATATTATTGATATTTAGCATAAGCCCCATAAGGATTTTGCCATCCTTGATTCCAAGATTGTGGTTGTGGTTGAGCTCAAGGCTTCCAAGATGGATTCCAATTACTTTGTGAAGACTGAGCAAATTGTTGTGATTTAAAGCCTTGTGGTTGATTTGCTTGAGAGTTCTGCCATGGTCTTTTGGCAATAAAACAAAGAGGGTCTACCTGTTCTGGTATTCCTTCATCATTAAATACAGCCTTAAGACCTGGTAGAGAAAGACATTCTTTGGTATCATGGCTATCTGCACATATGGCACAAGTTTCTATGGTTTTTAAGTCTAAAGGACATTCTCTCATAGCATGTTTCTTTCTACACCTGGAACAAAAGATGGATAATGTAGCATTTTCGACCTTTTTCTTGTTTTGTATTTTAAGGGTATCAATTTTTTCACTAAGACTCCCTCAAATATTTGTCTTAAAAGTATCAAGAAATCTTCCTAATTCTGCCCTACTCACTGACCTAGCTGCAGATTTATTTATTCTTGATGAGAGAGGATCCCTAGGACATTTTCCAACTCATGGTTTACCCCTTGAGATATGTACACATAGATCACAAATATCTGCAAATGGTAATTGAGAAATATTTCCTTTTCATGTCAGCTTAAGGAAATCAATCCACTCATCTCTGATAGATTTGAGTAGGAGGGATTTCAAAGTTTCCTCATCCAGATTATCCATTTTTGCCCTTTTAAGATTATAAACAAATATCTCGACTAAATCTTCAAGATTCTCATCTTCTTTCTGTGTCATTTTGAAGACTTCGTCCCTAATGTTGTGAGGCATATAGTAGTCCTTATATTTATTTAAGAATGCTTCTTTCATTTGTGCCCATGTCCTTATAGTATTCATTCCTAGACTCATGAACCATTTCAATGCTGAATCCTTTAAGGTAGCAAGGAACAATTTTAATTTTTTAGCATCATGTAGATAATCATATGATCTGCATAATACTTCAAATTCAAAGAGAAATGTCTCTGGGTCTTCACTTCTTTTTCCATGGAAATTAGGAAGAATAGAAGGTGAAATATTCTTCATTGTGAGGGTTGTATCCTCATCAAAGATAGGAAATCCAAAAGGGTCTCGATCTCCTCCACCTCTACCTCTTCCTCTACCTCCATCTCCACCTCCTCCTCTACCTCTACCTCCTCCTCCAATCCTAGGTTGTTCACCATTGACATTGTGTACTTCTCCATCTCCTTCTTCAACCATGATGGATTCTTCAGTATCTGGTTCTTCTATCAATGGATAATCAAGATAAGTTTCTTGTTCCTCTTCCTCACTGGGAATTTATAATTCTTCTGTTAGAATTTGTTCACTAGTGGAAGATAGAAAAACTACTCCTGTAGTTGGGGATGTAGGATCTTCTACTTCGATTATAGTCTCAATAGATGAAGTAGGTGAAGTTCTGGATTGGATTTTAGATCTTAAGACTTCAGGAAGTCTTTGTTGGCCTATGGATGGAATTTGAGTTTGAGTGGGTGGTGTGGAACTTCGAAGTTGTGGTGGAGTGAGCGGAGTTGTGGGAATTAAGCTTCTTCCTCGTCCTACAAATCTACCTCTAGAGTCTCTTTCCCTACGCATATCATGTTTTTATTTGATATTTTTTTAACTTCTATTTGCACTTCCCCAGCAACGGCACCAAAATGTTTAGTCAATTTAATGTTCTTAAATTGTAAGCATAAATTATCGACCAGGGCAGGTAAACTGATGAAGTGCAAGTGCATTGTATGTGCTAGAAGTCTTTTATGTCGTTAAGGTGATTATGTTATTGTTATCTAAGTTAATGTCAAACTCTAGAATTAGTGTTGAGGTGATGTTATTATCTATACTAGGATGTTATTCCTAATATTTTATTGTTAATTGATTATCCTAAATGTTATCTCTAGAATTAGTTCTGATTGAATTGAGTTTTTAGAATGATTGGATAATGATTTTAACTCTTTTCAATAGATGTGTTACGTTAATCTTCCTTTCAACTTATCAATTGTTTTTGGATTTTTATGCTGCAGCTAAACAAAGCTAACTATGAAAGCATGAAATGACATAAAGAAAATCCTAATTTATCAATTTGGAAATGAAATGTGCTTGAATTCAAAAGCTGAGAAAGACTGCCACTCTTATCTACTGCAACTTTATTTCAATGCAAAAAGAAAAACAAAAACGAAATTACTGAGCTATGAAATCACTAAGTTGTGCTAGGCAAATGAATGAAACAAAATTACTGAGTTTATGCTAGGTATTAAGCAAATGAAATGAATGATACAGAAATCAATCAAGTGAACCTAGTCACGATCTTCATTGAACTGCATCTTAAAAACATGAAAACAAGGCATCCATGAATTAAATCTATGAAATAACAATTGAAAAGGAAAATCTAATTACTGTGAATCAGAGACCTAATCTGCGTGCAGGGGCCCTCCACGAGGCAGTCAGTCACCTTAGATCAACAACACATAAAATATATGAAATAAGAAATTTGCATTAAGCGAAAAAGAGTTCTACAGGATGCTCAAACTACATATGGTGGCACACGCATTACACATAGCTGCCAATGTTTTTATAGAGTTCTTTTTAACAATACGAGAAATTTAAGCCTACAGGACTTCACTATAGTCCTTATCAAAACTAGATCATATCGCTTATTTTTCGATTTGCTATTGAAAAAGAAAATTGATGAAATCTCTTAAATTGAGACTTTGTTCCAACGTGTTGTCCTACTGTTTACCACCATGGTTGACCATGTTATAGTGCAGATATCCTGATGAATTAGTTCGAGTAAATAGGAAGAAATCCATGAGAGTATCATTCCCTATCTACCCATATACTCCTTTATTGAGCTGGCGCTTTCGAACCCTGTCAACAATGGAATTGGCTACAGATCTATGGATTAGCTGTGATATCAAATCAATTATGTAGCCGCATGTAAACTTTAATAGAACAATAAGGCATATTGGAAAAATATGAAAAAGAGGACATATGAATGTTTACCTTTTCAAAACCTTATGTTTGGTGCATTTATTGGATGATAGTGATAGGAAAAAGGAGGTAAATATGGACAAAAAGAATGTCAAGATAAAGCAGTTTTGGGACTCTACAATAATCACACTTTATTGTCATAAGAATTGATCTCTGCAGGTGATTTTTCAAACTAGCCTTACCGTGGAGTTGAGAGTTGCAAATTTGATTCCGGGCCTGGAAATCATTATTGACCTAGAGAATTGACTGCAAATTCTAGATGTTCCATATGCCTAAAATTCTCTCTCACATATAAAAAGAATACGTTTATTGACTTGTCTGATCCCACAAAAGAAGATTGAGAAGTGGAGCCATTAAAACTGTAGAAATTTTGAATAATTTAACACATATTCAATGGAGATTATCCTGATCATGTACTAATGCGGAAAACATACACAATACATAAGCTCCTCTACGTTGATCAAGAATATAGCAGCATCAATAACAATAAAACATCAAGAGCATTCACACATTAACACAGTATGTATCACGGGGAAAGCATCTCGCTAAAAACCCCACACTATCTGTATATTAATGATTGAGTCATGTAACATTACACAGCATAATACTTCTCACAAGTATCTCCACCTCTGTTACACACAATACAGCTCAGATCTGATCTCCAAATCTCTTCCACTGCTTGCCTGCCTCCACTGCTCAATACCTGCTCAAGAACTGATGAGAATTGCTTCCCAAACTCGATTTTCACCTGCAAAATAGTCACTCACTCTTTGTGGACGTGAGCAAAGGCTAAAATGTGGGCCAAATACATGAGCAAACTCATTGGCATACTCAATCCTTTGATTGTGCAAGATCTGGTGCACAACTATAGTCACAACTGATAGCAATCTGATTCTCTACCACCTGTCCCTGTTGAACTGAACATGCACTGACATGCAACTGAGTTAACTGATGTATTCTTTAGTTGTATTATGAGTTAATAATTAGTTTAACAACTCATCATTAGTCTATCTGCAGTTAGACTAACTACAACCAGTTTAACTAAGTTAAACTGAACACAACTCCATCAACTGTACCTCCAGTCCACTAAACTCAACTCACTTCAGTTCTAACTGAAGTCATGCATGCAACAACTCAACTGACTCATAAGAAAAACGAATTTCCTTCTGACAGTTGCATGTGCCACTTCCGTAGCTCAAACTGAAGTGCTCCAAGAGAATAAGATTAAGTTTATAGTCCAAATATTATTGTGAGATAATAATATTTGACTTTTCTATTTTTGACAGCCAGTCTAAAAATAGACTTGATCACTCACACTGTGATCACTCACACTTTCATCAAAAATAGAAGTCCATCTATTTTCCCAACTTGATCAATCATCCATAAACATAGACATGATCCATATGTCTAAAAATAGACATAGTCTAAAAATAGACTTGCGCCAAAAATAGCCTGCGGGCCCACTTAGTGAAGGCGACTCTTTTCACTAAGCTCCATCATCTTGTTGCAATCTCAACAAAAACTGTGTGGACTTCCCAATAGCCATTATTGGCCAATAAGAACATGAGCCAAATTCACACTTTAAATTGTCTGCAAAAAGGGGCTCAAAAATAGTGCCTCCAGTCCAGATTATGAAACTTCAATGCTCAGATAATAAGCCATAGAAACATGTGCCAAGATTAGGAAACCATCCTAGTAGATCTCGAATAAGGTCAAAAAATCACAATGTGAAGAATTTCAATTAAAGGGGCCTCAGTTCCCACGATATGCCTCGAGAATAGCTTATTTTAGAACTGAATTAAGGTTCAGATTCCACACAAACAAACCATGAAATGCTTCACTTTGCTTCCATCTCTTCCTCAAAACTCCAACAAAAGACCAATAGCGAGAACCCAAAATAAATAAAATTGATCCAAAAGAAACCCTCTCAAACTAGACCTATTATTTAGGTATACATGATTGTTCTAGGACGTCGAGACTTCATGAAATATTATATGTTTGATCCATGCATTTATTAAGTAGATGAGCACCCTTTTATAGAGGAGAAAGGGTGGATCTCATATGGAGTCGACTTGAATAAATTTTGGAGGGAAGCCAAAATAAAAAATCAAATTCAAATTTGAATTTGACTTGGAGCTAGAACATTTTGGACCAATTTTTATTTAAAATTTGGGACTAATTTGATTTATAAAAATAAATGAATCTCCCTTCCAACCACAAGACGGGGATATTAACCTTTGATCGAGCATAACTCACTATACGAGATGAACTAAGAGGCATACCATATACCATTGGAATCGGAACGACAAGGAGCATCTAATGATGGCATTCTTAGGATCAAATACATTGATCTTCATCCTCAAATTCATCAATAAGTGCAGGGATTCTAGGTCTTTCTAGGGTTTCTCAACCATTATAGCTTCAATCAATGCAATCTAGACAGATATTTAGAGCATTTAGGAGCCGATGTTGGCATCAATGATTACACCATTCAACAATATCCCCCTTTGTCATTAACGGTAACACATACTCCCCCTGTGATTGTTGCTCCCCCCTATCTCCATCCCTTTGATATTCTTCTCTTGATTTCTCTCCCCCTTTAACATCAATGGAAAAGGGTTACTCCCCCTGATGAAATATCTTCTTCCTATAAAAAGCTTCTCTCCCCCTGACCAATTATCTTCCTTTGATGCTTGTTCCAATAGACTTCCTTTCTCCCCCTAACATGTTATTCCTTTCACGACTTTCCCAATTGATTTCTCTTGTCAACATGCATGATTCATGCCTATCATGTTTCTCCATAAAACTAGCGATTTTCCTGATTTGACAACTTTTTTCCATCTTCCATATATCAACATGCTGAAAGATAGATCTTCAAATATGCAACCACTGATACATGGACTCCCCATATTCAACACTCACAGGGAGTGAACATATGGATTGTTCAGAATAAACATATGATCCAGCTCTTTGGCTGGATCATCTTGGACCTTGAAATCTTCCATAGTAGATTCATCATGAAATTTTGACTATAAAAAACCTGAAATAAATACCACGGAGACTTTCTCATTTACTTGGTAATATTGCTTTTGTTTTCTTCTCCAGACCTTCTTGTACGTGATATTAGGGTTTTCCTTCATGGAATATTCCATCTTGTTAAAATTGGCAACCAGGGCAAAACTTCATGTGGGTCATCTTATTCATGGCTAATAATATTTTTATTAGATTCCTCTCGTCGAGAGGTGTAGTATTGATATAAATATCATCCAATTCCGATAAGTATTCATGGAGATATGAATTTATTTTGATTATGGAATTATTATCAAGCTGACCTACAACTCATGTAGGCTCAGAAGCCCAACAGTCGCATCTATTCACCCACCAACGTTGTGTATAAATATAAGAGGACTTTTCCTCATTTGGACTCACTCATCTCATCACATCTCTCTCTCTCTACTGCGCAGATATGAGTCTCTTCTCTACTGCGCTGAAATGGGTCTCTCTCTCTCACACATGTGAAGCCGAAAACTGTTGAAACTGAAGCTACAACTGCAGAAGCAAAGATTGACTTGTGTGGCCTAGAAGATCTCCTCATCTGAACCGCGTTGTAGGTTCATCTGAACCTCCTCTGGAAGCCGAAACTTTTGGTGGTGGAATGAAGTCAATCTGACTGTCAGTTTGTGAGATATGGTCTGCCCTAGTTTGATAATGAAGCCGCTAATGTTGATGCTACTGATCTAGGGTTTGCTACTGCTGATATAAATCAAATTTATTGTACTATTTCTCTCTGCTGAATTATTGAAGATAAAAGAAGATTTGATCAAAGGGTTTCCCCACACATTGTGGGGTTTGTCCCTGGCTAGCTGCCACATCTTGTGTCTCTTGTCTTGGCTTGTTTTCTGTCGATCGTTTAATGTTCTATCTGCACTTTACTTTATGTACATGTGATTGCTAATCGGTGGAATATAATAAGAAAAAGAAGTAAACTGTTATAAGCATAGAACATACCATAACTTAACATGGTATCAGAGCTGAGGTGAAGACAAAGCCCGAGCAAGAGCAAGAGCAATCATTGAAGAGAAGATTGGCAAGGCTATCCTAAAAGAACTATGGGGTCCTCAACACTCTTTCCTGCCGAAGACAAGCTCCGTGAGAAAGCTGACTATCACAGATGAAATATGTCTATCGATCTAACTCTTGAAGATCAAGGAGTGTTGGACCATGTAAGAGGCAATATTGTTGAGCCTTCATCAAATGCATCTGCTGCTGCCTGGAACAAATGGAAAAATGGAGAAGTCAAAACAAAGAAGATCATCCAGTACTCTATCGACAAGCACTTGGTGGCCTACATCTCTGATCTAGACACCTCCAAGGAAATCTACAACAGACTGGTGAGTTTATTTAAAGTTAATGATGCAAATCAAGTTTTGTTTCTTAGAAATAAGCTGAGGGAAATTTTCCTATCTCAAGGAAAATATGTGGTAAAGATATTGGAAAGATTCGGTATGATGGACTGCAAGCCTGTGACTACCTCGAGGATCTTAACTTTTAGAAGTTATATGGTAGTGATGTCAGACCAGACTTGGGAAATGCCTCTGAGTTTCAAAAACTCATTCGCATTGATGTTCTTGGTGAACCTCCATCCGAACATATGTTTTGCAATTAGCATTGTGAGCTCATATTTGGTTGAGCCTCACTGGATTTATGCCAGGAATCTTCTGAGATGTCTTCAGGACACAATCTCTCATGGATTAAGATACACTGTCGGAGATGTGAGACTACTTGGATATACTGATGTTGATTGGGTAGGCAGTGTGGTGGACCGTAAGAGCACTTCCGGGTGCTGTTTCACCTTGGGATCTGCTTCGATATCCTGGATGAGCAGGAAGCAGAAGTCGGTGGCTTTGAGCACCGCCGAAGCAGGATATATTGTTGCTAGCATAACCTCGTGTGAGGTAGTCTGGTTGCGAAAGCTCTTCAATGAGTTGTTTGGATTTACATTGGATACCACTGTGATTCTCTATAACAACCAGAGGTGTGATTCGATTATTGAGGAATCCCGTATTCGTCGATTGCTCCAGCAGATAGACATCATCTTGGATATGGTAAGTTGATGAGCAAGGAGGATCCATCGCATTAAGATGATGTACAGGTTGATACACCTTGTCAAAGCCCCGAGGAAAGATCTAATCTGTGATTTTCCCAAACGACTTGGAGTCGGTAAGAAACCCTTGTACAAGGGTCCTGCATGTTGCATACATTGAGCTCTGGGAGCTCTGAGGGCTTGCGGTTATTACTGGAGCAACCTACGACCACAGGGTGACTCACCCTCCCCTGGTGGTACACACTGGAACAAGATGATTTGCTCTCTTGTGGGACAAGATGATTCGCTCTTTTGTGGAACAGGATGATTCGCTCTCCTGTGTAGCAGGATGATTAGTTCTCCTATGAGGCCTGAATTGATGTGTTCTCCATGGCGATTGTAGCAGGATTGATGTGTTCTCCTGTGAGGCCTGGATTGATGTGTTCTCCATGGCAATTGTAGCAGGATTGATGTGTTCTCCTATGAGGCCTGGATTGATGTGTTCTCCATGGCGGCCTGGATTGATGTGTTCTCCATGGCAATTGTAGCAGGATTAATGTGTTCTCCTGTGAGGACAGGATTGATTAGTTCTCCTGTCGAGGCATCCTACCCATGCAGTCTGGGACTCATGGGAAGTACCTCTCATCTGATCAATGAGCAGGGAAATGAAGTTAGGGACCATAGTAGTACCGATGGACGCATCGTTGTAACTACTATACTCCCTACACTAGGATGACCTCCATTGATCTGGGATCAATGATACTGGTCTGGGACCAGTGGTAGGAGTTGTACCATACTATGACGCTGACTTCGGGTCGGTTGAGACTAGTCTGGGATCAGTGGTACATACTCTGAGACTGACTTTGAGTCAGTGGAGGATGATATTGGTCCGGGACCATTAGAGTTGTACTCACTATGACGCTGACTTTGGGTTGGTTGAGACTGGTCTAGGACCAGTGGTACATACTCTGAGACTGACTTTGAGTCAGTATGATACATCCTCGATCATTTCTTCTTCTTCATAATTCGGACAAAAGCAGAGTAGAACAGAACAATGCAAGAGCAGAGCTGAACAGAACAAAACAGTACAGATCAGTGCAGGGCAGAACAAGACAAAGCAGATCAGGCAAAATAGAGCAGAGCAGGGCAAGGGTCAGGCTGTACAAGGCAGTGCATTTGATGGATGAATAGTAACGACCGATTAATAGATTGCAGATGAAGTTCTCCATGGTTGAGAGGGAGTGTTAAAATTGGAAACCAGGGAAAAACTTCATGTGGGTCATCTTATTCATGGCTAATAATATTTTTATTAGATTCCTCTCGTCGAGAGGTGTAGGATTGATATAAATATCATCCAATTCCGATAAGTATTCATGGAGATATGAATTTATTTTGATTATGGAATTATTATCAAGCTGACCTACAACTCATGTAGGCTCAGAAGCCCAACAGTCGCATCTATTCACCCACCAACGTTGTGTATAAATATAAGAGGACTTTTCCTCATTTGGACTCACTCATCTCATCACATCTCTCTCTCTCTCTACTGCGCAGATATGAGTCTCTTCTCTACTGCGCTGAAATGGGTCTCTCTCTCTCACACATGTGAAGCCGGAAACTGCTGAAACTGAAGCTGCAACTGCAGAAGCAAAGATTGACTTGCGTGGCCTAGAAGATCTCCTCATCTAAACTGTGTTGTAGGTTCATCTAAACCTCCTCTGGAAGCCGAAACTTTTGGTGGTGGAATGAAGTCAATCCGACTGTCGGTTTGTGAGATATGGTCTGCCCTAGTTTGATAATGAAGTCGCTAATGTTGATGCAACTGATCTAGGGTTTGCTATTGTTGATATGAATCAGATTTATTGTACTATTTCTCTCTGCTGAATTATTGAAGATAAAAGAAGATTTGATCAAAGGGTTTCCCCGCACATTGTGGGGTTTGTCCCTGGCTAGCCGCCACATCTTGTGTCTCTTGTCTTGGCTTGTTTTCTGTCGATCGTTTAATGTTCTATCTGCACTTTACTTTATGTACATGTGATTGCTAATCGGTGGAATATAATAAGAAAAAGAAGTAAATTGTTATAAGCATAGAACATACCATAACTTAACACATCTTGTACCTGCAATCATGAGTTATATGCCCAGATTTATGGCATTTGTAACACTCAATCTTGGGCGTGAATGATGGAGAAAATGACATATAATTTCTATTGGAAAAGTCATTTTGAAATTTGTCTTGCGATCCTATAAACTTGTTTCTCATTTTTTGATGAGTTCCTTGATAATAATCCCTATCATACATCTTGCAATCCCTAGCCATATGCTTAAATTTAGAACATGAAAAATAATAACCATTAAACATGCTAGGGTACTCGGATGAGATGTCTTGTCTTAACCATCTTCTAATAAAATTATTTCTTGGAGGAGGTATAACCTTTTGTTGATCCTTGTCCTTTATTACTTTAGAATTACTTCTTGGATGACCTTTAATCTTCTTTTTTCCTTCACTTGGCCTTTGATGGGTCTTGTTGTCAGGCTTCTTATCAAACTTTTTGGTGCAGAGACTTGGAGCTTGTGTCTTCCTTGGATGAAGGTTCATTTGTATAACAATTACTTGTTTTGATGCATGGAGATCTTCAAAAACTAAGAATATTGTCCAATGTATGTGTTTTGTTCAACCTTTTATTCAAATTGTAAACTTCAGCCCTTAATGATATGATTTATTCTTCTTGTTTCATGCAATCCAATCCTTTTGAATTTGATACTTTGTTATTCTTCAATTTTTTGGCTTCTTTTTCCTTTATCTCTACATGGGTAATTGCATGTTGCTTTTCATGATCCTTCCTTTCAACACCCTACATTTTCTCCTTAAGCCTCTTTATTTCTACAACATCTACATCAAGTTCCTTTTTCTTTTGATTGACTTCTACTACAGGTTCCTCTAACTAACATGTAAAGTTTTTGTCCTTCCAATTTCCCGCTTGAAGTCTTAGAATGGAAACTTCTTCTTCGAGTACCTGATTTTTCTTTCTTGCTTTGTTAAGATCACATAATGCATTGATCATTTCTGCTTCCAAATCTACTACTTCATCTTCCTCATTTAAATCACAATCATCATTGTCATCTCCTTCTTAATCTGTTTGCTTCTACGAGTAGAGATCATAGAGCTTATTCCAAAGACTTTTGGCTGATGAGAACCAATAAACTTTGGCTTTTACAGGGTTTGGAAGAGCATTGACAATGGAAATCATGGATTTTGTATTGTACTTTCTATATTCTTCAGTAGATGTGTCTCCAGAAACAATAGATTGCCATACATGATATCCTTGAGCTTGCAAATGGACTTTCATTCTAGATTCCCATATTTCATATTTAGCTTCATCGAATTCAGGAGTTGGTGGACCAACTTGATTCACATCATTAACTACAACACTGGAGACTTACTTTGATTCTTTCGAATGTTAGGTGGCTTTCTTCTTTAACTTTTCCATATTTGCATTTTGAGATCTGCTTTCTTACTGTTAAGCTGCAACTGAAGGAACTTGCTTTGATACCAATTGTTGGAAATACTGAGAGGGGGGTGAATCATAATTTCCTTCCAATTAATTAATTTTTAATCTTCAGAGCATTAAATTCACATCATCATTATATCAAATATAAATCAACATCATAGCACATGAACAACACTATTCAATAATGCATGACAATAAAGATAGTACACAGATATTTTTAGGTGGAAACCCTTCTAGGAGAAAAACCACCTAACGCTTCTTAATATTTGTCTTCAATAATTTACATCAATAGGAATCTCCCTCTTCCAATATTTTCAGCATCAACTGAAGGAGGCTCCAACTTGAAGGACGCTCCAATGCTCTGATTTACCAACTCTAACCGGAAGGACGCTCCAATGCCCTGTACAGGCTCCAACCTACCCTAGCGCCACCCTGCCACCCTGAAGCATTCTCAGGATCCAACCTACAGGAGAATCCACTTTCCAACCTTACACCATCCTGCCACTTTTCTCAGCAAGCTACCACTTTCCCTGAAGGCTCCAACCTTCAGCTTACCACAGCGAACCACGTTTCACAATTTTCAGACTAGATCCACCTGTGCTCAAATACAACAGTAAACTACAATACAAAATTTTCTTTATAAAATTTCCTCTTTCTTGATATGTTCATCAAACCCTAGCATCCTTGCAAAGCATGCTTCTCTGGAACACCCTGAAATCAATGAAAACCTTAGCATATCAATCAATATTTCTATTCATTAATCCATCAATATGATATTTATTTTTTCTCAAAAACCCTAGGTCATAGAACATCAATACTATCAAATCGTAGTATCAATAATCATCAGCTAATGCTTACTCAACAACACATTCTTACTATCAACCTTAGCACCTCGCATATCGTAATTTTAATCAATACATTTCAGATGCTTTATACCAGTATCATACACTAACTTCCAAGCTAGCAGCAACATCATGCACTAACATACCAATTAATTTCTCTACTCATACAATGCCTTAACAATATAACAGCACCAAAACTCTACTCATTGTACATATAAAACTTTAACTTAACAATTGAGTAGCACTCAACACTCTATACAGTTATGCATGAAACCAATGAATGATCTATGCTACATACAAAACCTAGCAATGCTCATACTTCTGACCTCTATGTAACATAACCTCAAGAGATCATCTCTAATTAATGCACTTAGAATATATAATAATCTAACAACCTAGCGACACAGGAACTCAGTCTAAACCTTTTCTTCAAAGACAGTAATAATCATGCATTGTCAATTTCATGGATTTCTCAGTTCTTTATCGTCCTCTTTCACACAAGTAACTATGCATAAATGACCTTTGATAACAACAAATATGACTCTCATAACACATTATCCTAGTGTATAATATTTATTGACAAATTATGGCACTTCAACAACATGTCCATTTAGCAATCAATGCAACAATCATATAGATAATTGTACTTTGAAAAATTAGTCCTGGCTACAAGTTTTATCATTGTAGCAACACTTCGTATGCTTGGTTTATGGAATGTTTAACACATTGGTGCTTAATACATTTAGACCCCAAAAGCACTACCATACATGATTATCTCTTGATTTGATGATTAATCAAATCCTTATGGCTTATCACAATCTACTAGGTTTTTACTTCCACACACATTCATCAACATCAATCATCAACTCATTTTGCCATTAATTCATATCACTTCAACACTTTTGAGTGATAGAAGGATCTTTGCTTCGCATGGCAGTGTCGATCCACAACTCATCACACTTGAAATTTCACACACAATCTATCTAATCATTAATAATCTACTAATGCGCATTGCATCTATTCATATGCATTTTGGCTTTTCACTTCAAAGTGATCTTTGATATAGTAAATTGGAAATTAATTTACTCATGATTATTTTCGAGCAAACAATCAAACGAGGATCTATGCCAATTACTTTGATCGATACTCAACTGCATATATCTAAAATTGATGTATTAATAATTAAATAGAAAATAGAAGCATGGAACACACAAGGATATTGGACATTTTGTAATGCATTGCATCCGAACATTTGTTTTACGATCACACCTCGTCGTTTTCATTACTCATTGAACTCATAACTCTTTCAATGGCCATCACACTATGCGCCAGTCAACGGCTCTTCGTTCCAGCATTCAATTCAACCCATAATCACTTCCAATCTGGCTGAGTCAATATGCACAGAATCTGGTTTCATCGATTTAGATCGATATGTCATTCAAATTTGATTCTAGGCCTAAACATCATTATTGACGCAAAGAATCAACTGCAAATCCCAAGTGTTCCATATGCCTACAATACAAAAAAGACGTTTATTGCCTTGTCTGATGCCACAAAACATGATTAAGAAGAGAACCCATTTTGACAGGGTGGACCTCCCAAGAGCCATTGTTTCCCAATATGAAAAAGAGTCAAATTCACACTTAAACAATCTACAAAAAGGGGCTCATAAATAGTTCCTTCATTCCAGACGTTGAAACTTTAATGCTAAGATAATAAGTCACAAAAACATGTGCCAAGATCTGGAAACCATCCCAGTGGATCTCGAATAAGATCAACAAACCACACTGCAAAGAATTTCAACAAGAGGGGTCGTAGTTCCCACGAGCTTCCTCAAGAATAGCTTCTTTTAGAACTGAATTAACTTCAGATTTTGTGCAAAGAAACCACAAAATGTTTTGCATTGCTTCGAACTCTGCCTTAGAACTCCAAGAAGAGACCAATAGCTAGAACCCAAAATAAATAAAATTGATCCAAAAGAAACCCTCTCAAATTTGACCTATTCTTTAGGTATCCATGATTGTTTTAGTCCCCAGAGACTTCATGAAATATTAGGTGTTTGATTCATGCATTTGTGATGTATATGAATTCCATTTTAGAGAGGAGAAAGGGTGGATCTCATTTGAGCTGACTTAAAAAAAAAAAAAATTGAGGGAAACCAAAATAAAAATTGAAATTGAAATTTGAATTTGATTTGGAGCCAAAACTTTTTGGACCAATTTTTATTTAACCTTTTAGGACCAATTTGATTTATAAAAATAAATGAATATCCCTTCCAACAACAAGATGGGAGAATTAACCTTTGATCGAGCATAACTCCCTATCCGAGATGAACTAAGAGGCATGCCATATACTATTGGAATCAGCACAATGAGGAGCATCCAACAATGGTGTTCTTAGGAGAAAATCCATTGATATTCATCCTCAAAGTCATCAATAAGTGTGGGTATTATAGGTATTTCTAGGGTTTCTCAACCATTGGAGATTCAATTAATGCAATCCAAACAGATATTAATAGCATTCAAGAACTGACATTGGCATCAATAATAACACCATTCGACACATTCTAAAATAAAAATATAGATAATTGAGAATCGAAAAGCGAAAGAAAGGGGAAAGAGAGGACCAAGGAGAGAAAACAAGAATCAATAAGGGCTTCAAGAGGAAGCAAATCTTGAAGGGAGGGAATCTAGTTCTTATTGATTTCCAACCTTCATCTCTATTTAGATTTCTTGTATGTTTCTCAATCTTAATGGATTCTCTAAATTTCCTATGATGATAATGATCATTTTCGGAAAGGACCCTAGAGTTTTCAGTGCAAAGTAGTGTTTGGTTTTCTTCAACTGCTCATCTAGAGATGAGGAACATGACTGAGTATGTTTAATGTCTTCCATGTGTTCTTGAATCCTCGCCTTGATGGAATGACCTAAATCACATTGAACAATATTTAGCCGACATTTCAAGCCAAATAGTGTGGTTAATCATCAATACCATAATAAAATATTGTAAAATTATACATATATATAATATAACATAGTAATAAAACCTAGCCCCAAGGGATAGCTCAGTGGTCGAGTTCTTGTTTCTAAGTACCTCACCTATCGAGAGGTCACGGGTTCAAATCTCCTCAACGCCCTTGGGGTTAGGTCTTGCTAGTTTGGCCAACAGGTAGATCCCTTCAGGTTGATCTACCTGGATTTTCCCGTGAACGTAGTGGTCACTCAGTGTCCATGAACCACCCTTAAAAGAAAAAAAACATAGTAATAAAACCTAATATAAGAAAATTATACCACACACACACATACACACATTGACATTAGCCCAGGTGGTTGGGAGGTTTAATGATAACCTCCCCACCCAAGTTCATTTCTCATTGACATGATGCATGATGCATGATGCTCATTTGTGAGTTACCTTTGTATTGTTCCATTGGGAGCTACCTATGTAATGATTATTGAATTTATAAATCTCTTGAGCATATTTAGGCATCATCATAAGTATTAAAACCTTACATTTCGGTACCCAATATAGATAATACCCATCAATTGCAATGAATCTCAACCCTTGGATACTGTTCATTTCTTATTTGGGTGAGTCTTGGGTATAACTAGAATCGTATGTGGTTTTCCTTAATAATAAAGGTTGATCATGTGGCTCGATAATTGTTATTCCTCACCACTATGGTCCAAGCAATCTTGCAAGCCACCAAATTGTGGATATGCTTGTCTAATAAACGACCTCTCACCTCTCAAGTCTTCTTGAGTCATGGTGAGAACATTGTTGTACAATCTACATAAAGAGATGAGGTTTTCCATTAAACTTTTCATAATTGCATGGAGAGAAGATATCAAGATGGTGCCCTCTAGATTGAATTATCTATCAAGCATCGAGAGGGATCAAATATCTCTAGGTGCAAACTTCTTTCATGAGTGATCAAATCTCTCTAGGTACAAACTTCTTTCTTGAGTGCAAAACTTGAGGAAAGATTTGCACCAAAGATTTGATCACTCTCGGAGGTTGATAGATCCAAAATTAAGATCGATTTGGGCTGATTTAATAATTAATAATTATAAGTATTTATTTTATTTTTATTTTTATTTTTATATAATTTCATTGAGTAAAAATGTTTTAAATTATATATATATAAAGTTAAAATGTTTAGATAACATAACAAGGCATTACAACATCTCGTTCATACTGGTCTAGAGAGTGTCTATTGGGGTAAAAATGTAATAAAAATAAATAAATAAAATATAAAATGTCTTGATTTTGATTGTGAAATGAGAGATGATGTTTGGGCATGTGGTATTGATGAGTCATGGTATTGGCCAATGGTATTGTAACAACATCTATTTACAAGTTAATAATATCCATGATAAAGTCAGGATAAATATCCATGGTTAAAAAATTTGTTATATTGTAAGTATTAAATTGTTATGTGTTTATTAATGAAATTTAAATATGGTTACAAAATTATAATTTTGGTTTATATGGTAAAAGATATTTTAATTTATAGCTATTATTTATATCATATACATATTTTTGTGACACAAGGGTTAGATATATCTCAAAATTAATGATAATTTTTTTGCTTTTAGATTTAACTATAAAAATGTCATAAAATTAAATTCAAATAAAATATTTATAAAATATTTTGATTGTGAAATGAGAGACGGTTTTTGGGCATGTGGTATTGATGAGCCATGGTATTGGCTCATAGTATTGTAACAAAGCCTATTTACAAGTTAGTAATATCTAAGGTAAAGTGGGCATGAATATTCATGGTTAGAAATATTATTATACTAAAAGGTTTTTTTGTAAGTATTAAAATTTGTATGTGTTTATTAATTAAGTTTAAATGTGGCTACATAATAATTATTTTAATTTATAAGATAAAATGGATTTTAACTTGTAACTATTGTTATATGTTGTATATTTTAATGTGATATGTATATTATGATTTTCTTTTATCTAAAAAAATATTCGTAATTTTATTAATAAAAACAAAATTACAATATAAAAAATGTCTTACAAATTCAACATATTAATATAAATTCAACATAGTGAGCCGACATGTAAAAATATTTATATATTTTCTTACATTACACCTAGGCTTCTTCCCTAATACTTCTCCCCTATGGATTCTAAAACGTCCACCCAAAAATATATTTTTTTGTTATTAAAAAAAATAAAAATAAATAGAAAATTGAATTGAATTTATATTGAATTGTGTCATCCATCTCACTTCATATGTATCAATTAAAAGAGTTTTGAGTTTTAAATTTAAATATTTGCATTAATATAATTTGATCACCTTAAAATTATTTTATGAAACCAATAAGGGAAGTTGGTTATGACTACATATAGTAAGCAAGTCTAGGATATTTTGTAGTGGTCGTTGTAAAGTATGTACCTGGTAACCCCAAGAGTTGGAGTTGTGGTGTAAGCCTTGTAAGGCATGTATACCCCCACAGTTCGTGGTAATCTAAAAACCACTTTGTATTTGCAGTGTCGATTTGTGGTAAGCCAAAAACCACATGTAAGAGTGAAGTGGAACAGAGATTCCTATTGGCATGGTTTAGGGTTAGCCGAGAAAACCCTCGGCTTCGTTGAGTTGGGTCTTCTGTGAGCCTTAGTGGCTGGAGTGCCCTAGTGGCAAGGTTGTGGCCCAGAGTGGTTGGAGTGCCTTTGTGGTTGAGTTGAGCCTTCATGATTGTGTTGATCCTTGGTCGTTGTGTTGAGTCGTGGTGGTTGAGAGCCCTTGTTGGCATGGTTGAGGGTGATCCGATAAAACCCACAGCATGGTTACGGATAATCTGATAAAACCCATGATGATATTGGAGGGGGATTTATAGGTACAGGTACATGTATGCAGTTATAATGGTTGACAGAACCATGTATGTGAAGGACATCCTACAAGACTGGCGGTTGCAGCGGTTGGCACCCATGCATTTCGGTGGATGGTTGCTCCTTTATATGGACATCAACATATTCTTTTATGTTTGACCACAACTAGACTTTGCAGATTGATATCGAGACAAGTACTCATTAAGGGGGTGTGTTGGAATATTAATTCCTACTTGTCTCAGTTGTGACTTTCTATGTAAAGAGTTTGTTCCTATTCTATAGGAGTGGTTTCCCTAGTTTGGTGTGTGGTTGAGATATTCTCTCAACCAAGTGATTGTGTGTCCAAGATAGTTTCCCTATCTTGAGACAACACTTCGTGTATATATGTAATATCTTATTTGATTAATGGAATATAGATTTCTTTATGGAAATTTAACAGATAATACATCAACTAGCCATAAATGAAATAATATATATATTATTTTGATATACGAATTTCGTCAAATAATTTGAAGAGATACTTTTGGAAGAGAATTAAAAATTATTAAGTTAATTAAAATATTTTCAATTAATATAAAATTATGGAAAGGAGTGGGATTGATAATATCAGAAAATTATTTATTTTTAGGTAATTTATAAATATTATAATAAATTAAAATGATAATTTAATTCAAATATTTTAATTGGGGTGATAACTCATAGGAATGATGATGTCGTGGTAGAATGGTCGGCCTTCATTTTAAGTCATGGTCGCCTCTAACGTGGCCCACTTCACATTCAACATTAAAATGACACTTCAAATCTAAAATATACCACCTTGTATGGCACTTAGCATTGATTATGATTGTGATGGATGTCTCCAAAACCAGTGCACGAGTATCCATATCCCGGTTGGGCCTCAAAATAGTCCTTATTCTCACTCCATTATTTACCAATACCTTCACATTACTTCCATATTACCTTCATTCCACCTCCACATCATTACATTTACCTCATCATTGGGTTATAACTATGATTTTCCAAAGTTTATTAATTCTTAACATTTTAAAGTGGATTTATGGTTAAACTTTAGAAAATAATATGCTTATACTTATACCTAACAATTAGAATGAGTTTGTTGACATGTGTAGGTACAAAGGAAGCTTCCAAGGCATCTTTATGTGGCCTTGAATGATAAAATTCGAATTTGATAAGATAAGCCTCATGGAAAAGATCATGATCTCATGGAGAAGATCAAGGACAAAAGGGGGTTATGTATCTAGATGGTTGAGAGATGTATGGAACTAAAGAGAGATTATTGGATCATCATTATGAGTTTGTTATCTCATCCCATTGTATAAATAGGAGTACCTCCTCCATTCCAAAGGGGAGGACTCTTGGAGCATGTATCCAACTTATGATGGAGTAAAATAAAGCTTCATTTTACATAAATTTCCATTCTATAGTTTTAGATATAAGTTGTCTTAATGTAGTATATGGAATAGTTTGTCACTTTGTTCTTAAGAGAATTGAGCTCACTCTAAAAGGATCAAAGAAACATTTTATTTCATAATAGATCTTATTTCATTTAATTTTTTAGATGTTTGAAGGTTTGTTTGTGATTGATGAATGAGTTTTAAATTAAAATCTTATCAGCATGTGAGGGGACAACCAAGGGTCTAAGTTAGGCTCTCTCTCCATTTGATTTGCATGATAATTGAAATTCATTCTTTTGCTTTTAAGTTTCATGTTATTTCATTTCTTAGGCTTATGAATGAATATTAGTTTAGTTTGGATCAGTATATGAGGGGACAATCAAGGGACTAAGTTAGTCTCTCTCTCTATTTGAATTTGAACAACAATTAAAATTCATTCTCTTGTATTTATTTCAAATTTTGGTTTTATGTAATCATTGATTTCTTTTCAATCTATAATACTATAGGGAAGGACAACCAGGACCTCCTTAATTAGGAGTCTCTTCCCTCGCATATTATATTGAATCAGAAATCATTTAGTTAGACATAGAGTTAGTTGCCTACTCCTGCATATATTTTGTTGGCATCATCACAAGCTTACGAGTTTCCCTGGTTGATATTTTAATGAAAGCAATTTAAGCAATTAAATTGCCCAACATTTTGGCGCCATTGTCGGGGACGTCATACACCATACACCATGCATTTCCTTACATCCATTCCATACAAGCTTATTCCCCTTCATTTCCGCAAATAAAACCCTGCTTCTATGGATATCATTGAGTCAAAGTCCTAGAGTCTAATTAACTTTGTAAAAACACCTAGAGGCTTGCATGCCTTAATGGCAAGTACTCTTGCCAATGAAAAATGGGAGTACATTAATATCCCTTGTTCGTTGGATCTTGTAGGTGACTCGACCACGACAAATTTATTCGTACCTACAAAGATGTGTTAGGCATCATGACTCCCATTGGAATCAATGGTGGGAGCTCTTGTGTTGGCTAGGGGCATTCATTAACGGCCACTAAGTCAACAACTTCTTGCTATGTTTGACATCGACACATTTAATCACATAGTAAGATTTGTGCCATCGAGCGTTGAAGACTTGAAGACCCATATTTTGTAGCAGATGAAGCCAATTTCCTTTCATTGTTTGTCATGACTTGACGACAAGTCACAAAATAAGGTTGGGGGGGGAATGTAACTTCTATATTTTGTATACCTTCCAAGCCTTATACATTTTCAGCCGCATTTAGCAGCAGATTCCGAACATTCAGCAGAAGATCCAACAGCAGATTTAGCAGTAGATGCAACAACAATAAAAGAATCACTTTTTCGATTTCATCCACCATTTTCACAACCAAGTAAAGAAGACTATGAACAACATTTTTACAGCCACACGTGCACAACTCTCATCTATTTTTGGAAGGGTAAGTTAAGGTATGATATTTTCTAACTTTTAATCATTAAATTCCTTGAAAAGTTAGAATAATAATTTTTGGAAAAACTTCACTTCCTTTCCTCATTTCACATAAGTGCCAAAACCATCCGTTTAAGGGGAGGGATACATTTACATGCATACTTTTTCACATTCATATAACATCCATATTCATATCTCACATTCTAAAACCCACTTATCTTCAAAATATATTCACTATTACATGAGCATACAAATGGCTTTGTCAAAAGTATTTAAAAGTTAATTGGATGCCAACACAATCATGGTTGTTACACAAGAACCAACCATGATGCATTCCAACAAAAATACTCTGCAATAAAAATCACATTATCAATATGCAAAAATCATACATCAAAATTGAATGCAACAAACAAAATATGGTTGAAACACAAGAACCAACCAAGTTGCAGTTCATCAAAAACGCTTTGCAAAAGTTAAATAAATGATATCATGCAGAGTTTAAGCCAAAGCTCAAGTATCAAAAAATAATGTAATAGATTGCATGAGGACATGCAATACCTACAGTTTGGGGGTATGTTGGGCCTCAAAATAGTCCTTATTCTCACTCCATTATTTACCAATACCTTCACATTACTTCCATATTACCTTCATTCCACCTCCACATCATTACATTTACCTCATCATTGGGTTATAACTATGCTTTTCCACAGTTTATTAATTCTTAACATTTTAAAGTGGATTTATGGTTAAACTTTAGAAAATAATATGCTTATACTTATACCTAACAATTAGAATGAGTTTGTTGACATGTGTAGGTACAAAGGAAGCTTCCAAGGCATCTTTATGTGGCCTTGAGTGATCAAATTCGAATTTGATAAGATAAGCCTCATGGAAAAGATCATGATCTCATGGAGAAGATCAAGGACAAAAGGGGGTTATGTGTCTAGATGGTTGAGAGATGTATGAACTAAAGAGAGATTAGTGGATCATCATTATGAGTTTGTTATCTCATCCCATTGTCTAAATAGGAGTACCTCCTCCATTCCAAAGGGGAGGACTCTTGGAGCATGTATCCAACTTATGATGGAATAAAATAAAGCTTCATTTGACATAAATTTCCATTCTATAGTTTTAGATATAAGTTGTCTTAATGTAGTATATGGAATAGTTTGTCACTTTGTTCTTAAGAGAATTAAGCTCACTCTAAAAGGATCAAAGAAACAGTTTATTTCATAATAGATCTTATTTCATTTAATTTTTTGGATGTTTGAAGGTTTGTTTGTGATTGATGAATGAGTTTTAAATTAAAATCTTATCAGCATGTGAGGGGACAACCAAGGCTCTAAGTTAGGCTCTCTCTCCATTTGATTTGCATGATAATTGAAATTCATTCTTTTGCTTTTAAGTTTCACGTCATTTCATTTCTTAGGCTTATGAATGAATCTTAGTTTAGTTTGGATCAGTATATGATGGGACAATCCAGGGACTAAGTTAGTCTCTCTCTCTATTTGAATCTGAACAACAATTAAAATTCATTCTCTTGTCTTTATTTCAATTTTTGGTTTTATGTAATCATTGATTTATTTTCAATCTATAATACTATAGGGAAGGACAACCAGGACCTCCTCAATTAGGAGCCTCTTCCCTCACATATTATATTGAATCAGAAATCATTTAGTTAGACATAGAGTTAGTTGCCTACTCCTGCATATATTTTGTTTGCATCATCACAAGCTTACGAGTTTCCCTGGTTGATAATTTAATGAAAGCAATTTAAGCAATTAAATTGCCCAACAATCCCTGCTCCTCGACATGTTTGTCATTTCTATTTTAGAATTTGTTCTTCAATTATTTCCTTGGAATGCCATGATTTATGGTTGTAAATTCTTCTTGCTTTTGTTAATGCCTAGGAGTATCCCTTAGGTCTTCCTCTCGAATTCATCCTCTTTGGAACTTGGGGAGGAACACCTTGTCGTGTTCTTTGGATCATATTTTGATTACTTAGATAGCTTTCACCTCTTCTGTGGACTGCATATCATTCGGCAGTCATCCTTTAAATGCATCCTCCCAGATCGTCTTTTCCTCCCTCCAATTATGATGACTTTCCAGTGAGTGTGATGTCGATGTTGTAAAGGAGATCGAGGTGATGTATGAAATTTCAGGGTTGAGGCTTCAACACACCATTTTCAAACTCATACGTGTCTGAAAATCGAAGCAGGGATTAATACAGTTGAGGAGGGAGGCCAACATGAAAGACAATGCATCCTTGACTTCAAATTGATGGATGGCCTTAAAGCATGGATCCTTGACACAGAAACACCAAAGGCTTCTGAAATCATTGTACACAATTGATTTGTATTATTATGTCAAGCTCGTCATGGGAAAGGTTTTGGTTGACAAGCAGGAGTCCATGGATAACAATCTTCAGAAGTTGGATGAGAAAAGGAGTTATTAATGGATGTTGAAGGAAGGTTGGAGAACCTCAAATTGGGAAAACCTTTAGGCCTAACAATGTTGCACTGATGCAAAAGATGCAGGCCATCCTAATGACCTAGATACTTCATTGTCTTCATGATTTTCACATTCCTCTTTTCCAGTTTTGTTATAATCCTTAATATTTATGTTTTTGTAATGATAACTATTACTATCTTTTTGGTTGGTTTTTCCTTGATATGGGACAATTATTCTCATTTTCTACATAATATCATTATACTCTACCCGAGTTTTTACACTCAGTTGGTTTTCCTTTCCCTAACTTCTTCATTGTCATTAATTTTTTTGGTGGTAGTATCCTCACATAAAGGTATGGTTGTCAGCATCACTATTGTTTGGAGGAAATTTCTTTTGTATCGAAAAAATGAGCAAGGCTTATCAATATTTCAAACATTTCAGGTCTACCAATTCATAGAGATTTACAATCATATAGTTTTGAGGATGCTACTGATGCAAAGGTGGTTTCATGTTCTTTTGGTTAAACCAACTTTTTAAATCTAGAATTCTTAAACTTAGTTGTGCTTGTTCCTTCAATCTAACATTTTTCATAGTCAACCCTAAAAAATTCTACATCAAAATCAATTAAGCATAATCAATTGGTTGTAAGATATTCTCAAATATATTAAAAAAATCAAAATTAGCAATCCATTATCCCCTTAATTTCTATCATCCATAATTCCCTAGCCACTATAACTAGTATTCTTGACATGTTAAAATCCAACTTCCCAAAGATTTTATATAAACAATTTGCATTTCCTATCCTTCAAACTAAGAGTTATTGTAGAAAGCTTTAGAACAATAACATCGCCGTGTATTATTACTATTATGTATACAAAGTTTCTAGACTACATAGTTTCCCTAAAATCCCTTATTAAGCCCCATGTTAACTTTGTATAAAATCCCTTATCTGTGTGAGGCTTTCCAAGGATAAATTTATAGATCGAGAAAGACATTTAAATCCTTAAGGGAAATAAGTGAAATACCTGTGAAGAAAAAATGTGAGGGAGTTAAAATGTTAAAGAAGAATCTCTTGGGAAATGAATGCCAAAGTTCAGAAGGAATGCTTAGAAGCATAAATGTCACTATTGTTTTTATGTTGAAAATGTTAAGACCAACATGGGGTGGCTAGGGGGGGGGATATCTATGGCCCAAATGAAATAAATGTCTCGAAGTACTCAAAGGGTTTGGAAAAGATGACAAATAATCAGGTAGAATCCTATGGCTTATTACAAGGCATCCTATTTGCCAAAGAAAATTAGGCTTCCTCTTTCAATATGTTGGGGGACTGTATTAATTATCATTTAGCTCATTGTTAAAGATTCATCTCCAAGATATCATTTTTTTGATAATCTTCTAAAATGTGTCAAGAAGGAAAACAAAGATCGTTGTGATCCTTGCACCTTGAAAATGATAAGAAACCAATAATTATAGTCATCTTTAAGGGGGGGCTCCTTTTACAATGAATACAATGTATAAGACAATATTTAATGATCCTAAGACTAGGTCTCCTTAGTATATATATACAAGACAAATATTATAATAAAATGGGGCCATGAGGAGTTCTAGCCCACATAACAATATAACAATGGAAATTTAATCACTCAATATATAGGGCTTAATAAGGGATTTTAGGGTTAACATGGGGTTTATATAGGACTTAACATGCCCCTCCACTTCAAAGAAGTGTTGTCCTCGACACTTGAATATCTATGGGTGTTTCTTCATGAAAAAATAGTCTTCCCATGTCACTTCTTCCACTTGCAAGTTCTTCCATTTGATCAGGTATCAGTAATTACTCGATTTCACAGTTGCATAGTCCTTATTTCCAAAATCATTTTTGGTTCTAGTATTATTTTCCCTTCTTCATTAATCTCTAGTATAATAGTTTGGAATGGGATCTTGTCACTGATTACCTTCTTTAAGCAAGAAACATGGAAGACAAGATGTACACGTGAAGAGGGACACAACTCCAATTTGTAATCCATACTTACAATCCTCTACAACACCTTATAGGGGCCATAATACCTCAATTCTAATTTATTATCCTTCCTTTGTTTCTTGTGGGACATTTTTTAATATGGTTGTAGTCTTAGAAATGCCCAATCCCCAACTTTGAATTCCCTTTCATTGTGATCTTGATCTACTTGTTGTTTCATCCTATTTTGTGCCATAACCAAGTTGTCCTTCAATAGTTTTAGAACCTCTTGTTGTTGTCGTATGCAGTCCTCAACTTCTTGAGATTTTATAGTCCCTTTCAAGGATGATGTGATGATGGAGGATTATATCCATAAAGTGACATAAATGGTGACATTTTTTATTAGGTTTGGAAGGATGTGTTGTACCAACATTCTTCCACGGGAAACCATTTGACCCTTTGTTTATGTTTATCATATGCAAAGAACTATAATATATGTTTAAACATTTATTCACAATCTATATTTACCCATTAGATTGAGGATGGTAAGATGCATTGTGAGCCATTTTAGTACCCAAACAAGAAAATAATTCAATCCAAAAATTTCTAATAAAAATTGGATCTTTGTCACTTACAATAATCTTTGGTATTCCATGTATCTTTTAGATTATTTCCATGAATGCTTCTGCCTAAGTACTTGCTTCAAATGGATGAGAAAGAGAGAAAAAATGGGCATACTTTGTCATTTGATCTACCACTACCATCAGCAAACACTCTTTCATTCATGTATGGGTAAACTTTTAATAAAATCCAATGAAACTTCTTCCCAACATTGGCTTGGTATGGCTAATGGTTGAAGGAGCCCTAGGGTCATCATAGTCTCTCCCTTATTTTGTTGACATACCACAAACTTTTTCACATCTACTTTAAGATCTTCCCAAAAAAATTATTCCTTGATTCTATGGTATGTCTTCAAGAACCATGAATTTCCTCCTATGGGAGAAGTGTGTATTTCCAAAAGGACCTTTTGTTTGAAATGAGAATTCTTACATAAGGATAAGTGATCTTGATACCATAACAAATCATTTTTTGTCATAATTTTTTCTACTGCACAAGTTCCTCCTATAGCTATTGAATGATATTGCATATATTTTCATCTTGTTGCCATTCTATCCTTGCTTCTTTCACCTAGTCAAATTGTGGAATGGAAATAGCTCATAGTAAACCATTTATGTCTTCCTCTTTCCTTGAGAGTGCATATGCCACAATATTTTTTTCCCATTTTGTAGATAATTTCAAAGTCATAACCCAACATTTTTGTGACCCATTTTTGTGGCTCTTCTAAAGATAGTATTTGCTCCATAAATACTTCAAACTATCATGGTTTGTTTTGACTATGTCTTCCTATTAGGTATGGACGCCATTTATTAACTACATTTCTTTTTCATAGATGGGTCTAAGATATTTCCTTTAAGTTAACTACTTTCAAAGGAAAGAGGCCTTCCTTCTTGCAGCAAAATTGCACCAAATCCATGGCCCGAGGCATCACTCTCCACAATGAATATTTTTGTGAAGTAAGGTGTCAACAAGACGGGAGTTGGACACATAGCCTCTTTAAGTTCTTCAAAAGTTTTAGTTGCTTCTTTAGTCCAAGAAAATGCTTCCTTATTTAATAATTTTGTTAGAGGGGCTGCTATTTGACCATAATTATTGACAAACTTATGGTAATATCCTATAAATCTAAAGAATCCTATATGCTTCTTTAATGTATTTGGGATTAGTCATTCCCTCATAGCTTTAATTTTGTTAGGATCCACCTTCACACCCTCATGTTATACAATTTGACCCAAATATTCCACTTCTTTAACCCCAAGGGCACACTTGGAAGCCTTTTCATATAGTTGTTGGTCTTCCAATAATGTCAAGACCCTGCCAACATGTTGTACATGCTCTTCCTAAGATTTGTTGTAGATTATTATGTCATAAAAAATACTAACACGGATCTTCTAAGGAAGGGTTTGAAAATAGAATTCATTAAGCTTTGAAATGTTGAAGCTACATTTGTAAGTCCAAATGGCATAACCAAAAACTCCTAACAACCTTCATGTGTTCTAAAGGCTATTTTGGGAATGTATTCTTGCCTAATTCTAATTTGATGGTATCCAAAATAAAGATCCAACTTAGCAAAGAAAATTTCTCCATGCAATTCATCTAATAATTCATCAATGACAAGATCAACAAACTTATATTTGATTATAATTTGGATGAGTTGTATATAATCCAGACACATATTCCATGAATCATCCTTTTTTATAATCATTTCCACTAGTGAAGAGAAAGCACTTTGGCTAGGTTGAATTATACCTATCTATAACTTTCCTTGAACCATGTGCTCAATCTCACTATTTTTTGCATGTGGATACTTGTAAGGCCTAATATTAGGCGATAGACTTATAGGTTGCAAATGGATAGCATGGCCATGATCTCGGGAAGGTTGAAGACCTTTAGGAATTTCTCCAAATAACTTAGAATGATTGTTGATAACTCTTTGGAGATCCACTAGAGTAGAGGATATGGATGTTTGAACATCTAATGAACACAATTGTGCAATTACATCTTGGTGTCCCTTTTTTAGCAATTTTGCATGCTATTAGAGCTTATCACTTTGGGTTTCCATCGAATACCTCTAAGCTTAATTTTATTTCCTTCTGGAAAAAAAACAAAACAAAAAACAAAAAACCCATAATTGATGAACTTATGGGTACCACCTGAATCAACCAATATTATTACCTTTTGATTTTTGATATATCCTTCGATCTTAAGGGTTTTTGGAGTACTAATGTCGACTAATGCATGAAAAGAGATTGTTGGAGTAGTCCCTTCTAGCTATAGATCTTATGAAGTTTCCACTTCTTTATCTTCTTCATATTTACAGCCTATGTAGAATAATTTATTTTCATTAGATTTATGCCCCTTATTATACTTGTTGTCACAATTGAAACATAGTCCCTTTTCTCTTTTTTCATCCATTTGTTGACGAGTCAACCTTGTTAGTTTAGGAGAGGGACCATGATTTTCTCTATAGTTATTAGTGACAGATTTTCTAGTAGCCATATTTTTACTTTCAATTTTCCTTGCTAGATAAAAAGCATGCTCTGGAGATTTAGGTTCAAAGAGACACATCTCTTGTTGGATGCTTTGCTTTAAAGTTCCCATGAATAGGGCTAACAAATTATCCTCCAAAATATTCTTTACTTTGAGACTCAACTTTTGAAAGTATTGATTATTCCTTGTAAATTGACCTTTTTGTCGAAGATTTTACCAATTTACTAAATAATATATTGCTCTTAATATCCCATAATGTACTAAAAATTCCTCTATAAAATTAGACCAAGATAAAACACGACCTTGTTTACTTTCAGAAATCCATTATCATACATGTTGGTCTTGTTCTAAAGACATGGATGCAATATTTATCTTTTGTAAGGATGCCACTTGGTGCAGATAAAAGTAATGCTCCATCTGAAATATGCATCATATAGGATCATACCATCAAACTTACTCATATCAATCTTGCGAGAGTAGTAAGTCCTTGGTGTTTACTTGATGCCCTAATGATGTGGATCTTGGATTGAAAATTCATGATTATGGTTGAAATTCATTATTTGTGCTCTCTGATTGTGATAACATACTTGCCATATGAGATTGGTTCTTAACACCATGCTTCTACTTATGTTCATGATTTCTTTGGATCTTCACATCCCTTCTAGGAAGATATTTTAACAGAATGTTTTGTAATTATTTTGTTTCTTCCCTAATGGATTTTTGTATAGCATCCTTGACATTTTTCATTTCTTACTTATTTTCATTCATCTAATTTCTATTTATTCCTTATCTTCATTCATCTTCTTTTACATTCCTTCCTTATTTTCATTCATTTCTTTTCCATTTCTCTTTAAGATTTTCTTGAGAGCCTAATAAATCCACCTTTTTCAACACACTACCATATATTACATTGACATTCTTCTCTAATTGAAATAACCTAATTCTAAGTCACTTTCTTCTTGAGTCAAGGATGAACTTTTTCAAGATTTAATTGGTGTAGTAGCTTTCTTTGGAGGCATGTTGGAAACTAATTATATGATCAAGTGCTCAGTATTTAGCTCAAAAATAAAAGTTCTTAGAATGGCTCGAAACCTGAATGACCACGTCTATCTTGGAAAAACAATCCTAACGTAACTTGTTTCGTCAAAAACCAAGTTCGTATGAGAAAGTTATTGTGTTAAAGAGAGAATCCATACAGGCTGGCAGAGTGTTATGCTAGTGGAAAAATTTGTGAACCATTTATGAAACCAACGTTTCGGACTAGCTAGGTGAGTCCATCATCAGGGCAATGAGATCTGTATTTTGAGAAGAGAGAGTTGTGAAAAATATGGAGCTATTAATAGTTGTTTAGAAAGAAATTTGATAGCTATTAGTTTATAATGTCGCCTTGATTGATCCATAATTATTAATTAATAAATTTTTATTTTTATTTTTTATTTATTTATTTATATATTTTATTTTTTTTTTCCTTTCTTTATTTTATTATATATATTAGATTATATAATTAATTAATTATATTAACTATTTATTTAATATTAATAATATTATTAATATGATTTAAAATTTTAGGTTTTAATGTTTCAATATATCTCAACGTATTTGTTTGTTATATATATTATATTATTTTATGTGTTAATTTATTTATTTGTATTATTATATTATATCTAATTGTATATCATTTATTTATTTATTTTTAATTATTTATTTGTTATTATTATTATTATTTTATTTTTATTTTTATTTTTTTTATTATTTATTTAACTATATAATCTATTATTGTTATTATTGTTAATATTAATATTTATTTATTTATTTATTATTTATTATTATTATTTTATGAATTATATTTATTTTCTGTTTATTTATTAATATTAATTACATATTATTCATTTTTTCATTTTTTGTTTTTAAACATTGTTCTTATTATTAGTTATTTATCTATTAGTTTATTATGGTTATTATTATTATTATCATTATTATTATTATTATAAAAGATATTAATAAAGATATTATTATTATAAAGATATAATAAAGATATGATTATTATAAAGATATTCTAAAGATATTATTATTATTATTAGTTAATTTATTTATTTGTATTATTATATTATATCTAATTGTATATCATTTATTTATTGTTATTATTATTATTATTTTATTTTATTATTATTATTATTATTATTATTATTTTTATTTTTTTATTATTTATTTAACTATATAATCTATTATTGTTATTATTGTTGTTAATATTAATATTTATTTATTTATTTACTATTTATTATTATTATTATTTATGATTATTTTCTGTTTATTTATTAATATTAATTACATATTTTTCATTTTTTCATTTTTTTAAACATTGTTCTTATTATTAGTTATTTATCTATTAATTTATTATGGTTATTATTATAATAATAATAATATTATTATTATTATTGTGTTATTTATTATTATTGTTATTATTATTATTATTATTATTATTATTATTATTATTATTATTATTAAGATATTAATAAAGATATTATTATTATAAAGATATTATTATTATAAAGATATTATAAAGATATTATTATTATAAAGATATTATTAAGGAATTTAGACTTTTGTGATCCATAACATTGTTTAGATAATCTTCGGCAAAATCACATAATCAATCTTTTGTCGACGCGTTTCGAACCAACCAGTGTGGTTCATCGTCAGGACAAGTTGAAGAACCAATCCGGTTTAGCTGATTAAATAGAGTGTGCAGAGACTCCAACGGCTATATTGCCAACGGCTAATTTGACCTAAGGATCCTGGTCAAACCACTAATTTAATTATTAACATTTTCATAAATAGCTAAAACAGGTAAATTTATTAATTATATCTAAGATTAAAATCATTTGATAATTTGAGTATTGAATAATATCCATGTTTATTATTTAAATATAATGGTCATATATTTATATAATCTATAATTATTAATATTCTAATAATATTTAAATATTATTAGAATATTAATAATTATAGATTATATAAATATATGACCATTATATTTAAATAATAAACATGGATATTATTCAATACTCAAATTATCAAATGATTTTAATCTTAGAAAATTTACCTGTTTTAGCTATTTATGAAAATGTTAATAATTAAATTAGTGGTTTGACCAGGATCCTTAGGTCAAATTAGCCGTTGGCAATATAGCCGTTGGAGTCTCTGCACACTCTATTTAATCAGCTAAACCGGATTGGTTCTTCAACTTGTCCTGACGATGAACCACACTGGTTGGTTCGAAACGCGTCGACAAAAGATTGATTATGTGATTTTGCCGAAGATTATCTAAACAAAGATATTATTATTATAAAGATATTAAATTATTATTATACTTTCTAACTAATTCATAACCAGTAAGAATGAAAAACATTAAATTATTCTAATACTTTCTAACTAATTCATAACAAGTAAGAATGAAAAAACATTAAATTATTCTAATACTTTCTAACTAATTCATAACAAGTAAGAATGAAAAAACATTAAATTATTCTAATACTTTCTAACTAATTCATAACAAGTAAGAATGAAAAAACATTAAATTATTCTAATACTTTCTGACTAATTTATAACAAGTAAGGATGAAAAAACATTAAATTATTCTAATACTTTCTAACTAATTCATAACAAGTAACTCATTTATATAACATATCATATAATTAAATAATAATAAAAATAAAAATAAAAAAATAATATATCTTTATAATAATAATAATAACAACGATAGACAGCTGTCCTCCGATATATATATATATATATATATATATATGGAAGGGTGCGGATCGGGCTCTGACGGAACGGCGCGGAACGGAGGTATGACGCGGGGTTCGAAGGGATGGAGCTCCGAGACCGCGAAGGATTAGGGTAAGAGCTCACTATTAACCGCAGGACCGCAGGCTGTTGTCCATAAACCGGCCTGTACATGTACCGGACGACGGGGTCGAGCTCGCGCCTGCCCAGCTTTCAACGCCGATTAACAGCCGGTTGACCGACATGGAGGGTTTTATGGAAACGGACCTCGTGGATTATTCCGAGGATCCGCTGGAAGGGCATATAATATTCAGCAGCCCTAATTTTACGGTCCCGGTTTCTGTTCCACCGACTGCAGCGGAGACTCACGCTCTGGACACCTCTCCTGTGGTTTCCCTTCCAGATCCGCACTCCCTTCGCGCAACTGCCTCGCCGCCCGGACTGGAAGCCCCGCCCCTCTCACCTGGTACGGCACTCCTCCTCACTTCCCTCTCTCCCGATTCTCTGTCCTTCGATCCGTTTCCATCTCCGCCTCACGATCCAGCTCCTGCACAAGAAGAAACCCGGGTGACGAAAGCACAAACCCTCCAGGACACAGGGACGCGGCCATCAGGATGTTTCGGCACCCCGGCCATTAATGTAAAAGCCACGAAACCCTCCCTCCCAGATGGAGTAAAAAACCCATTAGTGGATCATCCGTCAGCGCCACGAACGAAGAAGCGGAAATCAAAGTGTATCAGAGCGACAGCCAAAGATATTACTATAGCATTCGGCGATCCATCGAACCTAGGGGAAACAATGACCATGGCACGAATGGTATTGGTAGGACATGTGCGGGGGCGTGTTTTCTCAGCAGGCAGACTGATGCAATGGGTAAAAGAAATATGGGGGGCCCTGCTCATAGAATTACCGGAGGTTCATGTTCTCCCGAGGGGGTGGTTCTCCTTACACTTTGCGAAAGAGGGTTACACAGATTTAGTACTTGCACAGTACTGGCACATCGAAATGGCACCAGTGTTACTTAAGAGATGGAGCCCCCTATTTGATCCCGAGCACGAACAGATAGGAGCAGGACCTCTATGGGTGCGTCTGCCAGGGCTGCCGCTACAATATTGGAGTGAGGAAGCACTCATCCGAATTGGAAATGCACTGGGCACGTACCTAGATCATGACCGCTCATATGTGGAAACGAAGAAACGAACCCTAGCACGTGTACTGGTGTACTTGGATGCCCGAGACGGACTGGAGGAAAAGATTACTTTGCAATGGGGTAAATACAGCAAAACTCAAATCCTCGACTACGAAGGTCCCCTTTCGCTGCAATCGTTGCCACCAAGTGGGACACCTCTTCAAGGATTGCCCACTGAACAAAAGCCCGGAAGACTCTCCAAAAATTTCGCCCTTATCATCCAGAGGAGTCTCACCGATCATCCCCCGCCCATCTCAGGGTATTGCATCAGCTCAGGGCTCTCCAGTGAAAGCAGGACCGAAAAAGCTAGACTCGCCTTCTCCTCCATTGACAAGGGCTCGGGCAGCTGCAGCAGCCGCACAGGCCTCGGGTACTATTCTTATCCCTCCCTCTATTTCTTCTGGCATCTCATCTGATTTCGTTTTTTCAAATGTAACTTGCACCATGGCGCATTGCTCCATCCCTTCGCCCCCCTTGATCCCATCTACTGCTCCGCCCTCTTTGCCTCCCGCATCCTCGCCCTCCTCGATTTCATCCTCCAGGAAGCCCTCCTCCCACCCTTACTCCCTTCGCCCTCGGCCCTCTCAGTCGGATGCCTCTGGACCGCAGGCCAGTTTGGGTATTGTCCCACTGGGCCCTGGATCTCTGTCCTCCTGGGGCAGAAAAACCGATCTTTCCAAATCCATTAGGCGTGCAGGAGCGGAAGTCGCATCTGGGCACCAATCCACCATTGACGGGGTCCTTACAGCAGCCAAATCCCCGAGGATCAGCCCCCCATGAAGTGTCTATCTTTCAATTGTCAGGGCTTGGCTAGTGCCCCAAAGAAACTAGCTCTCAAACGACTTTTTGAGGTCGAATTACCTGATATCATTCTCCTTCAAGAAACACTTGGCCCTGCAGAGGCTATATCTCTTTCCTTAAGCACTCTGGTAGCCAGATGGAAGTTCCTGGCAATTGATGCTAACGGAAGATCGGGGGGACTGGCAATTGGTTATAACCCAAAATCTATCAGGCTGGACTCCTCATGGGGTGGTCAAGGATTCATGGGAGCAGACATCTTTTCGGCGGATCTCGGCCTGTCCCTTCATATTATCAACATATATGGTCCATGCCAACAAAGGGAAAGCTTCTGGAGACAATTCTTCAATCGTAATCTATGGCTCTTGATCGAATCATTCTGGGAGGAGATATGAATTTTTCAATGGGATTCAGGGAATCATGGGGTTCAATGGCGCAAGTGGACACCATCACAGAGTTCATGAGAAATACCTTGGATCATAATGACTTCATTGATATACCTATGCAGAAACCACTGCCCACTTGGAGAAACAGAAGGGTGGGAGCATCTGCATTAGCTCGTAGATTAGACAGGTTCCTGATGAAAGGACCCCTGATCCATCAGTTACATTTCTACAAGCAATGGGTGGGATCGGGAGGCATATCAGATCACTCCCCTATCTTATTGGAAATCCTGGGCCCTCACCATAAGCCAAAAGCCCCATTCAAATTCAATCATGTGTGGCTTCAGGACCAAGACTTTACTAAATTGGTTACAGACTACTGGAAAGCGCATCCCATTGACAGAGAATCATCATTGGCTAGGGGATTTTGTAAAAATCTTACTGAGTTAAAACACCTAGTTATCAACTGGGCAAAAGAAAAGAAAGAAAGAGAAGATGTTCAGATCACACAAGTGGAAGAAGAATTGAAAGTTCTTCTGGATGAGCGGAATCTGGGTTTCGTTACGGGAGATGACAAAGCCCGACTGGTGGAATTGGAAAATCAGAAGAACAATATTCTCAGGTAGAGGGAGGAATCGCTCAGATTGCGCAGTAGGGCAACATGGCTGAAAGCAGGGGATGAAAACTCAAGATTCTTCCACAATTATGCCAAGGGAAGGAAAGTGGCAAACACTATCTGGAATCTACCCCTACCTGAAGGAGGTTTTGCGGACTCCTTCAACAAGCTCTCCCAGCTTGGAACGAAGCACTTCAGAGGTCTATACAAGAGCCCTGCTGGCACAAATTTGGCAGAAATCATCAATGTGGCCACTCATTTCCCTAGATTTGTAAATGATGAGGACTCTACAGATCTCACAGCCCCTGTCTCTATGGAAGAACTGGAAAGCACTCTTAAATGGTTCAAGAAAGAAAAGAGTCCTGGGCTGGATGGCTGGACTATAGAATTCTATATTGCCTTTTTTGATCTCATGGGAGGAGACCTACTTGGGGTGATTGAGGAAAGCAGAACATCGGGGTGCCTCTATAATGCCATAAACTCCACCTTCATTGCCCTCATCCCAAAATCCGACTCCCCTACCTCCTTTGATGATTTCCGCCCCATCTCACTGTGCAATGTACTATACAAGATCATCTCAAAAATAATTGCTAATAGGATCAAGCCCATTCTATCAAAGCACATCGCCCCCCAGCAATTTGCTTTCCTAGAGGATAGGCAGATTCATGAGGCCATTGGATCCGCCCAGGAAGCGCTTCATTCCATCTGGACTAAACACCTCAAATGTATACTCCTGAAGATCGATCTCGCAAAAGCATTTGACCGTGTCAGCTGGCTTTATATCAAAATGATCCTTATCCATTTGGGCTTCCCACATCCCCTCATAAATTGGATCATGGCCTGTATTACTACACCCTCCTTCAGCATCCTGATCAATGGTTCTGCCTCCCATTTCTTCCACTCAGAAAGAGGACTCCGACAGGGCTGTCCACTCTCGCCTCTCCTATTCCTATTGGTCATGGAAGGTTTGAGCCGTCTAATCATCACTGCAAAAAGGGAAGGGGCTCTGAGAGGTCTTAAGATAACAGAAGAATGTTACCTCACTCACCAACTGTTTGTAGACGATGTACTAATTCTCTTGGATGGTAGCATACAGGACTCCACAAATTTCTTCCGCATATTAAATCTTTTCTCACAAGCCACAGGCATGGAGGTCAACCGGATGAAATCTAGCATAACTCTGGCCAAGACCTCTGTAAATGAGTCTCAAACTGCCCGGCAGGCTTTCCCATACACCCCACAATTATTAGACAAGGGGCTAAAATACTTGGGTTTTTTGTTAAAACCCACAAGCCAAAAGATCGCAGATTGGGCTTGGCTTGTAGCTAAAGTGGAAAAAAGGTTATTCTGTTGGAGTCACAGATACCTCTCCAGGGCTGGGCGGTTAGTCCTGATCAAATCAGTGCTGGAAGCAACCCCGGTATTCTGGATGGCGCTCGCCTGGATTCCTCGGCACATATTGGCTCGTCTACAGCAACTATGCAACAGATATCTATGGGTAGGTAGTCAAGACAAGCGTATCTTTGCCTGGATCAGATGGCAAAAGATAGCAATCTCGAAGAATTGGGGAGGCTGGGGGTTAAAGGAGCTCCCTATCTTCGCACAAGCTCTGGCTGCGAAAATGAGCTGGGCACTGTTAACATCTCAGAGTTTATGGACCCGTCTCACTTATCACAAATACATCTGGCCTCTCAGCACCCTGGATTGGATCAGACTTCCAAATTGGAACAAATCTGGCATATCTTCCATATGGAAAGCTCTAATACACTCTCTTCCCTTAATTAGAGACAATCTGGTATGGAGAATCAGGGATGGTACTCGAGCTCGGATCGGTCTTGACCCTTGGACTAACAGTGGCGGGCGGCATATCCTCTCACAAGAACTGGTGGAATACCTCCTCACACAGGACATCAAAGTAATTGCGCAAATTGCTGATCAAGAAAACTCTGACATATTCCACCAGGCATGGAAAACAGCGCATCACCTAAATCTGCCCCGAAGATGGCACCCTGAATGGAAGGAATACAGAGAGGCTCTGATCGAATCACATATCAGAATCATAGAGGGGCCAGACGAGCTCATACGGAATCAAGCCGAGGACGAAAATTACTCTCCTAAGGCAGGCTACAAGCAGCTCATTAGTCATAAGAAACCTGAAGTCTTAGCTAGCTAGTGGCATAACATATGGAAACACTCTGCAGCGCCACGCTCAAAACTATTCACCTGGTGTATCTTGAAGAACAAGATTCCCACGGGGGAACATCTTATGCACAGGGCATAGTATGGACCAACTTGGTGTGTATTATGCAAAGAAGCCTCAAAGTCCACGGAGCATTTATTTTTGAGATGCAGAACAATTCAGAATCTCTAGTCAAATCTTAAAAGCTTCATAAATTACATTGGAAATTGGGATGGAACAGACCTCACAGAAGCTTGGATAGAGTGGGAAAGGAGACACAAAGGATCTAAGATCACCAACCTGCCAATTATTGTAAACTGGCACTTATGGAAATCAAGAAACCGCATAATATTTGAAGACAAGCAGGTTCACTGGCCCCTGGTGGAGGCTGGTATTATAGCTGCATTCAGAGAACTACCTGACCCACCCCCTCCAAAAACCCGCCTCCCAAATCCTCCCCCATGCATTGATCATAGCACCCCATGGGCCTATTTTGATGGTGCTGCAAACAGACAGAGCTGTGGGGGTGGGTTTATCATACATAAATCTGAGCATCATTATTATAAAATAAAGGCGGGTCTGGGCACTGGAACCAACAACTTTGCTGAGCTTATCACTTTGAGACATTTACTCCATTTTGCATTGGGACATCACTGCACTAGCATCAATATTTTTGGGGACTCTCAAATTATCATAAATTGGTTCAATGGAATATATGCATGTCACATCCACACACTCAGCATTATCTTGAATGAGGTACTCAAACTCAAAGTAGCTTTTAACAATATTACATGTTCTCATATCTACAGGGAACATAACAAAGGCGCTGACAAATTATCCAAGGAGGCCGCATTGATGGACAAAGGTATTTGGGAGATCACAGAAATTCAAGGCCAGCAGGAACACAAATATTATCACCGTCCATACATAGACCCGGGATACCAGACTACATCGGGTCATCAAACAAACTGAAGTTTTTTGCATGTATATGACAGATGAAATTTGATAAGCTTAACATATTTTTGTCGAAACAGTAAGATGTGTTGCCGAAAAGGCATACTATAACAGCTCAAACAGAATGCCCTGTGTGGCAAATCTGAACTAAAAACTCATACAGAATATTTTTGCAAAGAGTACAATGTACAAAGTGAACATCAGCATATGCGTAAAAGCATCTACAATATGTAATTTTCCTTAATAATGAAAACTATGGATTTTTCCAGTGGAAAAAATAAATAATAATAATAATAACAACAACAACAACAACAACATTAATAAATATCATAATAATAATTATTATTATTATATTAATAACCATAATAAACTAATAGATAAATAAGTAATAATAAGAACAATGTTAAAAAAAAAAATGAAAAAAAGAATAATATGTAATTAATATTAATAAATAAACAAAAAAAAAATATAAATCATAAAAAAAAAAAAATAATAAATAATAAATAAATAAATATTAATATTAATATTAACAACAGTAATAACAATAATAGATTATATGCACATGACGTGCATGATGTAATGGCTGGGGCGATGGCTTTCACACCGCCCAGTCAAGTTCGAATCCTGCGGAGGTTGTAAAAAGTCGAGAATGAGAGGGTCCTACCGAAGCTTACAAAAAAAAAACAATAATAGATTATATAGTTAAATAAATAATAATAATAATAATAATAAATAAATAATTAAAAATAAATAAATAAATGATATACAATTAGATATAATATAATAATACAAATAAATAAATTAACACATAAAATAATATAATATATATAACAAACAAATACGTTCAGATATATTCAAACATTAAAACCTAAAATTTTAAATCATATTATTAATATTATTAATATTAAATAAATAGTTGCCCATGGGGCTTTGGATTGACGGTGAATGGGTGTGCTGTTAAGGCACTCCTTGCGATAGGTCACCGGTTCAATTCCCCGTGGGTACTTAGTTTAGTCTTAACATAGAAAAAAAATATTAAATAAATAGTTAATATAATTAATTAATTATATTATTTAATATATATAATAAAATAAAGAAAGGAAAAACAAAAAACAAAAAATAAATAAATAAATAATAATAATATATATATATATATATATATATATAATAAAAATAAAAAAAAAAAAAATAAAAAAAATATATATATTAATTAATAATTATGAATTAATCAAGCCGACATTATAAACAAATAGCTATCAAATTTCTTTCTAAACAACTATTAATAGCTCCATATTTTTCACAACTCTCTCTTCTCAAAATACAGATCTCATTGCCCTGATGATGGACTCACCTAGCTAGTCTGAAACGTTGGTTTCATAGAAAGTTATTGTGTTTTGATCGCTTTGTTAAACAGACGAAATTTGCAAAAAAAAGATGCCCACTCACTGCACAGTCAGTAGTCTATACTGCTGACATGGCAGGTGACTGGGCTTGGTCAAATTTGGTCAACAATGAATTATAGATGGATAAGTGTCATCATTTGATTGTGTTTTATAGATGATGAGTTGACGCGTTTCTATTGGTTTATTTTGGACCAATGGAAGAATTCCATGTGGCAAGGTCAGAGTCCGCCACATGGCAACTCTCAAAGGTCTTGACAGTCAAAACAATGGAGAAAAATATTATGGTGGAGGTCGGGGTCGAACCCACGACCTCCGACACACAAACCATATGCCTTAACTGCCTTCGTTGCTGGGTGTTTCTTACCCCATAGGTTCGTGGTTTATATTTAAATTCAAGTGGTGTGGAGTTGGGCAGTTAGGGGAGGGCCAGCCCATAAGCCAGTCCTCCCCCATGTGAACGCAAATATGTTAACCACAAACGGCTACAGTTAACCCAGAGGTCAGTTAACCACACCGCTCTGCGACAGTTTGTTGTTTCAGCATGTGAACGCAACGTTGCAAACCCTTGTGGTTTATCCAACGGCTATCCAAACCAACTCCACGACGATTTGATATACAACATGCGAACACGATACCATAACCGCTAACGGTCAGCACTCCAACGGATCCAGCTCCAACAATTAATGTGACATTAACTCCGCATGTGAACGGGCCATCAAAAACTGTCAGATGTTATGGTTTTAGTTAACGATAATTGTGGGATTATGTTAATTAATCCGGTTTTTAAAATTAATTGACTGCAGTTTAATCTAGTGAAGGTTTTTGCGGTGCCCCCGAATTCATGCCTGCCTCAAGATTTAGCGGGGCTAACTAGAGATATTCCAGAATTAGAGGAGAAATTGTAGGAAAAAGATTATCTGAGTCATAGAGAAGGCAATTTTCGACCAAATTGAGCTCAGAAAAAGGTTTTCTTGGCTAATTTGGACATTCTAAACACATTGGTGCAGGTATCAGGAGCCATAGAGCTTTGGAAAATAGCATTTTCCACATTGATCTAATATAGAGGCTCAAGCCATGGAAGCTGGACCAAGGAGATTTAGCCCATGAGGGGTGAACTCCTTCATCAAAACACTGTGTTAAAGTGTCTCTTTGATGGTTTGTTGTACTTTGAATGTCTAATGTTCAATATTTGTTTTTGAAGCTATTTTTCTCATGAATGTCATTTTAAACTTAAGGAAATTTACCTGATCACATAAACAAACAACTAGTGAAACCTCAACACAAGAAGCAATAAGAAAGCATATGTATAGAAATCTATAATTGTTATTAGCACAGCAAAACTAATCATACAAAAACAGATCAAGTTGGTATTAGAGGAAAGGTTAAATTGCTTGATTGCTTGAGTTTGTGCAATTAGGGTTTTAATGGTTGCAAAATTTTGATGCTTACAAGGTTAAAGTTGCAGAAAGGAGAAGGGAAGTTATTGGTTGCAACTCCTAAGGTAATACACAGAAGAAGGAGAGCCATAAGGCCACAATATCCACCACCCAAAGTTCCAATTCCAGTTGCACTTGAAACTCTTCAAGTATTTCCTTCAACTAATATTGCAATTTCTGAGCCTAAATCCATAGTCATTATGTCTGGAGAAAGAGATCCTAAAGGTCCCTCTTCAAAAGAGGAAGAATTCAAGAAATCTTTATTCACTTTAACTGAGATGGTTAAATTCCTCTATGAACAGAGGAACACTAGAATGGTTGGAGAGAGTTATAAACCTCCACATGGAGAAGGAATCTCAGAGGAAAAAAAAGATGAGAAGAAGGATTCCAAAGGGAATGGTGGAAATCCACCTCCATCTCCACCATCCTCATCATCTTCCTCATCATCTTCATCATCTCACACAGCATCATCTTCCACTACCACCACTGAAACTTCCCATACTCATTCAAAAACCCCAAAAGGAAAGACTCCATTACTTATATTGGACATAAAATTCGAACTTACGATGTACGATGGAGAGGTGAATGCAGAAAAATTGGACAATTGGATTCGACAGTTGGAGGTATACTACAGAATTCAAAACCTTCAAGAAGACGACATAAAGATCCAGTTGGCTTCACTAAGGCTAGAAGGAGCTACACTTGTTTGGTGGGAAGTAAAGACTCAAGAGGAAATGAGAATCCATGGTAAGATATGCATTACTTGGGTTGAATTCGTTTCTGCAATTAAAAGTCAGTTTTATCCCTTAGCCTATATGCAAAAATTCATTATGAGTTGGTAGAATTTTAGGCAGCTTAAAGGCAAAACAGTCCAAGATTATACACCAGAGTTTAGAAAAAGGGCTTTGTTATTAGGAGTGAATTTGAATTCCCAAGATACACTGTTGAAATATATTGGGGGTTTACATCCCTATCTGAAACATACGATCCTTATGTTCAATCCAGATAATTTAGATGAGGTACATGTGCAAGCCACGCACCTTGAATCTATAGGAAAAAGCATTCAGGAAGAGGGTAGTAATAGGAGGCCATTCAAGGGTAAGGATAAATAGAAGGGTGGAAAATGGAAGGGAAAGAAGAATGCAAGTGTGAAGAAATAAGGGGAGAAAATCACATGCAAACATTGTTCCAAAGAGGGGCATGATGAAGCCCACTGCTGGAAATTTCATCCTGAATTAAGGCCTAAGAAACAAAACAATAAGGGAAAACAAAAGATGACCGCTACCACACAACATGACCTTGGTTCATATTCTGGTGATGAGACCAAGATTTCAGCCATGGTTACAAAAGGAAAAGAAATTGTTGCAAGCACTAGTTCATCACATAGTCAAAACAACACTCCAAATGAAGAGTCAAGAATAGAGTTGTTTCATGTTAGAGTGATTTCAAATCATACAAATATTGATGCATTATTTGATAGTGGGTCACAATCAAACTTGATTTCAGAAGACTTGGTTAAAAAACTAAACCTTGAAATTGTACCTCATCATAAGCCATATCCATTGGGTTGGATAGTTAACAATGAAAACTTACAGGTTACAAGGAAGTATTTATTCAAGTTTGCCATTACTGAAAAATTTCATTGATGAAGTTGAGTTAGATGTAGTTCCACTTGACATCTCAGGAATAATTTTGGGTAGTCCTTATTTCTATGGTGGCAAAGCTGTATTTTATCACCATGAAAACAAATACATATTGCTCAAGAATGGGGTGGAGTACATAGTGAGAGCTCATCGCAAAAAGCTGAACATTTCTTTGGTTAATGCACGGCAGATGAAGAGACTAGTACATGCAAGTAAAAATTTTGTGCTTCTCATTATCAAGAAAAAGAATGATATTGATTATGAATCTTTTGAAGGTTGTGATGATAAATTGAAATCTGATTTGTTTGATGTGGTAAGCAAGCATGGCATGATGTTTCGGGAACCAAAGGGATTACCTCCCAAGAGGGGAATTCAGCATGAGATTCAGTTGCAACAGGATGTTCCACTTCCGAACATTGACATGTATCGCATGTCTATTATGGAGAGCACGGAAATCAAAAATCAATTTCAAGGATTGTCGAACAAAGGTATTATACGCCCATCTACTTCGCCATGTGGTTCACCCATTGTCTTGGTGCCAAAGAAGAATGGAACTTGGCGCATGTGTGTGGATTTCTGTGCACTGAACAAAATCACAGTAAAGAATCGTTATCCACTCCCAAGAATTGATGATTTTCTTGATCAGTTGAGGTATGCAAAGTATTTCACTAAGTTAGATTTACGAAGTGGTTATCATCAAGTTAGGATAGCTAAAGAAGACATTTGGAAAACCGCATTTAAAACTAAACAAGGATTGTTTGAGTGGCTTGTTATGCCTTTCGTTCTTACAAATGTTGTATTGAGACCATTTCTACATGATTTTGTCAATGTCTACTTAGATGATATCCTCATCTTCAGCAAGTCAAGAGATGAACATGTCATGCATGTAAACAAAGTACTTGATGTCTTGAGAAAATAACAGTTGTTTTTAAAGATGTCGAAGTGTGAATTTGGCAAGACTTCTTTAGTGTATTTGGGACACATTGTTGGAGGAGGTGAGCTGAAGATAGACCCCTCTAAGGTTGAGGTCATTCTGAATTGGCCCAAGCCCAATACAATTACATAGGTAAGAAGCTTTTTAGGAGCAGCACAATATTGGAGTATGTTTATTGCTAATCTTTCTTCCATTGTAGCTCCATTATATGTCAAGAAAGTCTTCCATTGGGGAGATGTATAGCAGAAAGCATTTGATGCTTTGAAGCAAAAGATAATTTCAACACTGGTATTGGCACTTCTAGATCTTAGATAGCCATTCGAGATTCAAACGGATACAAGCGATTATTCCATGGGAGAAGTTCTATTGCAGCATGGTAAGCCCATTTCATTTCATTAATGGAGTTGTAACTAACTATCCCACATATGACAAAGAACTTTATGCATTGGTACAAAATGTTAAGAAATGGAAGCACTATTTGATGGGGAAGGAGACATCATCGATACCGACCATCAACCATTGCAGTACTTACAGTCACAGTCAAAGTTGCAGCAGTCACGACATTTCAGATGGATGGGTTTTCTACAACAATTTCATTTGATTATCAAGTATAAAAATGGAATCTACAATTAGGTAGTTGATATGCTTTCAAGGCCTATTATAAATTCATCTGTTATACTCAAGCATAATTTTGTTTTGCATGAAAGTTACATAGAACAATATGCAAATGATAGTGACTTTCAAGATGTATATGCAAGCTTGATTCAAGGAAATCAAATTAAAGAGTTGGATTATCATGTACATAATAGTTTGTTGTATCACTTGGGCAAGTTATGTATTCCATTGGGAGAAAGAAACAATATCATAAGGGAGGCGCACACTTCATTGATTGTTGAACACTTTGGTGTAGGCAAGACAGTAGCGAATCTTCAAAGGTATTGTTATTGGCCACACATGTTGGATAATGTTTCTCATTTCATAAGAGGATGTTCTTTATGTGCTACAAGTAAGCCTAGCAATAGGAAACTTGGTTTATACACTCCACTTTTTGTACCTTCACGTCCATGGGAGAGTATCTCAATGGATTTTGTAGGAGGTCTTCCATTGTCAAGGAAAGGTCATGATTACTTATATTTAGTTGTAGATAGGTTCAACAAAATGTTCATACTAACACCATGTAAAAAGCAAATTACAGCTGAACAAATAGCTCATCTTTTATTCCAAAACATTTGGGTTCATTTTGGTCTTCCTACTTCTATTGTAAGTGATCGAGATTCTTGATTTGTTGGGAATTTTTGGTCAAATTTGTGGGACATGATGGACACAAAGTTGAACAAGAGTACATCCTTTCATCCACAAACAAATGGACAAACCGAGGTGGTCAATAGAACAGTTATTCATCTTCTTAGAGGATATTGCAGCAAACATCCCAAGTTATGGGATGAACAGTTGCATTACATACAACATGCATACAACAAGGCAAAGCATTCTTCCACAAACACATCGCCATTTGAGGCATGTTATGCTTACTTGCCAAGATCGCCATTGGACTTCATCTTTGAGAAAGATGTCGCCATCGATGGTCACAATGGCATCGATAAGGCAAGGAAGTTCACACAGAAAATTTAGTTGATACATCATACAGTGCAAGAACAACTTGAGAAAAGTCAAAGCAGCTACAAGGCAAGGCATGACAAACACCAAGTTGATCACAAGTTTCAATTTGGCGATGAAGTTCGGTTATATATTAACAAAGAGAGACTTCAAGGGGAAGGTAAAAAGCTTAAACCAATCCTTTATGCCTCCTTATATGAAAATATACTCTGTTGTTAATGTTGAGAATTTGATATTGTTTGAGCCTCCTTTGATTGGTGATCAAGGAGAGCATGTTTAGTTGCAATCAATAGATTATTTCTCGCCAAAATATCTTGATGAACTTCAACAGGATCTCATACTTGACAAAAGGACCAGGACTTCGAAGAGAGGGCATGTCGAATACCTTGGAGTGGGACTCAAGGGACAAAAGCCTTCTCAATCCAAATGGTTGTAGACCGAGAAGGTGAGGGAGTTGTACCCTCACCTATTGAACAATTGATAATATCTTTTGGGTCCAAAAGGCTTCTAGTGGGCAGGAATGATCAGGTGCTTAGTATTTAGCTCAAAAATCAAAGTTCTCAGAATGGCTCGAAACCTGAATGATCGCATCCATCTTGGAAAAATGATCCTAATGCAACCCATTTCATCGAAAAACTAGTTCGTATGAGAAAGTTATTGTGTTTTGATCGTTTTGCTAAACACGCGAAATTTGCAAAAAAAGATGCCCAGTCACTGCACAGTCAGCAGTATGTACTGCGACATGGTAGATGACTAGGCATGGTCAAATTTGGTCAATGACAAATTATATATGGACAAGTGTCATCATTTGATTGGGTTTGTGATGAGTTGGCACATTTCTATTGGTTTATTTTTTACCAATGGAAGAATGCCATGTGGCAAGCCAGGAGGCCGCTACGTGGAACCTCCCAAAGGTCTTGACATTCAACACAATGGAGAAAAATATTATGGTGGAGGTCGGAGTCGAACCCACGACCTCCAGCACACAAACCATATGCCATACCGCCTTCGCTATTGGGTGTTTTTTACCCCATAGATTCACAATTTATATTTAAATTCAAGGGGTGTGGAGTTGTGTGGTTAGGGGAGGACCAGCTCGTAGGTCAGCCCTCCCCCATGTGAACACAAATACGTTAACCACAAATGGCTACAGTTAACTCGGCAATCAGTTAACCACACCACTCTGTGACGGTTTGTTGTTTTCGCATGTGAACGCAACGTTGCAAACCCTTGTGGTTTATCTGGTGGCTATCCAAACCAACTCCACGATGGTTTGATATACGACATGTGAACGCGATACCATAACCCCTAACGGTCAGCACTCCGAGGGCTCCAGCTCCAACAGTGAATGCGACGTTAACTTTGCATGTGAATAGGTCATCAAAAACCATCAGATGTTATGGTTTCAGTTAACGATAATTGTGGGATTATGTTAATTAATCCGGTTTTTAAAATTAATTGGTTGTAGTTTAATCTGGCAGACGTTTTGGCAGTGCCCCCGAATTCAGGGCTAACTGGAGATATTCTAGAATTAGAGGAGAAATTGTAGGAAAAGATTGTTTGAATTATAGAGAAGGCAATTTTCGACCAAATTGAGCTCAGAAAAAGGTGTTCTTGGCTAATTTGGACATTTTAAACACATTGGTACAGGTATTAGGAGCCATAGAGATTTTTAAAATAGCATTTTTCCACATTAATCTAATAGAGAAGCTTAAGCCATGGAAGCTGGACCAAGGAGATGTAGCCCAGGAGGGGTGAACTCCTTCATCAAAACACTGTGTTAAAGTGTCTCTTTGATGGTTTGTTGTACTGTGAATGTCTGGTGTTCAGTATTTGTTTTTGAAACTATTTTTCTCATGAATGCCATTTTAAACTTAAGGAAAATTACCTGATTACATACACAAACAGCTAATGAAACCTCAGCACAAGAAGCAATAATCAAGCATATGTATAGAAGACTGTAACTGTTATTAGCACAACAAAACTAATCATACAAAAACAGATCATTATAGTACTCCTCTTTATCATAAATTTTAGTCACAAAACAAAGGATTTTATAATCAACAGTTAGGTCACTAGTAAGTTGTGTACCTTAATTTGGAGAATATCATAATGGCCAATGTTTTATTGATATATCTATGTGATTTCATGCCTTTTGGATCTAAAAACTTGTTTTGTGACACTCTAAAATGTCTTTTTGGAAATACCATAGGTGTGAACTGAATTGTATGTGCCAACTAAAAGTTATGGCAACCTTCCAAAAATTTGTTGATTTGTTGGCCTCTTCCCACAAGCAAATTTGTATAATGGTCCATGTGTCCAATTCTTCAAATATAATTCCGAAAGTTTTACCTGAGGTACTTATTTATGTCTCCTAAAATCCCTCAAGGTTTCACGATCTGAAATTCCCAAATAGGAGGATATAGAAAATATATTAAGCTAACTTGTTTAAAATTTATTTCAACATTGTTCATAAACCCTAAATTTCATAGGTTATAACTCCCTATTATGAGTTGTAAGAACATACTATGGAATAACAATAAGGAAGCAGATGGATGTACCAATTTGGAAGGCTATATAAAAATTGGTGAATTTATGGTTAATGGCCAATTAATGTCATCCTTCATTCCTTAGTAATAGTTATAATGATAATTCATGTAGCATCAAGTTCAAGTACGTGTCATCCCTCTATTACCACAACCTACAATCATGAAACAAATGTGTTGAATCCCCATATTTCATATTCCTTTAATGTTGTGAGCAGATACTTAATGGTGTGCAGTGTTCGCATAATGAAGCAAAACAATGACATGAAGCTTTGGATATGTGGGATTATTGGAAGTGCTAGAAGGCGGTCGTGTCCTCCACCAGCACTGTTTAATGCAGGAGAGCTCCTTATGTCACTAGAGGTATTCTGGTACTTCTAATTTTGGCCTTGGGAAAATTTTACTTTTGCTAGCTATCCCCGAAGGAAAATTGGGTGCAGTTGGAAAAATCAATGGCGAAAAAATAACTCTAAGTAGCTTGAAGTGGTCATAGTGGAGGTAATTGGTGCCATAGTCATTGTAGGAATGTCTAAATATGTGTCAAGAGGTAATATTATGGCTAGAAACATATTTCAAAGTAGCATTAGATTGGTTACCTTCCTCCTTGGGTGGGTTACTATTGGAATTAGGATTATATGTTTTGAAAATTATTGTTGTTTCTTTATTGTTGCTTGGTGGTAGAAGTTATTTTAGTTCAATTATGTGATTTGGAATGTGATTAGGACAGTGATTGGGATCCTAATAAGGGAACTACTTCTAAGATTATGAATAAATCAGAGTGTTGTACTTTCGTTGTTATTATGCATCCATTTGGTGAGGTTATATGGTGTGATGCAACCTCAGTCATTTTCTCTGCAATTGTGATAGGTTTTGAGGTTGGTGGTTGTACTATGGAAACCAAATCGATCACCTTCCTTCTTGGAAGGGTAGTAGTTAGATTTGGAATTACATGTTTTGGAAATTACTTCTTCCACGATATGTCTAGAAGAAACTCTTCATCCATTGTCCACTTATGAAAATTGGATTTACTACAAGTAGAGATTATGTAGCTCCAGTTGAAACACAATGTAGAATCTATTGCCTCCTCCAATATGATGGATATCCTCATCAAAATTTGCACCAAGATTGACAAACAAGAGGATGAATTAAGCTACCTCAAATGGCAGGTAGAAGAACTTAGGGGTATGGTGAATAGCCTAACCTCAAGTTTAAACCATATTGAAAGTACTAGAGGCCCTATGGACAACAAATGCCAGACCTGAATGTGCCCATCAATTTGGGAAAGTATATAGAGATGAAAGACTACATCAAAAATTAGGAATGTATGTACTATAATTTTTTCCTTATTCTGGGGCTCTATTGGAAGGTATTCACCTCCAACCCCCCCACCCACTTTTTTTCATGAATAATGTAATTCTCGAGGGGAAAATTTTGATTTTGAATAGGAAAGATGAATCTAAAATACTTATAATTATGATGATGTAATTCCTAATGCATTTTCGACAAACTAGGCACGTATTTTGATATAATAAAAAAATTCTCATTACTGTTAAAAAAATGTTAAGGTCTACATACTGCCATCACTTTATTTAGATGAAAAGTTGCATGTTGATAATACCTGAGAAGAAGAAATGTGACTATTAACATTAAGAACAAAGCATCTTCTTTGATGAAAGGTAATAACACCATCACTACTTTGTTTTTAGGCAACACTACTTACAATGATTTATAGTTGTGTTTTTCTTGAGTTATATCTCCATGAGGGGGACTTCTATGTTGTGAAAAAATCCTTGACCTCTCACATGTCCTCATCAACATTAAATCTAAGAAATACCATGTCGTTGTTGCTACAACACCCTCCAAAATTTTTCCTACACTCAAATTTTGGAGCCTACTGTGGATCTCCCAACCGATCGTTCTTTATTCACTTCTTTTTCAATTGATGCTTTTGATCTTCCTTTTTGGATTGGAAATAATTAAGTTACTTGCTCACACATGCTCAATATGTAACAACTGCATGAGCGCATTCTTTTACACAATCTTGAACAAGCATAACACGGTCCATCCAGATTAGCATGTGCGATGTTCAATCCATTTCAACAGTCAGTGTGCACTGACATTGGCAGTTTCTCACTTCTAGCTGTGTTTATACTTCTGTTTTAGTGAGTTTTGCAAACTGTTGCTTTACACACCTTTGTTTTCACGAGTGTCATTTTCATGTTTTTGTTTGTCACTTTCACTTTATTTCCCTTTAATTAGTGTCATTTTCATGTTATCTTCACCCCAAAAATTGTTGTTTTCACCCTCGTTTGCATATTGCAAATGTTGTTCATACTTTTATTTTCATATAGCAAGTGTCATCTTTTAGCGTGGGAATTTTAGCTGATCGTGTAAAGTGGAGTTTTGGTTTGTTTCAAGGGGATATATTTGTGATAATGACTTATTATTATCATGTAGACATGTTCCGCACTCATTTCCAAAGTTGCACGCACTATTGCACAAGTGTCATCATTATCGTTGCAAAGTATATCTTTAGTGTCACACTTGGAATGGGTTGTCACAATGTTGTTGCATTAAGCAAAGTATGTTGTTCATGTGTTATGAGTGTCACGTGTTGTTTCTTCAAGTGAACTAAGTTTGTGATCATGTTCACTTCTTACTTTTATTCAACTTTCTCTCACAAATCCAACACTTAGTCAAAATTGGAAAAACTCTTGATTAAGCCACTCAGCCTTATCTAGCTCCCCAGAACTGCGCACTACGCAGTCTCAATCCTCAAGAAGAAACTTTGTCTCTTGTATTTTCTCAATGTGCAGTCTCTGCCTCCCATAATTTCACATTTCGCAGCCTCAGTGCTCAATCCCAACACCTGAGTCCCAGAACTGCACAATCTTTCTCTCTATCTAAGCCAGCACTACTCATTACATAATCTAGGTCCTCAAGCCTTAGTATTAAGCTCCTGAAATGTACAAATTTTCAATCACCTGGCCCCCTGTCCTTCCAATACTTCACATTTCACAATTTCATTGCTCAAGCACGGGCCTTAGCCTCCAAAATTACATAATCACGCCCTCCATCCAGGCCTGAATTATGCATTCCACAGTCTCAAAACTCAAGCCTATCCCTTGAGCTCCTGAGTTGTGCTACTGTGCAGTCACTCGGCCTCCTTTGCCTCCCAAAACTGTGCGGTTGACTGAAACAGTGTAAAACCCCTCAGCTTGGCTCCCTTACACCCAAAACTGTGCAATCTACTTGCCCAGTTTGGCCTGAACTATGCATTGTGTAGTCTAAAGGCACAAGCTTCACCCCTAAATGCCTGAGTTGCGCAACTGCACATTCACTGAGCCTCTCTCTAAGCATGTCCCGGCTAAGTCATTGGATCATCATGCAGCATATGGGACTAGGGGTTTATTAGACTCATGTCGTCTTGTAATGAGCGGATTACAGATGCAGGTACTCTATCATGTTATGGCAAGATGATGAAGAAGGAGATGGACAAGGAGGACATGCTAGAAGACACATATGGAGCTGAAGAGATAAGATGATAATCATGCAAGAAGATGAAGGAACACTAAATTACAACAGAAGATCAAAGATCAGAACCACATGAAGACTCAATCTGATTCACAACCCTTTGGAGGGTGGATATGAATAGCAAATCATATCTCTCATGAAGATGAAGCATTGCACGTCTCTTGTTGAAGAAAAAGGAGTAGCAAGAACGGCTTGAGATTGCCATGTCTTCAAGAAGTCCTTGTCAGCAATGTCATGCCATTTCATGTCATGAGTCATCATATGCCACATCATTCTTGTAGATTATGTAATTTCTTATTTGAAATGTTTGTAAAGTGGAAGTCTAAAGGACATGTACAAAATAGGAAAATTAATGTAAAGTTGAAGTGTCATAGGAATTCAAACAGTCATGAGGGTAGTCAAAGAGTCACAAGGAAGGTGAAGCATCGCCTCCCCATTTGTTATATATACACTATCATTGTATGAGAAAAGGAGGTTCCACCTTGGCTTCTCCCACAAGGCATTAGAGAGACAAGCTAGTTCTTTTGGGGAGCAAGTAGTGGCTCCAACGCTCCAATATTGGAGCTAGTGGTGTTCATTGTATACATGTGTCTTAGAAATTTTACTTAATATCAGAAGCCTCATGGCCAACATGTTCTTCATGCATGGATTATGAATATTTGTAAGACTATTTTGTGGATGTTTGTAATTCATGTTTGCTTTCATCTATGCTAAATTAGTTGAACTATTTCGGTTATTTTAGTACTTATCATATTGAGAATGTGTTGTAATGGTTTCTATTGTTGTCACATCCTTGTGGACTATTCCGCTAGATATTAGACATATATTTCTTGTTGATTGGTTGTAATGATCGTCGCATATTTGTGGACTATTTCGCTGGATGTTAGATGGACCTTTCTTAGTTGTGTGTGTCTCTACTAGGGTGGTACTATTACCTCTCTCTTAGAGGCTCACTTTATTTTTTCCCTCCGCAGTAGAAGAACCTTGACACACTTACAACTGAACACTCACTCACTTGATTTTCTAATGCACATTTGCATTCCTCTCTCTTGCTGACAGTTAGATCCAGGGAAAATCTATAAGAATACATGGCAATTGGGTTGATACTCTGAATGGGGCTCCTACTCCAAATGGTGTGAGGTCTAATTGGGACTTCACATTAGGGAGACCCCCTTGGTTAATGAAGTTTCTGCACCGTCAACAAAATGGCGCTAGAAGGAGGGCCAGACGACACGCTATGCATGTTGAGTGTGCTTTGAATCTCTTATTCAAAATGGTTGTTCCCCAAACCATAATCCCGATATTTTTTTATAGAGAGCTTAATCTTACCATCCCTGTAAAAAAAAAATCATAACCTGTTCCAAATTAACTTTGATGGTGAGGGTGAATTGATTCTTCGCAAACATTTGTTTCAAGTTGTCTGTTTTTTCTTTTCTAATGGAATACATTGTAAAGATGTCATGGCTAGGTTTCTCACCCTCACGCTTGAAGGTCGTGTTAAGAGATGGTGTCACATATTACTTGTTGCTTCTATCCATTCATTCGATTAGCTTGAAAAGGAGACTCATAAAGCATTTCACATGTATTATTACCGAAATGTTCTTAAAAGAATTAATAAACTAAGAATGAATCCTAATGAATCAGTTGAGGATTTTTCCGATCGATTCCTTCACCTATGTTATGAATTTCCTGGAGTATACACGGATTGTGATTTCTTTAAACAAAAGTTTAAGCATTTGGTTCATATCTCTTTGCATGGTGAATCCAAACCACCTGATGTCTCTTCTTCCCCAACCCCTGTAAATCAAGAGACACCTATAATTTCATAGGAGGAATGTGTGATTCCTTTTTTTCCTTGTCCTCCTCCCTTTTCAGTTCCGATGTGGGTACCTCCTTGCGATTATAATAAAGTTAGGAGATATGATAATCAAATTATAATCCATATTCTCATTCTTCTTCCAATTTTCATGACTCAAATTTAATGGAGGAAATCCCAGAATGGCTCATGAAGCCCATGGTAAATACTAACTCCTCCATTCTACAATATGATGTTACAATTCATAACTCTAGTATTAAATATTATCTGGATTTAGGCCATTCTCTATCATCTACGTACCACGACTCTTTGTACCATGATCAGCCTGATCATTTAGCTCCACCAGCTAGTTTTTCACACTCTCTTGATTTTTGAGTTGCTGGTTCAAATTGCAACCAGATACAAGGCAGTAACATTACATAGATAGAGGAGAAGGAAGGTGAATATGTTTTCAATATTTCTTCTCTTTTTCAAAATCCTCCATGTGAATATGATGTTCTTACATTCTTGGATGATTTTCAATCTGCTAATCTTGGTAGTGAATCAAATGCAATCAATCCTTTCATTCAATATGTAGCCTTGGGAAACAATGATTCTGATGATGATGACTATATTGACGTATGTGATCACGAATGCCCGAGTGCATTATCTTATCTTTCAGTTTCTCATGAATACTTTACTTTAGATCTAGTATCTGATTCAGTCAAAGAAGATGTCCTTATTGAAACTTCCTCTTCATCTCACTATCCCTTGTGATCTATCGTTTGTGATGCATCTACTTGTGACGGAGATAGTCCATGCTCTTCAAGTTCTTAATCTGATGATTTAACTTCTCAATTGACACAAGGTGGTGAGATTATCCATGATGAGTATTCTTTCCATCCCTCATCATCTCTTCTCTTACCTGAAGATAACTCTCCAAACTAGCTTGCTCATGAAATTTTTATGATTCATACGTCTTCTTATTTGGGATCACAAGAATCTTTCAACTTGAGTAATCTCATTGTTAAAGTTAAAAAATCTGGTCAAGATAGTGACCGAGATGGCTACCATCCGATGAGCAGTAGTATTATTGAAACCATTATCCTCACACCATGCACAATCTAGTTCAATATTCATGATGCGATTTTACAACCCTTAAAAGTTTCGGGACGTGTTGAGAAGTCTAGGCACTTCAACTTTCGTTGATGGTTATGTCAGGATCTCACGATTCTAGTAAGCCCCCGAACTAAGTCAGATTATGTTTCTCTCTCACAATCCTTCTCTTTGCATGGTTTCACTTGATGTAAAATTATTTTTGAAACATGTTTGGTATTTCGAATGTACTTTTTCAAATTTTTAAGGTTTCAGTTCTGATCGGATTCAAGAATCTTCTTCAGTTGATTCATCTTCATGCAAATTTCTCGCATCAAACTCGGATTTGGAATGTTCATATCTCTTAAAGTCATGGAACTATGAATTTTATCACCTCAAAGATCATCTTTGGTTGAAGGAATCATATCTGTCAGATTTATTTCATGATAAGTGGCTCTTGGTTTTCCTTATGAATGTCATATTGCGACTCTTGTTCTTCATAGTATCTAAAATCCCCCTGAGTGTGAATGAATGCATGAGTTATTGTGCGAATAAAATTCTTATCTATTCACTATGTCCTTACTGGTCTCACGTGTTTGTTTTGTTGGCATCCCTTTTAAAAAAATTTGATGATTACGATTCTTGTACATTTTTTCACCATTTACAGGAAAATGGTTTGTCACATCGGCTTGTGAGGAAGTTGGTTCGATAATTCATAGCATTCGCAAAGATGTTCAAATTGATTTTTCTTCATTAACTACTAATTGGGAATCTAATGCTTTAATCATACCATCTGATCATAATATTATTTGTCATTTGTTTTATCATTTTCCCACCAGTATATTTGTTGACAGTTGTTCCACATTGATTAATATTTATGGTTTATCTCACCATTTGGATACTTGTCAGGCAGCTGAGGCAATTCATCCCTCGCTGATGATTATGTCATGTCCTCACTATCTTGACAAGCCTTCTTAATATGATCATATCTATTTTACCTAACAAGATTCTCATCCTAATCTTGTGCCTCTAATTTAAAATTCATCTTTTCAAAGATTTTAGGGTTTTCAAGAGGATTGTCATGAATTTGACGATCCAATCGCTAAATGGTTGGAGCAATTTTACTTAGTAGGCTCCGTCGCAAATAACAAGTTTCAATATTTTTGTGTGCTTGCTAAGGAGTTTGGTTTAGTTGAAGACACATTTTCAAGAAGCTTTTGAGGTTTGTTGAATGATGGTTTTCATCAAAAAGGTAAGAATATGAACTAGTTAGAAGTAGTGGTTATGGCCTATCTTTCTGCTGACAGGCAAGACCTTCAAATTTTTGTGCAAGTTATTCAATTTCTTGTCTGTTCTATTGCACATTTCTTTATATCAGTTTTAATTGCTTATATCTTTGTGAATGTAGGTCAGAGGCAGTTACAGTGGCTTCATTGGAAATTTCATTATACATAACCCCAACCTTATAGATGATTAGGTTAAGAGCAGGTCTAGTTGCATATTAGTTTACCTGCACATTCATCCTACATTCATTTTCTATAGTTTTTCTTGTGTTTTCTCATTTTGGTTTTGCATCATCTTTCGATTAGCCTCCTTTTGTTTTGTCTTATTTTTTTGTTTCCTTGTTGTGTGTTGTGTGTTGTGTGTTGTGTGTTGTGTGTTGTGTGTTGTGTGTTGTGTGTTGTGTGTTGTGTGTTGTGTGTTGTGTGTTGTGTGTTGTGTGTTGTGTGTTGTGTGTTGCGTTTTGTATTTTGTTTTGTTTTGTAATACCTTGCATGAAGATGATCTGTTGGCTCAAAAGGAAATGTGGAAAAATTGAAAGGAGTCTTGTGACACTACAACATTTGGCTGCCTATAGTCCTCCTTCTTTATTTTGGTTACATATTTTGGTCAATGAAGTTCTGACAAAAAATATGATCCATCCGTAAGGATACTTTTAGTCAAAACATGATATTTGTGTCAATTTAAGAAACCTTATGCCCACACTCAATTCTGTATGTTTCTGTATTTTCACACTTATCCAATTAGTAGAAGAGGAAAAGGGGAAATATAAACAAGCAAACCTAAATGAGAGTCCTCTATATGCTTCTCTGAAGGAACAACCTCTCTTTCTCTCAACAAGTCAGAATCCCTCTTCTGCCCATAAAATAAATAAGTTCCAATGCACGGTATTATTTAAATATATAAATAAATGTGAAAGAAGAGAAAGGCTTCCTGCGCAGAGAGGTGAAGCAAGAAACTTCGCCAGGGTACTGTCCAGGATCACGAGCAGTGGAGCAATGTTTGTGTTCCTGTAGTGACTCCACCGAGGTATTGTCCAGGATTTCTAGCAATCGAGCAACACCAGAGATGAAAATTTTACTCTGAAAATATAAAGCTCGCAAACTCGTTTCCAATTTGAAACATTCCGATATTACTAAATCTTATGTTGTGTTCAACCAAGAAGTTACAAAGGGGAGCATGTTTATTCATGGGGTAAGTGGGGAGACTAGAGTGATATACACAATGAATCAATAGTCCCCGAAGAACTAAGACCTTGCATAGAAGAGTAAACCAAGACAGAGAAGCGGGAATTCTATTAATGTGTTGCCAATTGTTTTCACTGCTACAACACCCTCCAAAAAATTTCCTACACTTGAATTTTGGAGCCTACAATAGATCTCACAATTGGTCATTTTGTATTCACTTATTGGTCAGTTGATGCTTTTGAGCTCCCTTCTTCGATTGGAAATATCGAAGTCACTTGCTCACATGCCTAGTCTGTAACAAGTGCATGAGCACATTAATTTACACAATCTTGAACAATCATAAAAAGTTTCATCAAGGCTATGTCTGTGTGGTTTCTAATCCATGTCGACAGTCAATGCGCACTGACATCGACCGTTTCTCACTTTTAGCTGCGTATGTACTTCTATTTCGGTGTGTTTTGTAAATTTTCACTTCGTGCACCTTTGTTTTTGCAAGTGTCATTTTCATGTCTTCGGTTGTCGCTATCTCTTACTTTTCCTTTAATTATTGTCGTTTTCATGTTATCTTCACCCCAACATATGTTGTTTTCACCATCATTCGCATATTGCAAGTGTCGTTCACACTTTTATTTTCATATATCAATTGTCATATTTTAGCATGGGAATTGTCGCTTATCGTGTAAAGTGGAGTTTTGGTTTGTTTTAAGGGGAAATATTTGTCATAATGAATTTTTTTTATCATGTATACATGTTCCACACTCATTTCCAATTTTTCACGCACTGTCACACAAGTTTCATCATTGTTGTCGCAAAAGTGTATCTTTAGTGTCACACTTGGAATGGGTTATTGCAATGTTGTTGCATTAAGGAAAGTATGTTATTCATGTGTTTTGAGTGTCACGTGTTGTACCTTCAAGTGAACTAAGAGTGTGATCATGTTCAAGTCTTACTTTTATTCAACTTCCTCTCAGGGATCCAATACTTAGTCAAAATTGGACAAACTCACAATCGGACCACTCAGCCTCATCCAAATCCCCTAAACTATGCATTGTGCAGTCTCAATCCTCAAGCAGTAACCTTGTAACTTGGAATTGCACAATGGGAAGTCTCTGCCTCCCATAATTGCGCATTTCGCAACCTCAATGCTCAAGCCCAGCCCCTGAGTCCCAGAACTGTGCAATATTTCTCTCCAAACAATCCAGCACTGCGCATTGCATAGTCCCAGTCATCAAACCTTAGTCTTGAGCTCATGAACTATGAAATTGTGAAATCACTTGACCCCCTGTCCTTCCAGTACTACACATTTCACAATTTCAGTGCTTAAAACTAGGCTTTGGCCTCCAAAACTAGGAAATCGTGCCCTCCAGCCATGCCTAAACGTCACATTGCGCAATCTTAGACCTCAATCCTAGCACTTGAGCTCCTAATTTGTGCTAATGCAGATTCACCTAGCCTCCTTTGCCTCCAAGAACTGTGAAGTTGGCTGAAGCAATGAAAAACCCCTCAGTCTGGCTCACTTACTCCCAAAAAATGCAAAATCTGCTTACCCAAACCATCCTGAACTACTTATTGTGTAGTCTCAAGGCTCAAGCTTCACCCTTGAATTCCTTAGCTACATAATTGTGCAGTCACTGAGCCTCTCTCTTAGCCTATCCCATCTCATTCAGTGGATCATCACGCAGAATCTAAGACTAGGGGTTTATTGGACTAATTTTGTCTTTTCATGAGTGGATTGCAGATGCAGGTACTCTATCATGCTATGGAAATATGATGAAGAAGGAGATGGAAAAGGAGGAGATGTTAGAAAACACATATGGAGCTGAAGAGATAATATGATCATTAGGCGAGAAGATGAAGGAACACTATGTTACAACAAAAGATCAAAGATCAGGACCACATGAAGACTCCATCTCATTCACGACCCTTTGGAGGGTGGATATGAAGAACAAAGCATATCTCTCATGAAGATGAAGCATTGCACATTTCTTGTTGAAGACAAGGGAGCAGCAAGAATGGCTTGACATTGCCATGTCATCAAGAAGTCCTTATCAGCAATGTCATGACTCATCACATGCCATGTCATTCTTGTGGATTATGTAATTTCTTATTCTAAATGTATTTTAAAGTGGAAGTCCAAAGGACATGTACAAAATAGGAAGAGTCATGTAAAGTTGAAGTGTCATAGGAAGTCAAACATTCATGAGGGTAGTGAAAGAGTCACAAGGAATGTGAAGCATCACCTCCCCATTGGTTAGATATACACCCTCACTGTATGAGAAAAGGAGGTTTCACCTTGGCTCCTCCCACAAGGAATTAGAGAGACAAGCTAGTTCTTTTGGGGAGCAAGTAGTGGCTCCAACACTCCACTACTAGAGCTAGTTGTGTTCATTATATACATGTGTCTTGGAACTTTTACTTAATAACGAAGCCTCATGGCCAGCATGTTCTTCATGCATGGATTATGAATATTTGTAAGACTATTTTGTGGATGTTTATAATTCATGTTTTCTTTCATTTGTGCTACAGTAGTTGAACTATTTCAGTTAATTTGGTACTTATCATATTGAGAATGTGTTGTAATGGTTGCTATTGTTGTCACATCCTTGTGGACTATTTTTTTGGATATTAGATAGATCTTTCTGTTGATTGGTTGTAATGACCATCACATCTTTGTGGACTATCCCATTGGATTTTAGACAGACCTTGCTTGGTTGCGTGTGTATCTATTAGGGGTGGTACTATTACCTATCTCTTAGAGGCTCACTTTATTTTCTCCCTTTGTAGTATAAGAACGTTGACACACTTACAACCGAACACTCACCTGGCACACTCACTTGCTTTTCAAAGGCGCATTTGCATTCCTCTCTCTTGCTGGCAGTTAGAGCCAAGGAAAATCTATAAGAATACATGGAAACTGGGCTGATAGATGGGGATCCTATTGCAAACGGTGTGAAGTCTAGTTGGGACTTCACATCGGGAAGACACCCTTGGTTGGGACTTCACATCGGGAAGACACCCCTGGTTGATAGATTTCCAGCACCATCAACATACCATTACTATCTTGAAACGATCAAGGCACCATTTTAAAACAATGAGTGTGTCTTAACAGTGAACAAAGAATACCTTTGTTATTTAATTAAGAAAATAATGAAAAAAGGCCCATTAGAGCTACATCACCACTAAATTATAAGCATCCAGAAATATACTTTTGCATATTTAACAATAAAAACATATCATGTTGTCTTATTAATATGTAGAAAGCTTTATTTTTGGACGGTATATCTACCCTACACCTCATACCATCACAATATTTTCACCATCATGAGCTTACTTGGAAGCATGTCCTATAGTAAATTTATTAATGAAAGGACGTAATATCTTGGAGAAATAAATAAAGTACTATAATTCATGGGTATATTTCTAAATTTTAAACCTCTCGGTAGTACATGGATTTATTCCAAGGTCAAAATGATACATTCAAATGTTTGGGGGGTATAATAAAGTTTTAAGCTTGGTATAGTGAGGAAAAGTACAATTTTTTATGTAGTTCCTCAGGGAAACACTTACTGCACAAACTTTTGAGACAAAGGCAATCTAATATTAAGTAGGAGAAATGGATTATTTGAACAAAACAAGAGAATAACACTTTGCACAATGTCCTTGTCTACAAAAACACCTTTATTAAGAATGGCACCTAAAAAATGCCAATCTAGAGGATAGTGAGGAATTCACAAATAAGACATATTGTGTAAACTTGGAGCTCATTGGGATATTATCATGAATATCACAACTCAAGTCAAAATGCAAATTTATTAGACCATGTTATTCAATTTTCAAGTAATGTGAAGTAATGAAGGATCATTGTAGAAAGGAATGGAGGTCATTGATAAAAGATCTAGTGTGTACTCGAAGGCCATTAAAATATCAATTCAATGGACCAACACTTTCAATTTGTAACTTTATGGAATGAAATACTAATTTAGAAAGGAATGGCATCAATAGTGATGAATACTTGATTATCTAGATGTCAAATCAATTTTATACATAACTTGTATTGTTGAAACACATTTCACACAAGGGACTAGCAATCAAAATTTTGGAGCCAAAATAGAAATCCCTAGGAATAATTATATCAAAGTATGTGTTTGGCAAGAAGCATCATCCAATTCACTATATTCCAAACATGAGATTATTGGCAACTTGGAAGAGGAAGGAAGCAATAAACTTGGTTAAGTTTTTAAACAAATCCATATGGAAAATTATGAAGAAATGAAACAAAATTGAAGAAATAATTTAAGCATTTGAACCATATCCAATTGATCATTAATCATCCTATATATATCAATGATACAAACAATCATTTTTTATATTAATGATATGAAGCATTAATGTAGACAAAGTCACTTCACCTTAAGTGGGAAGGGTAATGAGGAAGTGGAAGATTAAGTTAGAGTAGAACTTGAAAGTGCACAAGGTTCAAACTATCTAATGGTCATTTAACAGGTGTCTCAACCCTTAGAATTTCATTTGATGCACATAAGTTCTACGTGCGATCAAAGAGAATTGGTAGGTGGGACTCTTATGTGGAGCAATTTGTCCTCTACTTTGATGGCTATTCTATTTATCTATTGTTAGGTGAAGGATTCAAATGAGATCTATTTTTCTACCAACAATAATTATATTCCATCATGTAAGTATTCTTTCAAACATTTGGAATGCATTATTTAAAACATCTTGTTTAGGAATTCAAAAAACAAATACCAAATACCAAATAGGAAATTATGAAATTATTTTGGGTTAAATATGGTTTTCCCCTACCTATTTTGGTGGTCTATCTCCTTCCACATGTAATTGAGTCATGATGTGTTGGTATATGGGAAAATCTCCTTTATCACATCATATATCATGTTCCCTTCCAAATTAATCTTATGTGTGAAGAAAACAAAAAGAAGATTTTGTAATTTTGAAACCAAATAAGGTCCACCCACATGCAAGAATTTGTGCTCAATAATAGAATGGATATGTTTGGAGTTGAATGTTGTCTACCCATGTGAAAACTTTGATTGCTTTCTAGAAAAGATTACAAATTCCTACAAGTTTCTCAATTCTCATTTTAACACCAAATTGCACCTCCTTCCATAGGTTTAGGTTTCACAACATCATGGTTTCAATTAATGGCCTTACTTACCAAGCTCTTCCCACCAAAGCCTCTCAATTTCACACAAAAATCAAGCCACCAAACAATTTAACATCCATTGGTTCAATTCAGTTTCATGGCCATGGTTATGTCCAATTACCATGAGTAAATGAATCTATGTCTACTTTTTTTAGTCATTTTAATATATTCTATTTTATATTTTTAATGTTTTTTTAGTATGTTTATTTAATTTAAACACATAATCCAAACATTAATCAACCATAGTAGTTCAATCTTAAAAATTACAAATATTTTTTGGGTTTTCTTTTAGGGTTTATGTAAACCAACTAGCAAATTTTTGCACCAAAAGTTGTAATACATATGAATCTAGTAACTAGTAAATTTGAGAATATTTCTTCCCATTGAGATTAGGGTTTTGATGTCATATCTACTAACAATGGACCCTGAACCATAATCATTTTATTTAGGATTCTTTTTATTGAGATTAGGGCTTTATTGTTATTACTACTAATGAACCTTAAATTTGAAGCAGTTTATTTTAGCTTTCCATGGGCAGAGATCACCATAACAGTAGATCATTTTTCCACAAGGATGTTTGCAAGCCAAAACTAAAAATAAAATAAAAATTACTTTTCTAAGGTAAAAACCATGGTTTCCATTCTCACAACATTTCTCCTCACTTGATATGTTTGCATTGTCAAATACTGTCATCGAAATTGCGAGCGTAACTTACAGGATGATTCTGAAAATCACATGCCTTATTCTTATAATGACTCCTCAATATTTTCTTTACAATATAAAATAATTTCAATTCATGAACCAAGTTGTTCCCATTGTTTTGTCCTAAGGTTTTTCTCACAATTTCCAATCATTTTTGCAATAAACAATTCTTGTTTAGAGTATTTGGAATCTCACTGAAATATTTTTCTTCATTTTTCCTTTGATATTTATTTTGGATGCATGGAATGATACCATGGAGTGCAGTTCTTCATAATGTTTTAATGACAATAATGGTAATAATTTTTGACGCACTAGAGGGTTCTACAAACATGGGATGAGCAGCCTCAGAACCCAGGGTTTCCTCAGAGCCTAGATTTTATAGCCTATATAATTTTAGGTGACACCCATCCACTATTTTCATTTCTGTCAAGATTCATGGAAAATGAAATTATTAACTATATGGATGAAAGTTTGTGTCATTAATAGCTTTGGGCTAACCCAAAGGTAATCCAGATCTCATTGAACCTCCTAACACCTTTTCACGTGAGCTTAGTTTCGGAGATGTATTGGATGTCAACGGTGAGCTCTTTAGGAGTGACCCTAGGTGTAATTTTTTTACCCTAGTTGGAATCCATGTTCCCATGAATTGACAATGATAACTTCCTTGGGACCCACTAGAAATCTTAGCCCACACATGGGAAATTAATTTCATGATCCAAATACTAACCTACATAATGATGACATTCAAGGTGGTTTCACGTGTTAGGAAGGAATTTTTATCCCATCTCAAGGGGAAAACCCCATTAGAGTAGTCATTGAGGGAGAAATCATTTTCAACACAATGACAAGAGTGTTTGGAGTGAGGGATATTGAAGATAAGTTTCATGGCTCATGGGGTTATAAATTTGTCTTGGAATTTATCCTAGATGATTTATGAGTAGCTTATTTTTCCTTGATTCTAGAGTTCCTATAACATAAGGTATAAGACCTCAAGGACAAGGGATTAGTCACAAAAGAAAGAAGTGCACTAAACAAAAATATGAGGTTATCAGTGTACTCCTTGGAAATAGTGTGAGGCTAAATTAAATCTTAAATTTTGAAAAATCATCGTTGCTTAGAAGATTCTTGAGCTAAAAAATTGGAGAAAATTCCCACAAAAACTATACTGAGGAGAATTTTGTTGTTATTTTGGGCTAGACTTCCAAAATTATCGTCTTGGTTAAAGGCTAGCTAGCATGGTCTTTTCATGCTTCCAAATATGTTGACAAAATGTTGCAAATTTGTTGGAAATGGGGCTCTTAGGTCCTCTTTCTTAAAAAATGGAATTCAAACCTCAATGATCAGTTAAAACAAATATATTATTTTACCCTAATCAAGGTTAGAACATCAAGCCTCCAATGATTTCCTAGTTCGTGTATATGTTTAAGGAAATTGATAATTCCTTGGGTTTATTATATGGAGTATGCAACTCATTCCAAGACATAGGCTACAAGGGGATGGCAAGGATCCTTATAGACCTAGATATAACCACATAATTGGTGGACTCTATTATTTTTAGGAATGGTCCCTCTTTTTCCCACTGGACTCTCGACTATGAAGTAGTTCCCTTTAAGTGTGCAAGTTGTTACAAATATGGGCACCTAGTCAGATATTATGTACTCTATTTCTCCAAAAATACCTAGGTTTGAAAGCCTCCATCCAACATTTTCAACATGTGCACTACTCTATAGAGGTCCACGGCACTTAAAAAACATTGTGTAATCATGCATTCATTCAAGCACCTAGTTCAACATGTGTATGTCTCTACTAGGGTCTGTGTCACATAAAAAACATAATGTAATCATTTCTTCTTTCATCGACACTCAATTTCTCCAATAATCATTAAACTGTGTCCTTTTATCACAAGCATACTCACTTCAACAATAAGGACATGCATTGCAATTAAGCTATATCACCATGCTCCTTAGCCCTAGTCATTACTAATATAGACACCCTATGTATCCTTTGCATACTTGCTTTAGCACTAAGTGCATATAATGTATGAAACCTTGTTACCATTCTCCATGGTTTCCATAATTACTTATTTGCATGCTCTTTATATCATAGTCATATATCACTTCAATAATTAAATAATATAATGCAATAAATATTTGTCATTACATTACTTTGATTCAATGGTTTCTAGTTTGTGAACCTCCTCTTCGACAATCTTACTTGCCAATGCATCTCAATAAGTGCCACACAATGAAGCTGAAGCATATGCTCATGGTTCCCATCATGACCAATCAATGTGATTTTTGTTTGTTTTTCAAGCTAGTATCATCATGGATCATCGCATGCCATTCAACATATCATTGTTATTTCCCTAATTATCTCCCAATGCAACCATCCCACCCACTTTCTTTCCCATATGTACTTGATTCTTGCTAGACACCTCCCATAGAAGTCTTGATATACTTCACCAATTATCATCTGATAACACCACATCAACTCTATAGCCTTATATTAATTTCTATTGCAACACACATCTTTGAGTACATTTTGCACTACTTTTCTACTTTACCAACATCATTTCCATAGCACCACCATAAATCTATATAATGTGATGTCATGTTAATCACCCTGTAATAAATCACAGTAATGATTATTTTAATGTATCTTGGTAACGATGTAAGTGATACAAAAATCAACAACGAATCCAATAAAGCATTCTTTAAGTACCAAGTTTAACCCACCCAAGCATAACTCAGAGATAAATATAATACTATATGAGTGAATCCTAGATTGAACAATGGTTTTTCATTATTTTTTGTTTTATTTTATGGGTTGGTACAATTTTGTTGAGTATAGGTGCACTTGTGAATATTTCATATTATTTTTCCTATATTCATATTATTGCATTGTTCACACCTCTTGATAAAAACATGCTATTTGTTGAATAATGTAGCTTGAGTAGGAACTTCTTACATAGGTTTAGTGTAGGAAATGGTTTGAGACATTTCTTTAATCACCACCTTGGAAAGGTGATCACTAATTCTATCTTGTAAGTTCACTTGAAAAGTAAAGAATAAAAGTGAAAGTTTAATGTTTTGAAGTCAATTAGTCTTATGAATATAATTTAAATGTTCTAGGAATTATAGAACATTAATCACTTACATTGGGATTTAATTCTAGTTGTACATCTCAGAATTGAGATAGGTGGCAACTAGGATTGAGAATATTAGATGTTACTGTTAGCAATAAAATCATTGAGCAATAAAATCAAATTGAATGTAGAAATAAATAAATAAATAATATGTATATATATATATATATATATATATATATATATATGAAACAATGCAAAGGGACACCAATATACGTGGTTCACTTGATTTTGGTTACATCTACATAGAAACAACCAATCCTTCTTTTTATTCCATCCAACAAAATCAAGGGATACAACCTACAGAGCACCCATTGCAACCTCCTCCTCACTCTCTTACAATCTCATCACTCTCGATTACAATACTCTCTTAATCATACATAGTTGCATTACAATGCCCTCATAAAATAGAGGGTTTACTTAGGGAATTTTTCCAAAAATTTATCTTCAAGGAATGTTGGGGGGCTCCAAAGAATTATTGTTGCTACCCCTACACCCCCTATTGACAATAATAGGGGGGAAAGCCCCCCAACACTCTTTGTTAGGAACTGGGGTCCAAACATAGCTAAAAAGAAGACCTCTAAATCAAAAATATAATTAGGCCCAACAACCAACAACTAAGATTGATGGTATTAGTTATCCACTCCCAAAGCCTAAAAAAGGGAGAAGATGGGAAAGATCTCACACACAATAATAGGGCAAGAGAATTGGAGGAAGGACGAGAGCATCCAAAAGAGAAGAAGAGTAAATCTGCAAAAGAAACATATAATTACAATAGGTCATACAGTCCATACCATTTCCGTAGTTGTCTCTTCTTCATGCGCAAACCATACATCTTAGATTAGGCCACACATATTTAGATCTAGTCATAAAACTACATATATTGCCATATTATATTTTGTTGGAGTGTGCTTCAATGATTTAAAGGAGAAAAACAATGATTTGTTGTCCAAGGAAGGAATGAATCTAGCAGGTTCTACTAATATAGTTGTACCCTCTTTGCATAGGTCATACAATTTTTTTTTGAGGCAATTCTAATTACTGTATAACTATTAATTCAAGCAAGTTGCAGAGGACACCTTTTAACCTTTGATCATAGGAAGAAAATCTATTTTTATTGTTGTATATATTTTATTTCTTCCACTATTCTTTTTTCTAATAGTCCAATGGTTCATGCAATGTTCAAAAAAATATTTCTAATGTTAAATAAAATTATTTTGAGTTATATAGTAAGAGAACAAGAAGATAATAACCACCTGGGCTTAATAAATTTACATGGTATTAAAGCAATTTCTCTAATTGAGATTCTTAAGGATTACAAAAGTAAATCTACTACTAGAAAGAAGAACGAATAGTTAGAGGATTTTAATATTTCTTTTAAATACTAATTTTTCAAATCTAGGAGTTTCTACAATAGATCTCAAAGATTGCCTCAACAAGCCTCAGATTTCAGGATAAAATAGATGGCACCTCAAATTTCTTGTCATCAAAAGTGAGGTTATGTTTTTTGGAAGAGAACAATTCTTGGGATACCTTCAAAGATGTTGTACCTTTGCCTATGGATTGATAATTGTCGGTAGCTCGAAAGAAGAAAGAAGTGAAGGCCACGCAAGTGCTCATGGATGCTATAAAGGATCATTTGATCCCTCATATATTTGAGAAGAAGATAGGAATAAAATGTCCAATAACATAAATATAAATATAATAATTCACAACAAACTCAAATCCAAAAAGATAACCATATAAGTTTTATTCACTATTTACCTTATAAAGGTCGCATAGATTCATAATCAATTTGTAGCAATTGGTGAAAATGTTGCAAATGAAAAGTTGATGGACATGGTATTGAATGGATTCCTAGTTTCATGGAAACCATTTGTTAAAGATATATATGCCCATGAAAACATTCTTGACTTTGAAAGGTTGTGTAGGATTATTGTGTCTAGGAGGATATTCAAATGGATTCAAAGGCCAACAAGAAGGGTGGTGACAATAACCTAGCCCTATTTCATTATAAAAATAAGGGTAGAGGCAAAGGACCCATCAAGGCTAAGGGAAAGAGTGAGGAGTTAACCTCACATCTAGGAAAAAAGGAGTTTGGTGAAATAAAGTGGTCATAAGCATGAGCATTTTGTAGCACAATGTCTAGATAACAAGAAGGGTAAAGAGAAGAAACAAGTGAAGTAAGTAGCAACCTCCATAGAAACTCAAAGGAGAAAGTTTGTTTCCAAGTTTGAGATGGATTTATTAATGGTATTTTTCCTTTCTACCAACACAGTTCCTAAGAATGTGTGGTATGTGGATAGTGGGGCATCTTTTCATGTGATTTCAACTCAGTAATTATTTTATAGTGTAAAGAAGTAAGAATCAGGAGTATATGATGAGCTTGGTAATGATGCTAAGTAACTGGTAGTAGAAGTTGGTACTATTCCCTTTCAACTCGATTTGAGTATCTCTTTAGATTTTGATGATGTGTTGTTTGTTCGAGGTTCCATAAATGAATTGCTTTAAGTTTTGGTTATGGAGGATAAGGGATTTTTAGATGAGCACAAGAATCATCAAGTCCTCATCATGTTAAAGGAATATATATTGGATACAACTTAAGAAAAAGGTGTTAGAGAAGGTAATATTTATAGGTTAGACGGTGAAACTATTTGAGCCCTAGTTCATAACAGTGATAGCTTGTGCAAGTTGTAGAATAAGAGGATGGGGTATCTACATCACATGGTTTTGCCTATTTTGAGGGAGACAATCATAGGTCTATAGAATTCAATGTCGAGCAACATGGAGTATGCAAAGGGTGAATGTTTGGCAAGCATGTTAAGGTTTCTTTCCTAAATATCAAGCATAGGTCAAAGGAGATTTTAAACTTAGTACCTTTAGACATTTGTGGATCGATGTCAGTAGCATAAATATTAAGAATCATGTACCATGTTTCCTTTATTGATGAATTCTCTCACAAAACTTGGATATACTTCCTAAAAACCAAGGATGAGAACCTTAGGAAGTTTTAGGAGTTCAAAGTTGTAGTTGTAAATTGGACAGGGAGGAAGAATATACTTCAAAGTATTTCAAGATTTGTTTCCATGAGGCAAGAATTTAGAGGGAGTTGATTGTTTTGTACAACCCAAAAAAATGAGTTTACATAGTGGAAGAATCAATCCATCATTGGATCTGCTAAAGCCATGATTCATAACTAGGACTTCACAATATTTCTTTGGGCAAAGGCATGTAGTGCCTTGGAGGAATATACATTAGAGAAGGAATTTACTAGTGTGAAGCCAAAGATGAGTCATTTTTTCTTCTTTAGTTGTCTAATTTATATCCACATATTTGTAAATAAAAGGATTTAGTTGGAGTTCTCTAGCAGGAAGTGTTTATTTGTAGGTAACAGTGAGAGTTAAAAATCCTACATAGTAATAGAGGAAGACAATAGTGACAAGGGATGTGAACTTTAAGCAAAAAAATTCATCCATGTGTCTGATGTGCCTATTATACTGAGATATAATGAGGAGTGGGAAGTTATGAAGGTTGAGCCAGGGTCACTAGTGACTTATAGAATGATACAACAACTTCTTGGGAAGAGAAGGAGGCAATAGCTCCTTTAAATTATCTAAGGGAACCTCAATGGTTCACTTAAACATTGAGGGATACTTAGGAGTATATTAAGGCTCCTATGAGAAAGTTTAGAAAGTGTAAACATTTGAAGAAATTTCTATACTATGTGGAATTGGTGAGAAACATCAAAGATTTTGAGCCTTCTAGCTTTCAAGAGGTAGATAGCCAATATGTATGGCATGACACCATGGTGTAGAAGTACACCTCCATCATGAAGGATGACATTTGAAACGCGGTACCAAGACTAGAGTGGAAGTCAATTGTGAGTTTCAAGTGGCTCTAAAGGATCAAGCATGTAGTAAATGACAATATTCAGGAGTTCAAGGTGCAATAAGGTTCTCCAAAAAGAGGAAGTGGACTATGATGGGACATTATCTCTAGCCACTAGGTAAACTTCCATTAGAGCAATTTTTTTCTTAGTTTAATTTAGGAGGATACATCAAATGGATGTGAAGACACTTTCCTTAATGGAATTATTAAGGAAGAAGTGTACATAGAGCAACCTCAAGGCTTTGAGGTAAATGGGAAGGAGTGCCATGTTTATCGGCCTTGGAAAGCCTTATATGGACTCAAGTAGGTACCGAGAGCATGGTATTTCAAGAAATGGATATATATAGAGAGAGCATGTTATTCCAAGATAAACAAATATATGTAGAGTATGGGCTTCACCAAAAGTGAAGTGGATCCTAACTTATATCAAATATTTTGGTGTTGTATGTAGATGACTTGCTTCTTAGATGCATAAAAGATGATTTTAGGGTGTAAAATAGAAATTGTATCTATATTTGAGATGAGGTACAGTGACATGATCCATTACCTCTTGGGTTCGGAGGTTTAATAGAGACTAGGGGATATATTCCTTGGGTAGCGTGAGTATGCAATTAAGATCATGAAGTTGTTTTAAACGGAGGACTGCAAACCTATGGCTACACCCATGATCACTAATCTTAAGAAGGTGATAACTTCTAATTTATAGTTGGTGGATCCAAAATTTTACAGGATGCTAATAGACTCCTTGACATGATTTGTCAATACTAGAACAAATATATGTTTACAATGAACACTCTTAGTCAATTTATGGTGGAATCGAGGTAGGAGCATTAGGTAATAGTAAAACATGTGCTTAAATATTTGAGGGGCGCAGTGGAGAATGTGTTATGATATCTTTGAGATGGTGAAATGAAGTTGCAAAGGAACTCAGGCACAAATTGGGTAGGAAGTGTAGTATATAGGATTAACAACTTAGGGGGATATTTAGCTTGGGATCAACAAGGATTTCTTGATTCAACGAGAAGTAGACTTTTATGGTGCTTAGCATAGCAAATGCAAATGAAAGTTAACAAGTACCACTAGTTATGAGGCCATTTGGCTGTGTAGGTTATTTTTTGAATAATTTGATGAAGAGGTGGACGTTATAATCATTTATTAACACAATTAGAGTTGTATCAAAATCTATAAGAATCTAATGTTTCGTGACAACAAACACAGCAACATGAAACATAGAAATAGCAACAAGAAATGATAAAAATAGAATCCAGATATTCCAATTTTAATTTGTCCTTGAATTAAAATTCGAATTTAGTCTCACCAGCTGCTTGAAAATAATTAATTAATTCATCTTGAGTTAATTAGTTGGAGAAATTCAAGTTAGAAGTCTTTCTGAAGTCATGCAACAGCTATCCCTTAAATTAAGGAGATAAGGTTGAGTTGTATTTGAGTTGTAATTAGTTAGCTCAGTTTACTGGGTTAAGTCTAGTTAGATTAGTTCCAAACTGTTTGAGGAAATAATTATGAGTTCAGTCAGTTAATGCATGCATGCATCCAACTAGTGTACTCCAGATAACTGAAGATTATCTCATCAATAACTCATGCATGTCTATTTTGAGAAAGACCCAATTGAGATTAAATACAGGGATAGGTTAATATCAGTTGCATGTGTTTTCCTATAAATGAAACTCATCCATGCAGTCAAGGTAAGGTTCCTTGAGGATTGCGCAGTTTTACAGGGTGTGGGATCAGTGTGAGTATTAGTGTTACACTTGGTAATAGTAGGATCACCTAGGAGAAACAACGCAAGGAAATAGGAGGCATGGAGGGCAGAGGAGAAGGTTTGTGATAAGCCTTGTTTGCTTGTGAGCATCCAAGAGGATTGTACTAAGAGCTGGCTAGCTGTGAGAGCTAAAGCTTTGTGTAATTCTGAGATATTTCCACCTTGTATGATAATACAGATAGTGGGGTTTTTAGCTGAGGCTTTCCCCTGAGTATTCTTCTATGTTTCATGTGCATTGATTCTTCTTCTGGTTATATGTGTTCTGCTTGATCTTGCTCACATCTATTAAGCTTTTGCAAGTTTGATTGTAGAAGTAGATTAAAGTATTTTGCTTTAGTTATATTGCATTATCAGGTTAATCTACAATCAGAATTCCTACAGTCCAAGCACATAAATATCAAATGTCAATTCATGAGATGCATGATTTAAAATGGGCTAGTGAACCTCTAGTATATTCCCATTATCAACACGTAACTTGTATTGTAACTAACCCCTTAACAAAAGGGGATTTTGAATCATTCAGAGACATACTAGGATTGCTACGTAATTTCCTCTTTGTTAAGAAGGAGTGTTGAGAAATGTAGCTTAAGTAAGAATTTCTTGCACATGTTTAGTGTGAACATGCAAGGAGTGGTTCAAGACATTTATTTGGTGATTGTTACCCACCAAAATGGGAATCCCCATAAGAGAATACTTTTTCTCCTATCCTGGACAACCAACCAGCCAACAACCCTACACATTGTGTTGAGGATAGTGTTGTCATTGATGTAAAAGGAAGTGTGATGTCTTGGATATCAAATGAAAGAGAATGTTAGGCATAGTGTTGTCATTGATGACCACTAATGTCATGTCATTTATCTCAAATGAAGTATAATATCTTGGATGTCAAAGGAAGGAGATTGTTGGGCAAATTTTTTTCATTAATGTAGCCAATTTCATGTCATTAATGTCAAAGAAGGTAAGATGCATTGGCAAATCTTTGAGCATTTGATGACACATTAGCATTGTCGAAGAAGACCTAAATATTATTGATTTTTTGTTGAATTTATGACTATCAAATGAGTACGTATATGGTTTGGATGGATAGTCCTCTCTGAGAACTTTCTAACAATATACTACACTTGGTCAAACCCCTCCAGAATGAGAAGATACATCGGTTTGAACGTTAACATTGGCAAAAAGGGATAAAACACCAAATTTGTTAAAATCCAAGCATCTTCAAAGAAGATCCATGCATTTGTGAGCAATCAACGGTTGCTATCATTTGGACATGGGTATGGTTTGATGGATTTAACCACTAAGAAACTTAGGGCATATTTGAAGGTTATAGATGTTATGTGGTTGATACATAGTGGATGGAGAGCAAACTTGCATGATAGTTAATGGAAGTCGCCCACCCCCCATGTTTTCCAACCTCCACCACATGGATCTTTTCCAACCAATAAAACGTTGACACATGACAAGTGTTAGGTGAAACCCTTAACTGAATGCCAAGTGGACTCTCTAATGCAGGTGAGTGGTGATGTGACACTACTATGTGGATGCACAAGCAATGGCCCTAGATTGGTAAAAGGTGGAAAAACAATATTGGTGACAAGTGGCAACATGAGACAGGTACATATGGATGATAATGTGGACATAGGATGAATGACATGGCACTATGATAGGGTGTTATGTGGCATGTCCATTTGATATTTTTGGATGGACAATCGTAACAAATATGGGTGACACATTACACCACTTAGAGAGTGACATGTGGAATGATGATGTAATTTTGATGCCAACATTTGATTAACCTTAGACCCCTAAGAACCAGGTCACATGACACGGTCATATGGAGGAAAAGGGTAAGTCAAAAGGGCTACTCTGGTCACGGCCTAAGCACTAAAATTGATCATATGTAATTTTGAATGTTATCCCCGTTAGCACCTGCACATGTATGTATATGAGTGTGATCTAATGGCATGGTACAATGATTAATGTGTTATGTTGAAACAAAATAAAGTTGTGGCCTCATGGTTATAGTGAGGTGTTAAAGATCCGGGAAATAGGGGGTTGTGAGGTCAAAGTCTTCGCTTATCATTGGCATAATCTTTTGGTCTGATAAATAACGTATTGTTTGGAACTCTGTTGTGAGGACAAGTCTTGGCTTATTGGTGGCATGATTACCATCTGATACATAACATTTTTTTGGCACTATGTTGCAAGGACGAATCTTGGCTTATCGATGGCATAGTTTTTGGTTGAAACAAAGTTACTAACTTTACGAGGACTGTACCAAGTTTTCGTTTTTTAGAGGTCGCAAAAAATCATGATTTTCATGCCGACTTTGAAAAATGTTGATGCGGCATCAATCTTTTTTTTAGCATATTTTTGACACTTTAAATTTTCATATGTATTAAGTATGAACATTTTTTTTAAAGGATCGTGATTTTCATGTCGATTTTGAAAATCATTGATGTAACTTCAACCCCCTTTTTTGGGCTTATTTTGGCACTTTAAATTTTCTTATGTATTAAGTACGGATATTTTTTTTAAATGTTGGTGACTTTCATACTAATTTTGAAATGCGTAAATGGAATATCAACCTTTTTTTGGGAGCATGAATTTGACACTTTAAATTTTCTTATGCCTTAAGTATGCACATATTTTTTTAAATGTTGGTTATTTAACCATTTTTCAAGTTGTCGTCTTCATCTTCTTCTTTTTCTTCTTGAGATGTTCATTTTTTAAGGGCTTTTCAAGTTTGTGTATTGTTTTTTTACAATTTTTTTTTGTAATGAAATATTCAATTTTTTTGCAACGTTAAAAAAAATAATAATAATAATAATAATAATAGTTTGAAATTAGGATTTTTTATATATTTATGTACCATTAATTAATACTTCATTACACAAAATAATTGTCACTAAATAATAATAATTTTAAACACTTGACAAAAAATACACATTTCATATAGATATAATTAGAAAAATACGCATTTTGGGACCTTGTCGCTAAAAATGACATGTCAAATAAAGTTTTTTAAGGGAAAATTTTGAATAAAATGAGTTGAAAAATAACAAATTTTATAAACTTTTTATGAATTTAATGTTCAAAGATGAGTGGGCCTAATGATTTAGAGAACATAAATAGAAAGGTGATAATTCAAAACAAACTCAAATCCATAGAGATGACCATATCAGATTTAGTCACTAGTTACGTTATAAAGGTCACATAGATTCATAATCGATTTGCAGCAGTCGATGAAACTGTTGCAAATGAAAAGTTGGTGAACATGGTATTGAATGGATTCCTAGTTTCATGGGAACCATTTGTTAAAGACATATATGCTCATGGAAACCTTCTTGACTTTGAAAGGCTATGTAGGATGATTGTGTTTAGGAGGAGACTCAAACGGAGTCAAAGGCCACCAAGAAGGGTGGTGACAAGAACCGAGCGCTATTCATTAGAAAAATAAGGGTAGAGGCAAAGAACCCATCAAAGGTAAGGGAAAGAGTGAGGAGTTAACTTCACATTTGGGAAAAAAGGACTTCAGTGAAATCAAGTAGTCATAATCATGAGCATTATGTAACACAACAGCCAGATAACACGAAGGGTAAAGGAAAGCAACAAGTGAAGTAAGTAGCAACCATTGTCACTGTGACAAACACCCTCCAAAATTTTGCTTACAATTGAGTTTTGGAGCCTACTGAGGATCTTGCGATATGTCGTTCCATGGTCACTTCATGGTTGTCTAATGTTTTGGAAGTGTTAAGTCTTATTGTAAGTGTCAAATTCACTTGATCACACATGCTCTGTCTTCGATGAATTCACAAACACACATATTTCTATGCAACCTTACATAGGCATTGCGCAACTCTTGTAGGTAAGGCTTGTGCAATCACTAGTCACAGTGACTGCACAATCCATAAGCATAGTGTAATGTGCAACACATGTCTACAGTCAGTGCGCACTCTCCATTGAAAATCTTCCTCACTTCAATTGCAATTGTAGTTCTATTTCGATGAGTTTTCTCAATTGTCACTTCGGCACACCTTTATTTTTGCAAGTGTCGATTTCACGTTTGCAACAGTCATTTTAGCTTGATTTCACTTTAAAAAGTGTCATTTTCATGTTATCTTCGCTTTGGAATGTGTCACTTTCACTTTATTCATCCTTTGTTATGTCATTTTCACTTTTCTCTTACTTTCACAAGTGTCGTCATGTGGTTAGGGAATTGTCACATCTAGTCAAAGGGAGTCATTTGTACATTCTTAAAGAGGAGTTTTGATGCATTCTCTTAAACTACTATGTTCTATCCATCATAAATATATGCATTAGACACATTCCCAAAGTCTTGAGCATTGTTTCACTTGTATCATCACTTTTTCGCAAAGTGTATCCTAAGTCTCACACTTGCAGGAGAGTATTGTTTTGTTGTCACATTAAGGGAATCATGATGAATTTGACTGCAGAGTGTTCGATGTTGTGTCGTAAATTATTCTGAGTGTATGATCATGTTCAATCCCAACCTTAATTTCATTTTTGCCTCACTAATCCCACACTTATTCAAATTAAATAAGATCTCATGCTTGACCAACTTGAGCTCACTTTTCCCTCTTAAACTATGCATTACGAAGTTGTATGCCTCAAGCATGCACCCTTGCCTCCTAAACTACGCAATGTGCAGTCTCTACCTCGAAGGATTGTGCACTGGGTAGTCATAGTGCTCAATCCTGCCTCTTTCTCCCCATAATTGCGCAATTCTACTTCTTAGTCAGCCTCTTTTTTCACATTTTGCAATCCTGTCTACAATTTGTCTCCCTGGCTCCTTGAACTGTGCAATCCAACTAACCAGTCTCCCTCCAAAACTGCACATTATGTAGTTAGAGTGGGAAATATTGCCTCACTATGACCCTCAACTGTGCAATCCTACTTCTCAGGCCTCCAAAACTTCACATTGCCCAATTGCAAGCCTCAGTCCCTCAAACCTATCCTCTGGAACTGCACAAACCCTTAGCCTTTCTCCCAGTCCAATACTCAATTCCAGGCTAGTTAATGATTATCATGAAGAAAGTTATACTAGGATATTTTCAGACTGATGTCATCTTGTCATGAATGAATTTCACTTGCAGGTATTACATCTCGACATGATAGGATGATGCTCAGATAAGAGGAGGAGATTGTGCTAGAAGAAACTTGGGAAGCTGTGAAGACAAGATGATCATTAAGCAAGAAGATGGAGGGACACAAGATTACGACAAAATATTAAAGTTCAAGACCACATAAGGACTCCAGATCAATCAGACTCCTGGAGGATGAATATGAAACACATGCAAGATCCATCGTGAAGAAGTTAAGGTCGTATTAGCAAGAAGAGCATCTTAGCAATGCCACATGATCATGAAGTTCCATGTCATCAGTGTAAATTCATGTCTTGTGCAAGTGTCATCACAATGTCATATGTGTCAATGTGTCTTGCGACATCATTTGTGGATTTAATGATGTAATTATCAAGAGGAAAAGGACAAAATATAATGTGTGGAAGTCCAGTATTCATATGTGGAATATGTAAAGTCACATGTGCACAAATGAGTCATACAGAAGCTCAAAGGTCATGTAAGAATTTGAAAATTCATAGTAGAAGCTCATGAGTCATGATGGAGGTCAAAATTCACATGGGAGGTGGAGAGTCACTTCATTAGTTATAAATACACCCTCATAACTCAAGGAAAGGGATTTTAGAGTTAGATACTTGGGAGAGCTAGCCTTGGCTTCTCTAGCTTGGCATAGGAGAGAATATCATCCTTTGGAGAAGCAAGGAGTGACTATATGTTCCACTATTGGAGCTAGTGTCTCACCATTCTAACTATGCACTTGGATCTTTCACACAATAATCAGAAGCTCGTTAAGCCAACACATTTTCATGCATGTATCGTGAATATTGTAAGACTATTCTTTAAATGTTTGCGGTATATGTTTTGTTCATATGTACTAAGTAAATTGAACTACTTCATTTTCTTCGGTACTTATCTTATTGAATATGTGTTGTATTTCCTTGAATGTTCATTGTGTCTATGTGATTTATTTCGCTAGATAACTAATGAATATTTCTTTCTCTTATGTGCCTCTCTTAGGATATTACTATTACTTTCTTTATAGAGACTCACTCTTACTTCCCTCTTGTGAAATTATTCTTTTACACATTACAATTGGTGTTTCACAATGTCAACTTACTTGTTGATTCTAAAGGATGTGTGTGTAATCTCTTATGTTATTGTTGTCACTGCGAAAAAAACCCTCCAAAAGTTTTCCTTCACTCGAATTTTGGAGCCTACTACGAATATTGCAATCAGTCGTTCCATAGTCACTTCTTGGTTAGTTGATGCTTTTGAGCTCCCTTCTTGGATTGGAAGTGTCGAGGGTACTTGCTCGCACATGCTCAGTCCGCAACAAGATGATGAGTGCATTATTTTATGCAAACTTGAATAAGAATAGCATTGTCCATCAAGATTGTGCCTGTGCGATGTCCAATCCATGTCGACATTCAGTGCGCATTAACATCGATTGTTTCTCACTTCTAGTTGCGTTTGTACTTCTATTTCGTTGAGTCTTTCAAACTGTCTCTTTTGCGCACCTTTGTTTTTGCAAGTGTTGTTTTCATGTTTTCGGTTGCTTATTTTGCTTTCCTTCACTCTAATTAGTGTCGCTTTCATGTTATCTTGGCTCTGGCATGTGTTGCTTTCACTATCGTTCACATATCGCAAATGCCATTCGCACTTTAACACTTGTCGTCTTCTGGCATGTTAAGTGTCACACAATGTACATAAGCTTGTTTTGGTGGTTTCAAGAGGTTCTCCTTGTGTAAATGAGTCGATCTTACCATGTAAACCTCTGTCACACTCATTTCCAAAGTTTTAAGCATTATCACACAAGTGTCGTCATAGTCGTCGTAAAGTGTATCCTTAGTGTCGCACTTGTTGTAAGTTTTTGTAAAGGTTGTTGCACTAAGGGAAGTATGTTGTTAATGTGTTCTAGATGATCTATATTGTGTCATAAAGCACTCTAAGTGTGTGATCACAGTCAAGTCCTATCACTATTTAAATCAGTTTCATTGACCCCACAATTAGCCCAATTTCAGAAAATTCCTAGCAACTTAGCCTCATTCGGCCTTCCTGAACCACGTATTGCATAATCCCAGCCCCCAAGCTGCAACCATACCTCTTAACACTATGTAATGCGTAGTTCCTACCTTCCAAGACTTCACAGTTTCAGTGCTCAAGCCTGAGCCTTGACCTTCAAAATTACGCAATTCAACCCTTCAACCTAGCCTCAACTGCGCACTGCACAATATCTAAGCTCAAGCCCAAACCCCGAGCTCTTTAATTGCACAATTGTGTAATAAATAGGTATTCTCTACCTCTCAAAACTACGTAGTTGACAAAAACAATGTAAAACCCTGCAACTTGACTCATTGAGCCTCAAAACTACGCAATCTTCCTACACAGTCCAACTTGAACTATGAATTGCGTAGTCTTAAGGCTCAAACCTCGGCTCTTAGCTCTTGAAATATGCAATTACATAATCACCTAGGCTCCTTTGTCTTCCAAAACTACGCAATGGTAAAAATTAGTGTTCAATCCCTCAGCTTGGCTTCCTGAGCTCCACAACTGCGCAATATTTTTGCTTAGTCCAAGCCTGAACTGTGCACTGCTCAGTCTCAAGGCTCAAGCCTAGCCCTTGATTGTCTGAGATGCGAAATTGTGCAATCACTGAGCCTCTCCCTCAGCCTGCCACTTGATTCCAACTCATTCACTGGATCATTACACAACATCTTAGACTAGGGGTTTATCAGACTGATGTCGTCTTATCATGAGTGGATTGCAGATGTAGGAACTCTATCATGTTATCGAAATATGATGAATAATGAGATGGAGAAGGAGGACATGTTAGAAGACACATATGGAGTTGAAGAGATAATATGATCATTAGGTGAGAAGACGAAGGAACACTAGATTACAATAGAAGATCAAAGATCAGGGCCACATGAAGACTCCATCTGATTCACAACCCTTTGGAGGGTGGATATGAAGAACAAAGCATATCTCTCATGAAGATGAAGCATTTCACATCTATTGTTGAAGAGAAAGGTGCATCAATAATGGCTCGACATTGCCATGACATCAATAAGTCCTTGTCAGCAGTGTCATGCCATGTCATGTTATGCGTCGTCATATGCCACATCATTCTGGTGGATTATGTAATTTCTTATTTGAAAATGTATTGTAAAGTGAAAGTCCAAAGGACATGTATAGAAGATGAAGAGCCATGTAAAGTTGAAAAGTCATAGGAAGTTAATCAACCATGAGAGGAGTCAAAGAGTCACAAGGCAGGTGAAGCGTCACCCCATTGTTATATATACACCCTCATTATATGAGTAAAAGAATTTTCACCTTGGCACCTTCGGCAAGGCATTAGAGAGACAAGCTAGTTCTTTAGGGGAGCAAGGAGTGGCTCCAACGCTCCACTGTTGGGGCTAGTGATGTTTGTTGTATACACGTGTCTTGTGACTTTTACTTAATACTTGAAGCCTGATGAACGACATGTTTTCATGCATGGATTGTGAATATTCGTAAGACCTTTTTGTGAATATTTATGATTCATGTTTGCTTTCATTGTAATAAAGTAGTTGAACTATTTCAGTTATTTTAGTGTTTATCTAATTGAGAATGTGTTGTAATGGTTGCTATAGCTGTCAGATCCTTGTGGACTATAACATTGGATGTTAAACATATTTTTCTTGTTTATAATGGTTATAATGACTGTCACATCTTTGTGGACTAGTCCGCTAGATGTTAGATGGATATCTTCTGCGTGTGTGTCTACTATGGCGGTACTATTAACTCTCTCATATAGTTTTACTTTCCTTTCCCTCCATAGTAAAAGAATCTTGACACACATAAAATTGAACACTCACCAGGAATACTCACTTGTTGATCCAAGATTACCTATGGATAATTCTCTTGTGCTCAACTTTGTAGCCAAGGAAAACCTATAAGAATATATGGCAACCAGATTGATATCTCGGATGGGGCTCCTACTCCAAACAGTGTGAGGTCTAATTGGGACTTCACATCAGGAAGACCCCCTTGGTTGGTATATTTCCAGCACTATCAACAATGATTTATTGCAGACAAGGTAAACCTTAGAGTTATGGTAGTTGAGTTGATACTTCGAATGGGACTCCTACTCCAAAGGTGTGAGGTATATTTGGGACTACACGTTAGGGAGATCCCCTTGGTTGACATATTTCCAGCACCATCAACAATTGGCGCTAAAAGGAGGACCAGATGACAAGATGTGCCCATTGATTCTGTTTTGAATCTCTTATCATAAATGACTTTTTCCCAAATCATAATCTTGGAGTGTTTTTCAAATAAATCAAATCTTTCAATCCCTGTGAAATTAATTAATGACTTGTCAAATTTGAAGTTTAATGGTGAGGGTTAAACATTCATAGCTCAACACATATCTTTGTTTCTCGAATTTTGTGAATATTATGAAAGATGTTGTTATTAAATTGTTCACCCTCGCTCTTAAAGGTCGAGTTAAGAAATGGTATCAGACTTTACCAACTACTTCCATTCGTTCATTCGAACAAATCGCTATGGAGCTTCATCAAGCCTTTGACAAGTATGACTATCAAGATGTTTGTAAAAGGATTGATTTTCTTAGAATGAAACCTGGTGAATCTACAGAGGATTTTCTTAATCGATCTCTTCACCTTTGCTATGAATTTCTCAAGGGTGTGCCTGATTTGGATTTCATCATGGAAACATTTCAGAGTTTGATTCTACTCACCTTGAAATATTTTGAATTTGACCCCTCAAATGATAATGCTCTCCCAACTTATGGTGATCATGAGACACCCCAAATTTGTGTGGAGGAACCTATAATTCCTTTTGTTCCTTGTCCTCCTCCTTTCTCGATACCAATTTGCATCCCTCCTTGTGATGATGTTGAAATTGGAAAATTTTAAAAACAAGTTGTTGATTGGTCTCTTCCACCTTCATCCCCTTCTCATGCTTTAAATCCTATGTGGGAGAACTTGGAATGGATCAGTAACCGCAAGGAGCCTGAGGTGAAGGTTGATCTTGTAGGTTTTCAAGGTCACATCATTATGCTTTATTCAGAATATGATTTAATTGAAAGTATAATTCCCTCAAGGGATACCCTTCAACCTCTACCATTTATGTCTCATGATTACTTGTTTCAAGATCTGCTTGATCAGCCTACTTCAACTTGTAATTATTTTCAACTTGTTGTACCAAGAAATGATCACATACAAGGTAATTGCATTTCACATGAAGAGGAGCAAAGCGGTGAAGATATGTCCATCTTTCCTTCCTCTTGCAGGATGATAATCTTGCATTTATGGTTGATCACCGATCCTGCAATCATGATAACCTGTCAAATGATTTCAAATCCTTCATTCAAGTTGAGACTTTGGAAAACCATCACCATGCCATCTTTGTTTCCATGAACATATGTAGTGATGGATATCGAAGTACATCGATTGATATATTTTCCTCTTTTGAAGGCTTGGATTGGTGAGATATTGATTCTCATAGCTTGCAATATTCATTTATGGGATGAGATACTCTTTCAATTCAGAATGATTCTGAAATTTATTCTATTCATGTATCTTCATATAGCAAATTTGATGAAATAAGTTTTTAGGATTTTGAATATTCAATATACCATGTTGAAGTAAAGCAAGGTCGATCTAAAGATCATAGTGATATGCCTTTATTTTATCATTATGCTAATGAATATCATGAGGATTCAATTAATCTTCAGCTTGATTCAGTTAAAACTCACATATCTCCTCCTGAGTCTTTCCATTTCTCCTCACCTTTCACACACTTCTCATTGTACCCGAACATGTTTGACGAGTCTGTCAAACCAACAACTTCTCTTAATTCTTCGGATCCTTTTCCTATTGGTTTTAATTGTTATCTGGTACAGGATGGTGTAATGTCATGATCAAAAAAAGAAAATGTTGAATCCATTGATTGTGATTTCTTTAATTACAAATCTTTCATAACCCAAGAGAAAGATTTTGTAACTTCTAATGTTCAAGGAGTCCTTTGATTAATATAGTTTAATTCTCTATACATAAAGAATCTAATATGATTAATATTAAATATGAGCAAACAAGTGGCATTAATAATGTTTTCATTGATACATCTGGCAGGTCCTGTTGTTAAAATGACTTCAATCAGAACTATTTTAAGTCTAGTAGCAGTTGAAGATTTGCATCTTGAGCAATTAGATGTAAAGACAACCTTTCTCCATGGGGATTTGGAGGAAGAGATATATATGCAGTAGTCACAAGGATATGAGGTAAAAGGGAAAGAGAAACTAGTGTGCAGGTTGAAGAAGAGCTTGTATGGCTTAAAGCAGGCTCCAAGGCAGTGGTATCTAAAATTTGAAAGTTTATGTCTGAACAAGGTTATACTAGATGTCACTCTGATCATTGTGTTTATCTCAAAAGGCAAAATGATGGCAGCTATATTATATTGTTATTGTATGTAGATGACATGCTTGTTGCAAGTTCTAACATGCAGGAAATAAATTTGCTCAAAAGAAAATTGGAAAACTCATTTGCAATGAAGGATTTCGGTGATGCAAAACAAATCCTTGGTATGAGAATAACTAGAGATAGGAAGAATAAAAAATTAACATTGTCTCAAAGTGAGTACATAGAAAAGGTGTTGAAAAGATTTAATATGCAAAATGCAAAACCAGTTAGTATATCTTTGGCTAGCCATTTCAAACTAAGTAAGGAGGTATGTCCCAAGACTTAGGAAGAAATGGCTTATATGTCTAAAGTTCCATATGCATCAGCAGTTGGAAGCTTAATGTATGCAATGGTCTGCACAAGGCCTGATATTGCACATGCAGTGGCAGTTGTAAGCAGGTACATGAAAAAATCCAGGAAAAGAACATTGGATGGTAGTGAAGTGGATTCTCAGGTATTTGAGAGGTACCACAAATCAAGCATTATGCTTTGGTGGTTCAAACATTTCTCTACAGGGATATGTTGATGCAGATATGGTGGGTGATAGAGATAACAGGAGGAGCACCACAGGGTATGTGTTTACTATAGGTGGAACAACTGTCAGTTGGGTTTCAAAACTGCAAAGTGTTGTTGCACTCTCAACAATGGAAGTAGAGTATGTTGCTGCTACAGAGGCTAGTAAAGAAATGATTTGGTTACAAAGGTTTATGGATGAATTGGGTAAGAAGCAGGAGTTGGGCAGGTTATATAGTGACAGCCAAAGTGCCATACATCTTGCAAAGAACTCTGCATTTCATTCCAAGACTAAACATATACAGCTCAAGTACCATTTCATACGGTCAGTGTTGGAAGATGGACAGTTGAAGCTGGAAAAGATACACACTAGCCAGATCCTGCAGATATATTAACAAAAGTTGTAACCAGGGAGAAATTGAGATTCTGCTAAGTTTCAATTGGTCTTCAAGTATGATGAAGAAGATGAGAAACAACCAAGTCCAAAGTGGAATCATTGTCCAACAAATGAAGCAGCGGTGGAGTTGTTATAATCAGTCTCCAAGTGGGAGATTATTGGGTGTGGAACCTGATTATCTTCTTTATTCAGAGGTATCACCGCATTGGACCCCAATTCATAATGTGGCAGCAACGCCGTCCGTAATATTTGCGCTGCAAGGGGGGTCCAGGGGGGGCGACTACGATCTTTGGGAGGCCCCCCTGGCGAGGGATCAGGGGCAATGCCCCTGAAGCTAAAAATAGATGTAAAATTACCTTGTAAAATGTTGTAATTTCGTAGTCAATCTGGGTCGTTCATTAGGCAGATATCTGACGGTAGAAGTTATGTTTAATTTAGGGTTTTTTGCCCTAGAAGGCAACCCCTCACTATATATGATGGAATTGTATTGTGTCTATGTAGATCTGTATTTTGAGTGAGAAAGAGAGAGGATATTGTGTGAGAGCGAAGAGGGAATTACAACGGATTTGCTCTAGGTTGTATCTCTTCATTTTGCTGGATAATATAAAAGGAAGGACTGGTTGTTTCTTCGTGGACGTAGCCCAAATTGGGTGAACCATGTATATTTGTGTCTCTCTTGTTTTATGTGTTTTCTGTGTTTATATTTATGCAATATATTTTATGTGTTCCATTCCTCTGTAATATATAATTTTTCTAACAGCTTTGACGGATCCTCCCCCTCCGGCTACTGACGCTCTCCCCTCCTCACCTCCCTGTCTCAGTCCCTATGGGCGTTACATTCTTGAAGAAATTACAACGAACTTCGACAACACGCAAGCTCAAGGTATTGCTCAGGTGCATGGCGACTCCAACATGGCCTCAATGTAACTCCAGTGCAGTCCCTCCATCGGAAAGCATTAACCTCTTTGACTCCATGACATGCCCCAAGTTAGTAAACCTTAGCTTGGCTTAGTTCCTAGACAATTGGAGCATAACTGCAATTTTGGTCTGGTTAATAGGCATTTGGTACAAAGTTGCTAGGCTCACCGTTTCAAATTTTGTTCACTGTAAATTTTGGTTCTTAAGCAAGTGGCACAAAGCCGCTAGGCTCATTGTTGTACATTTTTATCGCTGCCAACTTAGTTGAAAATGTAATATGTTTCAAAGATTTGGGCTTTGGTTTCTCCTTCCAGGTGTAGAAATTTTTTAGGTTTTCTCTCTGGTTTCCTTGCACAGAAGTAGAGGTTGCTCTCAAGATTGTAATTTATGTATTTCCGCCATGTTAGTATAATGTAAATATGCTTGCTAACAAAAACAAAAAAACTTCGTTACACAAAATAATTGTAACTAAAAAATAATAATTTTAAACACTAAAAAAATACACATTTTGCATTTAGATATAATTAAAAAAAATACACATTTTGGGACCTTATCGCTAAAAATGATATGTCAAATATAGGATTTTTAAGGAAAATTTTGAATAGAATGAGTTGGAAAATAACAATTTTATAATTTTTTTTATGAATTTTATATTTAAAGGTTATAATATTTGAAAAGTTTCTCATAAAAATCATTCAAATAAACTTTTAAATAAAAATAACAAAATCAAAGAAAAAAAATAAAAATAAAAAACATTACAAACATCTATTACAAAAAAAATAACAAAAATAAATAAATGGTTTAAAATAAAACTAAAATTTAAAACAAACAAAAACTAATAGAAAAAATTTAAAACAAAATTCTAAGAAAAAATAACAAAAAATATTAAGTAAAAAATTAAAATCAATAATTTTTAAAAAATTAATGAAACATGAAAATTTAGTTTAGTTTAATTAATTAATTATTTATTTATTTATCCTTTTTTATCTTGTAGGGATTGTGTTGATGCTTGACTAACAACTTGACTTCGCTATGTGTCAATTTGATATTGATTTTTAAGTTTTTGTTCCAATGAGTCAAGTCCACCTCCACAATATGTCAATTTAATGGTTGATTTTCAAGTTTTCATTGCAATGGGTCTAGTGTGCCCCTGTGTCAATTTGATGATTGATTTTCAAGTTTTCGTTACAATGCGTTAAGTTGTCTTAGGCTAAGATTTTATAATAGTTATGGGGATTTAGACACGCGCTCTGCTCCCGCCGCCGCCTGCAAACATTAGGTCTGAACCGATCTTCGGCCGCTCGGGATGGCCCCTCCGGAGGCTTCGCCGGAGGAGGCAGCTCACCAACACGCCTTCTCTGCCTTGATCAAGTCCATGCCTCCTCAGCGAGCTCGCCCTTCAGTATCAAAGTTCGTGAAAAAACTTGATGGGTTACAGGAAGTTTCTCTCCCTCCAACTTTGCCCAGAATGGCTGCTCTTGCCTTGGCAGAAAAAGGACTTATTGGGCAATTTACAGGACTTTGGCCCTCTCCAAAAACAGTCCAGAGGTGGGTGGAAAGGAATTGGACAGACAAAATACAAGGAAAAATCTCTATCGGATTTTGTGGAAAGGGATATTTTACATTTTATTTTGAGACAAAAGAAGACAAGGATTTAATCTTCCGTAATGGGCCTTATTTCATGGATTCCAGAGGTTTATATTTAAACAAATGGACTCCAAATTTTGACCCGGAGCTTGATATTCCTAATGCAGTCCCTGTTTGGGTCCGGCTTCCTCACCTCCCCTTGCATTGCTGGGGAGACGAATCTGTGCATGCTATTGGGAATGTTGTTGGCAAATACATTGATCGGAGTGAACCAAAAGATAACATGCAGGCATGTGCCCACATCTGTGTAGAAGTGGATTTGGGTAAAGGCCTGCCAGAAACCATCAAGCTCAAGATTGATGATTGGACACACATTCAGCAGCTTGAGTATGAACAGATCCCCTTCAAATGCAAGGTATGTCACGAATACGGTCACTTTACTAATTGTTGCACTAAACTTTCTAATGTAGAAAATAATCCTCAAGAAGAGCAATGGGAAACTGTTAAAAAGAAAAAGACAGCCCCTAATCCCAAACCATCCCATGAAGTAGGTCCTTCCTCTCGACCTCCCCCAATTTCCCCTCCCTCTTCTCCCTCGCCTTCATTTCCTCTCCCTTCTTCCCCACAACCTCCCCTATCTTTTGATCGCTAGCCGAATCCCCTTACCTCTTCTCCCTCTTCCAATCCCTTTCACATCCTCTCTCTTCCCGAGGAATCCCCTCCCTTGATTCAATCTGATCCTACCTCTTCTCCCCTTCCCCAGGTCATTTCCTCTTCCCTCCCGTCTGATCCTCCCCCTCTCAGAATCACCCGAAGAAATTCCAAGGAGCATGGATCCATTCTAGACAATCAAAAGAAGCCTGGAAGAAACTCTGCCAAACAGCACAGGGATGAAAATGCGCAAAAAGACATAGCATTGGGGCTCTAGAACCCCATTGAATCATATATTCAAGGACTCATAGACAAAGACATAGCAAACAAAGACAAGGGAGGGAGAGCAACTCCTCACACCTCTCACCTGAAATGATTAAAATCCTCTCATGGAACAGCAAGGGACTAGGGCACCCCTCCAAATCAAATGCCTTAAAGGATCTTATTAATCAAGAGAACCAACCATTGTTTTACTCCAAGAAACAAAGCAGAGACAGCCAGAGATGAACAAGATTATTGAACAAAATAAGCGCTACAAAGGATGTATATGTGATTCCAGAAGAGCCTCAGGAGGAATTGCTACACTTTGGCTTCAAGATGAATGGAACAGCACAGCAGAAATAGTAAAACAACATTGGGTCAAGATTGTATTGCAGAATATTAGCAGCAGTCAACAGATAGTAATTTACAATGTTTATGTCCTGAATCATTACAGGGATAAAGAAGTTTGCTGGGACTCTCTCAACAATAATAAAGCAGAAGAAAACAACAGCGAAATCATTTTAGGAGGTGACTTAAACCTCCTTTTACATGCTAATGAAAAACGTGGAGGCAGCTTCAACCCAGATCCTTTTAGAAATCAGTTGGAAAATGTTATGCAACATGATGATCTTGTCGATATCATTCCAAATAATCGCACATACACCTGGACTAATCGCAGATTGAGGAGAAATAATATTATGGAAAGGCTCGACCGAATCTTGGTAAATGTATCCCTTCTCTCCACCTTTTCAGCTGTCAACGCTTCCATCCTTCCTTTTGTTGCTTCAGACCATTATCCTACTGCTTTAACCCTTGAATCTCTCTGCCCCTTGGGCCCTCTCCCTTTTAAATACAATCCTTTATGGAATGACATTGAAGTAGCCAAAGTGTTGGTCCAGCACACTTGGTGCCAACATGTCGAAGGATCCCCAAGTTTTATTTGGGAAAGAAAACTTAGAAATGTAAGGAATGCTCTCAAGAATTGGGAAAAAACCCAATATAAAGAGCCAGAAGCAAAGAAAAGAGAAGTGAAAGCCAAAATTGAAGAACTTCACTATGCACTAGAAAAGCAAGAATATTATCAGGCTGAAAAAAATCAAGAAGAAAATCTTTACATTCAGCTATACAATATCAGAAGAGAAGAGGAAGAAAATGGCGAATTAAATCAAGGCAGACTTGGTTGAAGAGCGGAGACAGGAACACAGCTTTCTTCCATAAGCAAGCCACTGTTCGGCAAATAAGGAATAATATAACAACTATCACAAATAACGCAGGCACTCAACACAATGATCAAACTGCCATAAAAAACGTTGCCTCAAAACATTTTAAAGAGCTGCTAACTGAATCAGGGGAGGATGAAAACTACACTGACTTCCTACAGCATTTGCCAAAAAAGATTGCAACAGAAGCAAATGAAAGGTTGAAAAAGGAAATAAAAGAAGAAGAAATCAAGGAAGCAATTTGGGGCCTGCAGCCAGACAAGATAGGGAGTATTGGGAAATGAGCAAAAACGACCTCATCAAATACTTTAAATGGATTTAGAGGAAAAATAAATTAGGTGGCTACACAAATTCAACACATCTGGCCCTCATTCCAAAGGAGAACTGGCCTTCAAATTTCTCCCATTTCCGGCCCATATCCTTATGTAATTCTTCCTACAAATTTTTCACAAAAAATCTAGCTTCCCGTCTCAAACCTCTACTACCTATGTTAATCGCTGAAAACTAGGGCGGCTTTATGACAAATAGGCACATTTCAGATTCTATTCTCTTAGTCCAGGAAGCCATTCACTCAAGCCATTCTAGAAAAGGAAAGGGTTTCATCCTGAAATTGGACTTGGCAAACGCTTTTGACAGGGTTAAACACTCCTTTCTATTTGTTGTTCTTCAAAAAATGGGCTTCTCATCCTTCTTTATTGATCTCATAAGAGCCTGTATCTCCGGCCCTTGGATAGCTCCCCTTATCAATGGCAGACCCGGTCCTGCCTTTCAATCTTCAAGAGGATTAAGGCAAGGTTGTCCTCTGTCCCCCTAACTTTTCCTTTTAATGGTTGAGTCCTTCAGTTGCGCCCTTGACCATAAGCGGCAGACATGCCTCATCACTGGAATCAAATTTGAAGATGGAGTGAAAAACATCAATCACTCCCAATTTGTTGATGATACCTTGCTGATTGGAGGGGCGTCCGCAATCATAGCTCGAAGATTCAAATCTTTATTAGACAAATTCATGAGATATTCAGGGGGAATGATTAATCACTTCAAAAGTTGTATTTATGGATGGAACACCTCAGCTCAAACGCTTCAAAACATAGCCAACATCTTCGGTGTGCCTTGCAAGTTAAATTGGCACCATTTTAGTTATTTGGGAATGCCAGTGAATATAGGAAACACAAGAGTTGATGTTTGGGAAACAACTTTAGATCAAATGAAAAGAAAAGTTCAAAAGTGGGGAGCCTCTTGGCTCAACCCACCTGGACGATTGGTATTGCTCAAATCGGGCCTTTCCTCTCTTCCTCTTTACCAATTCTCCCTTGCCCAGGCTCTAGCCTCTTTTCTCCACAAAATGGATAGTATTCTCAGGTTTTTCCTTTGGCAGGGAGGAAAAAATGAAAAGAGAAAATATAACTTGGTTGGATGGAAATAAGTAATTCAAAACCAAGAAAAAGGAGTTCTTGGAATTAGATTCCCATCTCTCACCAATTCAGCCTTTGGCGGCAAGATAGTCTGGAGGCTTATTGAAGACCAATCAGCTTGGTGGAAAAAAGTTTTGCAGGCCAAATATCTCAGCCACCCAAGGCAGCATTTGCTTACAACTGAAATACCCAACAGGAATAGCACAAGGATATGGAAACTTTGTAAAAAATCCATCTCCTTTATGGCTCAAAATGTCCCCAAGGTTCCCAAAGGCGGCAACAAAATCAACATTGGCACTGATAAAATTATGGGGAATCGGCCAATTAGCAGTCTTCCAGGTATGGCTCTAATAATTATCTTTCTTCAAAGTAAAGGAATATATAGTTTAGATCAAATTTCGCAATGGGATACAAATACCCAAGCTTGGAAGAGATGGAGCCTTCCTCCCATCCCTCAACGACTCAAAGAGAATCTTGACAACTTTCAGATACACCTCCACAACATTGCTCCTACAATAAAAAATGGCAAGGATGGATTCCGATGGGACCCCACTGGCACCAGCTACTCAATACAAGTAGGATACAATTATCTATGCAACAGGGACTACCCGGCACCAACATGGACACAGTGGAAAATAGTGTGGAAATCAGAAGCCATCCCTAAGGTGAAATTTTTTATGTGGACCCTCTTAAAAGAAAAAACTCTCACTGCAGAAAATCTTTAAAAAAAGGCATTGTTGGACCCTCCAGATGCCCTAATTGCCAAGAAGCAGAGGAGTCCATCCAGCACCTCTTCATTTCATGTCCTTTTTCTTTTTCTTGTTGGAACAGTATTACCCCAATCGTTCCCTTCACCTGGAACTCTCAGCAATCCATTGGGGAACTGGAAAAAAAACTATCCTTGGCAATCCATGAAAAACAACATTGCCAAGAGAGTGTGGGATGCCCTCCCATTTGCCCTCTTATGGAGGATCTGGATTGCTAGGAACAACAAGATCTTTAAAGATAAAGAGACCACAATCAGGCATCTTTGCAGCAAGGCTAAAAGCCTTGCGATAGAAACCATCGCTTCTAAGAGCACAAAAAAAATGGACATGACAAGTCTTTGGGTTGAAGAAAAAGATTTCATAAGGAGTCTGATAGATAAGATCAGTATCCTGCCAGCAGCGAAAATCAACAGCAATCACAGTCACAACTGGAAAATCCGACTAAAGCAGGATGACTTCAACAAGTGGCTCCGCACTAGCAACACCCACCTCTTGTTCTTTGACGGTGCCTCCATATCAAATCCAGGAGCAGCGGGAGCAGGGGGAGTTATCTACAATCCCAATGGTGAACCCTTAGTCACCTTTGAGTGGGGATTAGGGATCCTCTCAAACAACAGAGCAGAGGCTCTGGCGCTCTATCAAGGAATTCTTCAACTACAAATTCATGGAATCAAGAAAGCTATGATCTTCGGCAATTCTGCTATCATTATCAGTTTAATGACTAGCAAACGAAAAGCCTCCAACATCTTCTTACAGCAAACCATCAGCAGATGCCAAGTCATGATCAATCAAACTCAGGATTTCCAATTTTACCATATCCTTCGGACCATCAATCGGGAAGCTGATAAATGTGCCAGCCAGGCTTATATAAGACCAAAAGGAAATATCCTCTGTAACAACGAGGAACAATTCCAATTTCTTCCATGACTCCCATGACTTGTAAAAAAATTTCATATCTAAAGACTCACATCTTGCTCAGGGCGTACCTTGACCAAATCAAAAACAATCCCGAGGCTATCTGTTCCACACCACCGGAAATCCTCCCTTTTCTCCCTGCAGTCTCCTCAGTTTTTTTGAATCTATGTTGCCCGTGAAGAATCCGTGACCACCTATTTTCTTCAGCATCAGAGTTTATTTTTTCTGAATTTTTTATCGCTCTACTCTCGATTCTCTGAGCCCTCTTTCCTCCCTCTTCCCTGCTCTTTAGATCCCTTGTTTCGTTTTCATTGTCTCGTCGGTTACAGCTTGCTGGAGCAGTATTTCAGCGTTTCTTCAAGACAGAGTCGAGGACCTCCAGATGGCCCACAGCGAAGATTGTCTTCACTGTCGAGACTTGCAGGAAGAATTTGAGCAAATCAGAACGCATCAGCGCCTCTTGGATGAGAAAATTGATTCTGCTACCAGGATAATCACTACTAAAGGAACAACCGATCTAAAAGAACAGCAGAAAAGGAATAGCAAAAAAAAAACGGAACAACAGAAAATACAGCAGAAAAGGGACAACAGAAAAGGAACAGCAGGAAAAACGGAACAGCAGAAAGTCACATAAGTATAGATTAGATGTTTTGTAAAGTTTGTTTACTTCTTTTTCAGTTTGTCTGAATCTATTCCTGTGTCAGTACTTTTCAAGTTGAAAATGAAAGCAATTTAGCAGAATGCTTTAATTTAATCCAGTTCCAAGCTCATCCTGCGAGCTCTACTCATGTAATACTGGAGCTTAGCCTCCCTATCTTTTTTTGAATACAACCAACAACCGAATTTGTTAAATAATAATAATAATAATAATAATAATAATTTTATAAGAGTTATACTTTTAGCATTTGGTATAATGACTCTTTTATTTAGATATTCATTTTTAAGGGTTTTTTAGTCATGATATTTGGTCTTGAAATATGTTGAAAATTTAAGGTTTTTAAGAGTCGTGATATTTGGTTTTGATTCCATTTCTGAAAATGTCTAAATTTTAAGGTTTCTCATAGTCATGATGTTTTATCTTTAACACCATGGTTGAAAATGGGCAAAATTTCAAGGTTTTTCAAATTCATGATATTTATCCTTAATGCCATAGTTCAAAATTGTTTGAATTTTTAGGTTTTTTGGAGTCATGATATTTTATCTTTAATGTTATCGTCGAAATCTATTAATATTTTAAGGTTTTTCGAAGTAATGATATTTTATTTTTATGTCATTATTAAAAAATGTTGAGATTTTAACCCAAGAAAAAGATTGATGCAACATCAACACTTTTTATTTTGGGGTGTTTTTTCATTTTATTGCACAAATATTTTAGTTTTTAATGCCATTGTTAAAAAAATTAGAATTTTGACTTGAAAAATAAAAAAGAGTGTTGATATTGCATCAACATTTTTTGTTTCAGGGTGTTTTTTCATGTTTATTACACACACCAAAAATGGTTTTTAATGTCGTTGTTATTTTTTTTGGAATTTAACTCAAAAACAAAAAAAAGGCTTGATGCAATATCAACTCTTTTCATTTTCAAGGGGTTTTTTCATGTTTTTTGCACAAAAATGGGGTTTTTTTGGGCTAGAGTTCTCATTTTGAGATTACAATTCTCGTTAAGTTGGTAACTTTGTTTTGAGACATAATGTGCAGTGTGATACTTTGTTGTGAGGCCGAGTCTTCGCTTTGGCACTTGGTATTGTTTGTATGGTTTGATTCATGATTAAAAACAAGTTTTATTGATGGCATAAATAAGGAACATGACAACATAGTTGGTATTGAGTCATATTGCGCCATTGGAGGTCATGGTTCAAGTTCTCTCGGGTTTGTTGTTTTTTTTAGACCTAGAAGTGCATTATGTCAAACCTTTTGTCAGAGCGACATAGTGCATTATGTTGAGCGTTCACTAGAAAAGTGAAGCATTATGTTGAGCGTTCACTAGAAAAGTGAAGCATTATGTTGAGCGTTCACTAGAAAAGCAAACTCTGTAAACCACATATTGGAAAGGTGCATTCTGTAGACTACATATCAAAAGGGTGCATTTTGTTGAACTATTAATTTTTGTAATGTTTTGTGGGTTATTTTTAGGCCCAAATTGATTTTTGAAAAGTAGAAAATAGGAATATTTTTTTGTAATCTAAAAGGGGACATGAAAAGTCATGAAAACAAGTTTTTGAGGGGAAGAGGCTATATTTCTTTTGTTCTAGTCAAAATGTTTTGGAGCTTCTGAACAGGTTTAGTCTTGGTCCAAGAAATGAAGATGTCACTATTGATGATTGAAGAACATGTTGAGATTGCAATGATTTGATCATATTTGTAAGATGCATTTATTGTGTCTTCAGCTTATGGATCCAGTTTGAGAGATTGTGAAAAGTGGTCAACCATGTGTTGGTGAAGGAGGTGGGTGCCTCTATCAAAGGTTGGTGCCTCAATCTGGTTGGAGCCTATAACAAGTTGGTGCTTGCATATTTTGGGATTGGTGCCTCCAGCAAGTTAGTGCCTGCAAATTTATTTTGGTGGTTGGTGCCTTTAGTAGATTGGTGTTTGTGAATTGAATTTGGGGTTTGGTGCCTACAAATTGATGTAATCAAAGGTTGAAGAAAAATAAGAAGATTTATGGTTTTCTCCCACAAGGGTTTCCACGTATATCTGGTGTCCATGTGTATTGATGTGATGAATGATTTTATTGATGCATTGTTATATTTTTAACTATGTTAGATTGTGAAATTATTTAAATTGGGTTTCCAAGCATATTTGGTGTCCATTTGTATTGATGTGATGATTGATTTTAGTGATGCATTGTATGCTTTCAACTATGTTAAATTCTGTTTTTTTTTTTTAAATTGGTTAAAGTGGCCATTACACTGGTTCACCTCCCCCTCAATGTAATCATAATTCCAACAATTGGTATTAGAACAAGTTCCTTCAAGAACAGGTAATCACTTGAAGGTTGATCACAAGAAACATGGCCAATCTCAGATCTTTGGGTAAGTCTCCTCGGTTTGATGGAACAAATTATGCTTTTTGGAAAACAAGAATGGAAACCTAGATTATCTCTTTAGGTATTGAAGTATGGATGGTTGTTGGGAATGGCTTCCAAGTGCTTACAACTCCTCCCATTGATGCGACTCGTAAAACTCTATAAATTTAATGCAATGACAAAAAATGCCACATTAAGTGGTTTATTAGATACTAAATTTTTCAAATTGGTACATTGCAAGTCAACCAAAGGATTGTGGGATAAGCTTAAAATATGTTATGAAGGGGATCACAAAATAAAGGAGGCCAAGCTGCAAAATTATAAATGTCAGTATGAAAGTTTGAAATGGAAGAATATTAAAACATTCCCTTATATTTCCTTCGAGTAGACGGTATTTTCAATGCAATCAGTGGTCTTGGTGAAACAATCAAAGAAATTGATATCGTTCGTAAAATATTAAGATCACTTCCCTCAAGGTTTGATCCGAAAGTTTCGGCCATTGAGGAAGTATTTAGAATTCAAAAGTTAAACATGGATACATTTGATGGAACTCTTACTGCATATGAACTAAGGACTAAAAAGGAGAAGACAAGATCCAGAGAAGTTGCATTCAAAGTAGCTAAGGAAGGGAGCAAGCATGGGATTCAATAGGACTCTAGTCATGAATCAGACAAAGAAGAAGCCAAATTTGTAAGAAAGCTAAAGAAGGGAAATGGAAGTTCAAAGGTAGGCTTCTATTTAAATATTTTGAATGTGGAAGAGTAGGATACTATGCTTCTAAATGTACTTATGCAAAAGTGAATGCTAGTCATGATGAAGTAAAGTTTAAATCTTATGATCATAAAAGAAGATGAAATGTTAAAAAGAAAAGCTTGTACTCCAAAGAGGATAGTGATTATGAAAACAATGAAAGCATATTTGATAACAAAAGAGGAGAGGTGTTGTTCATATCCATGAGTAATCAAATTAGTGAAGAAGAGATTAAAGCAGAAGTAGCCTCTGAAGGAGAGCTCATAAGTGCCATGGAAGAATTATGATTGCTAAGAAAGAAGGTAGATCAACTAGAACAACAATTGCACAAATTTAAAGAAAAGGATTGCGATGCACATTTTGTCATCCCTCTAAAAAGTGAGCTAGAAGAAACTAAGAGGATAAAGGAGATTCCATATAAATAGCTAAAAGAAAGGGAAGAACACTATGAAAAATTGGAATAAGAACTTATTCTTTTGAGAAAAGAATTAGAGAAGACCTTGTGGATCCAATTTGAAAGATTGTGAAAAGTGGTCCACTATGTTTTAGTGAAGGAGGTGGGTGCCTCTATTATAGGTTGGTGCCTCAATCAGGTTAGAGCATACAACATGTTTGTACTTGCAGATTTTATAGGTTGGTTCCTCAATCAAGTTGAAGCCTACAACAAGTTGGTGCTTGTAGATTTCATAGGTTGGTGCCTCAATCAAGTTGGAGCCTACAACAAGTTGGTGCTTGCATATTTTGGGGTTGGTGCCTCTAGCAGTTTGGCGCCTACAAATTGACTTTGGCAATCACATTTTAACATGGCTAAATGGGTGCTCTGAATCAATATTGATTGTAAACCTGTTCTCTCACCTTACTAGGGGGGTTAATATTTAGCCCTAGTCTAGTGGGACCTCCTTTAAGGCCTTAGGGTCATAACAGGGGCACTACTTTGGAAATGTGGATTGAAGTAGTGTGTCCATTACCCTTTCCATACTTAAAATCTTCCATATCACAACATTCCTTTGATACCATCTTTTTCCTTAAAGGTAAATGCCATTAGTTCATTAGCATGTGGCACTCACATATCTGCATTCTTGAGTTAGGCCAAAAATTTTTGCCTTGGAGGTTGATGTAATAAAAGAATGAAAAAGCATAAGATGGCTACAATAAAAGAAAAACAAAAGTTAAAATCCAAAATATGGCCAAGATAAAAGTTAGTGCATGGGAAAAATCCTAGCCTGAGATTTAACCCCCCATTTAACCATCACTTAGTTTTTTAGCACTTGATGCTCCATCTCATCATATGTAACCCTTGCTTGTACTAACCCTTATGAGCGAGAAACTAACTCATTGGTAAAAAAAAGGCTATATCATAAAGAACAAGCTTTGATCCTTGAGTTATGCACCATTAAAAAGCATTATCAAGAAGAAGTAAAAGACGAGCCATATGGGTGGAAGAAGCTATTGAGGAACCAAGATGCTAGTAGATAATGATTGAATCCTCTTACTTGATAATTACTTGTGAATGCTTGTTGGCTGCTTATTAAATTTATATTCTCTTCATTAAGAAATTATAAAAACATAAAGATAAAAAAGAGACAAAGAACGCTAGAACTTAGGCTCCAAACCAGGGAAAAATCCCAGAAGGGGGGAGCCAAAAAATCCTCTTCTTATAGAATACAATCAAATCAAGATATCCAAGGCCTAATACCAAGACCAATACTACCACAAAACCCAAGTCAACCCTCCTCCAAGTCTCTTCTAATCAAGTCGAAGTCAACAAAAGTCAACGCTGGTCAAATATTTGAAATCTGGTCAACTCCTAAAATTTCAGTGCCCTGAAATTTTGGCCCCTAAAATTTTGGGCCCGCAACAACCTTTGGAAAATAGTAGAAACTTCACACATGTGAGAAAACTTAGGGCATTAAAAACTCATCTTCTTTCTCCTTTAATTGTCTTCTCTCTCCTTCGACTTTCACTGATTTTTCTTCTTGTGCTTACACAAAAACCGATGTGTTCCGATGGATGGATGAATAACTCCTCAAGTAGTCAAGCTGACTTGTATATATACATGTACAGGAGGGTCGAATAGATGCCTCTTAAGCCGACTCGTCTAAGGAGGGCTGACTTGGTCTTGTGGATGACATTTTGGTTCTTTGACTCAGAATAAAAATAATTTTCCTTTTCTTACAAGAAGTCCAAATGGGACTTGACTCAATTACATTATTTTGACTCCCAATAACTTCTCTTTTGACTTAATTGACCCTATAAGCATGAAAAACATGCTTTGACTAAAATAAAATAATAATGATGAATATAATAAATACATCAATGGTACATTTGAATTACATTACGAACACTGACACTAATTACATTTCCAATAGAAGCAAGCTAAGAGAGGTAACTCATGCATCCATGATTGCTCCCTCCATTACATCTATACACTCAGGATGTGGACTCTCATTGGTTGGTCCCCTAACCATGGCACTTGCCCATTAAGTATTTCCCCTCAATTTCCACCTTTTCTTACTATCACATATGAATTGAAGGGTTGAACTGGGAAATGGTGCCTTCACTTAGGGGCTGGAAGCACCTAATAGGGTTGATTACTTAACCACCCCTACGAAGGGAGGAAACACTTTTATGGGACTTGGTATAGTTATATATTTGAAGGTGATCTCGGTTTGAAGTATAAATAGGCCCTTAACACTTAAGTATGGTTTGCTTAGATGCATCTACGATTTTAGTCTCTAATAAATGGTTTATTTTGCTTGAGTTTGAGATGGTTTTGCTAAGTGGCCTTGGGTAGCCGAGGCTTTGAAGGAACTTCCTTCCACTCCTACTCCACCTAATGCCCTAGCCATATTAGAATTTTGAAGAGCATGATGACCTTGTAGACGCAACATCGCCCTTATTCAACACAGAATTGGGCATTTAGATGATATTAGCAGTTGATGGACATGGTGGAGCACCCTCATGTGTTATAATGTTAAGTTTCTCTTGATTAGCATTGAAGATTATTAATAATGTACCAATGGACCCAATATACCACCAAAGCTGGCCTTAACACTACTTGATGGCCATGCCTTGATCTAGAGCCTAGATGAGGATGGTTATCCCTAAGATGATTAAAGAGGGCTTGTTGCACCTAATGAAGCCCCAACAACAGAGAGAGTACATGATGTTGTCTACATGGCACCCATATAGATGATACAGGGAGACCCACAATTGGCTTTTGGACACATGGAGATGCTTTGAGGCTTGTCTAAGGTCCCTTCCTCAAATTGATGGTTGATCATAATGCTTGAAGACTCATTTAACCCTTCTAGTGCACTTTTGGAGTATTTTTAGCCCTTAAAGGGAAGGACATCATGTTTATGAGGGCTTACAACTCACACATGTGGGCATTTGTTGGTGTATTTTATTGATTGAGTTAGTGGGTTGGCTTGTAATAGATTTTACTTTGTAACTACTCAAAATTAAACTTATTTTAGGGGATTTTAGTGTATTATTAGAAGTGATAGACCTCATAAAAAGAGGATCACCTCTTTTCCTTTTTCATCATCACGCATGTGGATTTTGGCCTCTCTAAAAGAGCTCGACTTGGCCTATTGTACTTTAATGCTTGAGGACATGTGATCCTATGTGGCTTTTTGCTATTGGAGACTAGTTTTTGTGTTGGAGACATCTTTTTGGGATTGACATAAGGCATGTTCTTGGATAATTCATGGGTATTTACTGCACATCTTTTATGATTTTACATGCAATTAATTTTTCCTAGGGTTCTACTTGTTCCTTGTCCAAATGCAAATTTTTATGGGAAATTATTTGTAAAATATTGCATGTTTAATCTATTAATCCCTTAAACTCCTTGGAAAACCTCCTAGTGAGCATTTTTCCAGTTAATTTATCCCCTCATAAAAAGATAGCTAGTGTTAGAAAGTGAAAACTAGCCCGCCCCCCTTGCTCCATGCAAACATTTGATATCTTTATGGTTTAAGTTCCCAAGACTCCATGACCCAAGTAGGGAAAAGGCATTATGATCCCTTTTTATTATTAAAAATCTTGAAAAACTTTTAACTTTTCCTGTTCGTTACATTTTTATCCTTTTAAGGAAATCCATTAGGGCCAGGGCTAGGGCCGAATTTAGCTAGGACTTGAATAAATACAAGGTTGGAGTTAATTTGGCACCTTTTCACCTTGTTTGACCTTACCAACTCAAAATCTAGCATCTTCCTTGGTGAAAATAGCCTCATTAGGGTTGATGTCATCAACACTAGGTAATTTAGGGCCTCATAAAACCTATTTCTGCAAAAAGGTTTTAACTTAGGTCTTGTTCAAGGTTTACCATTCCATGTCATTGATTATATATCTTATAAACTTTTATTATACTTGTATTCCTAGATACTCTCTTATTGAATCATATCTTGAAACCATAGGTCTCAAGTATTCTCTTCAAGGCCTATTTCATGGTACATTGTTCCTAAGCATAAAGAATTGTTCCCTAATCCAAGTGAGAAATACCTTGACTAAGCCTTTCTTTTACATCACCTTAAACCTATTGAATTAGAAGACCTTTTAGGTGATATATACTGGGAAGCCTCCCGTGTGGTGAAATTTCACTAAAGAGTAGGATCTGGAGTGCTAAGGTGACAATGACAACCACCTCATTATTGTATCTTAGTCTACTTCTTGCCTTGTGAGGCCATCTCACAAAGCCTGCTAGATTTTGAGGAAACGGTGACCACCTTAGAAAATGTGATCTCTTATTATATATTGTAATTTCAATTGCAAAATAAAAAGTAAAAGTGAAAGTCTAGTGTTCTGAATTCAGCTAGTGTTAGGAATCTAAATGAAATGTGTAGAAAATCCATGAAATTCTACAACTTCTAATATGAAAAATTTGAAAACTACTTTTTTTTTCTTTTTATTTTTCATATAGACACAAAATTTCTAAAGACACCATCAAAATAATCAAGGCACAAAAAATTCTAGGGAACCCAACTGGGAAAACCCTCTGCCCGTTTGAGAATTTTATTGAAGAAATTTGAGAAATAGATCTCTTACAAATACAACTTGCTTCAATAGAGAATACAATTTGATTCCCTCCTAATTCCTTGTGCATAGGCCGCTCCTATATTCTTGCACAATTCCTAAGGAAATTCCTCTCTCCAATAATGTGCACAAGTTACTCTTGGTACACCTTTTTCTCAAAAGCTCCACACATAAACTTGTGCAACCTTCTCACATACCCCATGAGCTATATTGTCTTGTCTCACCAACTCATGCTCATAAGATAATTGAACAATTATGTGCCTTGGTTCTCCTTATAAGCTTTTCGAATAGGATAAATCTGGAAAGTTATTATTTCTGGAAATCGAACTAGTGATTGATTGAGTTAACTAAGTCTAGCTGACTCATGTAACTCAACCTGCCCAAATTTAGAACTTAAGACTCACTCGCTTCTCTTTTTCCAAAGATAACTCACACTAAGGAACACCAACTAAGCCTCCCACTTCTGCATATCATTTAAATTGCTTCATGAATTGTCCTAACTTATAGGAAATCACCCTAAACTTTAGGAATTTGTCCTAAATTTTAGGAAAATGTCCTAACTTTTAGGAACTCATGTATGCTAAGGAAAATTGTTTCTTGGTCTCTTTGACTAAGGCACAAGTCAATGAAGGACATTTCTCGCTACTATTTTCAACACTCCCTCTAAGCAAGGAAGGTGCCTATGGAAGAACCTCGTCCACATATATATGTTTCCAACACTACCATGTCCTCTGTTGTTGCAGTTGCTCCCTCTAAACTTGAAGAATTCCTTGCTTTCCTCTGTAGAACCTGATTTGAATACCTATTCCTTCCCAACATGTTCAGCAAGTCCATCACTTTAGCCATAAGTGCGATGTACCCTGTGTACTTTTATGGTTGTTTCTTCTAGCAGAAGGTGATATTGGAATATCCAACTCTTTCCTGATCTCCCTTAACCAAATCCTCTGCCCACTTAGCTCGAACTCTCCCTATATTGGGAGTCTCTGACTAAGTGGTTGCCTTCACTCACCCCAGGCTATGCTCCTCATCATCCTCTTTGTCGGCTCAACTGCCAACTAGCTTAGACTCAAACTGAGATACTAGTTGAGTCTCCATCTTGAGATATCTATCCTCCTCTTGCTCAACCACCACTTCTCTACTATGAGCTCTCCCTGCCTTTCTGGCTCAAGGTTGCATCTGTCTCTACCTACAACTTGTAGAGATTCTTCACCCTCACACCTATCCGCTTCTTACATATAGAAGCTAAGTGTTGGAGGTATACCTTACCTAAGCTAAAGATGATATCATATCCCTTGTCCTCAAGGGTATCTATTGAAACAAGATTCTGCCTCAATCCTAGAACATAGAGAACATCTTCGAGATGAAGAGGATCACCTAACTCCCTTTGAAAACTAGCAATACCAACTCCTCTAACTACATATTGACCATTATCTCCTAGCTTAATTTGAAACTACATGTCCTTCTCCTTCATGTGGTTGAAACTCTTCTTGTTCCTGGTGATGTGGAAGGATGTTCCTTAAACACATATGGCAAGTACTTTGCCTCCTCTTTTGCCAATCACTGCAACTTTTGTGCTCAGAAAGCATGCATCTCTAGTTCCACAATCTGTCACTATCAATGATCACAACTCCTTTTGTGTCACTGAACTTTGGCTCACTGATTTGTCCCACTAGTAGGCCTTTAGCTCCACTAAGAAGTCCGCTCATTGGGTCTTTTGGATCTGCCTTCTTATCAATGGTTTGACCATCTACAATCCACTAAAATAAGGCTCGATAACTCTGCCTCATAACAACTCATTAGTCCTTCAATGATCACTATACATGGGGACTTCAAGGACTGCCCACTTGTCAGACTTCTGGTTGTTCCAGAATGCTACTCCTAGGGCACTCAAATATTCCTTGTCATTGTGACACATCAACCCTATTGTCACTCTCCTCATGGGATCCAAAATTGTTCACACACAGTCAACTCTTTGCCCGATTTAGGGCTTCCAAACCAGCCACTAATAGTTCATACACTTACTATTCTTAGGTTGCTTAAGATCTTTGTCCAAACACCACTAGGATAGTCTTCCACCTAGCAATATCTCTCCATAACTTCACTGCCATTGCATATTTAGGTCTCCTTGTCCAATACTTGACAGAACTCGAACCTCATGCATAACCACTCCTTGAGAGATCTTTGCACTTGTGGATCCATGAACTATCACCCTAAAATTTTTAAGGACAAACTTCTTCCAACTGCATTCTCTGTGTGTTAGTTTATATTTTGTTCACTACTCTGATACCATGTAGAAAATCCACAAAAATCCGCAACTGCTAATATGAAAAATTTGAAAACTACTTTATTTTCATATAGACATAGAATTTCTCTACTAAATTTTGTTGCAAAATAGTAACAGAAATAAACACATCATCACAATAATCAAGGCGCAAAATTTTGTAAGGAACCCAACTGGGAAAACCCTCTGCTTGTTTGAGAATTTTATTTACGAAATTTGCGCAATATATCTCTTACAAATACAACTTGTTTCAATAGAGAATACAATATGATTCCCTCTGCTTGTACTAAGATGAAACACCCCTTGCAAGACCTCTGATATGCTCCTCAATCCCCTCCTAATTCCTTGCACATACGCTGCTCCTAAATTCTTGTGCAATTCCCAAGGAAATTCCTCTCATCAATAATGTGCACAAGCTACTCTTGGCACACCTTTTTCTCACAGGCTCCACACATAAACATGTGCAACCTTCTCACATATCGTGAGCTCTATTGTCTTGTCTCACCAGCTCGTGCTCACAAGACAATTGAATAAGTATGTGCCTCAATCCTCCTTATAAGCTTTTCGAATAGGCTAAATCGGGCAAGTTATTATTTCTGGAAATCAAACTGCTGATTGATTGACTTAACTGAGTCTAACCGACTCGTGTAACTCAACTTGCCCAAATTTAGAACTTGAGACTCACTCACTTCTCTTTTTCCAAATATAACTTGCACTAGGGGACAACAACTGAAATTCCGATTTTTGCATTTCAGTCAAACTGCTTCATGATTTGTCCTAAGTTATAGGAACTCGCCCTAGATTTTAGGAATTTGTCCTAAATTTTAGGAAATTGTCCTAACTTTTAGGAACTTGTGCATGCTAAGGAAAATTGCTTCTTGGTCTCTTTAACTAAGGCACAAGTCAAAGAGGGACCTTTCTCGCTACTATTTTCAACAAAATGTTCTAGAAATTTTAGAACAATAGTGACTTAGATTAGGGTTTAATATTAGTTGTACATCTCATGATTGAGAAAGGTGGTAGCTAGGGTTGAGGAGATTAATTATCCTTTCTCAAAGCATAAATAGGAGAAGATAGGAAAGATCTCACACAGATGAGAATGAAGCAAGAGAGTTAGAGGAAGGAAGAGTGCATCTAAAAGAGAAGAAGAATATATATGTTAAAGAAACGAACAAGTTCATTAGTTCAACAATCCCTACCACCATTTTAGGTGTCTTTCTTCATGCATAGGCCATACATATTAATATATGTGTTCATTTTCCCAACAAAAGTGTGATTGATGCAATGTTCAATTTTATTTTTAATTTTTTTGATATATATATATATTTTGAGCTATTTAATAAGAGAGTAGTAGGATCACGATCACATTGGGCTTCAAAATTTTGCATTGATATTGTTAAGCATGCCATTGTAGTTGCACTCACCCCTAGTGCTATAATGACTACTTTATGCTATAATGATACCAGCCATACCCACCTCGAGGACATCTTCATAAGCATTGTTGGACAAAATACATAGGGCATGGTGAGTAATTATTTATTTTGGTTGATGAGGAGTTATACATTGCATTATCTAAAAGTTTGCATCTACATTACTTGACACATTTGAGTTATAATATAGTGGCAAGTCACACATGTAGCCACCTTTGCTCCTTGTATTAATTAGTAATTAGGGAAAAATGTTGATTACCTCGCATCCTCACCATAATTGCACCTTTGATGATTGTGTAGTTGGTCTACCTTTTATTTTTTATACCATGCACCCAGTGTAACATGTGCATGCTTCAAGAGGGGTCTATGACACTTAAAACAAAACATAGTGCAATCATGCCTCTTTCATCCATGTTCCACCACTTCATCAATTGTTAGACTACATTTTCTTTTATCAAATTCATAGTCACTTCAACAATGAGGGCATTTAGCACAATGAAGCTCTATCACCATGCTCCTTGGCTCTAGTTATTGCTAGTATGCACACACTGTGTATCACATGCCTACTTGCTTTAACACTGAGTGCATATAAGACAATGAAACCTCGATACATGCTTTCACAATCACTATTTCTTATGTCCTTTATACAATAGGCATATATCGCTTGAACACTTAAAGCACATAACTAAATGAAGCCTTGTCACTACACTGCTTGGCTTTATTGGTTGCTAGTTTGTGCACCTCCTCCTTGACAATCTTACTCCTCTATGCATCTTATTAGATGTAGCTCGATGAAGCCTAAGCCCTCACTCATGGTCCCCATGCCACTTAACATATCTTTGCCATTGCCCTAATCATCTCCCACTACAACCACCCCACCCACCTTTAATATAGGCACTTGATGCTGGCTACATACCTATTATGGAAGTCTCGATATACTTCAATTCTCAGTTGATAACACCATATTAACTCTATAGCTTGCAATTGATTTCTATTGTGACACACACCTTTGAGCACCATTTTACACTATTTTTCTACTTTAGCTCCATCGTTACCCAATGCCACCTTAAAGCTAAATAATATTACTTTAGGTCTATCTCCTTACAATAAAGCCCCATTAATATGTATAATGAAGTAATTAATGCTTCCCAAAAAAAACCATCAACCTAACTAAGTATCCCTTAAATATCAAATTTAATTGGCAATTGACCATGTAATATAACCAACCTAAGTAAATAACTCTTGAGTATCAAATTTCAGTAGCCATTAACGATGTAAAATGCATTATAATCATGTTTTGTAGGAGGAACATGTCACAATGAAGTGACAGTGCACTAATGACTATTTCTCTACTCCAATGTTACACCATCTTGAATATATAAGATCTTTATCCACTTTCTACAAAGAAATTAAGAGACAATTTGTCTAAGAAACATGTCACTATGAAGTGATAGTACACTAGTGACTATTTCTCTACTCCAATGGTACATCATCTTGAATATATAAGATCTTTATCAACTTTCTTAAAAAATAAATTAAGAGACATGTTTCTTGTATACCATTTTGTACACAAAATAATTGTCTTTTATTTTGTGTGGTTCTTGTTCGTCTTAGAATTCTAAAATAATAGGTAACCGCAACCCATTTTTCAAGTGGGATTAGATACGTCTTGATTTGAAATCCTATATTCAACCAATCCAATTGATCTGATGAAATTTAATATAAAAAAAAATTGAATTAAATAATATTTGTTTAGCCAAAGCGTTTCCTTTCCCTTGGCCTTCTACAAAAATACTCATTAACAATGGGATTTGATACCTTTCCTGTCATAAGTCTAGTTACCTCGTGAGAAAAAAAATTGTCCCCAAATCACGTTTTATTTGTATCAAAAGCCAGATTGGCCACAAACAATTTATGCAAAGCTTCCAGTGAATCAAACCCCAATGGGCTCTGGGTGGCACATCAACCAATGTAATGAGAAGAGTCATAATTGTGATCTTTACCATGGGCAAGATAAGTGACATATAAACGCACCAAGTTATCAGGTCTGACTGGAATCTACAGTAGGGATATCCGTACTGGCATGTAGCACCTACACTTAATATACATACAATGTCTGTCCACGTTCAGACAACGAAGTCCTAGAAATGCATCTCACTTCAAACTTTTCCTGCAGAAGCATTTTAAGGAAAATTAGAAAAGTCTTTTAAGGAAAATTAAAAACTACGATGTGGGGTCCAGCACAATACAGTAAGTTTCCTCCACTTTGAAGGCGATTTTAAATAATTTCTGACCCAAAAGCACGGGTACCATTCATTATACCCACTTTAACGGAATCATAAGCAAAGCTCCGGATTTAACATTGATGCAGTCATTTATTGCAAGATCTCGATCCCCGCTGGGTTTTTTGTGTGCTTGTTCACACTGATTTAGAAACCACTCTAGAAAGGATTTCTGACGGGCCTTTTGTTGCTCGTTCAAACTGATATAGGAGGCGCCCCAAAACAGTCACAGGCATTTTATCCATGCTGCCTTCAAAGCTCGGATAGTCAGGGATAATTGAAGCTTGAAAGGCCCAATTCTCATGCTTGTAGAGAACCCCGAGGATAGCATCAGAAAGCTTCATAGCTTCGCAGAGGATACAGATAGCCAGGTGCACATTGATGCTTTCTGAAGCTTTCTTTCAATTTTGATCAGGATATTTGCTTTTTCCTAAATTCCCTGTCACGTTTCTTTGAAAAGATTGTTTGTTCATGAGGTTTTGAATATGTATTCCTGAGCTAGTTTAGTTGCTTGTCATTGGGCTTTGATGGATTGATGTATAGACCATTGTTTTCGCTCAGCCTTATCGTGCATGACTCGAAAGGTGAAGAAAAGGGTAGTCATTAATCATGAGAATATTGGTATTGATTGTTTGCCGGTGCACATTATCGCCTTGTTGATGGGGTTTATGATGGTTCTATGGGGATTGATCTCGTGGCCACCGTTTGGCAAATGGTGCCTGCTAAATACTATTCAGTGCCCACTCATTAATAGACGAAACTCATTAACTGGTGATGCAAATATGATGGGAAATCGCAATCAAAAGATCTCCTCTGTTGTCATATCCTTATTTAGAGAAACTGTGATCAATGACACTCTTCTTCTTCTTCTCTTTTTATGCTATTGCTGTTTCGCTCGCTTCCACTCAGCCCAGGATGGGCTATTTGGATGTAATAATATTATACTACGCTTTTTGAGAGAATATCATTTATAAATTTCCCTAGGTCGAGGAGTTTTCGCGTGGTTGATAATTACTGAAGTGAGCTGTAATCGGTTATTTTACACTGCGAATGTATACATCACAGGCGGGGCATTGCAAATGCGGGTCTTGGCGTCCTGATATACTCTGCTGTTAGTGTTGGGATTTTTTTGATGTATAAAATCATAGACGGGTCATTGCAAAATTTGGTCTCGGGGCCTGGTAAACGCTGCTGTGGGTGCTGGGATGTTTTTGGATTTTGCGCTGGTGAGGCTCAAGGTTCAAGTGTAACTCTTATCTTATTAGGCATCCACGGTCTCACTATGGCTTGACTTGAGAGGTCTGCACTGGGTGCTTGCGAATTTTTTATTATTGCTATTTATCCATTTATCAAATGTGTGCTTCTGTTGACTTGTTTTGTATCTTTGCCTTACCCGAATAAGAGATTCCGCCTAAAGCAGCCCATTATTCTTGCTAGGTAATTTCAAGTATCATATGTATACTCTATCAGTTGTAATAGCTCACCAAACCAATGATGCTTAGCTGATCTTTACGGATGATTAGCTAATATTTAGGTATAATAAGTCGATTGAGGCATGGCCTAGATTCTCGACTTATTATTACCTTAAAGAGGATTTCTTTCTTGCAGAAGATATGGGCAGGCTTACCATGATATTGGTGGTTTCCTCTTCTTGTGCCATGGAGGCTACCAACCACTTCCTTTCGCATGATTACTTTCATAAATGTCTCTTCTGAACTGCCACAACAATCTACTCTAGTCTTCAATTTCACTATACTTATTACTGAATTTATAAAAAATTCAGTAGAGTACCATCTTGAAGTTGAACATTTACATGGGCCCATTAGCCTTGAAATCCTGAGATTACTTTCAGGTTTCTACTACTCTGTCAACCTGACATGGAGATGCCAGAGCTGTACTGCCTGAATTAAAATATTCAATAGAATAACTCCACAGCAGGAACTAAGCCGCAGAACCCCTTTTGATTGTTGAACTGAAACATGAGGAGGTTTCTGTTTGACCAGTCAATCATTCATGCACACAGAGGCAGTAAGTTTTTTGGTTGAGAAATATTACCTTATAAATGCACTGTGGGGGGATCAGGGAAACCAGAAGTGGCAAGGTTCTAACTGTGTAAATGAAAATTGAGAACGCATACTTGGTTTTCCAACCATATTTGTGAATATTTTCTTTAGATTGTGAGTTATGATTGGAATTTAAAAAATTTCTCCTATGCTGATCCAATTTGTCATTTATCTCAGTACCTTTTGGGTGGAATCAACTTGCACGGCCATTTTAGCAGCAAGTCCCAGTTTGGGAAATTGGGGTTGGAAACTGTCTAAAATCTTCTGGAGCTATTTTGAGGCATAAAATGACAAGTTGACAACTAGTTTTGTACAAAATGTTATTTGGTGGAACATACAATATTCTACACTGATACTTCCCAATGGTGCAAAAATTGCGTCAATCAGAGATTGTATGCGAAAGTTATGCCTCCTGCAAGTTGACCTCGCTTTTTGACCACCATGGTACAAGTGGATGCCATGTCAGCCCTCATTACCCATGCATATGGGGCTAACCATGTGTGGACTTCAAGAAGATTCTAGAAGGTCCAAAGCCTTATCACTAATTGAAGGTTGAGGAAGTCAAATTCCTAACCCTAGACAACTATTGGGCTATGTTAAATACTAGGCCTCTAGGAGGAGAAGGGGTTCCATATAGCATTGTAATTGTTCCAAAGCTGAGCAAAACATCTAGGAGTGGTATTTTGAGAGCATAACAGAGGAGGAGGAGGATTCTGTACTAGCCATTCAAGCAACAATGTCAAAGGGTAACTCCATAGTGAATGCCCATTCCTTTCTATTGGCATTTTAGTAATTGAAACAAAGAGAGTCGAGCATAGGCCTCACCTTGTAGCTGGGTTTTCTCCCATATTGGATTTCCAGAGACAAATATCTTGTTCATTTGTGTGGATGGTGTGTATTTTGTTCCCGTTCTTTCATTTTCATATTTCATTTATTTCTTAAATCAAGCCATTAGCTAGAGATAACAAATTTGAGATCTAAGGAAATAAACTTGCATAATCTAAGATTTCGGAATATTATAACATCTGTTGTGATGAATTTTTCCAATGGAATATTTACAACAGTTTACAGATCATAAACAAAATAAGACCAACAAACAAAATATAAAGTTATAAAGACAACCATAGGAAGATATAATTGTTCATTGAATTCACATTGAATATTGTATCATATTGAATAACTTTGATGCCTATGGAAGGAATGACAAATTAGTTCCATGGTCAAGAAATATTCCAATCTTCTCATTTTTTTATCCTGTTGACTTGGACATATGCCTAGATGTATAGAGGCCAGAAAGATTTTGAATTGAACCAACACATGCATTTATATGCAACTCTACCAATTGTTAAACATTCACTGATTTCCACACTGTTAGGCATTTCAAGTATAATCAATATCAATTCAAAACACCACACTTGTATTTCCAATATATGATTCTCTATATGATTAGATCATTAACTTATACCCAAACATTGGGCATTCCAAGCAGTACCAAAAAAAAAGACAAAGGGAAACATTTCAGTAGTCATTTTGTAACTCCGTACATAGGTAAGTCAATTAGCATTGATTTGCTTCCTATCAAAACACCCAAAATTGGTTAGTCTTATGCAGTTAAAGCAAATTGGGTGAGATGGAAAAAATGAGTACTTGTCATAAAATAGTATTGAAAGCCTCCAACATTTTGTTGTCCTAATCATAAGTCCATACAAAAAAGAGATTATGCGCCCCGAGCTGCTTTCCTTGGATGATTCACTAATTTGGCCATGGATTCATGTCTTGGCAGGGATCCTCCAGCCCCCTCCTCCAAGTCTCAAAAGTAGATGCCTTTCGTGCTCTAGTTTTAGCTTTAGGGAAGTCTTTGAAGTCCCCTTCTTAGCTGTCCAAATTTGTCGAAAAACTGGACAACATTCTTGAAGTTTCAATAACAACCCCTTCTTCTCGTAATATGGTTCATGCTCTAGCAAATCGAGGATTGAATGACCAATTTACTGGCATTTGGCCGTTACACAGGTCAATGAAAAACCGAGTTCAAAGGAACTAGGAGGTATTGGTGAAAGGCAAGCTTTCCCACAAAACCCACTATTTTTGTGGGAGAGGGTTTTATGCCTTCCTATTTGAAGTTAAAAATGATAAAGATCTTATCTTAGGAATGATCCTTACTTCTTTGGTTCTAGTGTAATGTACTTCAGTGAGTGGACTCTTGATTTAAACCTAGAAAATTACATCCCTTCAACTGTCTCGATAAGGGTTTAGTTGCCACATCTTCCTCTCCATTTGCCAGAATGAGGATTGTCCATGGAGCATTAGCAACTACCTTTGCAAATACATAGACAAAGTGGGATTGAAGGAAGACATGCTTGCCTGTGCCTAGATTTGTGATGAATAGATCTTGAAAAGGGACTCCTTGAAGCAATCACGTTGACCCTTGATAACTAGAAGCATATATAGGTATTGGATTATGGGTAATTGCCATTCAAGTGCAAGTCTTGCCATGAATATGGTCAGTTTGTGGAAGATTGCAAGAAAAGCCCCCAAGTTGCCCAACTGGTTCAAGAAAATTAGGAGCAGTGGCAAACAATCAAGAAAAAATGAATGTAAAGCAAATCGTAGTCCTGCAATATTCCAAACTAGTCCCATCTAACATAGGGAAGATTGCCCCTCTAGTTTCAAATCTATTGTTCAAGCAAGCAATTGAAGGTCAGTTCATCGAGTCGCTCATATAATCATGTCTCCTTCTTGCCCAAAGGAAGGTGGGTTTCGTTCTTAGGTAAACAAATATGAAGTTTTAGCCCAAGTTAATCCCTTCATATCAGAGGTCTTGCTTGATGCACTTGAGGGGTTGGAAAATTTGGCTTTTCGTCTCTTTTGTGGTATTGGAAGTAATGTATCACTTCATCAAGAAGAGATAGATCATCCTCCAAATAAATCTTATTATGCAACTGGACTAATCGCTAAGAACAAAGCCCAACATTAAGCTAAAGAGGTGGAGAAGGATGAAGATTTTTAGGAAGCGAAATTATCAAAAAAGACAAGCAAGAAACTAGTAAAGGAGAAAAGAGAGGAAATAACAAACAATGAAAAATCACAAAGGAAATAACAAGCAAGGAAAAATCACTAGGTACACGAACAACAATTGAAAGATGACTAGGAACATGGAAAAGAATAATTAAAAACCTGCAAATAAAAACTGTCACATGGTGGAGTGTTAAAATTGGCAACTAGGGCCAAACTCCATGTGGGTCTTCCTATTTATGGCAGCTGATATTTTTCTTGGATTCCTCTTGTCGAGAGGTGTAGGATTGATCTAAAGATCATCCGATTCCTACATGTATTCATGGAGATATGAATTTATTTGTGTTATGTGACAATTTGTCAAGGTCGGCTGGCAACCAAATTACCCCAATCTATCCTCAACGTTTTATTATAAATAGAAGAGGAATCAAGCCATTTTGTACACACTCATCTCTTGTGATCTCTCTCTTCATTTGTTTGGGTTTTGGTGAAAGGGAGATCTAGAGGGAGTGCCCTAATCACAGTCATGGAGGAGTCTTATACGCTGCCCCTAAAGAGATCAAATCACAGTCATGGAGGTGTCTTATACGTTGCCCTAATGAAGATCTAGTTTCGGTCATGAAGGAGACCTATACGCTGTCCAAGTAAGGTCACCTAGCCACAGTCCTAGGAGGAGACATCTAGACGCAGAGAAAGGAGTAATTTAGCCGCAGAGAAAGGAGGGTCAAGACATGCCCTAGCCGCAGAGAATAGAAGGACTAACACAGCCCTATAGACACAGTTGAATGTCTGTATAGAGAAGGGTTTAAGCAGCAGAAAGGAAGACTCCTATACGTTGTCACAAGAGGGTTAATCCACAGCTACAGAAGGCCTAAATCCGTAGTCTTATCCGCTGCCCTAGCTGCTGTCCTAATCTGCCCTAGCCGCATTCAAAGGAGGTTCCAGCCACGGCAAATGGAGGTCTCTAGCAGCTGTCTAGTAGTGCCCTAAGCCAAAGTAGGAGAAGCCCTTATACACAACTCTAAGAGACCTAGTTGTAGTCACCTAAGCCGCTGTCATAATGCCACATTGCTGTAGGTGACAGCGTGGCCTATTTGAGGACTGTTTGGGCATGTTAGTGTTGTTCTTGAGGGGCAGAAGAATCCGCAAAAAGAAGGAGCTAGGGTCTACTGTTTAAGGGCTGTTTGGATCCCTAAGCTACAACCAAGAAGTGCCCTAACCAGTCATCATGTTGACAACATCAAATCTCTTATTGACTGTGTCCTAGAAGTGTGGTGACAGTGCAATGTTGAGGCTGTTCATGAGGACAATTTATAAGGTTGGCAAACCTCAGTCATTACATTGAAGAAATCTGTCCTAGTTCAAGATCAGATCAATATATTCAGATTGGGTCAAGACTGCTGCGTTGATATTATTGATTGTTGAAGATCATAGGCCTAACTTGCTGCTGGGCTAGGCCGTAGGCCATAGCCAGCAACAAATGCTTGTTCTAAGGATTGCACAAGTGGTGGAGCCTCACCTCGAAGACCTGTATTGTTGACTGTATGAAGGGAGAGGACTGAATGTTGAAGCCCTATCTCATGATGCAGTGACAGCTAGTGCAACAAGAAGACGTCAGAATTCTGGGAGATGTTTTGGGTCAAGATTTGGCTATGTTTGGCTCAGTTCAATGAGCATCTTGTTGATGCCACTTGGATAAAAGATTTAGTCCTGTTTGACCTCTCTGGTCAAGGCTTTACTATTGCCGTCACAAAATCTTAGATGTGTATATTTGTACTATCTCTCTCTCTGCTGAACTATTGAAGAATATAAGAAGAATTGATCAAGGGTTTCCCCACATTGGGGTTTGTCCCTCGTTGGTGCCACATCTTGTGTCCTCTTGTCTTGGCTTGTCTTTTGCTGTTTATGTTTATGTTCTATCTGCACTTTACTGTCATGCTGATGTGATTGCTAATTTGAATATTGACATTGCGCTAATATGAAAAATTGAAGTAAATTGCGCTAAGCATAGAACATACCTAAATTTAACATGGTATCAGAGGTGAGGTGAAGACAAAGCCCAAGCAAGAGTGAAAGAGCAATCACCGAAGACAGTTGGACAAGGTCAAAGGCTCAATGGGTTCCTCATCCCAATTCCTAGCTGAATTGGAAGAGCAAGAAGTGCTGGATTACGTGAAGGGTAAAACCCCTGAGCCTCCATCAAATGCACTGACTGCTCCAAAAAACAAATACACCAAGGGTGAAGTCGAAGCGAAGAAGGTTATCAGAGATTCCATTGACAAGCGTTTGGTGGCCTACCTAAAGGTCATTTCAATGGAAAGCTCGGATCTAAGGGTGGAAGGAAAGGCAGATGCTTTGCTTGCAATAAGTTTGGCCATTATGCAAGGGAGTGTCTGAATAGAAGGGACACATCACATGATGATGATCACAATCATTCCAGGGGCAACTTCAATGACAATGATCGAAGGAATGACCAATACAATAGCAAAGGAAAAAGGAACGTAGGACATCAAGGAAATGGTTGACCCTCCAAGAAAGTAAGGAACTCCAGGTATGAAGAATCAAATGTTGTTTCTGATAAGCAAAAGGAGTATTATCTTATATCGGCCCTCTCCTCTACCTCTCCTCCGGACTCGTTGGGAAATTGGCTTATTAATAGTGGTGCCTCAAGGCACTTCACCGAATACAAGGAAGCACTTTCTAATCTAATAGAGAAGGAAACAAACTTGGAGATTATACTTGGAGACAATGCCACCTATCCCGTAAAGGGTGTAGGGAATGTTACTCTTCAATTGGATCATGGTAACTTATGTACCCAATCTCAAGAAGAACTTGGTGTCCATTTCAGCAATGGAAGACACATATTACAAGGTGGCATTCATTGATGGAAAGGTACGTGCTTGGAAAAGGAATTTTAAAGATGCTTTTACTCTCGGGTTCAGGGTCGGCAATTTGTATCAAGTTGCAAGAAGTCAAATGGGGACCATGTCATGTGACACATCTCTTCAATGGCACTAGAGGTCTGCCCATCTTCATTGTAAGACCCTACCCGATGTGAGATGTATGGTGACAGGGATGCTTGAATTCAAAGATGAGCATGAAGGTACATGTTCGAGATGTACCGAAGGAAATCTTACAAGGGGACCATTCCCCTCATGTAATATCAAGACCACAAATGTGGAACAACCCGAGGTATTTGAGATTCATGATCGGGAATCTCATGTATGCAGGTTGAAGAAAGCTCTCTATGATTTAAAGCAAGCACCCTGGGCTTAGTGTGAGAGGATTGATAGCTATCTCATGAAGCTGCGATTCACTAGGAGTGAAGCCGATCCAAACCATTGCTTTAAGGTTGTGGATGATAGACCTCTCATACTGGTACTTTATGTGGATGACCTCTTTCTGACAGGTGTAGACCCTCTCATTTGCAAAAGTAAGAGGGAGTTGGATTCCGGATTTGGAATGGTGGACTGCAAACCCATGACTACCTCGATGGAGCTTAACTTTAAGAAGTTATGCGGTAGTGTTGCCATGCTTGATTTGGGAAATGCCTCTGAGTTTCTTCAACTCATAGTAGCATTGATGTTCTTGGTGAACTCCAGTCCGGATATATGTTTTGCAGTTAGCATGTTGAGCCAACATATGGCTGAGCCTCATCACTTACATTGGATTGGTGCCAAGAATCTTCTGAGATATCTTCGGGGCACAATCACTCATGGACTGAGATACATTGTTGGAAATGTGAGGCTACATGGTTATTCGGATACTGATTGGGCAGGCAGTGTGATTGATTACAAAAGCACTTTTGAGTGTTGTTTCTCTTTGGGTTTTGCTTCGATATCCTGGATGAGCAGAGAGCAGAAGTCGGTTGTTTTGAGTATCGTTGAGGCCAAATACATAGCTGAGAGTATGGCCTCCTATGAAGCTGTCTAGTTGTGGAGGCTCTTCTATGAGCTGTTTGGACACGTGCTGGATACCATCGTGATCTTCTGTGACAACCAGAGGGGGATTTAATTGTTGAGGAATCCTGTGTTCGATGATCGCTCCAAGCATATAGACATCAGGTACCACTTTATCTGGGATATGGTACAACGAGGAGCAATAGGGCTCCATCACATTGGGACTGATGTGCAGATCACCGATATTTAGATGAAGCCCCTGGGAAAGGTCAAATTCTTGACTTTCCGAGAATGACTAGGAGTCGTGGAGAGACTCTCTCTTGAGGGTCCTGTATGATATGGACATTGAGCTCTGGGAGCTCCAGGGGGCTTGGGGGTACTTCTTGAAGCGATGAGCAACCATAGGGTGAATGGTTCAGACTTCCCCTAGTGGTTTGCCATGTAGGTAGGATGAGTGGTTCATCCTTCTCCTGCCGAGACACAATCATAGGGTGAGTGGTTCAGCGTTCCCCTAGTGATTTGTTGTGTACAGGGTGAGTGGTTCAGCCTTCCCCTGGGATACCCCATGGCGACATGTAGGCAGGATGAGTGGTTCATCCTTCTCCTGTTGAGACATCCTACCTATGTAGTCTGGGACTCATGGGAAGTACCTCTCATTTGACCAATGAGCAGGGAAATGAGGATAGGGACCATAGTACTACCGATGGACACATCGTGTACTACTGTACTCCCTATGCTAGGATGATATTGATTTGAGATCAATTGGAACTGACTTCGGGTCAGTAAGAGTGGTATGAGACATTCTCTTTATTTGGAACTGATTTCGGATCAATAAGAATAGTATGAGACACTCTCTTTATTAGGAACTGATTTCAGATCAGTAAGAGTGGTATGAGACACTCTCTTTATATGGGACTGACTTCGGGTTAGTAGAGAATGGTATGATACATTCTCGATCACTTCTTCTTCTTCATAGTTTAGTAGAGCAGGGCATTGCGTTGATGGAAGAGATAGTACAGTCTGGCAGATGGATTAGTCGATGGAGTTCTCCCTAGTTGAGAGGGAGTGTTAAAATTGGCAACTAGGGCCAAACTCCATGTGGGTCTTCTTATTTATGGCAGCTGATATTTTTTTTGGATTCCTCTCATCGAGAGGTGTAGGATTGATCTAAAGATCATCCGATTCCTACATGTATTCATGGAGATATGAATTTATTTGTGTTATGTGACAATTTGTCAAGGTCGGCCAGCAACCAAATTACCCCAACCTATCCCAACGTTTTATTATAAATAGAAGAGGAATTCAAGACATTTTGTACACACTCATCTCTTGTGATCTCTCTCTTCATTTGTTTGGGTTTTGGTGAAAGAGAGATCTAGAGGGAGTGCCCTAATCACAGTCATGGAGGAGTCTTATACACTGCCCTAAAGAGATCAAATCACATTCATGGAGGCTGCCCTAATGAAGATCTAGCTTTGGTCACAAAGGAGACCTATACGCTGTCCATGTAAGGTCACCTAGCCGCAGTCCTAGGAGGAGACATCTAGACGCAGAGAAAGGAGTAATTTAGCCGCAGAGAAAGGAGGGTCAAGACATGCCCTAGCCGCAGAGAATAGAAGGACTAACACAGCCCTATAGACACAGTTGAATGACTGTATAGAGAAGGTTTAAGCAGCAGAAAGGAAGACTCCTATACGCTGTCACAAGAGCGTTAATCCATAGCTACAGAAGGCCTAAATCCGTAGTCTTATCTGCTGCCCTAGCTGCTGTCCTAATCTGCCCTAGCCGCAGTCAAAGAAGGAGGTTCCAGCCACTGCAAATGGAGGTCTCTAGCAGCTGTCTAGTAGTGCCCTAAGCCGCAGTAGGAGAAGCCCTTATAGTATATACGCAGCTCTAAGCGTCCTCGTTGTAGTCACCTAAGCCGCTGTCATAATGCCACATTGCTATAGGTGACAACCTGGCCTATTTGAGGACTGTTTGGGCATGTTAGTGTTGTTCTTGAGGGGCAGAAGAATCCGCAAAAAGAAGGAGCTAGGGTCTACTGTTTAAGGGCTGTTTGGATCCCTAAGCTACAACCAAGAAGTGCCCTAACCAGTCATCATGTTGACAACATCCAATCTCTTATTGACTGTATCCTAGAAGTATGGTGACAGTGCAATATTGAGGCTGTTCATGAGGACAGTTTATAAGGTTGGCAAACCTCAGTCATTACATTGAAGAAATCTGTCCTAGTTCAAGATCAGATCAGTATATTCAGATTGGGTCAAGACTGCTGTGTTGATATTATTGATTGTTGAAGATCATAGGTCTAACTTGCTGCTGGGCTAGGCCATAGGCCATAGCCAGTAGCAAACGCTTGTTCTAAGGATTGCACAAGTGGTGGAGCCTCACCTCGAAGACCTGCATTGTTGACTGTATGAAGGAAGAGGACTGAATGTTGAAGCCCTATCTCATGAAGCAGTGACAGCTAGTGCAGCAAGAAGACATCAGAATTCTGGGAGATGTTTTGGGTCAAGATTTGACTATGTTTGGCTCAGTTTGATGAGCATCCTGTTGATGCCACTTGGATAAAAGATTCAGTCCTGTTTGACCTCTCTGGTCAAGGCTTTACTACTGCTGTCACAAAATCTCAGATTTGTATATTTGTACTATCTCTCTCTCTGCTGAACTATTGAAGAATATAAGAAGAATTGATCAAGGGTTTCCCCACATTGGGGTTTGTCCCTGGTTGGTGCCACATCTTGTGTCCTATTGTCTTGGTTTGTCTTCTGTTGTTTATGTTTATGTTCTATCTGCACTTTACTATCATGCTGATGTGATTGCTATTCTGAATATTGACATTGGGCTAATATGAAAAATTGAAGTAAATTGCGCTAAGCATAGAACATACCTAAATTTAACATGGAGGTTTGAAATCAATGGGTAAATAGTGAATAATATCTCCTAGAATTGTAGAGGCTTGAGTAGCAGGTTTAATGCAATATTATTGAGGGATCTTATCAAGATAGAAAAACCCTCTATCCTCCTCCTCCAAGAGACTAAACTAGAGGTGTCATAAGTAGTCAAAATAAGCAAACAATAGTGGAAAATTTGTGAAGGAGTAATGGTAAATTCGAGGGGTGTATTTGGGGGCGTTTGCACACTTTGGAATAGCCTCCTCATGCAGTTGGATTTCTCTCATCAAACACAACATTGGTTCTTGACGAGTTTCATTCATCAACAAATAGGGTAGAGGCTAAACTTCATCAATGTCTATATGTCCACAACTTACAAGGAGAAGGAGGAATGTTGGGGCTTGCTCTTAGCCCTTTCGCACACTGAAAGCATTCAAAATAACGTAACAAGTGCTTTTAATGTAGTTTTGAGCCAAAAAGAGAAAAGAGGAGGTACCATAGTACAAGATCCTTTCCTGGAGAAGATGGACGATCTAATAAATGATTGGGTTTTGGCAGATATTAAACCTATCATGACAAATATACTTGTTCCAACACATGAATCAACCTCAGACTTGTTGTGGTGTGCCTAGATAATTTCCTCTTCCATAGCAAGTTTCTTTTAAGTGATCTCACCATCAGATGCAAAATCCTCTCTTGGGCTACTTCAAATCACAAGCTTATTTCTTTGCAATTTTTGAAGTCCTAAGATTATGGTCCTCTTCCTTTCCACTTTAATCCACTTTGGCTTCAAGAGGAAGTAGCTATGAGAATAATCAAAGCAGAATGGTGCAAATGAGTTTTCGGCTCTCTAGTTTTCATTTGGGTGCATAAATTAAAAGTGATTAAAACTGCTCTTAAAGATTGGGCAAAGAAAGAGTAAACCAAAACATGAGAAAGAGGAAACCAAAATGCAGTTGATAAGGCTTCAGGAAAGAATGGAGGAATAACAAATAACTGGTGAGATGCTAAATGAGGAGAATTTGACATTTCAAAAATTTCACAAAATTCTCAGATTGGAGGAGGAAATGTGGACTTTGAAATTGTGGAGTTTATGGCTGAAAGCAGGGGACAATATTACTACCTTCTTCCACAAACAAGAAAAAGCTAGCGTGCAAAGAATCAATATCAAAGAAATTTGCATGGCGGATGGCTTGATCATAGGCAACTTCCCAAAGATAAGAGAGGAAACGAGAAATTATTGCAACGACCTTTACATAAAAATTGAAGGGGTAGGCCCTATTGTAATAGTAGGTATGCTAAAAAATCTTTCTTTAATTATCACCATAGTTGATAATGAAGATTTGATGACAATAATCTTGGAAGAGGAAATCTGTAAAGCCATATGGAGCTTGGCACCAAAGCTTCACGAAGCCTTGGGACATGTTTGTTACTCAATCCAATTTTATAGAAGTTGTTGGAACCTTATTAAATCTGATCTCATAAGAATGATTTGGTATGTTCAGAAATCAGGAGGGATTGGGGGTGTTACCACTCAATTTAGCAGTGTTGGCAAGGTTAAACCATTATTGCTACACAAAAAGCACTATTAGGAGTACGCACAATGTCACCTCAATGTATTCTTCTCGCTTTAGGCCAACTCCCACCAAAAGCCACGAGCGATATCCCTACACATAACAACTCAACCAATGAATAAGTTGACCAGTGCCTAAATCAATTAGATGGAAGAGGTAAGAATTAGTATGATTACAAAAAATATAATCTGATTAGAGATATAGCAGCCAATTAATAATGCAGATCAGCAATGGAAAAATAATCAATATGCTACAAAAATGAGCTTGAAACACCACATATTGAGTATACTAGCCTCTTACCACATTAAAATGCTAAATAGAGTTGTTATAACTGTTCTATGTGTCTGTAATAAGACAAAAGACTTACTGTTCAAACCTGTACTTTAATATTTCTGAAGAGGTGCAGCAGGCCAACAAGCATAGGGCCTCTTCAGGGGTCTGAAAATAGGTTTTTGTGAACTTGAAACCCAAAGGGCTTGATTGGAAGAGTTAGTACTATCAAAGACCTTTTCAATGAGCACAAGATCACTAATTTTGGTTAAGTAGTTTGAAAGATATTGAATATGAAATACAACTACCCAGAAATGAGTCCACAACTGTGAGGGTTGAAAATTGACTTGACTAAAATCAATGATCATACCTGCAAATTTTTTTGGACAACCAATATATGATCTAATAACAATAATTAGTCAATGAAAAACCTATTTAGATCAATTTCAATGGATACAAAAGGTTTTATCTTGGTTTTCATGTATCCCAAGGCAAGGGTTTGCCTCCAATTACTCCCAATTGTTCTAGATTGTTTCAAGAACCTATAATTAGCCTTAAAACACTTGGAAATAACATTAGTACAGCAATATAGAGTAAATTGCGGGGGGGCCTACAACCTTAGGGCTTTAGGACTTACCAAAATAGAATACTGTGGTGATTTTACCAATGAATAAATCAATAAATGCAATGTAACCACAATTGAGTCAAGATGTTCACAATTGAAATATTTTTGGTTTTTTATAAATAATTTGATTTTCTGAGATCTATACTTTTTTTAGGGTTTTATATTTTATACTAACTACAAATTTACAAAAAATACAAGAAATTTTGAGATATAATTTTGTAAATAAAATGATTGCAAATTTTTGGAATAAGGATATGATCTTTCTTCCACAAGAGTCAAGGACAAAGAATTATGTCCTCTCTTGATTTGGTATCTCAATGCTTGAGGTTTTGAAATGCTAGATGGAACACCGAGGATACAACCCTAGTATCAAAACAAGACAAGTAATAAAACCAAAATTATACTAGGAGGACCTTCCAAGAAGAAAATCCTCCAACCAAGCAATCAACAATTATTAAAGATAAGGTTATTTACATCTAGAGGGGAGAGGGAATCATGTCTGCTAAGAGAACAACAATACCTTGAATGAATTAAGAGATGTGAGATAAACCCTAGACCTCCTCTTCCAAGATTCCTTGGATCAATTAGCTTAGCCTCATAGTAGCTTTCTGCTGCTCCAAAATTCTCCTTCAAAAAATATTTGATCAGCCAAACAAAAGAAGAGAATTCACATGTACACCCTTTTGTCTCATGAAAATGATTCACATTTTTGATAGCTTAACAAGTTTACATTGATTTGCCAAGGAGGAGAAGGCCTATATTTATAGATGAGTCTCTTAAAAAATTTTCTCTTCAGTCTCCCAAAAAAAAAGGACTTGCCATCCACAAAATGCTTGGAGGCTAAGTCAAGAATAAATTAATTTTAAAAATTACATTGAGTAAAACCCCAATGGAGGCAAAATGCTACATCGATGTGGCCAAGAGGCACTGTTTTGACTCTAAATTACTAAACGTTCCACTTGTAATTACATGGCTTGCTTGCTTGTAAAACCAACTCTTCATTGGTGGTCCAATGACTTGATTAGACCTTGGTTTGACCCTCCAACGCCTAGGAAAAACGTGGCCAACTTCTAAAAGATAGCTCGAATAAAGGCTCAAATAATGCTTGTTATCCTTCAAAATATGCCTTAAATGAAGGCCCATGCCAATACTATAAGTCAAGGCAGTTCCATGAGGCATGGGAATGACTTTTCAAGCTCAAAAATTGGTCATAAAACCCTCAATAAATAATGTGATGTCAAACATAGAAAACATAAATTTTACTTGAGGTCCTTTGGATTCTCTCTTGATTTGTCTTGGAAATATTTGAAATAACCCTTGGGGGCTTTCCTTCGTTGATTTTTTCAAGTGCAATAGATACAAGTACTAATTTCTAAAAATTGATAATTACTACTGGTGATGTGGATATTCTTTTTAGCATTTCGAGATTATCATTAAGCAATTATACTTCAAACATTCAACCATAAAAGCAGTAGGAGAGTAAAGATCGTAATGCACAAAGAGAACACAAGATTTACCCCGGGAAAACCCACTTGGGGGAAAAACCCAACAACCTTTTCCTTGAAGAAATTCTTTAGTTCAATAAGAGATACATTTGATTCTTCTAGTCAAGAATATAGTCAAATTGACCAACAATACAATTCTAGTCAAACTTGGTCGAGATGCCCTTTTGTCAAGTCACAATGTCGCCCATCCAATTCAGTCCTGTCAAATTTTCCTAGGCCGAAATTTGGCCTTCTTCTGTTCCTAGAAACTTGGCTCTACTACCCAGAAGAGTTCAGACCTATTGCCCAGAAATTTGCTAAGAGATTCACATGTGCGAGGTCAAACAAGAGAGACAAAATGCTTGAGATGTCTTCATCCTTCGTTTGGGTGCCCATAAGATGCCTTTATCTTGTGTGATCCAAATTGTGCTTGAAGGAGGAGGTCGAGTGGAGTATATATAGAGATTTGGTTGGCCGAATGGGTGTCTCTGTAAGTGGGGCCGACTTGATCACTTTTGGAGCTAAAAATTCAAATTTCAAAAGTCAAAATTTCACTTTTGAAACCAACATGAAGAACATGTCTTACATTTATTGTTACATGTATTTTAAGGGCTAAAGTATTAATTATGAAGACCGACCATAGCCACAAAATTCAACACTCCCTCTTAGCTAAGGAGGTATTCATAATGATTATCCAAATGTTCTCTTGTTGACAAATTTCTCTAAGAAAAGTTTATAACAATTCATCATCAGCATCAACATCATCCAATTACCATAATCCTGGTCAACAACTCTGACCCATGGTAAATCAACAACGTCAACTAGTCACCCTAACTCTGGTCAGTACCTTTGACCATAATTCTGGTCGGTACCTCTAACCCATGGTGCATCATTAGCATCAATTAGTCACCATAATGCAGGTCGGCGCATCTGACCTATTACTGACCCAAAAGTGGTTGACGCCATAGGGGGATTTTTCTCATATGTTTGTCTTCAGCCGATAGCCTGTGACCACGACCAATGTAGCCAATACATTGTGCCATTTGATCTCCGCTTCATGAGTGACTATATGTCCCCTCGCCCATCTGCCGAGAGCATACGTTTGAAGGTGGGCCATGTTACCCACCACCTGTGGGTGACACCCATAGGAAATTCTTTTCTCCTAGATTGTCTTCAGCTAGCAGCCAGCAACTCCTTGTAGCCCCCTGCGGCCCCCAGAGAGCTCGATGTGTCACCATCTCTGCCACCTGAGCCAACCATTATCCACCCTCGCCTATCTGTCATGATTGTATGATTGAAGGTGGGCCTTCCAACCTCGAAGGTATGGCTTTCATTATGTAGTTGGGTATTTTTGCTTACTTACCATGTGTTGGAAAATCGATATAGGTGGCAGTTACATGATTTTCCTCTTAATGACATTAACTTGTGATGTTTTCATTATTAGTATTAGATTTCGTAATTATCATTTCTAACCATCAAGATTAATGCCAAGCAACAAAAGAAGAGAACACAAGATATAAGCATGCTGCCAGGGCAAAACCACCCTCAAGGAGAAAACCCAGTGATAAATTCTTCCTTCAATAGATTCAAAAGATGAGACGACCATGACCCTTACATTCTAGACTCAAGACTGCCTCCATCTATCATAGCATCGAGACACGAACAAACTGTGGAAGCATCACTGTAATAGCATCAACGAAGTCACTGTACTAGCATCGAGATGAGGTTATTATGGAGATGTGAGAGCATCGAACAAAGGTCACTGTAGTAACTTCTAATCTCGTAAGAGCATATCGAACTGTTGGGAGGCCTAACACTGATCATAGAGATCATCTTGATGCCCTATCCGAACTCCCTAAAACAACAACGAAATGTTTGCCCTCATTCGAACTTGAATCACCGAAAAGTCTGCCTTCATCCGAACCCTTTGATCACCGAAAAGTTTGCCCTCATTCGACCCCTGTGATAATCGAAAAAATGTTAGCTCAGAAATTCTTATCCGAAAACTGTGTGTGAAATGTGAGATCCTCACCCTAGCATATATAGCTATTTGCCATACGAAAATAGGTCGACATGAGTTGATGAAGAGTTGCGTCATTTAATATTGAGTTGACATGCATATTCATTTACTTGTGTAAGCCAACTTGAGATCTTCTTATGAAATATGACTTGATGGAGATCCTTTCAACAACAAGGAGACTTCGATGGATGGAGGAGTCTTCATAAATTTATTTTGACAATAACCTAAAGCCTACAATGGAGGCTTGACCTATACATTTGACCCCAGCATGAAACCCATGCTTTAATTAGTCAAATTGAATTAATAATAAAAATTCTTTTCACTTTCTTTTGACAAGTACATTACATGATGAGTCAAGTACATTAATGAATATCAAACATAGTTACATTTTCCAACACTCCCTCTTAACTAGGGAGGTATTGATTTTTACATATAACCAAAGAGGTACATGGAAGATCTCAAACCACATCATCTATGAAGAAGTTTAGGCATCACAATGCCATGGACTAGATTCCTGACCAGGGCAATCTATCCATTGGTCTCTCAACAATTTAGGCACAACAATGCCACGGACTAGATTCTTGACCAGGGAAATCTATCCGGGTGGGACTAAGACGGACTCAAGCTTTCAGCCCCTCTAGGTATCATCAGGCTTACTTGCTAACCACCAACCCAAAATCCAGGTTTGTAACCAAAACAAAGCTCAATAACCAACAACACCTTTCCAACTTCGGGGCCCAGACATCAACACAAAGTGCCGACCAGATGTCTTCCCAGGTAATGCTTCACTCACAAAGCCTCAACACCCCTTGATCTAGCAGATCAAGGATGACCAATCTCCCCCGATCAAACTAATTGGTAACCAACATGCTATCAAAATTTTTCTCACTTGTGAAACAACACTGAAACCAATTTACTGTTGTCTGTAATAATTTAGAGATTCGACCTTTTGTGGTAGCACCAAGATCATCATCAGTTTCATTAGCCCAAAATTGCCTTAGACCAATACCATAACTCTGATACCATGTTGGAAAATCGATATATGTGGCAGTTACATGATTTTCCTCTAAATGACATTAACTTGTGATGTTTTCATTATTGGTATTAGATTTCGTAACTATCTTTCTGATCATTAAGATAAATGCCAAGCAACAAAAGAAGAGAACACAAGATATAGGCACGCTGCCAGGGCAAAACCCCCCTCGAGGGGAAAACCCAATCATAAATTCTTCCTTCAATAGATTCAAAAGATGAGACGACCATGACCCTTACATTCTAGACTCAAGACTACCTCCATCCATCGTAGCATCGAGACACGAACGAACTGTGGAATCATCACTGTAATAACATCAACGAAGTCACTGTACTAGCACGGAGATGAGGTTACTGTCGAGATGTGAGAGCATCGAACATAAGTCACCGTAATAACTTCTAATCCTGTGAGAGCATATTGAACTGTTGGGAGGCCTAACACTGATCATAGAGATCATCTTGATGCCCTATCCGAATTCCCTGAAACAACAACGAAATGTCTGCCGTCATCCGAACTTGAATCACCAAAAAGTCTGCCCTCATTCGAACCCTTTGATCACCGAAAAGTCTACTCTCATCCGAACCCTTTGATCCTGAAAAGTCTACCCTCATCTGAATCCTGTGATCATCGAAAAAATGTGAGCTCTGTAATTCTGATCCAAAAATTGTGTGTGAAATGTAAAAATTTCTGTTTTCTCACCCCGGTTTTCAGTTTCTCCTTATTTCTCCCATGTAGTTAAATGCCCATTCCCATAACCATACATTTAACAGACTGAAAAAAATAAATATTGCTGAAAACACAAATTCTGGAAATTTTTCAGAATGCTGGAAATTGCAGAATTAAAAATCAGCAATCAAAAACAGCCATTAAAACACATTAAAACACTGATATTTTTGGTCAACTTGACCTTGGAAAAACCCCCTACAACTCTTGGGGAAAACCAGTTTGAGAGATCTTCTTTATTTCTGAAAATTACCTTTTTACAGTGAGAATTATTCAGCAAAAAATCAGCAAGCAAATTTACAACTTATCTCCTTTCCCGTGCCTCACAGCAATCTGGAAATTACAGCAAACAGGACAGCAATAAATGCTGTACGACCTCCGTTTTGTGTGCAGAAAAATCAACAAACTGCTCCTCGATTTTTGTGCAAAAATATGCCTTTCACTATGTGCTGAATCAGCTGTACAAATCTGCTCAACTGCTGCCTTGGAATGTGTGCCAAGCTGCTGTCTCCTTCTCCTCCCTGCTCAGAAATCTCTCTTGCTCTCCTTCTCCCAATCTGCTCATAAAAGAATGAATGACCTTTTCCTCCTTTAATATAACTCCAAGTGACTTTTGGGTGATCTCTAAATCCAATGGCTGAAATAGATTTAGATCAATGGCTGAGATTAAATGTTCATTTAAATCTCACTTTCTATTTTTTAATTCACCCCACTTTAATAAAGACCCACTTAGTCATTTATTTCCTAAGTCACTTTTCTTTTCTAATTTTTCATTTACTTTATAAAAGTTACTTTAAAATTAGACTTAGTAACTTTATCACTTAAAGTCACTTTTAAATTAGATTTAACTTTATAAAATTATAAAGTTACTTTAGGAGAAAAAATAAATTCTTTTTGGACACTTTTCCCTAGGCCAAAGATCAAAGCCTAAGGGAACCACCTGTCCTCCGGTACCAAATTTCAACACTCCCTCTTACCGAGGAAGGTGTTCCTCACCACACCCATCTTTTCTCTGAAGTAGACATGCTTGCACTGTGGTAAGGCTTTGGTAAGGATATCTGCAACCTGCTCATCAGTGGAAATATACTCAAGCTTCACAGCTCCCTTCTGAACATAGTCTCTGATGAAATGATATCTGATCCCGATATGCTTTGACCTGTCATGAAATATTGGATTCTCCGTGAGTTTAATGCAACTCTGATTATCACAGTAAATCACTGAAGGTCTCAACGGCTGACCAAATAAGCCAAACAACATCTTGCGAAGCCAGATGGCCTCACAACTAGCTAGACTGGCTGCCATATACTCTGCTTCCGCTGAACTCAGTGCTACTGACTGCTGCTTCCGGCTGAACCATGACACTACTGCTGAACCCAACCCAAAACAACACCCTGAAATGCTCTTCCTATCAGAAGCACAACCTGCCCAATCAGAATCAGTGTATCCTGCCAATCTCACTCCATCTCCCTGCCTGTAGTCCAGACCATAATCCACTGTCCCCTGCAAGTACCGCAAAATGTGTTTTGCAGCCACCCAGTGAACCTTCCTAGGCTCACACATAAACTGACTCATCGTGTTGACTGCAAAACAGATATCTGGTCTAGTGTTGACCAAATACATCAAGGAACCAATCAGCTGCCTGTACAATGTGGGATCCACCAACTCGGAATCCGAAGCATGAAGCTTCTTCCAGTTGGTGATCATCGGTGTCGACATGGGTCTACAATCCTCCATGTGGAATCTGCTAAGGATGTCCACAATATACTTCCCCTGCCCCAGGAAGAAATGCCCCTCCTCCCGCCACACCTCCAAACCCAAAAAGTAATGCATCAAGCCGATGTCCTTCATCTCAAACTCCGCCGCAAGATCTCTCTTGCAGTGCTCTATGAGTCTCTCTGCACCTGTAATGATCAAGTCATCCACATACAACACCAGAATGAGAGGCTCCTCACCAATCACAATAAAGTAAAGGTTCGGATCTGCCTCACTCTTTGTGAAACCCATCCCCTGCAAGTATGCATCTATCCTGGAGTACCAAGCTCTGGGAGCTTGCTTCAGGCCATAAAGGGCCTTCTTCAATCTGCACACATGGGACTCCTTCCCATGCACCTCAAAGCCCTGTGGCTGCTCAATGTACACCTCCTCCTGTATGAAGCCATTGAGAAATGCGGTCTTCACATCCATCTGGTGGATCTTCCAACCCATCTCTGCTGCTATCGATATAATGGAGCGGATCGAAGTATATCGAGCCACGGGAGCGAAGGTCTCCTCATAATCAACTCCCTCTACCTGGGAGAACCCTCTAGCCACAAACCTTGCTTTGAATTTCTCAATGCTGCCATCTGCAGCATGCTTTACCTTGTAAAGCCATCTGGAAGTAACCACGGATTTGCCCTCAGGCCTCGGCACCACCTCCCAAACATCATTCTTCATGATAGAAGAATACTCCTCCTGCATGGCCTCTCTCCAGACCTGCTGGCTAGCTGCCTCCTCATAGCTAGAAGGCTCAGAGTCAAGGATGCTAGTAACCATCGCCATATAACTACAAAACCTCTCAGGTGGTCTACTCTCTCTGACCGGCCTCTTCGGCTCAGCAACAGATGTGGCATCTCTCAAGGTGTCCTGAAGCCACTTGGGCTTCCTCTTCCCTGAGCATGCTTCTCCCATAGGAGAATGAAACTCCTCCTCCTCATCACCATCAGTAGCCTGAACTCCTGACTGTCTGTCTGCTGTCCTCCTGCCTGCACCTGAACCTGTAGAAGCTGAGGTACCGTGTGAACTGTCCATCAGTGGACTCCCTAGTGAACTGCTCTGCATGTTGCCCGAAGCACCACCCCTCTGGCTCGGCGAGCCACTGCTCACTGATGGACCTGACATCCTCATGGATGTACCTCCGGATCCTCCTGATCCCTGCCCACTGGATCCCTGTGACTGACTCAACTGCTGCTGAGGGTCTGGCTGATCCAGATACTCTAACTCCCGTGACCTCCTAAAGGCCCTGTCCTCCTCGAACTTCACATCCCGTCTGACAACAACTCTCCTCTGTGCAGGGATGTAAATCTGAAAGGCCTTTGAGGTCTCACTGTAGCCCACAAAGATACCCTTCTCTGCGGTGGGCTCTAGTTTGGTCCTCTTCTCCTTGGGTATATAGGAGTATGTAATGCATCCAAAGATATGAAGATGACCAAGATCAAGCTTCTTCCCAGAGAAAGCCTCCTCCGTAGTCATGTGCCCTGTTAGCGCTTGAGATTTCACTCTAGGCTGAGGAAGGTAAACCTTCAAGGCAACATCAAACCATTTCACCTCGTAGCTAGCCCTACGGGGTATGAGAAGGCTCTCTCCGGTCAAACTCGGTAAATTTTCAATGGGGTGAGATGACCAATCAAAAGTAACACTGATATTAGGCTAGTAAACTGATGAGGAGGATTGATTTAAAGTTTTTGGGGTTTTTGGTGGCAATTGGAGGGAGTGCAATTCAGGGTGTGGGGATCGAGCTCAGTTTTTGCAGGTGGGTCTTTGGGGAAAGGAAGGAGTTTGTGCTGATGCCTTAAGCTGAGATGGATGATCAAGGAAGAAAGAGAGGGAGCTAAAGAGGGCAAACAATGACTTTGAATCCTCTTTAGACAGTGGAAAACATAAATATTAAACAAAATTGGAAGCTGAGCATGGCATGCATGAATTCAAATTTTATCACTTCTTTTGTTTAATTAGCAGCAATAGAATAAGAGATGGAACACATAAACACACTTACAATGACAAGTAGGAAACACACCATCAACACAATAATCCACAAGAATCCACAATGATGTCTGCAAAACCTTGGCCTTCCTTTTCCTCAAATTGCAGAGATACAAGTAAAATATACAATAGAGCTTCTCCCTCAAGAGTCCAACCATGAAAATGAGTAAGAGAAGGCATAATATAGATCATCTAACTCCTTTCCCCACCTCTAGGGGTCGAGCTCAGCTTCCTAGGAGCAGTTTGAATTAATTCTAAACTAAGCACTAGATAATAGGCAGTCAAAACAACTTGCCTCTAAAACTTAGGTAACCCATCCATGCATTTAATATTCACTATTTACATCAAGGAAACTTCTAGAAGTGTTAAAGGAGAGTAAATGTATCCATGTGCCATGAAAATTACCCAACAATCCATCATTTACATACATCAAAAGTCAACCAAAGTAAAAACAGTGTTTTGCAGGCCGAAATAGTCAAAATGGTGAAATTTCCCTGAGTGGTCGCGCCCCTCACTTTGATTGGTCGCGCGCATTGACAGCTCTGTTTGAGGGCCTTCCCGGTGTCCAAATCAGGTGCAAGATAGCTCATTGGAAAGGTCTGTGAGTCTACTTTCCAACCCCACTGGAATTTCTGAATTTGGAGTTGATTTGACCCCTCAAAAGTCATTTCTCCCAAGGCAGCTTTCTGCAACTCAAAAAGGGGCAGAAAGTCAAAATTTGCATGTATTTTGCGCTTTTGGAAGTCCAAATCTCCATAAAATTTGAAGTCCATCCATAGGCAAGTGTATTTTTGCATGAAAATTCAAAAAATGTAGAGTTTTCCCCGTTCTGAGCTGTCCCCACGAGTGGTCGCGCGCGGGGTGAGACCACTCCAATGGCCAAAACCTGTAAAATTCTCAAAAATGCCAAAAATGTCTCAAAACTCTCAAAATTTCTTGGGTTTGCTGCTAGGAGGAGGCTAATGAGTATCATGGTGAGTAAGAGAGGCCTCAGCCAAGATACGGAGCGGGTTGGTCTTCTTCCTCCTCTTGCGGGCCTCGGACAACTTCCTTTGGAGTACCTTCATCTTTGTTTTGCAAACATGCATTCTCGCCCAATAATGATTTTTCATATTCCGTAGCAGCCTCTTGTCTTGGTTGGCTTTCTCCAACAGTCTCTCCAAGTGTGCATTCACCTGAATGAGCAAAGACTCCCGGTCAGCAGGCAATGGGTCCCCGGGCCTCCTACGGTTCAAACCTCGATTACCGCGGATCCTCCATAGCTCATCAAGTTCTTTCTCCGCCTCTAATTGTCTGTTGCGCTGCTCAAGATAGTTTATTGTCCATTGGGCCATGTCGAGCTTCTGCTGTAACAAGCGGTTTTCCGCCTCTCTCTGTCGGATGATCTCATGCAAATCTGAAGTGGGGGAGCGAGCATCAAGGTCAATGAAATCATGATGTGTATCGCCAACTCTCTCGTCCTCAACCATGGGCTGCTTGCCCTCCCGTACTGCCTCTGCTGATGAAGAATGCGAGGCCCCTTCCACCTGATGTGGAGATAACACTCGCTGACCTGCTGCAAATAAGGTCCTATGACCCCTCTGATATGTAAGCTGCGGTGGGGAAGCAACATGTCTCGGAACAATAATCTCGGGCTGGTGTGATGGACCTCCCGCCTCATGAATGGCCTCTGGCTCTGGTTGTGGCTGTGGTGGCACTGTAAAGAACTCATGAGAAATGAAGTCTGCCCATGGAATGCCCTGCTGACTCAATTGATGGGAAACAATGAGCTGGATGAGACCATGATGGCACAAACTCCTATGCTGCTGAGCTGGGGACTGCCTCTGAAACACGAACACCATTCTCTGAATGTCCTGGAAGAAGTAAACCGGGATGTTCATCATCCTCACTCGGGTAAAGTGCATCAGCAAGCGAATGTGACAAGCAAAGACTCGTGAAAACCTTCCCTCACATGTGAAGTAACGCATGATAAGCCGCATGATCGGAGCATACTCCTCTCGGAGGAATCTGAAGGGAAAGACCCCTGACAAGTGACTCATGAATGCTGGCCTGACATATGGCTCAAAATAAACAAAATCCAGCCATTTGCGCTTTGGCCACACCTCACCCACATTGGGTATCCTGGTAGCCTCTGAAATCATCTCAGGAGAAAACACAAAATTCACCCCTGCAAGAGTAACCTGCCCATCATGAAGGCACAAAACAAATAGCCGGGCCAACTCCCTGTGGTGCTGAATCTGGGCAAGCCTCTCGCAAAACTGGAAACATGACATGTACTGGAAACAAGTCACTGCCATAGGACAGGCCTGCAATTCTACCAAAGAGGTGGGTTCCTCTCTCCTATGATGACCACCTTTGCCACCCTTACGAGGCCTCTGCTGTGCCTCAACCTTCGTAGAAGAAGACCGGTCATCACCTTGCTCATTAGTTTCAGTGGTTAACATGGTGTTATTGAGCAAGGTGGAGAAAATAGACAAAGTTGACTGCTGCCCTGCCTGCAAAATGCTGAGAAGTACGCTGTTTTCAAGGGGAAAAAATCATGAGGGAAATGTTAGGGGAGGGACTTTTTCATAAGGAATGGGAAAGGACTGATATGCTTTTGATGCTAAGGGGCAATAAGGGATTAATTTGCATTTGTCATAAGGGGAGGGGAAAGGCTTTATTTGACAGATTCAAAGAGAAAGGAGATGTATTGCATCTAGGGGAATAGAAGGAAAAAAGATACATAGGTTTGGGTCTGAAAACACAGCAATCTTCCTTTACAAACAGTATTTCAAGGCAACCTGTCCTTTAACAAATAGGTACAGCTGTATTTACTTTGTTTTTGTTATGAATAACAGCCTCCTTTTCACTGTTTTTATGAGGACTATACACAGCAATAAGTTTCTTTTGTCTTTGCAATAACTTGGCTACACATAGTAATCTTTTTCTCTGTTTTTGTCTTTTTGTTTTATTATTGCAATTGCTCTTTCATTTTCACATCACTATTTGATCTTTGCTGTGGTTTTACATATTTTTATAATGATATTGCTGTGGGGAATGAATTAGGGTTTTGGGACAGATTTGTATAGAGGGCTTAGGGTTTAGGGATGCATATGAGAGGGATTAGGGTTTTAGGTGTAGGGAATGGGGAATTGAGATTCATTCTTTGCAAATGAGATGAGATTGAGACACATGATGACAAGTGTAAATCTAATAGGAGTAATGGAGGGAATAAAAAGGAATTAAAAACCTTGAAATCAAACATAACCCTAGCAAAATTGCCTACAAGAACAAGCAATCACTTAACCTATTTCTCTTCATAATTTTGATGATAAAAATGCACAAACACAAGCTCATCATCCTTATTTTCAACATTCAAAACATTTGAGAGGCCTGCCTCGAGCAATTAGCAAACCAAAACGCGATTTGAGTGGATTTAGGAAGGTTCTGTGAGTGGGAGCCCGAGTGGTCGCGCACACTGCCCGAGTGGTCGCGCACCAGAAATCTCCTTAATTTTTCTGCAATTCGCCCTCTTTCTCTCTTTCTGCCCTCTTGCTCTTCTTTGCTAGCTCATAGAGGCATAATGAAGATGTTTAGAGGGAAATTTACCTCTTGTAGGTTCAATTTGAAAAAAATTAATTTACAAAACCCACTCTCTAATGTTCTATTTTGACATTCACTTTTAACACTGCTTTTTGAGTTGCTTTGTCCTGAATTTAGCTTTTGAGGCGCTTTAACTTCATTCTTTTTGCAGGTTGACCATCTGATGGACTCTGGCGAGGAGACCAGGGTTATTGCCGGCATTTTGAAGACTTTTGAAATTTTCCTTATTTTTTACAAATATTACATGACCTTGGGTTAAAAAACAGGGTTTTTAAATCCAAGGTATAAATGATCTGTACCTGATGAAAAATATCAATGGAACATATGCACATACCTCCTTCTGGCTCGCTGGGCACTCATGGACCTTTGACTCATGACCTTGCAGTGATTTTTGACCAAAACCCTAGACCTAAGACTTGGGACTTCAAGACAAAACAAAACAAGTATGACACAAGCTTAATACCTGACATGACCTGATCCAGCAAAGCCAAGAAGGGGACAAGGACCAGCTCCTCCATCAGTTTTATGGCATGCCCAATGGAATGCAAAACTGACATCGATGAGACACCTACTTATGCATATGCAAAGAGTTTTTTTGATCACTGATGGAGGGCATCATGACCGACACTAACATGCCCCAAGGCACGATGCGGACTCCTGTTCTGCAAGTAAACAGCTGTGTTGCAGGCCTCTGCCCACAAGAACAATGGCAACCCCTGATCATGTAACATGGCTTTGGCAGCCCCTATGATGGATTGTTCTTCCTCTCCGCAACCCCGTTCTGCTGGGGGTTGTAAGGAACAGTGAACTCCCTCCTAATGCCTGCCTCCGCACAATAGTCAACAAACTCTCCAAGGGTGTACTCTCCTCCATTGTCCGACCTTAGGGACTTGATCTTCCGACCTGTCTGTGTTTCCACAAGAGCTCTGAACTCCTGAAACCGCTTGAAGACCTCACTCTTGGTCTTCAAGAAATAAATCCAGGTCCTCCTGGAGTGATCATCAATGAATAAAACATAGTACTCATATCCACTCAAGGAAACATGAGACATCCGACCGCTCACATCGGAATGAATCAAATCAAGTATCCCAGTCGCTCTGTTGTCACTGCTGGGAAAAGGGGATTTGGCAAACTTGCCCATCGCACAACCTCTGTAAGTATCAAAGTGATCAATACTGAAATCTGGCACACCTGTAGTGATCTCCCACAATGTCCTCAAGGCTCCATGATACATATGTCCCATCCTGCGGTGCCAAATATCACACAGCTCAGCACTGCTAGCTCTGCTGTCGGTACTATTGCTCAATGCCAAAAGGGGTTGGAATGCAAACTTGTACACCTTTGCATGGCGTACACCTATCACTCTAGCTGAATCAGCTGGAGTGCCCCTGGGATACATCAACACCTGTCCTCCCCTGAACAGTACCTCATATCCTCTGTCCTCCAAAGCTGAGACAGATATGAGGTTCTTCCTCATCCCTGGCACATAAAGAACCTCTGACACCTTCAAGGGAGGTTTGGACTCCCTCTGAAATGTCACTGCCCCCACCCCGACTGCTCTAACAACTCTGTCATCACCGAGTACTACCTCGATATCAATGCCACTCTCTGAAAGCTCTGAGAAGTACTCACGGACTCCTGTCATGTGACGTGAAGCCCCACTGTCCACATACCAGATACCTGTAGATGCTCCGCTAATCGAGGGAAACGCATGCTCCCTCTGAACCTGTGTGGCAGGTGATCCTGCACTAGAGGACTCACACGTAGCTAACGCAAACTCTCGGTCAAAACAACCAGCAAAGTCCTCAATCTCTGCTGAAGCTGCCACGTCCTGGTTCTTCCCCTTCTTCTTCTTCTTCTCCGGACACACAACTGCATAGTGTCCCATCTTTTGACAATTCCAACACTTCACCTTGGAATAGTCCTTCTGTGTGTTCCCCTGTTTACCTTTACCTTTGCCTTTGCCCCCACCACCGCTTGTGGAAGCCTGCTTCTTCCCTTTGCCTTTCTTGCCTCCTGCCACCAGTGCTACGTCCTCATCCTGCTCAACTGGCTTGGTTGCCCCAAGCTGTCATTTCCTGATCTCTGTCTGAATGCAATCATCCCAAAACCTCTCCCATGTGGGAAGGGTCTCACGTGCACAAACCCCATCAGCAAAGTTCAACCATGAACGGGGGAGGCCATTCACTGCAATACACACCAACTCAGTGGATGGAATGGCCTCTCCAATCGCTGCCAACTCATCTCTCACATTGGTAATCTTTGTGAGATATCCAGCTGCACTATCATTCCCCATCTTAATGTTCTTCAGCTTCTCCTTCAGGACCATCTTCCGGTTCTCATTGGTACTCTGGTAGAGATTGGACAATGCTGTCCACATCTCATGGGCATTGCTCTTTCCTCTCACATGAGGAATGCAATGGTCTTTGATTCCGTCTAGAATCAACCTCTTACCCTTATTGTTCTTCTTTTTATACTCAGCCAACTGAGTAACATCAGTGGGCACAACAACAGGGTTCTGTGTGGTATGCACCATGATATCCCAGACTTCTGCCTCCTCAAAGATACTCTGCATTCTCTCCTTCCAAACGCTGTAATTTATATGCCCATCCAACCTATCCTCCACCCTCAATCCCAATGACATCCTGCTGTCCTAAAACTGAAAAATAGCACTGCTGTAGTAAAGATAAAACTGCTGTTTATGAAAATATCAGCTTGCTGGAATTTTCTGAGTGAAAAATCAGCAACTGTAATTTTTCCTTTTGCTGTCCCAAACTGCCCTTCAGCACTCAAGCTCTGATACCATGTAAAAATTTCTGTTTTCCCACCCCGGTTTTCAGTTTCTCCTTATTTCTCCCATGTAGTTAAATGCCCATTCCCATAACCATACATTTAACAGACTGAAAAAAATAAATATTGCTGAAAACACAAATTCTGGAAATTTTTCAGAATGCTGGAAATTGCAGAATTAAAAATTAGCAATAAAAAACAGCCATTAAAACACATTAAAACACTGATATTTTTGGTCAACTTGATCCTTGAAAAACCCCCTACAACTCTTGGGGAAAACCAGTTTGAGAGCTCTTCTTTATTTCTGAAAATTGCCTTTTTACAGTAAGAATTATTCAGCAAAAAATCAGCAAGCAAATTTACAACTTATCTCCTTTCCCGTGCCTCACAGCAATCTGGAAATTACAGCAAACAGGACAGCAATAAATGTTGTACGACCTCCGTTTTGTGTGCAGAAAAATCAGCAAACTGCTTCTTGATTTTTGTGCAAAAATCTGCCTTTCACTATGTGTTGAATCAGCTGTACAAATCTGCTCAACTGCTGCCTTGGAATGTGTGCCAAGCTGCTGTCTCCTTCTCCTCCCTGCTCAGAAATCTCTCTTGCTCTCTTGCTCTCCTTCTCCCAATCTGCTCATGAAAGAATGAATGACCTTTTCCTCCGTTTCCTTCTTTAATATAACTCCAAGTGACTTTTGGGTGATCCAAGTGACTTTTGGGTGATCTCTAAATCCAATGGCTGAAATAGATTTAGATCAATGGCTGAGATTAAATGCTCATTTAAATCTCACTTTCTATTTTTTAATTCACCCCACTTTAATAAAGACCCACTTAGTCATTTATTTCCAAAGTCACTTTTCCTTTCTAATTTTTCATTTACTTTATAAAAGTTACTTTAAAATTAGACTTAGTAACTTTATCACTTAAAATCACTTTTAAATTAGATTTAACTTTATAAAATTATAAAGTTACTTTAGGAGAAAAATTAAATTCTTTTTGGACACTTTTCCCTAGGCCAAAGATCAAAGCCTAAGGGAACCACCTGTCCTCCGGTACCAAATTTCAACATGAAATGTGAGGTCCTCACCTTGGTATATATAGTTGTTTGGCATACGAAAATAGGCCGACATGAGGTGATGAAGAGTTGCGTCATTTAATATTGAGCCGACATGCATATTCATTTACTTGTGTAAGCCGACATGAGATCTTCTTATGGAATATTACTCGATGGAGATCCTTTCAACAACAAGGAGACTTTGATGGATGGAGTAGTCTTCATAAATTTATTTTGACAATAACCTAAAACCTACAATGGAGGCTTCACCTATGCATTTGACCCAAGCATGAAACCCATGCTTTAATAAGTCAAATTAAACTAATAATAAAAATTCTTTTCACTTTCTTTTGACAAGTACATTACTTGATGACTCAAGAACATTAATGAAGATCGAAAATAGCTATATTTTCCAACATCATGGACACTTCTGGGCATGGATTAGTGGGGGGATTCGGCGGAAAGAATGAGCTTGGTTTGTACTCTTGTCACCTTGCCCAACTTGGTGTTTAACCTTGTATCCTAGTCCCATGGGATCTCCTTTATTGGCTACTAGCTTTATGAGTGGCATTGCATGGGAAAACCCAAGTTTGGTTGTGTGGTCCCGCTTCCCAACACCACATACATCACTCCCCTTCGCTCATTATAGCCCCTTTCAACATATTTCCCATCCGGGTCCACATTTACCCATTGGGTCCACAAGGAGTTAACCTTCCCTCCCCCTTGTCCACACTTTGGGTCGGGCCTGGAACGGTGCAACTAAAAAGAAAGTAAAGAGCATAATTTGGCCACTGTCAACAAGAAATGTACCATAAAATGCAAAAGATGGTCGGGACATACAAATTTAGCACGTGGGAAAAAACCAACATGAGTTCTATCCCTATCATCATGGCCATCACCCTAGTTCCTAGGGCCCTTCATATTGGCCCCCTACATCATTAAGGAACCCATGATTGTCCAGACCCCTGGGGGGCGATGAACTGCCCAACCTTAAGGGGGGAATCACTGCTATATCTTGCACATCATGCTCTCATTCCTTGGAGCCCTGAGCAGTTATAAAAGAAAAATCAATAAAAGGCAAAAGGCATATGAAGAAGGGTGGAAAACAAAGGCCAGGGTAACTCATGTACCACGATTGCTCCCTCATGCATCCATACACCCAAGTGTGGGCTTACCTCATCATAGCTACCCTTGTACCATGGCATGTGGCTTGGAGCCTTCCTGATGCCCCACTCCGTTCCATCATTATATCACATGACATCTGTAATATGACAAATGTACCATGGACCTGTCACTCCCATAGTGGTTGAAACCACTTAATAGGGTCCTTGATTAACCTCCTTCTTGAACTTGAAGACACCTCTACACTCTAAAGCCTATCATGGAAGGGCATGCCACTATGAAGTGCCCACTTGGTTCCATGACTTGTAAGCTCATTTGCTTAATTACACTAATGATTTGTTGTACTGGAAAGTGAGCAGACACATTAGATCTTATGCAAGATTGCAGGCGGGCCTTCATCCTGGGGTTTTCCCCTGGCTAAGCGCCTATATCTTGTGTTCTCTTGTTGTCTTTGAAGTTTTGGCAATTGTCTTGATGATAATAATGTAATAACAAAAAAAAGAGAAGAAGAAATAACTAATCACAAGAAATTGTCAAGTAAAAGAGAAATCATATTTATGAGAAGCCCTAACAATGTTGCCCTATATTTCTCAACAATTTCATCTCTCCCTATCAACTAAACCAGATATATCCACCAATCCAAGCATCCTTCAAACATGCAACCTTCTTATGGAGAGATCTTGTACAATCACAATCCCAATTAGCAACATATTTTCAAATATATATATATATATAACACAAACCTCTTGGATTTTCAAATACACTGATGCTGCTAAGGTCATCATCATATTATCCAAACACATCTTCGTCGGAAGCTTTCTTCTTTAATTTCTTCAACAACACCCAAATTAGCCTCAACACTTCTTTCAAAAACATCCAAGTCTTGTTCACAACTTTTTCGATAATGAATAACCATTAATAGTGCTTCAGCTATTCTCCGATTTCAAACATCTTCATGGCCTTTTCATCAAGTCATACACTTTTCTTCAAGCTCCCTCTCAACTAGGGAGATATACACTTTCCTTTATCCAAGGACAAGTCCATCAACTATCTTATTCTTATACTCATACAGGCTCTTCCTTTTGCATCAATAATTCATCGGAGAATTTAGATCTTCCAAAACTTCATTATTCTTTCACATGGCAATAAGGTCATCTATCAAATTTTAATGTCATCGAGGTTCTCACAACTCACTCTTTCCATCATGCTCCACATCATCATCAAATATGAGGTAAGCATCTTCATCATCTTGAAGACTATGTACCTGTAAACCTTTAACAAGTCCAATCAAACACAAATACATATGTACAACAACATGAAGTTAACTTTATCAATAAAGGGTTAGCATGTCAGCATAATAAACTAGACTTTAGACATTCAAGACCTAAACCTCGTTAGGTTTTAGAATCTATTAAGAGTTTGTTAAAATTGGCAACCAGGGCAAAACTTCATGTGGGTCATCTTATTCATGGCTGATAATATTTTTATTAGATTCCTCTCATCGAGAGGTGTAGGATTGATATAAAGATCATCCGATTCCGATAAGTATTCATGGAGATATGAATTTATTTTGATTATGGAATTATTATCAAGCCGACCTACAACTCATGTAGGCTCAGAAGCCCAACGATCGCATCTATTCACCCACCAACATTGTGTATAAATATAAGAGGACTTTTCCTCATTTAGACTCACTCATCTCATCACATCTCTCTCTCTCTACTGCGCAGATATGAGTCTCTTCTCTACTGCGCTGAAATGGGTCTCTCTCTCTCACACATGTGAAGCCGGAAGCTGTTGAATTTGAAGCTGCAACTGCAGAAGTAAAGATTGACTTGCGTGGCCTAGAAGATCTCCTCTTTGGAACTGCGTTGTAGGTTCATCTGAACCTCCTCTGAAAGCCGCAACTTTTGGTGGTGGAGTGAAGTCAATCTGACGAACGGTTTGCAAGATATCGACTGCCCTAGTTTGAAGCCGGAAACTGCTGAAACTGAAGCTGCAACTGCAGAAGTAAAGATTGATTTGCATGGCCTAGAAGATCTCCTCATCTGAACTGCGCTGTAGGTTCATCTGAACCTCCTTTGGAAGCCGAAACTTTTGGTGGTGGAATGAAGTCAATCGGATGAACGGTTTGCAAGATATCGACTGCCCTAGTTTGAAGCCGGAAACTGCTGAAACTGAAGCTGCAACTGTAGAAGTAAAGATTGACTTGCGCGGCCTAGAAGATCTCCTCATCTGAACTGCGCTGTAGGTTCATCTGAACCTCCTCTGGAAGCCGAAACTTTTGGTGGTGGAATGAAGTCAATCCGACTGTCGGTTTGTGAGATATGGTCTGCCCTAGTTTGATAATGAAGTAGCTAATGCTGATGCTACTGACCTAGGGTTTGCTACTGTTGATATGAATCAGATTTATTGTACTATTTCTCTCTGCTGAATTATTGAAGATAAAAGAAGATTTGATCAAAGGGTTTCCCCACACATTGTGGGGTTTGTCCCTGGCTAGCCGCCACATCTTGTGTCTCTTGTCTTGGCTTGTTTTCTGTCGATCGTTTAATGTTCTATCTGCACTTTACTTTATGTACATGTGATTGCTAATCGGTGGAATATAATAAGAAAAAGAAGTAAACTGTTATAAGCATAGAACATACCATAACTTAACATGGCATCAGAGCTGAGGTGAAGACAAAGCTCGAGCAAGAGCAAGAGCAATCACCGAAGAGAAGATTGGCAAGGCTATTCTAAAAGAACTATGGGGTCCTCAACACTCTTTCCTGCCGAAGACAAGCTCCGTGAGGAAGCTGACTATCACGGATGGAAGATGTCTATCGATCTAACCCTTGAAGATCAAGGAGTGCTGGACCATGTAAGAGGCAATATTGTTAAGCCTCCATCAAATGCATCCGCTGCTACATGGAACAAATGGAAAATCGAAGAAGTCAAAATAGAAGATCATCTGGGACTCTATCGACAAGCACTTGGTGTCCTACATCTCTGATCTAGACACCTCCAAGGAAATCTACGACAGACTGGTGAGTTTATTTAAAGTTAATGATGCAAATCAAGTTTTGTTTCTTAGAAATAAGCTGAGGGAAATCAAGAAGGGTAAAGATGAAAGTATGCAAGCATACTTCTTAAGAATCACCGAGATCAAGAACGATCTCCTATCTATTGGGGAAACCATTACTGACAGAGAAATGGCACTCACAACTCTCGGAGGATTACCATCTGAATGGTATGTGTTCAGGACTATTCTTCTGAACAATAATGTAATTCCTAGCTTCGAGGAATTAATGTCTAGATGCATTCAAGAACAAGCAAGGGTAGAAGAGCAGGAAATGCCCTTGCCTAAAGGTCCTCCTGCTGCTTTTTCTTCTCATGCTAAGAAAAGAAATAATTCTGGGTCTAAATCAAAAGGAAAGGTTGGACCTAAGGGTGGAAGAAAAGGATGATGTTACATCTGCGATAAAGCAGGTCACTATGCAAGGGAGTGCCCTCGTAGAAAGGACTCACACCGGGACAATGATCAAAATCCCTCTCATGGCAAATCAAAGGAATGACAAATTCAACAGCAAAGGTAAGAGGAGAGCTGGGGATTGAGGAAGAGGACAACCATTCAAGAAGGCTAGAAAGTCCAGGATGTATTAAATGCACCTGACCTCAAAAAGAACCTAGTGTCCATCTCGGGAACGGAAGACAAAGGCTACAAGGTAACCTTCAGCGATGGCAAGGTATGTATATGGAAAATAATGTTAAAGATGCCTTTACTCTTGGGTTTAGTGTTGATTCATTATATCAGGTCGATGGAAGTCTGCTAGGTGTCATGTCTTATGACACATCTCTTCAGTCTGAACTTTGGCATTAGAGGTTTTCCCCCCTTCATTATAAAGCTATACTCGGTGTAAGACAAATGGTGATAAGGATGCCCGAATTCTGAATAGAGAATGAAGGTGTATGTCCAGGATGTGCTGAAGGAAAGCTCAAAAGGGGACCATTCCCCTCAAGCCAAAGCAAGACCTCTGATATATTACAATTGGTTCACTCAGGCATACCTGAGGTTGGCATTAAGAGGGAGACTACTACACCACATACTCCTGAGCAGAATGGTGTGGTGGGAAGGAAGAACCACACGATGATGGAAGCTGTCTGGGCCATGCTACATGATCAAAGACTTCTGATGTTTCTATGGGCTGAAACTACAATCACTGTCGTATATGTACAAAATTGATGCCCTCATCAAGCATTGGGTTCCAAGACTCCTAAAGAAAAGTTCACCGCAAGGTGAACAATCTTTCGACTTTGAGGAGCTCTCAAGAAGCCAACACCAGGGAACGGAAAGAAAAGGATGATGAATCAATGCCTGATGTAGAAGAACCCATGGATCTGATAGATTCTCATCCACATGAGCCTTCCTCTTCTAGGAAGAGGCCTTCATGGCTTAGGGGGATACTTGATGATGCTAAAGGACATGCTGCACCCTGAGGAATCTTCCGTCAAAGTAAGAAACTTAATAGGTATCAAGGATACCTGACCATCATGAGCACGATCATACAAAATGAGCCTTCGTCATTCTTAGATGCCGTCAAGCATCAAGTATGGAAGGATGCTATGACCGTAGAATATGAGTCTATTATGGAGAACGATGTCTGGGAAGTAGTTCCCAGACCCTGGACAAGACAATTGTTACTTCAAAATGGCTTTACAAGATAAAGCATGCAGCAGATGGAAGTACGAAAAAGTATAAGGCTCGTTTTGTTGCTCGAGGTTTCTCCCAAAAGGAAGGTATAGACTATGATGAGATATTTGCACCTGTTGCCCGATATACGACCATCCGCTCGATCATAGCCCTTGCCGCTTCACAAGGATGGAACCTACATCAGATGGATGTCAAGACTGCGTTCTTGCATGGCTCGATCAAAGAAGAGGTCTACGTGGAGCAACCCGAAGGATTTGAGATTTATGATCGAAAATCTCATGTATGCAGGTTGAAGAAAGCTCTCTATGGGCTGAAGCAAGCACCCCGAGCATGGTATGAGAGGATTGATAGCTACTTGATGAAGCTGGGATTCACTAGGAGTGAAGCCGATCCTAACAAGCCTCTCATATTGGTATTGTATGTGGATGACCTCTTTCTAACAGGTGCAGACCCTCTCATTCACAAATGTAAGAGGGAGCTGGCCTCTGAATTTGAAATGAAAGACCTAGGACTGATGCACTACTTCCTAGGACTTGAAGTATGGCAGAAGCCAAGGCAAATTTTCCTATCTCAAGGGAAATATGTGGTAAAGATATTGGAAAGATTTGGTATGATGGACTGCAAGCCTGTGACTACCTCGAGGATCTCAACTTTTAGAAGTTATATGGTAGTGATGTCGGACCAGATTTGGGAAATGCCTCTGAGTTTCATAAACTCATTCGCATTGATGTTCTTGGTGAACCTCCGTCCGAACATATTTTTTTGCAGTTAGCATTGTGAGCTCATATTTGGTTGAGCCTCACTGGATTGATGCCAGGAATCTTCTGAGATGTCTTCAGGACACAATCTCTCATGGATTAAATTACACTGCGGGAGATGTGAGACTACTTGGATATACTGATGTTGATTGGGTAGGCAGTGTGGTGGACCGTAAGAGCACCTCCGGGTGCTGTTTCACCTTGGGATCTGCTTCGATATCCTGGATGAGCAGGAAGCAGAAGTCGGTGGCTTTGAGCTCTGCTGAAGCAGGATATGTTGTTGCTAGCATAACCTCGTGTGAGGTAGTCTGGTTGCGAAAGCTCTTCAGTGAGCTGTTTGGATTTACATTGGATACCACTGTGATTCTCTATAACAACCAGAGGTGGGATTCGATTATTGAGGAATCCCGTATTCGTCGATTGCTCCAGCAGATAGACATCATCTTGGATATGGTAAGTTGATGAGCAAGGAGGCTCCATCGCATTAAGATGATGTATAGGTTGATACACCTTGTCAAAGCCCCGAGGAAAGATCTAATCTATGTTTTTCCCAAACGACTTGGAGTCGGTAAGAAACCCTTGTACAAGGGTCCTGCATGTTGCATATATTGAGCTCTGTGAGCTCTGAGGGCTTGCGGTTATTACTGGAGCAACATACGACCACAGGGTGACTCACCCTCCCCTGGTGGTGCACACTGGAACAAGATGATTTGCTCTCTTGTGGGACAAGATGATTCGCTCTCTTGTGGAACAGGATGATTCGCTCTCCTGTGTAGCAGGATGATTAGTTCTCATGTGAGCCCTGGATTGATGTGTTCTCCATGGCAATTGTAGCAGGATTGATGTGTTCTCCTGTGAGGACAGGATTGATTAGTTCCCCTGTCGAGGCATCCTACTCATGCAGTCTGGGACTCATGGGAAGTACCTCTCATCTGATCAATGAGCAAGGAAATGAAGTTAGGGACCATAGTAGTACCGATGGACGCATCGTTGTAACTACCGTACTCTCTACGCTAGGATGACCTCCATTGATCTGGGATCAATGATACTGGTCTGGGACCAATGGTAGGAGTTGTACCATACTATGACGCTGACTTCGGGTCGGTTGAGATTGGTCTGGGATCAGTGGTACATACTCTGAGACTGACTTTGAGTTAGTGGAGGATGATATTGGTCTGGGACCATTGGAGTTGTACTCACTATGACGCTGACTTTGGGTTGGTTGAGACTGGTCTGGGACCAGTGGTACATACTCTGAGACTGACTTTGAGTCAGTATGATACATCCTCGATCATTTCTTCTTCTTCATAATTCGGACAAAAGAAGAGTAGAACAGAACAATGCAAGAGCAGAGCAGAACATAACAAAATAATATAGATCAGTGCAGGGCAGAACAAGACAAAGCAGAACAGGCAAAATAGAGCAGAGCAGGGCAAGGGTCAGGCTGTACAAGGCAGTGCATTTGATGGATGAATAGTAATGACCGATAGACAGATTGCAGATGAAGTTCTCCATGGTTGAGAGGGAGTGTTAAAATTGGCAACCAGGGCAAAACTTCATGTGGGTCATCTTATTCATGGCTGATAATATTTTTATTAGATTCCTCTCGTCGAGAGGTGTAGGATTGATATAAAGATCATCCGATTCCGATAAATATTCATGGAGATATGAATTTATTTTGATTATGGAATTATTATCAAGCCGACCTACAACTCATGTAGGCTCAGAAGCCGAACAGTCGCATTTATTCACCCACCAACGTTGTGTATAAATATAAGAGGACTTTTCCTCGTTTAGACTCACTCATCTCATCACATCTCTCTCTCTCTACTGCGCAGATATGAGTCTCTTCTCTACTGCGCTGAAATGGGTCTCTCTCTCTCACACATGTGAATCCGGAAGCTGTTGAATTTGAAGCTGCAACTGCAGAAGTAAAGATTGACTTGCGTGGCCTAGAAGATCTCCTCTTTGGAACTGCGTTGTAGGTTCATCTGAACCTCCTCTGAAAGCCGCAACTTTTGGTGGTAGAATGAAGTCAATCCGACGAACGGTTTGCAAGATATCGACTGCCCTAGTTTGAAGCCGAAAACTGTTGAAACTGAAGCTGCAACTGCAGAAGTAAAGATTGACTTGCGTGGCCTAGAAGATCTCCTCATCTGAACTGCGCTGTAGGTTCATCTGAACCTCCTTTGGAAGTCGAAACTTTTGGTGGTGGAATGAAGTCAATCCGATGAATGGTTTGCAAGATATCGACTGCCCTAGTTTGAAGCCGGAAACTGCTGAAACTGAAGCTGCAACTGCAGAAGTAAAGATTGACTTGCGTGGCCTAGAAGATCTCCTCATCTGAACTGCGCTGTAGGTTCATCTGAACCTCCTCTGGAAGCCGAAACTTTTGGTGGTGGAATGAAGTCAATCTGACTGTCGGTTTGTGAGATATGGTCTGCCCTAGTTTGATAATGAAGCTGCTAATGTTGATGCTACTGATCTAGGGTTTGCTACTGCTGATATGAATCAGATTTATTGTACTATTTCTCTCTGCTGAATTATTGAAGATAAAAGAAGATTTGATCAAAGGGTTTCCCCACACATTGTGGGGTTTGTCCCTGGCTAGCCGCCACATCTTATGTCTCTTGCTTGGCTTGTTTTCTGTCGATCGTTTAATGTTCTATCTGCACTTTAATTTATGTACATGTGATTGCTAATCGATGGAATATAATAAGAAAAAGAAGTAAACTGTTATAAGCATAGAACATACCATAACTTAACAGAGTTACATCCATGATCCAGTAGACTTCTTGCAACAACGTTTACTAGGGTTTCATTACAAACCCTAGATTTCATCATCAAAACCAAACCATATCAATAATCAAGATAGTATTCTAATCATAGCGAAAACATTATATTTCTAGGGTTTCATGTCCTAGAATATCAGTCTTTACTAGGGTTTTGCCACAAACCCTAGATTTCGTTAATCATAAATATCAACAATCAAGATAGCATACTAGCATCTAGGGTTTCATTAATACTTTCTTATATCAATCTCTTACTAAGATTTTGTCATAAACCCTAGATACAAACATCAAATAATAAATTTTGACTAGGCTAGGGTTTCAATTATACGGAAGCACATACACCTAGAGATTCATTTCTATGGTCGTATATAGACTATTTCAAGGGTTTGTCATAAACCCTAAATCACCAAACCCTAAAAATATAGGGTTTTATCATATAGCCTAGACATCAGCAACAAAACCTAAAAGGTTAGGGTTTCATAACATCAACAAACGCTGGACATCAAGAGAGTAGGATTTCATCATAGGTTCCAGACTTTATCACCAAACCCTAAGTGGACTAGGCTTTCAATATTATTGTTGATATACCCTAAGCACCAATAGGTTAGGGTTTTACAATGAACCCTAAGGTTAGGGTTTTATCAAAACAAAATGAAAAGGGATAGCATGATAAGGGTAGATTCAATCTGGCGATTAATCACCCTAACAAGAGTCATTGTGATTCAAAACCCTAGACATGAGAGAGTTAGTAATATGAAGCAAATTTCAAAATGAAGAATATTCATACCTTCTTCTGCAACAAGTTAAATAAAATCAAACATACCTTGAGTTGTTCTTTAACAAACCGTGTAGAGTTCGCAACAAGCCCACTTTCATAAACCATGTCTTTTCTTGAAGTTTCCTCCATAACCTTTGTGTATTCCTGCAAGCTTCCTACCAAGGATTATGAGTATGCAATACAAACAAATCTTGATGTGTGGAGGAAATTAAAAACAAAGAACAAGATACTTATGTTTTGGTAAAATGGTGAAGTCTCCCTCTTAATTCAATCTTCCTGAGGGATACCTACAACTTATCAAAAACAATTCGAGAATTTCTAACAAGATATATTATATCTATGAATTCTAGAAATCAAAACATAAAAGAAAACATTACAAAACCTAAGGAAGAAGGATATGCAAGGGATAACATCTCTAAGTGACTTAATAAAATAAGTCTCTGGCTTCAGATTCTTTTGTCTTGTTCTTCTTTGGTGGAGCTTCATCAACAACAATTGCATGTTCTCTTTCTCTCTTTTTATTCCTTATATTTTCAAGACATTGACTCTTGTAATGTCCCATCTTATGAAAATTTTAGCATTCAATCTTTGATAGATCAACCTCCTTCTTTGGTCCTTTGAATTTCTTTTATCCTCCCTTCTTTTTGTGATTAGTAGTGTATGCATTGGAGGTGTTGTCCTCATCTTCTTCCTTCTTATTATTTGCTAATGAGATGCGAACCTCTTCTTGATTGCAAGCATTCCACATTTGTTCAAAGGATAACGTGTCCTTCTAACCAATGTTGCACGAAGCGGGGACAAAACGGGGATGTTTTTTGGAAGCGGGGACGCGGAAGCGTCATCTTCCAAAAATCTAGGAAGCGAAGCGTCTACTATATATATAATTTTTTTTTATATTTTTTTGCATTTATATTAAAAAAAACATCCAAAATACTAAATTAGTTGTAGAAGACATGAAAACATGCATATTTTTACATAAATCAAGATAGATATGGCGTCCATTGTACATCAATGATTAATTATTCCAGCATCAACCATCTATAATCTAGATTCCTCTTCTCTTGTCTAGCCTTTGCCTCTACTTCAATTCTATAGGGATTTTAGTCAACATTGCCTAATTTTGATCAAATAGCTTAATCTAGGCCTCATAATATGGTACAAAAAGCTTAACATGCCCGATCAATGATTTTGACTTGAGTGAAGGGTACATAATTGCTAAGGCCATGACAAGGGAGTTCAACAATCAATAACACCAACACTAGGGTACATATAGGGCTTGTTGCTCTTGATTAAATGCCAATCACATGCCCTCATACATGATATAATCCAATGAAACGCTACAATCCCGTTGATCCTAAAAACTATTAAGTCTGCTGAATTTTGATGGGATATGAAATTCTATTTTCTCCTTATGAAGTCTGATGAGGTTGGAACCACTCTCAAATATCCTGAGTCATTTCATGGTAATGTTAAAAATTTAAGTAAAAGGTAGGAAATGAAAGATAAAGGAGAATGTCACTTTTACTTTAAGAATTTAACATTACCATTAGGGAGCATCTAGGAAGTGTCTAGAGAGGATCAAGGGGTACCTTGGGAGTATTCGAAAGTGTAGTTCCTCACAGAACAGTTCAAAACTTCCAAAAACAAAAAAATAGAAAAAGCCCCGCGGAACCATCCACCTTCTCTTGGATCCACTCGCGATCCGCGGTGGATGCACGCCTGAACCTCCACAGGTTCGCACCCGATCCTTTCTGAATCTGCGGATCGGACAGTAGGAGTCGCGGATCAGACCCCCATGAATCCAAATTTGCAGGAATTGCCAAAAAAAGGAGGAACTGCGGATCCGATTTTCCGATATGCGGTTCCGCCGAAGGATCGGTGGCGGATCCGTACGGGACGCGGATTTTCCTTGGGATCCTTTGGGGGGGGGACGGTTCCTGTAACACTGCTTCCAACTATTAATACCTGACGCAAAAGAGCTCGATGATTTTGGTAAACCTAATAGTGCAGCAATCACAAGTTCTTTTTTGTTATAATTTCATCAATTGCTTGGAGTTCATCTCTTATTCGAGAGATCCTTACAAAATAGGAAGATACAATATCATCCTTTGCCTTTTTTATCGTTCTTAGTTCATTCTTGAGACTAGCCACTTGTCCAATGTTCTTGATGGTGAATAACTTGGAGAGAGCTTCATACATTTCTTTTACAAAGTCAATATTGGATATTTAGGGAACTGGATTGTCCTTCACTCCATCTACAATTAGATTCATGGCCAATATATCGGTTTCCTTGTACTTTTCCTCTCCTGTAACATCTACTGGTTCCTTGACTTTTCCTAGTACAAAATCCAAAACTTTGTGTTTTGCAAGGATGAGATCAATTCTCTTCTTCCAAGCTCTGTAGTTGGATGCTCCTTCTAGCTTGTTCTCTGTCTTCATTGAAGTTGCCATAATGTCTTCCTTACTTGATAATAGGTCTTCCCTACTTGTATGATCTTTCTTCTTTCCTCGAAACCTTCTTACTTGAGCCTTCCTTCAATAGATCTTCAAGCTACCTTTTTCCTTCTCCTCTTCTTCCTTAGCTCTGATACCATGTTAGAAAACGAGAAAGGTAGAAATATTTTCTTGTCTTGACAATTACTTGTGATATACTTATGCTCTTATTTGCTTTCTTTATATTCTTCTCATCAAGCAATCATCAAAATAAAAACAGGAAGATCAAGTACACCAGATATAGGTACTTAGCCAGGGCTAAAACCCTTATGCAAGGGAAAACCCAGTCAAACTGTTCCACTAGTAGATTCAAATAAAACTTGAGACAATCCAAGACCTTAGACTAGACCAAAAGACCTTCCTCCTCCACCAAGTCAACCTTCCAAGATGATGCCAAACACCAGAACTTAACTTTTGTCAAACTGCTTCAACCCAGCTTCAAGTCAGAGTTTCGTCCCTACTGCAACCCTACAACTTTGGCCCTCCAACATCGTCAGAATTTCGCACGTGTGAGTCAAATGAGAGAGAAAATGGTCTCCAAACTTCTTCGCTAGGGTTTCTTTTCCTTCACTAGGGTTTTTTTCCTTCTTCCAAGAATTGCGCACTCTCTTTTCTTCTCCAACAACTGCAGATCGAACTTGTTGTGGATTTGCTCCAAATGAGGTCGATTCGTTGCCTTTATATAGTGGATTCTGCCCCCCAATGAGGCCAACTTGTTTAGGTTGAGGCCAACTTGGTGGAGGAGGCCTAAATGACTCATTTTACATAAAAATAAATTTCTTTCTTGATAAACAAAGCCCAAGAAGGGTCTATTACATGATGACATGGACAAGTACTCTTGACATAAACCCTAGAAGCCTACAATGAAGAATTTGACCTATTAATCATTCACCCAAGCATGAAACCCATGCTTTAATAAGTCAATTTCTTTTACAACAAAATTTCTTTTTCTTTCTTTTGACAAATACATTACATTATGACTCAAATATAATTATGAAGATCGATATTAGTTACATTCTTCAACAAATTTTAGAGATGCAAGCCTAGATCTAATATGCAAATGAGATGCAAATGTCAATGCAATGCTTCAACAAGATACGATTAGAACAATATGCTTCAAAGAATGAGATACCAAGCCAGTTATAATCAAGATTACTTTAAGCACTTTGAGCATAAGAATATAATGAGATTAGCTCATAACAATGATTCAATGAAGCAAATAAAGATTACTCAATGAAACAAAGCGTTAAAGAAATAATGCAAGTGCTTTAACATAAATTGCTCTTAAGGTGGAGTTAGATTAGATTTATAATATCACTTCACTTATAGTGCATATTTTAAGAGTGTTAAAGAGCAATGGAGCAAATGATGAATTATAGAGCACAAGTAGTTATTTCAAATGATGGCAAATGAGATTGCTAAAGAGATCTAATTGTTAAAGATGTAATACTTCAATCTAAAACACAAGTGAGATAAAGACAAGAACTTCTCAAGTGTAAATTAGATTAGTGGTCAAGAGATCACAATAGCAATTAGATCAAGACTCCTAGATCTAATAATGAAAAAGTGATGCAATTCAAGAGATTAGATCTAAAATGCAATGAACATGAAACTAATCTTATCCAATGAGAGCAAGGAAACAAGTTAGGAATTAGATCTAGAGACTATAATAATAAGAAAACTAATCTAAGATGTTAGTCACCACCACAAGAAGCCCTCCCTTTAAATAAGGAGGTGGAATACCATGGGGAGAGCCCCAAGCTCCCTCAAGAAACATGATCCTTCTTATTATTATATAAGAGAAAACCCTCTTAGACAGGGGAGAGGGTTCTACAATCTTAAGGAGGTTTTCAAATAATAGATCCTTACAACAAAAAGGATAATCCCTCCTCAAGCTACAAAGAAACAATGAGGAAATTAATACACCTTAAAATTTAATTAAAATCCTCACAAGGAACTCGCTCTAAAACCCTTAGCTGAATATGACCTTCACAAAATTAAAATAAAGCCCCATTTTGCTCATGGCCTTAGAGAGAAATAACCCTCGGCAACTCACGACCAAGCAAGAAAATTGGCTCAAATTTTAAATCAAATTTTACAAAATTTTTATGAGCAATTTCCTTAAAACTTTTTTAAAGCCTTAAACCCTCAAAAGGAAATTTCGGCTATGTTGCAAGACATCCAAGCCAAAGAGGCTTTTGCACCAGAGGAAATTTATGGCTTCTTTGAGCTCTCAGCCTAAGGAGATCGGGCTTTAAAAAATGAATTATAAGATTAGAGCAATTAGGATCTCCTTGAAACCGAGCTTGAAATCCTCAATAATTTCTTTAATTTAGCTGCAAAACATTCAAGGGTTAGTTAATTCCACACTTAAGAAAAGATCAAGCCTCTTAATGCTTGCGACTTAGTGAAATGAGGCCAAAAAGGTGTTGGAAATTGTAACTAGTTTCGGTCTTCATAATTGTCATGTCTTGATGTAAATCCTATGTATTGATCAAAAAGATGAAAGAAAATTATTTTGTAAAGCATGGGTTTCATGCTTATGTCTTTGGTTACTTGGTCGAGCATCCATTGTATGCTCTTAGGGTTTCCATGAGTCAAAGTGTCATTATCATTATGTAAAAAACCCACTTGGGCACTTGTAATAAAGAAAGGAAAAATTCTTTTTGTATTAAGAAGTGTCTAAGTTAGCTCCCGAGAACAAGTCAGCCAGCCGCCAGGCAATGGATGTCGGCCTAGAGAGGGATTATGGACCCATGTGGAAGGCTATTTATAGAGTAAACTTTGTCCTCCTTAGAGACACACATTTGCACATACTTGAAGATATGATCTGCAGTAAAAGAGGCATGTGAAGGTTGCTAAGAAGGCTAGAAGAGCCATGCGAAAGTGTAGTCAACCCTAGAAGTTTTTTTGAAGTCTGAGATATGCGAAAATTCTGAGGTTTCTCACAGATTCGAAGTTGTAGAAGACGAAGTTGCAAAAGTAATGAAGACTTGATTGATTGGTTGGCTGACTTGTTTCCTGGTGAGAGCTATTGGTCTTGGAAGTCTCCATTTTGAAGTTGATAAGAAGAGAAGTTCTGATTGGTTTTCCCCTTGGAGGGGTTTGGCCCTGGCATGGTGCCTATATCTTGTGTTCACATTTATTCGATGATGAGAACATAATCATAATTGAAGAAGAAAAACATAAAATATCACAAGTAAATGTCATGGAAGGAAAACTTGTTGCCCTAACTAGTTTTCCAACAAAATGCTTGTGGCCTCACCCAAAATTTTTGTTTTAGATCTGCAATTTTTTTTTTGAAAACCCCAAGTGAGATCCCTCTAATTCAACCTTGAAATATATTTTAGAAAGATTTTATAAAATTTATTAAATAAAACCCTTTGAAGATTTTTGATTTAGATGCAAGGGAGAGCCTTCTTTTGCTTGCGACCTGAAGAGAGAGGCTCTAAAAATGGGTATGCGACCTTTAAAAAATTCAATTTACTTAGAAACCCTAACTTTGTAGGGAAGGAGAGGGTTTGGCTTCAAAACAATTTTGATTTTCCTTTGATCTTGAAGCAAATCCACCTGCACAAAATATTTATGAAGAGATCCAAAACCAAATCCTTACTCTCGTCTTTAGATCTGCAAGGAAACAATAAAGAAAAACCCCAAAAATATATACAAGATGAACAAGATTATATATACAAGGGCTAGATCTATATACAAAAATTATTTACAAATTTACTATAGCTAAATCAAAGGATCATGAGTACAACTCCGTTCCTTTATTAACAAATAATAAGCTCTTAAAATAGCATATCTATTCAGTTAAAGCACAATATGGAGAGAAAAGATGAGATAAATAGTTTTTTTGACAAGCAATGACTAAGAGACCCCTGCAAAATTCATTAGATAAGTCTTTGATAGCAACCAAAGTAGGCTCTTCAACTTCTATGTCTTGGGAGTTGGTTGGTTCAACCAAAAACGTCCCCTACACCCAAGATCTGAATAGAATGATCTCTACACACTTAAGATAAAATTGTTAGATCACGAGGAGTTAGATAACACAATGAAACAAAAGATCTAGAGATACCTGCTAGATTGATTAATTCAAAATGCTTCTCTAAACTCAAATACTAATGCAAGATACCTGTGCAAATAGTAAATCCACAAACTGGCTAGTGAAATAACAATAATTTAAATTTAAAACCAATAGAGCATTAAGAACAAAATTCAGAAAGAATTTACCATAGAAGATAGAAGAGGAACACCACCATGAATAACCCAAAAGACTTATTTATATTATTTCCAGAAAATATTACAGAACCAGAAGATCTTCGCTTAGCCAAGAGCTCAATTACAATGTGTTACAATGAAGAGCTTAGAGCTCAATTTATAGAAAAAATGAGAGATTTAGATCCATCTCCAAGTGAAAACGACTAGGTCCAACGAATTGCACAAATTTGACTTGATCCTAGAAGAAAACGACTAGTTGAAGGCTTGATCCATGTCCAATTAATCTTGTCCCTTGATTGCCTACACTGATCTTGAGGAAGGAATTCAATTTCCCTTAAAAACTATGATATCCGCACTTAGCAAATATTGCTAAGTGAAAAACAATTTTGCCAATTTTGACATTTTTGGTTCTTAACTTAGGAAGAGTGGGTTAGGAGGACCCCACTTCTCAATTTTGATTTGATGTGGCCCCCGTTGTCGTGCCGGGGGCTGTCACTCTGATCCCCGGTCTCTCCGTTTAAGCCTGTCTCCCGCGGCTAAGGGGGGTAGACCCTGAGGAAAGATGAAGGCCAACTGCCAGACAGTTAGGCCAGGAGACGAAAAGCACTAAAATGACTTGACGAATTGAGCAGACCAGTGCCTTAAAAGATCTAAATGATTACTAGCTAGATGATCGAAGAACATGAACCACGGCCAGCAATCATCAGATAAAGAGAGCAATGCTTTAAATATTCAGTAAAACCACAACGCTCATCAAATAGCAATATCCAGAAACTTAAAAGAAACGAGTTTGCTTTGAATAACAGAGAAACCAGATATTTATTTCGTTTTCAAACCTCAGCACGAAAGCTATACGATGATAAACAACTGAAGGCAGCAAGAGCAATTCTCCACAACAGAAATTTTTATGCTTTTTTCAAATTTTTTCCCTTTTTTTTTTTTAAAAACAAAAGTAAAACTAAAATCTAGAAATCTAATTAAAATCTAATCTAACAAAAGAAAACTAATTTTTTTTTTTTTTTTTTTTTTTTTTTTTTAAAACAAATGTCACAACAAAACTTTAACAAACCTAAAGAAAAATATAAAGCTAAACTATTTTTTTAAATTTTTTATGACAATTTTTTAAATCTAAACTATACCTAAGCTAAACAAAATAAAATCTAATTAAGATCTTAACCTACGACTGACCCCTTTTTTTTTTATATATATGAATCACAAAACAGGCTCAAAAGAAATTCATTTTGAAGTCGAGCAACAAACAAAAAAAAAGAAAAAATAAAATGAAAAACGGAGTAATGCCAAAGACCCTAACCGAGCACGCAGTCATATATCACTTAAAATCTGAAGCAAAATTCTTTTTTGTTTTATTTCGATTTCTGACCCTAACGTCTGCGACGCTGATTCATGCACAAGACACAAACGATGAACGCAGGCACCGTGAGACTCAGCAGGCATAAAATGGCAGCGATAACAGGGATCTGTGTGATGGCTCGACAAGGTTAACAAAACAGCAACCCGAAATCACTGTGGTGAGGCAAAAGAAATGGCTCGTGCAGTTGAAAAGAAGGCGTCCAGGCACAGGGAATGGCATCAAAGCACAATCGATGGAGGAATAGACACGATTTATGTATGGAAAACGTGAGCAGCAAAAGGAGAAGACAGCGAAATAATAGGGCAGGCCCGACTACGGCTCAGCGTGCAGATGAAATGAGAAAGCCAAATGGATGCAGCAACAAAGGGAATGACGATCAGCAAAACGGCGGCTTGATCTGGGCAGAGAAAGTTCAAAACCGAAACAGCTAACACGCTAGGCAGACACAGTCATACGCCGGGCAAAGAGAAACGTTGGAAAGAAAAAAAAAAAACGTCTAAAGGGAAACACGAAGACGCAAATGCCACTGATGGACTTACGCTATGTTCTCAACTGAAATACGATTTCATATAAGATAGATAGGCATACCTGGTCCGAGATTTGAGATGACAAGCGTTTCACGAATTGCAGCCTGGTACAACTGAAACCTCTACGCGAATACCCGCCTTTGCTTCACTGGAAACCCTTCACGCTGAACACAGTGTCATTCACGCGCAGTTTTTTTTTTTGCAGTCGACTTTGATGAGGAAAAACAGCTCCGGCCCCCTCCCTTTTTTTTTTTTTTTTTTTAAATGGCTCAGTAATTTTGCGATCATGGGTTTTGAATGGTAAAACGTATCTTCAATGGTGGCTGGATATTGTTGGTCAGTTGAAAGCCTTCAACAACCATGCAGAAAACCCTTAAATGACTGAGAAAGGAAACGTTGCAAAATTTTCTTTCTTTTTAACTCTTATCTGTAACCTGCAAGATAGAAAAATGAAAGCCTGCAGATATATGGAAATATTTTAAAGTAAAGCCCTTCAGAATTTGACTAAAATCAAAATTTTCACAGCTCTAGGCAGCCAGATTTAACCATAATGACAGTAATGTTCTTGAAATATCAGAAGAAAATTCACTGTGAACTTCACTGTAAATCAGAAAAATTTCTAAATGTAAAACATGAAATAAACTTGAAATAATTAACCCAGGGCACAATCAGCTGGGCTTTGCACAGAACAGCCTGTGGGAGTCGGCTGGTTCAGCCCAGAACTTCCCCAAACGCCCACAAATAACCTTCACCTAAAAGTTTCCTGCACACCTCAAGCAAGCATCAGCAAACAAGGGCAAGAGATGCTGCTAGATTTCAAGAGAAAATGGAGATACCTGCCATTTTCCAGAAACCCTACAGCATTCAGACCCTAGCACGTGAGCAAGATACCTGTACTCACAATGCTCTGAAAAAATCAGCTATTTTAACTGTTGAAAACTGAAATATGCAGAAATTCAAACACCTCACAGCAGTTCCAGAGAGTAACACCAGCCAGTTTGAACCCCAAAGTCTTTTTATTAATCAGAAATCAGTTTACAAGAGAGAGCTTTCAGTACAGACTCACAGATCAGATAAACTAAAAATGACCCTAAGACCCTACATAAAGGAAATGATCCCAACGGCTAGTTTTGGGTGATCCACAAAAATATTATTATTTTATTGCTTAGGGTTTTTGCTTTATGCTTTTTATTTTTTATTATTTTTTATTTTTTTATATATGAATTTATTATTTTTATTCATTAAAAAAAAAAAAAAAATTTTTAAATTTATTTTAAGACGGATCATCAAACCCAGCCGTTGGAATCATCACCTAGCACCTAGGACCTAGGACTCATGAGGGGATTTACAACATTTTCAACCCTCAAGACACATTTCATCATGATTTTTTTACAATTTTTACAATTTACATCTCAAAGGGATGAATCCACTTTATCATAGACCCTCATAGACCACCCAGATCTGCGACACAACTATAATCTAGCAGAGTAACACGCTAGGATTCTCCTAAAGTCCTAATGACGAAATGCATCCCGGCTTTGGGGTTGGGTTTGAAGGAAAACTCTGCCGATCCATGGATCGGTGAGACTAAAAACCTCCCGGGACGCAGATCGTCATTAGAAAGTTAGGTCCACCTAGGCAACTTTTACATACATGACTCTGATCTGCTTAGATTATTTACATTTCAAACATGCAGACTGGGTTTACAACAAAAATGATCAAGCTGTCGATGACTGTAGGCTGGCACGGACATGTCGCTCAGGAGCTATCCTTCTCTGCCAACAGGAAGGAGGTGTACTGCATGGGTAGTTGACCAGTAGTGGTCAACAGCCCCAACATAGGTGAAAGGAAGGGAAAATCAAACTTCTAGTGGGAAGTCGGGGCCACCCAAGAGAAATACGCACCCCTTGAGGGAAGGCGTACTTGTGGGAAGAAAGGGAGGGAAAGAGGTCGATGTATGGGGCCCACTTGGTGAAGGGGGAGCTCAAGCATAAATAGGAGAAGAAGACTTCGTTTGGAGGCTTTTGAACCTTTGACAAACAAACTCACCTAGTACGCTTGAGTTGTTGAGCCAAGTCTACAAGTGCTATTCAACACTCGAGGTTTCCGAGGGGAAACCTCAACTCTTTCTTTGGTGGACTTTGAGTGCCACCCTAGGGGAGCCATTGTTGCATTGTGGAGCTGTTTCAGAGGGATTTCTATAGGTTAATTCGTGACATTCTGGAGCAGAATTGGGCACAGAAAGGGAGTGAGCTACAAAGCAGCACTTTCCGGGAATTTAGGAGCATATTCTGTCTGGGTCTAGCGAAATTTTTGCAAGGATTTGACTGGAGTTTGGAGGAGCTACACTACAGGCCGAATTTTCTTCATCTGGGCTAGCACATAAGCGACTTGACTGGGCGCGCGCAGTCATTTGTGAAGGCCACTCGTTGTGGGGGATTATTTCGAGATTTTTGGAGCTAAGTTGGTTTGGGAGCATAAGGAGAATTTTGGGTGAATATTACTCAACATTTTGGAGGACTTGGGCAACATTAATTCTTGGGAGTTTGAATTACCCAAGTGTTTGAGGAGCACATTATAATTGGGGCAAATTTCGGAGGTTGGAACCTGGCCCAACCCTTTTTGGGTCTTTGTGGGTTTCTTAAGGAGAGTCCAAGGCTAATTTCTTAGAAGTTTCTGAGCACTTTAGAGGGGCCAAACAACGACTTTTTTCCAGACGACAGTTGTAGATTTCCAGGGCCAGCACAAAGATTGAAGAGGAAGTGCTTCCTAGCATTCGAGGAACACAATTTCTCACCTGGGATTTGGCAAGCTTGCTTTAGCAAGCCCAAGTGCACATATTCCATAGAAATTTATACTTTCCTCTTATATATATAATAAAGTGGCTTAGTTCTGCGCAGTTTTTGGCTGAATTTGTGGATAACTCATTGCATGTTGGATTTTATGTGTTGCATGTGAAATTTTTCTTTGTTGATCATTATATTTCCTAGTAGGAATATTACAGTGGTATCAAAGCTCCGATCTTGGCTTTGCTGTGGGGATACTTCTATGACCACATAGGAGATGCAAAATGTTACCTATTGGAGGCAGAGGTACTAGAGCTGGGAGAGGGAGTTGGAGATCACACTTGATACCGAGACCCCAAAACACGTGGTAGAGGAAATAGACATGGGGGAGCCCAAGAGCAAAGATGACGCAACTTTCGATAGCCTGTTGACAGCCCTGAACGACTTGGCCAAGGGGCGGAAGGAGATGTTGGAAGAGATTAAGCAGCAGAACTGGGACAAGGGAATTCACCGAGATTTCTTGTTTGGGGAAAATTCAGGGGCTTCCCACCAGTATGACCATCATTCGCCCTTGACTCACCCACATGCTTTCAGTGGGCCAGTTAGGAGTGCGTTGCCCATATTTTTGTCCTCAGGAGCAGGTGAGCAGGCTGGTCAAAATGATATACCTATGGGAGAATTCTTTCGGGAGTGGCAGTCTATGGGGGAGGATTTTCGAGTTGTGCTATCCTTCTGGGATTTCTGCCAGCTCAAGCAGAATGACAAGGGCAAGGGCGCAGGGGGCTCAGGCACGCAAAATTTAGAGTTGCAACGTACTATTGGGAGGATGTATCTCCACACTTTTGTTGGGTCATCCAAGTGCATGACTAGGGCATGGGTAGAGAAGTTGGACACATACTTTCAGCTTAGTTGAATCATTGAGGTGGAAGCCATTAAAATGGCTACTTTGCACTTGGAGGGAGCAACACATGATTGGTGGTTCCATGGGTTGACCACGCTAGGGTATGCCAACGTGACTTCCTACAAGGACTTCACATGGAGGGTTGTGGAGCGTTTAATAGGAGGGATCCAAAGGCACATTTCAGAGAGCTGACACAACTCATTTGATAGATAAAAAGAACCATGAGTTGTAAAATGTGAGCCTTTGAAGTATTGCAAGCCACTTTTTATAAATGCGAGCCTCAGGAGACTTAAACAAACCACTGAGATCTTTCCCGAATTGATGTGCCATACGAGCAAATGAGTTAGCCAATATATAGAGGATATGATATGCGAGAAGGTGCAAGTCGACTTGACCTTGATTTGGAGGGAATAATTTGAATTTGAATTTTCTCAATAATATTTAAATATATATTCCCTTTTAATAATTGCTTGCCCATACATTAATAATTTCCTTTATACAATTTGAAATCTTATTTGGGGCGTGATGGGCTCCTCTTGGGGTCTTAGGGTTTCTCTTTGGGGAAATTCGTCCTGAAGCTACCCAAATTCCAACAACTTAGAGCTGCCTTATCTTAAGGCCTAAACTATGCATATAAAGGATTTGTATAAGAAGACTCCAAACATACCACAATAAGATTCTTCTGTCTTATTTGCAGAAGATTCAAGCTTAGGATTGTGCCACTCTATGATCAATAGAGTGAAAAAAAACATCCCTTGAGTAACCAAACTTATGCAAATATACATATCACTGCACCATAGACTAATACTCTTCGACCTGTCACTGTAAGTTCGGACTGCTAGTTGTTGGCTTAATTCCTTTTGTAGCGCCGCAGGCACATGTAGAAGCATATATGTATACTCTTAATGAAAAGTTCAAAGAGATGCAAACACATAGCTTATACAAGGTTCGGTTGAATATTCTACTTTAGTTTTGTGCACTAGACGTGATGGATGTGGCTCCTTTGTATTAGATGTAGATCAAAAAGCCTCACATAAGAGATTGCCCATACAATACACATCCAAGTTTGCAGAGTTACTTCAAAGATTGCTTAGTGTTTGTGAGATATGCCACCTGCAAAGACCAATGCAAATCTGATATAGTCAACCATTCTTCCAAAAACTTGAACAAGATCTGATCTGCACCATATTCATTACTTACGCACTAATTACTAGTGCGTTCAGACACTCTTATCACTGTTCATTAAACTCTGATGATGCGAAATGGTTCAATTAGATTCTTATTTAATTCACATAACTTTTCTGGAATGAATCACTATGTGCATGCATTAGTCAAACACATTTACGTAATTGCATTCAATGATATGCCTGTCCTAGTTCTATTTTTAATGCAAAGGTCTAGTGAGTATAGGGTCACGCAAATGCTTAAGAGTAATCAAAACAATGAGCCAATTTCAGTCCATCGCTCCACAATTTTACTATGCGAACACTTTAAATATATAATCCATCGCACTTTAGGCCCATGTTATATGGTTGACTTGACCGAATCTTCAACATTCCTCAAGTAAAATAAACTTAAATAAAATCCAAGCGGATACAGGACCCATTATTATTTCACATGTCCATGTGCAAAAGGAAAGATCAACATTGAAGTATGAATCAGACAAGCTGATCCCCAATGGCCAATTGCAACCAAAACAAAAGCCTTATGTAATATATGTTTCGACCTCCTCTTGTGATAAGTGTGACTGTGCTAAGTCAGATTTCTGAGAAAGAATTTTGCACTTGCTTGATTCATATTTCATGAGGGTTGATCCACCCTTTTATGGTGAGAGATGGAACCTTTAGGGGGTTGGCTTGCCATAAAGTAAGGAATAAATATTCTTTAAAAATTGAATAGAAGAGCCTCTTTTAGGCTCACTTGCTTTGATGTGAAGGCACACTTTTTGAATTTTAAAATTCTCCCTCTAATAATTAATTTGGACTTTCCTTTTTGACCTTGACCATAGATAAATTATAAAGTTTGATTTCTTTATTTAATGTGCCTTAGTCCAACCTGTAATACCATGCCACGTCATCTCCTTTTGGGGGTATTTGACCTTAAGGTGGGTTCTTCATTTTCAAACAACCACATCTCTCAAACGGTGAGGGCTCTCATGGCATGCCATATACCGTTGGAATCGGCACGAAGAGGAGCATCAACTGAGATGGTCACAGAGGAAAATTCACCGATCTTTGTCCTAAAAAATCTTCAACAAGTGCGGAGCTATTTGGAGCATTAAGGGATTCTAGGGTTTTCAGTCATTTGGAGCAAACCAGACAAATATTAAGAGCATTCAAAACCTAATGTTGGCATCAATGACAACACCATTCAACACATTTTAGGCGCTTTTTTGGAAGTTTGTGGGCGCATCCAAGTGTCCATGAGGGGAGTTGGACCCATGGGAAAATATTTCTCTGTCCACACTAATGACCCTTTTAGGACCCAAGTTTTGGTTGTTTTCTCTCATTTTGAAAAACAGAGATAGGGGATTGAGCTTTGAGGAGTCTCCCACCTTGGTAATTATTTGTAATATTAAATTCTTTTATTTTGTAAGTTCGACAACGGTGAGGGTACATCATGGTCATGTCCAAGAATAACACCCGAATAGGGCGGGGAATTGAACCGGTGACTTAACATATAGGAGTGCCTTAACAACACACCCGATCACCGTCTATCCAAGACCCCAAGGACTGTAATATTAAATTTTCAGGAGACACTATACACTACAATTATTGACGATTCAAGGTGTTTTGTATCCATTTTGCCATACCCGAGCATTTGGGGTACTTGAACACTAACTGGGTACACATTTCTTGCAACATGGTACTACCTTATTAGTAGCTCCTTTCTTGTACTTAACGACTGAATGGAATTCTTGGAGGCATAAGTAGGATAATTTCAAAGCCTTTAAGATAATAAGATAAGATATTTTTATTAATTTTTGACAAGTGAGCATAAAATAGGTCAATGTGACTAAAATATAAATCTAGTGTGAGTGCAACATGGGAGTGCAAAAGCATCTCCTAGGTGATGTTGAAAGTAAGATAAAGAAAGCAAAGAAAAACATTGCATTAGAAAAACTTGACTTTTTGGAAAACTTTGATATAAGGCAGTATAAGATGATCTTATTAACGTCCACAAATTGTTAAAATTTGGCAACTCAGGGGTGAATTTGTCTTAGAATAAATCATATCTTTTAGTTTTGTTTGAACCACCTATAATAGAATTTCATTTCTGACAATTCTAATATGAATTTCCAAAAATAGTAGGTCACATCTCAATTTGGAAGTGACTTTCCAAAAATAGAAAGTCATGTCTAAATGATCAAGGATGATCTCGACATATGGAATCCACTTTAAAGTATAATCAATTATGATTATACAAGTCAAGAATTAATATTTTTATCTTTACTAGTATTATTATTATTATGATATTATTATTTATAAAATAGTCTAAAGTCATTCACTTTTAATGGATTAATAAAAACAAATTCTCTCATGGAATAAGTAAATTAAATTGAGAATCTCTTACTTGGCAAATCGAACCTCTCTCTTAGAATAAAATAGTAACTCTACACTTAAGAGAATGTAACTCTCCCTCACTAATTCAGTGTATGGCAAAAGTGTAACTCCTCATTAAATGCACTTGTAACTCCCTCATTCAATTCGATTTGTAACTCTCACCAAATATTATCTAATGTCTAAGTGTAACTCTGTTTCTCCCTAATTCGAATTGTAACTCCTCAAGACAAGTGTACCTCTCTCTCTATTCTTGGGATGAGTTACACTTCTCCTTAAGTAACTCCTCCCTCATGGAATTGTTGAAGAAAAAGGGTAACTAGGTTCGGTGTTTGTCAATGTAATTTTGATCTTTGTACTTGTCAAGAAAAATAATTATTGTTTTAATAATTAATATGAATGAGTTTCTTGCTCATTCCATAGGTCTAGGAAAGTCAAAAAGTTAAGATTATATTGAAGAGCTCTACTTGAGCATCTATGTAATGAAAATGGGTCAACCTAGTGTCTAACAGCCCTCCAAATGACAAGTACCATCCTCTCTATCACGTCAACTTGGAAATCAAATTAAAAGACTGTCAAGTCGGCTCATAAAAGATGAAACATCGGTTTAGTGGTCATGCCGGCTTATTTATGGAACCTAACTACTATATATAGGCATGGAAAGTATCCACATTACAGGAAAAAGAATATTGCAGATGTCTTTGAAGTTTCGGTGGTGATTACAGTAGGTAATCACAGTCTCAAAAAGATCAAGCACACCTCTCAGAGATCTCGGTCAAGTTCAGTATTACAAGAACCTTGAATCAAGGAATATTACAGTGTCTCGGTTGGAGTAAGATACCATGACTTTCGAATGGGTATGACAAGAGATACACTGTCTCACAGTCTCGACATAACTGTGATCTCGGTGCAAGAAGAATATAGTTACAATCTCGGTGAAGACATCAGTAAGAGAGACTCAATCACGTTCTTGACATAACCATTATGATAAGAACTTCGGTGATCCTACAGTAATGTTCTGTCTCGCCATACATTCTAAGTAAAAACTAAACTCTCATGGAAGTAATCATGTAAATATTGTCATGAGCTTGATGAAGACAAGGCCAGTATAAAGATCTAGTTGACATGGTGATGATCTTAGTAAAAGTGCAGCAATCATCTAGATGAAGGTGCAACAATGGTACTACTGCAATGATGACCTCAGTGAAGCAGCGGTGATGACGCTGATTTCAACAATGATAAAGAAGAGGATTGGTGTCTTGGTCTTGGAGTGGCATCGATAGTCAAGGGTCATGGTCCTGGTGTTCGTCAATTGGAATTTCTATAAGAAGAATTATGTGCGGGTTTTCCTCTCCAAGAAGGAGAGGTTTTGGCCCTGGCAGATTGCCAACATCTTGTGTTCTTGTCTCTTTGGTTTTGATAGCTATTTGATGAAATAAGAAACACACACTCTAATAATGTCAAAGAGAAGATTGTGCTAATAAGAAAACTAAAAAGGCCTCACAAATAGTTATCAAGTCAAGAAGAATATCATTAACTACATGTGCCCTAGATTCTTCAATAGGAATTCGATTCTCCTATTATTGGCTCAAGGCATGAATTCATTTTGTAACTCCTCTCCTTTTTCATCTATCTAAGAAAGAGCGAGAGTTGAGAGGAGCATGTTCATTGTGAAGAAGGAGAACAAGTGTTGAGTGTGTGCAAGAGAAGTGTGAGAACTAGTGAAGAGCAAGAGCAAGGGAAGAGCTATAGCAAATATGAAGGACATGTTATGATCAAGAGAATGAGGAGATCTTAAAGCAAAGAGCAAGTGCATTTAAGCTGCAAGTTGATCAGACATTGGTGACTTTATTCATTCACATTCTCTCTCTCTCTCTCTCTCTCTCTCTCTCTCTGTACTCTGCTGAACAATTGAAGAAATCAAATAGAAGATGAATCATTTGGGTTTTCCCCCTGAGGGGTTTTGCCTCGGTCATTGGATCAAAATCTCAATGTTTCATATTTGTGCTTGGCTGTCTTCATATAATCCTTAAGTTTATGTTCTATCTACAATTGCTGATCTGAATTTTTTTGAAGAACTCTGCATTCTAAGTAATTGCAACAACATAAAACATTCAATTTTCTGCAAAGTATATTCAGTTTTCTGCAAAGTACATTTAATTTTCTGCATAGAACTTTCAAATTTCTGCAAAGTTTTTTATTTTTTACTTTTATTTCTGCATGGAATTTTCAAATTTTAACATGGTATTAGAGTCTTGGTGAATACAAGTCCAAGGAGATCAGAGATCACCTGAAGAGACCCCACTTGCTGCCAAACTTTTTTGATCAAAATGACTTTGTCCTACTTCAAGGTAGAGGAGAAACTGAATGATGCTTCAAACTTTGGTCCATGGAAAGCAAGGCTAGATATCATTCTTGAAGAACATGAAGTTCTGGAGTATGTTAAAGGCACAATAGATGATCCACCAGAGAATTCAAGTGCTGTTGTCAAATCCAAAAATAAAAATGGTGAAATCAAAACTAGAAAAATTATCCTTGATTCTCTTAGTGATCATCTCATTACTTACGTTTCTGGTTTGAATAAAGTTAAAGAAATGTATGACAAACTAATTGGCATGTTTGCAATTAGTAACTTGAACCAAATTATTCGCTTGAAGAATCAGTTGAAGGACATCAAGATGAATAGAGGAGAGATGGTTCAAGCATACTTCCGGAGAATGACCAAAATCAGGAATCAACTGTTAACAGTGGGTGAAGTTGTACTCGACAAAGAATGGTTTTGATTGTGCTTGGAGACCTTTTCCCTGTTTGGGAGACTTTTATCACCACCATCAGCAATATCAACACTATTGCCACATTTGATGAGCTCTCAGGAAAGTGTATCTAAGAGGAGGCTAGAATGATCTCTAGAGGGAGAATTTCATATCATGAAGAAGAAGAACCTACTGCATTTTTAGCCTATGACAAGAGAAAAAAAGGTAATAAAAATAAATTTGCTTTCAAATCAAATAAAGAGAATCTAGACATGTCAAAAGTTAGATGCTTTAACTGTCAAAAGCATGGTCACTTTGCTCGTGATTGTAAAGAAAGAAGAAGAGCACCTAGATTCAAAAACAAATCTGATTATAGAAAATACTCTTCTGAAAATCAAAGAAAATGTCATCCTAAGAAAACAAGAAATCCAAGATATAGAAATAATGTAGCGGAAACTCAATCAAAATATTTTCTTTTTTTTGCTCTTTCCAGTTCTTCTTTTGCAGATTCATTTGATAGCTGGTTAGTTGATAGCAGTGCTTCCAAACATTTTATTGGTTACAAAGAAGCACTCTCTAATCTAGTTGAGAGAGAGACTAATTTAAATGATATCCTTGGAGATAATTCTATTCACCAAGTTAAAGGTTATGGTTCAGTTTCATTTAAGTTAGAGGATGACAAATCTATTTTTCTGCAAGAAGTTTTATATGGACCTGGTTTGAAAAATAATCTTGTATCCATATCTGCTCTAGAAGATAAAGGAATGAAAGTTTATTTTATTAATGGAAAAGTTCTAACTTGACCTTTGAACTCAAGTATGAGAGAAGCATCCACTCTTGGATCAAGATGTGAAGGGCTTTATAAAGTCAATGGTAAACCCATTCACGCACTGGTCCATGATATCGCTCTTCAGTGTGAGCTATGACACATAAGATTCACTCACCTACATTACAAAGTCTTACCTCATGTAAGGAAGATGGTTTCTGGAATGCCTAAGATCAGAATGGATCATGAAGAAGTTTGCCGAGGATGTGCAAGTCGAAAGCATATAATGGACAATTTCTTTCAAGCGAAACAAAAACTAGTCAGGTACTTCAGCGCATACATTCTGATTTATGTGGACCTATGCATGTCACTTCTCTTGGTGGTTACTTGTATTTCATGATTTTTGTTGATGATTTTTCTCACAAGACGTGATATTCTTTTTGAAAAAGAAAGGGGAAGCATTTGACATGTTTAGAGATTTCAAGGCTCTGATTGAAAATCAAATTGGAAAGTTGATCAAAGCTTTCAGATTTGATAATGGGGGAGAGTTCACCTCCAATGATTTTAATGATCTTTGCAAAGACGCTGAAATAAAGAAAGAAACCATTGTGTTGTACAATCCACAACAAAATGGTGTGGCTGAGAGAAAGAATAGAACCATTATGGAAGCAGTCAGAACCATGCTACATGATCAAAAGCTACCAAAGTTTTTGTGCAGAGAAATTGCAAACACTGTTGTTTATGTGCAAAATAGAACTCCTCATCAGACCTCAGACAATAAGATTCCTGAAGAAGTTTTCACTGGTAAAAGGTCCGAAGTGAGTCATTTGAGAATCTTTGGTTGTCCTGTGTACTTCCATGTGCCAAAAGAGAAAAGGAACAAACTGAAAGCTTCAAGTAAGAAAGGTATGTTTGTTGGTTATTGTGATAATTCAAAAGCTTATAGAATTTATGTACCTGGTCAAAGAACTATAGAGTTTAGCAGAGACGTAACATTTGATGAAGATGCAACTCTTAAAAAAGCAAGAGACTCTCCTCCTCTTGCCATTGCTGAAAGACAAGCTGTTAATGAAAAAGAGCTTGCATCTGAGTTTGAACTAGAACCTGAGAATGAACTTGCTGATAATCCAATGGGTTCCATGGATCCTCTAGATCCTCCTATGATCCACCAGAAAGAGACAACTATGGTTGCGAGATACCTTCCAAGATGCTGAACAACATGCTGCCCCAAGAGGAATGTTTAGATAAAGTAAGAAGCTAAGTCGGTTTCAAGGGTATGTTGCTGCCATGAGCAACATCATTCAGGCATAACCATGCACCTTTGAAGAAGCTGCAAAAGAACAAGTCTAGAAAATTGCCATGATTGAACAATACGAGTCCCATCATCCAGAATGATATCTGGGAAGTGGTTCCTAGACTTAAGGTAAATCTATTGTCACTTCCCAATGGTTGTTTAAGATTAAACATGGTGCAGATGGTAGTATTGAAAAATATAAGACTAGATTTGTAGCTAGAGGTTTTTATCTGAAAGAGGGAATAAATTATGATGAGATTTTTGCACTTGTAGCTCGATATACTACTATTCGATCTGTTGTTTCCTTAACTGCTAGCCAGGGATGGACTCTTCACCAAATGGATGTGAAAACTGCTTTCTTGCATGGCTTCCTCAAGGAAGAGGTATTTGTGGAACAATCACAAGGCTTTGAAGAGCATGATAGGGAAACTCATTTATGTAGACTGAAGAAAGCATTATATGGGACGAAGCAAGCTCCAAGAGCTTGGTATGCTTGCATTGATAGCTACCTGATAAAGCTTAGTTTCACAAGAAACAATGCAAACCCAATCCTCTATTTCAAGACAGTCCAAGGTATACCTTTGGTTTTGGTACTGTATGTTGATGATTTGTCCTCCAGTGTAAGAGGGAGTTAGCTTCCGAATTTGAAATGAAAGACCTTGGATTGATGCATTACTTTCTGGGTCTAAAGGTCTGGCAAAGACGTGGTGAAATTTATCTTTCTCAAGGAAAATATGTTGTTAAGCTTATTGAAAGATTTGCTATGGTAGAATGTAAGTCCATGCATACTCCTATGGAAATGAACTTTAAGAAATTATGTGGCAAAGCTGTAGGACCTAGTCTAACAAATCCCATAGAGTATAGACAACTCATTAGTGCTTTGATGTTTTTGGTGCTAGGCCTGACATATGCTTTGCTGTAAACACTTTAAGTCAACATATGATTAATCTCGTTCATGTCGACTGGATTGCTGCAAAACATGTACTCGAATACTGTTGAAAAGTGTAACTAGTTTCGATCTTCATAATGACATGTAATTGTGACTTTTGTAAATAATGTAATAAAGAAAATAAAATTATTATTGTAAGCCCTGCTTCACGGGTTTCATGAGCAAGTGATTTTTTATTTTAGATGGCTCCCATTGAGAGCCTTAAGATTGGTCATTAAAAGTCAAAGAGTCTATGTCATGTATGAAGAACCCTTCTTGGGCATGTATCAAAAGTATTCGAGTCAATGGGATTATCTAGAAGCTCTCCAATGACAAGCACGAACTATCCTCTTCATGTTGGCCTTAAGAAGTGTTATCGCACAGATTGTCATGACAATGCTCAGACCGGTGGTTGTCACCCTGATCCCCGATCTCTCTGTTTAAGCCGTCTCCCGAGGCTAAGGGGGGAGACCCTATGGGACAAAGGAAGACCAACTGTGGACCAGTTGGGTTGGAAGACACAGCAAGGCAAACTAGCACTTGATTGATTTTAGAAATTAATAGACCAGTGCCTTATGAAGTTAATGATTAAATGATTATTTATCAAATGCTGCAAAAATATGAACTCATTAACAATCATTTATCATCAAATAATTCAAACAAAGATTAATTTTTACCAAATGCGAGGTAATCGATAAATGCTCAATGCCTTAACAATATTTCCAGCGACTAAAATTTAAAAAAAATGAAGTGCTTTAAGTAACCACACAATTTTAAATGCTAATCAATTATCACTTTCATATAGCTAATCTCCAAATGAACATTTGAGCACGTTTAACCACATAAAAAATGATAAATATTAGTCCCACATCAAAAATCTATTAGTCTTAGCGAAATATATCAAAATTTGGAAACATGACAAAATATGCTAAGACTAAATGCGACACAAAAATAATTCAAATTTTTTATATTTTATATATATATTTTTATTTTTTATACTTTTGAAATGAAACTGAAAATGTCTAATTTAAAACTAAAACCTAAGTTCAAAATTAAACTAATGAATAAAAAGCTAATGACAATATTAAACAAAAAACTAAAGATTAAAAAAAACTTTTTATGCTTTTTATATTTTACGAATTTTTTTTATTTTTATTTTTATTTTAAAATCAAAACAAAACTAAAATTTTCGGATTTTAAAGCTAGAACCTATGAAATTAAAAGTAAAATAAAGAAAGTCTAACTCTAAATCTAAAGTCTGATAAAAATAAAAAGGAACTTTTTAACCTTTTATGATTTATTTTTTATTTTTTTATTGATTTTTTGATATTTTTAAAATCAAACTTAAAAAAAATAAATAAATCTAAATCTAAAAAAACTAAAACTAAAACTAAGATTTAAAAGTCTAAGCAAAAAAAAGAACTGACATCTAATATATACAACAAAATGAAAAATTGAATTCTTTTAAATTTGATTTTTATTTTCTTAAGTTCTAAATTCAAAATTTAAATAAACAAAACTAAAAGGAAATAAATCTAAAACTAAAACAGAAAATATAATTCTAACCAAACGAAACTGAAAAAAAAAAAATACTTTACCCTAACTTATATACATAAACCATGAAATCAAAAACGCAGCACACCAAAAAAATTCACAATCGAATTTCTTTTGCGTAGCTGGTGTGAGAGCAGGTTCTGCGGACTTCGGCGGCGGAAAGGAGCAGCGTTTGGAAATGTGTGATTTTTTTTAATGTGTGTTTTGCAGGTGGATGGAGAAGGGTAGAAATGGCAGCGGGTGAATGGAGATTTACGTGGATGAGGAAAGGGGTGGAATTTTCGTGCAGGTGATGAGTTGTGGATCGGCTGAATGGAGCTGCAGACAATGTTTGGAGACATCGTACAGGAGCTGCGGATGTGGAAGAAGGCGACAGAGAAGCTAGAGCAGTAGGGATGCACGTAAGAAGGCTGTGTAAATGCATGGAAAAACAAACGATGAAAGAGAAAGGGTGAGGGGACGCAGGGAATTTGCAGGTTTCGGGAAAGGCGTGGACAACAGCAGATGAATGAAATCGATGGATGAGATAGTAAGCAGCTGTGTGGAAGTGGATGCAATGGGAAGGAAGACGTAGGCAGAGATGAGGGATTGAAACAGATACGAAGCCGCAACAGCGTGGGAGTCTTGAGGAGGATGGACGTGGGTATGGCTATGGGTGCAGCAGATGGAGAAGGATAAACGTAGGTCATAATTGAAGCTTGCGGACTGGCAGTGTTAAAGGGTAGATGGATGCAACTGTGTGAGATGGACAGGAGCAGCACGTTAAAGAATGCGTGGAGAGGTTTAGGAGATGAACGCAGGAGGGACCCAGGGATGGTTGGATAGAGCTGTGGATTTGTATGGCTTGGACAGCCTTGAGCTTCTTCTGAAACCTTAAAATTTTTTTAACTCCATTTGCTTCAAAACCCCGCAACAAATTTCCAGATCTAACTGTCACTGAATCTGAAACCCTTGGACAGCGAAACAGTGCCCCTGTAAGAATCAATTGTGAGGCCAGAGCTTACCCTCCAGGGCCTAGATCTGGTTTCACACAAAAATTTCTTCTCAGACTTGCAATCTGCAATGGAAAAATAAACACCCAGAGAATATATATGCAAGGATTAAAACTAAAAAAAAAACCCTACAAACCAGTGACAATATTTACAGATTTATGACCCTACAACAGCCCGATTTGTTAGTAATCCACAATAATATTTTCATAATTTCAGATTACTATGAGATACTCCAGAAAATCTCTCATGCATTCAAAAGATAAATTTAAATGATAGACCCATAATCGAAACTGGCTAGGCTCTTCAGGAAATGCTTTGCGGGAGTTGGCTGGTTCAGCCGAGAACTTCCCCAAACTCCTGCTGATCTTCACAATCTAAATTTCGTGCACAGCTCACTTCAACTATCAATAAAGAGGGGAAAAACATTTGTAAAACCCAAATCCAATGGAGATACCTGTACGGATTTATGACCCTACAACAGCCCGATTTGTTAGTAATCCACAATAATATTTTCATAATTTCAGATTACTATGAGATACTCCAGAAAATCTCTCATGCATTCAAAAGATAAATTTAAATGATAGACCATAATCGAAACTGGCTAGGCTCTTCAGGAAATGCTTTGCGGGAGTTGGCTGGTTCAGCCGAGAACTTCCCCAAACTCCTGCTGATCTTCACAATCTAAATTTCCTGCACAACTCACTTCAACTATCAATAAAGAGGGGAAAAACATTTGTAAAACCCAAATCCAATGGAGATACCTGTCATTATTTCCAGAAATTTTATTACCATTTAAACCCTAGTGAGTGAACAAGATACCTGTGTTCAACATCACTCTTCAACAAGCTATTACTAATGGCTGAAATTAAATTCATGCAGAAAAATGAAACATCTTACAATATTTCAGGAGAGCAACACCAGCAAGATTTCAACCCCAAAGTCTTTCTTTATTGCACAAGAAAAAGATTACAAGAGAGCTTTCTTCAGCACAAGACTCACAGATCGAATGATCTCAAATGACCCCTAACACCCTATTTAAAGGAAAAATTCCCAACGGCTAGTTCGAGTGATCCATGTCAAACTAATCTCGACCGTCGATGAGGATCAAAATCCCTTTTAATCTCATCCGTTGAATTTTTTAAATGCATTTTAATATTTAAAAAAATTAAAATTCTGCATTTATTTACTCAAAACTTTGACTTATTATTCTTTTATTTTTTCAAAATTTTTTATTTTTTAATTTTATTATTATTTTAATCTATTTTTTAATTAATTTTTTTATTATTATTTATATTTTTTATTTTTTTCAATTTTCATTTTTTTTTTTTTGTTAAATGGATCCTCGAACTTAGCCTTTGGGAAAATCAACTAGGACCTAGGACTCAGGACTTTTGAGGGGATTAAACATTTTCTAACCCTCAAGACACTTTACATCATGACTTTTACAATTTTACATCTCAAGGGGGAAAACCCATTTGACATAGACCCTCATAGGCCACCCAGTTCTGTGACACAAATATAATCTAGCAGATCAACAAGCTAGGATTCCCCTAAGATTCTAATGACAAAATTCATTTCGGCTTTGGGGTTAGGCTGAAGGAAAACTCTGCCGATCATGGATCGGTGAGACAAAAAACCTTCCGGAATGTAGATTATCACTAGAAAATTAGGTCCAACTGGGCAATTTACATACATGACTCAGATCTGCTAAGATTATTTACAATTTACACATGCAAACTGGGTTTACAACATAACATGATGACTGTCGAATGGTACGAACATGTCGATTAAGCGCTACCCCTTTTGCGAAAAAAAGGGGGTGTACTGCTATGGGTAGTTGACACGTAGTGGTCAACAAGAAGATGTAGAAATTCATGTCGGCTCAGCCCACATGGAGACACATCTATTCGAGATGTCATGTCGGCTTATTTATAGAGGGAAACTACTATATATAGGCGTGACCATACTTCGCATTTTCACAGTGAGATCTTCGCATATCTTTGTGAGTTTGGATGGCAGTAACATAAGACAAATTCAGACTTCTTCTCAAGTTTCGGTGATGGAGTATAGTCATCAATTAGGTGATATCTCTGAGGTTTTCGTATGGGTAAAACAAAGATAAATTCGGATCTTTGGCACAGTAAGAGAATTCAGATTATTCTGAGATTTTCGGAGGGTAATCACAGTCAAAATGTTGGATTTTTTTGGATGGAGAGAATAATGATGGGCTCAGACCTCTAATACAATCACCAAGCAATTCAAATCTCTGTTTTGGTGGATGGTTACAGTCAAGTAACTTCGGATGTCATTATAGTGAGAGGAATTTGGATCCTTCTGAAGTCTAGTAATCAAGAACAATGATTATAGTGATACGAAGGACAATTAGGTGTCATGGAAGAGCTGCAATTCAGTGATGCAATGGAACCTCAACTTAAGGTCTTGGTGCTACCTTAAAGGAAGGACATCGTTACGAGATTAAGGAAAGAGATCGATTCTCTTGATATGAAGATAGTAAGAAGATCTCAGTGGTGACAAGCATCCCAATGAAGAGGAAGAGAAGAAAAGAAGACAATCAAGAGAACCAATGTCTTGGTCTTGGAGTGGCTTATAGGTCAAGGGTCTTGGTCTTGGTATTCGTGAATTGGAATCTCTATAAGAAAAACACTAATAATATAACATGTAGAAGATCCTAATCTAATCAAGTAAAAAACATTCACAAGTAGTCACTAATAGAAGAGAAATCACATAATGCTTATGCCCTAGATTTCTCAACAAATACTCGCATGGAACTATCAATCTAGGATTGAAATACACTCTTAAAAATGTAAGACTTCATGGATATACTGATGCTGATTGGGCTGGTAACTCTGCTGATAGAAAGAGCACTTTTGGGTGTTGCTTTAGCTTGGGATTTGCCATGATCTCTTGGATGAGCAGAAAGCAGAAGTCTGTTGCACTGAGTACAACTAAAGCTGAGTACATTGTTGCTAGCATGGCTAGTTGTGAGGCAGTTTGGCTGAGAAAGCTTTTTGGGGAACTATTTGAGCAAGTTCTAGACACAACAGTTATATATTGTGACAATAAGAGTGGGATTCGTCTTGCATAAAATCTCGTGTTTCATGATAAGTCCAAGCATATTGAAATCAAGTATCACTATACCCAGGATATGGTGCAAAGCAGAGCAGTAAGGCTCCATCACATCTCCATTGATGATCAGATAGCTGACATTCTTACCAAGCCTTTACCGAAAGGAAAGTTCTTGTTTTTCAGGGAGCAACTTGGACTTATGGATGTGACCCTTCCGGGAAGCGGTCACAGTTGATCGAGAACACTGAGCTGCCTTTCTCCCCTGTCAGAACTCATGGGATTAGGAAATGATGCCGGAAAGCTCCTTAGGATGAGGGATCTTGTGTAGTGTGTGCCACAAGAGTAGGCCTTAGTGTGCATTCGACCCATAGTCTGGGCCGTGGGGTGAGCCACCTATCTGGCCAATAGGTGTAGTGAGACTTGTCTAGCATGTAGGTGTTCCACCACTTGAATTTTAATGAAACTTGGTTGTGTTTGATTCTTGTCTGTGTGACTTGAGTCTTGTCCACGTGATGATCATTTCCTTTCCAAATTTGTGTCTAGTGGATGATTCTTCTTTAGATTGCGACTTCATTGTTACAAATGTTTCAGAGCAGAGTTGAACTGAGATGAATGAAAGAGATCAAAGGAAGCAAAGATCTTTGATGCAGAAAGAAATTCCTTCCTGGCTGAGAGGGAATGTTAAAATTTGGCAGCTCACGGATGAATTTCTCGTAGAAGAAATCATATCTTTCAGTTTTGTTTGAACCGCCTATAATAAAATTTCATTTCTGACAATTCTAATATGGCTTTCCAAAAACAGTGAGTCACATCTCAATTTGGAAGTGACTTTCCAAAAATAGAAAGTCATGTCTAAATGATCAAGGATGATCTTGACATATGGAATCCACTTTAAAATAAAATCAATCATGATTATACAAGTCAAGAACTAATATTTTTATCTTTACTAGTAATATTGTTATTATGATACTATTTTTTTTTATAAAATAGTCTAAAGTCATTCACATTTAATGGATTAATACAAACGAATTCTCATGGAGTAAGTAAATTAAATTGGGAATCTCGTACTTGGCAAATCAAACATCTCCCATAGAATAAAATAGTAACTCCACACTTAAGAGAATGTAACTCTCCCTCACTAATTCAATGTATGACAAAAATGTAACTCCTCATTAAATGTATGTGTAACTCCCTTATTCAATTCGATTTGTAACTCAAACCAAATATTCTTTCATGTATAAGTGTAACTCTGTCTCTCCATAATTCGAATTGTATCTCCTAAAGACAAGTGTGCCTCTCTCTCTATTTTTGGGATGAATTACACTTCTCCTCAAGGCAAGTGTGCCTCTCTCTCTTTTCCTGGGATGAATTACACTTCTCAAATAACTCCACCCTTATGGAATTCGATTCTCCTATTATTGGCTCAAGGCATGAATTCATTTTGTAACTCCTCTCTTTTCTCATCTACTTAAGTAAGAGCAAGTGAGAGTTGAGAGGAGCATGTTCATTGTGAAAAAGAAGAGCAAATGTCAAGTGTGTTCAAGAGAAGTGTGAAAACTAGTGAAGAGCAAGGGCAAGGGAAGAGCTGGAGCAAGTGTGAAGGACATGATCTGATCAAGAGAATGAAGAGATCTTCAAGCAAAGAGCAAGTGCACTTCAACTACAAGTTGATCAGACATTCATTCTCATTCTCTTTCTCTCTCTCTCTCTGTACTTTGCTGAACAATTGAAGAAATCTAATAGAAGAAGAATCATTTTTTTCCCCCCCTTTAGGGGTTTTGCCATGGTTATTGGACCAAAATCTCAGTGTCTCATATTTGTGCTTGACTGTCTTCATATGATCCTTAAGTTTATGTTCTATTTACAATTGTTGATCTGAAAAGTTTTGAAGAAGAAATCTACATTCTAAATAATTGCAATAGCATAGAATATTTAGTTTTTTGCGAAGTACGTTCATTTTTTGGAAAGTACATTCAACTTTCTGCAAAGTACATTAAGTTCCATTTAGTTTTCTGCAAAGTACATTCAATTTTCTGCATATAACTTTAGAGTTTCTGCATTTTTTTTTAAATTTCTGTATAGAACTTTCAAATTTAACACAAATGACCTAGTAGGTCAATGGGGCTAGAAAGGAGTAAGTCAACCTAATTATATGTTTGGTTCAGAACAATTGCATGAATCAATTGTGGGCACTGATTACTCCCATTGCATACTACTTATGACTAAAAAATGGGACGGTAGTGGGTGAAACAAACATTTTTGACATGGCCTGTATACACTGCTATATACAATCGCATTATAACTGCAACCAGGCAGAGGACTGAATCTGAGAGTGCCCAAGTAATTAAGAATACTGATAATGCACTGCAGATGGTTGAACTGAAATGAAAGTATGTACTTAGAGCATGAAGAATGTACAACCCATTTAAAACTTATAAAATTGATTCTATTCTGTTGATGGAGTGGGTGGTGCCCTATTATCCTCCAAGTGGATGGGTGCATGATGCTGTGATCATGCACTTCTTTGAGAGGAAATGTTGCTCATGAATCACTACCAGTGAAGCAGAATACTAGGATCTAGCTGATCTTATAAGCTGCTGAACAGTATTGTTCCATTTGCCACATTATAAAGGACTTCATGGGCAGTTTGTGGTGTCAACTTACTTGTTGGATCCTGATGATGGACTGGAGTATTTTGGGTCAAGTAAGCCGTACTTGTAGTTGTAATTATTAGTTCGCTAGACAGATGGAGCTATTATGCATTTGCAATGGGTATTTGCAGGTGCCATGCTCGCATAAAGTAATAGTCCATCATGACAGGTGCAATATATATTGTATAAGATGGTTGACATGTCCCCACAAGAGGGGCATTATACTATAGTGTTAACACAAAAAAATGATTTTGATTACCATACCTCTTATTCTGTATATTATGCACTTGTCCAAATTATTAAAATAAAAAAATAATTCAGGATCACTTAGAGAGGGATATTGTACAGGATTCAGTCTTGCAGTTTTCTGCAATATTGTTGCATATTATTTCCTTGGCATATGTTAATGGTGTTATGCTAGTAATAGTGACCATAATTTCAATTCCTTTTGTTATGGTCTTCTTAAATGTTCTGTTTTGATGGCTTTATTGGTTGCTTCTTTGCATGGGTTATTGCTTGTTTTCCTATCAGTAAAATGTGCTGTGCTAACTTATTTTCTATTGTTATAGGGATAAATAATGGCACTAATTTCCCAAATCTATGTTCCATATAGTCGCCATGACATGAATATCCAGTACAAGTTGCAGAGATATGGTACTGGCAAACTGACTGCTAGAAGTTACAATGGCATGGGTTTGGAGCTTAAAGAATTAAAAATTCAGCAACATCACGGGCAACTGTTCCATGGTGGAGGAAAAAGAAAGAATAGTTTATATCAGAATTATATGCATAAAGGAAAGTGCAATCTTCTGGTTGTTGCTGCAAGTCCTCCAACAGAAGATGTTGCAGTAAAGTCGGAACCACTAACAAAAGAAGACCTCGTTGCTTATCTGGCATCAGGATGCAAGCCTAGCGAGAAGTGGAGGTATGTTATTCTTATTCCCTTTGTTCATGAGAGGCCACAACGAATTTTAACTATTCAAATTATCTAAAAGGCAAGATGTAGCTTAACTTTGTTGTATTTTTCCCAAAGTAAACAGTTCAAGGATGACCATGTTTTAGATTATAGGCGCCTAAAACACATAGGTCTGATATGTGCATTAGTGAGACAGCAAAATAAACTATTTAATAAGAACTGAAATGCAAGAGAAGAATTACTTCCAAGTCCGCAGCTGTACACTCATCATGTACTCTCTCTCTCTCTCTCTATATATATATATATATATGACTGAAAATTGGTAGGTGGAGGTAGGTAAAGGGTTAGGAAAAGGTAGGTGAGGAGAAGGTGAGATTTACAATTTTCTTATAGAGTAGGAATTACAAATACAAACATGTATTTTTCACTGAACTTATCCTCTTTTCACCTAAGTAATTCTCATTATGGTCCAAAAGATTCTTAGCTAGGAGTGAGAAAACACGAGGATGCAACTGCAATCCTTTCCAATACGTTGCCCTATATTTGAAATTGAATGAGGATGCTATCCTCGAAGAGATGATCACTGTCCATGCTCATTTGGTAATAAAGTCATTATTAGAAAAGCAAAGATAGGGGAGTTATATAAGAGTAAATTTATTATTCATTATTGAAGTAGTTATTCAAACAATATGAGACTTTAGTGCATCCCTTTATTTATGATTTAGGTAGTTGCTCCACCTAATCATCCCTAAACTCTAATAATAACACTTATCAATAAACTAATAGGTCACTTAGCACATGTGACCTTTATTATTAGCCACACTATTATATTAGAATTTAGGACTCCTAATAGATATTATTGAGTGTTACTTATCCTAACACCCCACTTTTAACACAGGATACTACTTTTTAGAAAACAATATTTTTGAAAATAACTAGATTCAACAACTAAAACATGATTACAAAACTGATATAAGATTTTTGTTTGGTATTAGCAATGCAATGTGGCTTCAATTCTGGGACTTTCTTGTTGCTCTGGAATAAACTTCTCCTTTAAAGGAGACTTCCATCTGATTCTACTAGACAGTCTCTCACTCCCAGACCACCATAACCTTCTTTCTTTGAATGTAGAGTCTAATTGGATTCCCCTCACTAATCATTTAAGTGGGCATCCTTCCCAATTACACTTTGTCTGGAAGTTGAGTTGCTGATCAAAACAAAAAGTCATCATCATCAGATTCATCAACATTTTCGTTTTTTTGAATTTTATACCATGTTGTAACTCCCTTTATTTTTACTGTAGCCTTGAGTACATCGACACATTCAGATTTTAGAATATGAGGTACAATGGCATATTTTTCCACAGCAGTAACACTTTTTGGCATTTGCCTTTGCTGCTGCTGCTTCCAGTTTTACCATCCTTAGTACTGTTGCATTTATTGAAAAGGGCTTTTTCTCCAACCTTCTCTTCATCTACCCACTTTTCTTCAGCTTTGAGGGTTGAGATCATGGATTCTAAAGATTGTGAGTGGATTTAAGTGGCCTTCATTATGCTTCTTAGTTCTGTTTCCTTCATTGAAAAGGGTTTTATTTCCAACCTCTATTTCACCCACTCACTTTTCTTCAGCCATGAGGGTTGATATTATGGCTTGTAAAGATTGTGAGGGATTTTGATTTATTCTGAGCTTGATGTCGCTATAATTTGTAGTTAGAGTGTTTAAAAAGACTGCATTGTTATTCTTCCTCATCTTGATGCCACTTTCAACCAAGTGCTGCATAAGTGCTTATAAGGTATTTATGTTGCTGGACATGGTTTCCCCACGAGCCATTTTTAATCTGTGAATTTGTCTTTTCAGTATAAATTTGCATTTTGGGCATTTGAGCTAAATAACTTATTTAACTCTCTCCAATTTTTTTGTAGCTTTTAGCCAGCACTATATGGTGGCTTTCAAGATATTTATGTAGTTGGAGTTGTTGGACATGGTTTCTTCATAATCCACTTTTAATCTCCAAAATTGTCTTCTCAATGGAAATTTACATTTTGGGCTTGTTACCCACCTAAATGGGTAACCACAGGAGAAGAGTTTTCTCTTATTCGTCCATCTTGCCAGCAAGCAGCCCTATGATGATCTACAAATAGTTATGTCTCAGAATTCTCCGTGCATGCCCTGATCAGTGCTTTCTATCATCTAGCTTACATATTGAAGGAAGGTGGGTCATCTATTATAAGGTACACTAACCATTTCTGTTATCATGTGCTTTCATTTAGTGTTAAGGGCATTTTAGTATGAATCACAGGTTTAGTTTGATGATTGACCGTTCTTAATTGTATCCTTGTTCGCACACTTCATCTTGGTGGTTATCCATTGCTCCTAGCCTAGTGTAACCTTCCTTGAGGCCTTCTCTTTCCACTCTCTAGGAGGGCCATGAATAGGAGGCATTGATTGATGTAACATGTCAAAGGTAATCCATACTCATCATCTTCCATTTGTACCTTGTATTTGTTGTTCCCTGAGATGTTCCTGGCGGCTAAGGAACTATGCCAAGGCATTTGCAAACCAACTTTTGACCACAAGCTAACCCTTCGGCCAGAGGGGGCTCCCTCAACTATTGATAGCCACTAACTACTTAGTGTCACGAAGCAATTGTCTGCAACTTTAAGCACATAAGGCCATATTTAGAGTGGAATAAATAGATAATAAACGAAGTTGAGCACATAGATGGAAGGAGACTGGAATTTAAAATTTGTAAATCTTTGAGATCGGAGGCCTGTCCATTGGGTATGGAGTCTCAAAGAGAAGAGCACGAATCTTATAATGTAATGTCCCCAATTTTGGATTACCTTGTGATGTGGTTAGGAGGGATTTCCAGAGCTTGTGTTAGCGCTGTTGTAGGAGCGGGATTACTCCATTGGTGGGCTTGGAGAGTTTTAGAGGAGTTTTATGGGTTCGACTAGGATCTCTTACCATATTTCATCATTAGGATCAGTTTTGCATGGTTCGCTCTTGGTTCCGTTGCATTCTGGCAATTCCCGTAAAACAGGGTTATTAACAGACATATTTTAATTATTTATGTTTAGGGTGCTATTTGGGGTTGATTATTTGGAGGAACACCTTAGTGTAATAGCTCATTGGAATCAGGGTGAAAAAATCTATGGGGCAGGATGACGAAAAGGGGCTTTGGTGGAATACGAAAGACCACAAATACATCACCTACAAGAGAAACTACCAAGTTAGACTCCAAAGCATGATTTTGGCCAGCTGTGGGTCTAAATCAAGGTGATACCAAGAAGAAAATTCCAGGATCATGTTGAAATTCTGATGTTCTATGCTATAACAATCACTTATTACAAAACTTTTTTATGCTGTAATATTGGATAAGCAATTGTAGATAGAACATAAATCAAATGCACAATAGAAGACAACCAAGAACAAAATGAGACAAAGAATTTAGGTCTAATGACCAGGGAAAACCCACAAGGGGAAAAACCCAACCAGATTCTTCTTCTATTAGAAATCACTTGTTCAGCAGAGATACAAAGTACAATGAGAGATCAAGAGAATGAGTAAGTCCACCCAAATTTGAATAAGTTGTAGCATGAAAGTCATTGGTAGCAGCAACAGATACACACACAGAATCAATCTCACCTTCAACTGAATCAACACTGAACACTAAAGCACTGAATCAACCTTGGCTCACCAAGTTTTGCTCTTACTCTCGAAGTCTCTCTCTCACAATCTTCTTCAACTCTCTCTCTAACAATCTTCTTCAACTCTCTCCAACTCTCTCTCAAGTACAAATTCTTCTTTCACAATGCACAAGTAGTGAGGGGAGAAAGAATGAGGCACATATATATAGGAGGAGCAACGAATCCATGCCAAGAGGGAGAGTGACGTATGCCCATTTAAGAAATGTAACTCATGCCATTACGAAGGTGTGCATGCCTTTGTAATTTATGCCATTAAGAAGGAGAGTGTAACATATGCATTAAAGAGTGTGTAAGAGGAATCTTTCATGACATGCTTTAATGAGAGTGTAAGAGAGTGTAAGAGGAATCTTTTGTGACGAGCTTTTCTTGAGTGTAGGAGCATTAATGAGAGTGTAAGAGGAATATGCCATGCCAATAATGAGAGTGTAAGAGAACATTATTGAGAGACATGATTGAGTGGCTTGATTTTTTTTAATAATAATATAATAGTATCATAATAATAATAATAATAATAATAATGATATTCATGATTAAGTCGAAATTGAACTATTAGTATTGATTGATGATCAAAATGGATTTCCATCAACAATACTTGATTACTGATTGATGCAAGGTGATTTACTATTTTTGGAAAGTCATACTTGAGACTTTCTATTTTTAAACTTTTTATTTTTTAGAAATTCATCCATGAGCTGCCAAATTTTCAACAGATTAGAGTCAAAGGGGAAAGTTGAAGGGGTTAATTGAAAAATGACTCAGAGTCAGTTGCTACAAGAAGAATTCACTGAAGTCCTTCAAAAATTTGAGGAATATAATGGAAAATTCACAAAGATGATACAACAAATTGGAGCATGGACGACAAAGAAAAAAGGAAGTTGCAGATCTGTAGATGATGAAGATAAAAAGAGCGTAACTACTGAACAAAATCCTATTGTCAACGCTGTGAGTGCAGGAGAAACAATGATTAAATGTGAGGACTATGTTCAAACCTCTCGGGACAACTTGAAAGAAGTCATACCTGTTGACGATGAAGCGAACCCAAATTCACTCCAGCAGGTTGGTACAAGGGTTTAGGATGAAGAAGAATCAGGTAATGATGCATATTTCCTATCATCATTTAATGAGATTGTTGAGGAAAATCACAAGGCTACAACAATTGATGATGATTCCTAAGAGTTGTGCAAAGATAATAACACACAGGTAGTCAACTGTGTGAATTCAGATCCATTAGATGATTTATTTTATGAAGAAGATGTTGCTCATACATTTACTTATGCCCATAATTTGGAAAACCAATTGAAGGTAAGCGCCGACCAGATTATGGCAACCTAAAGGCATTATGATGATACACAAGCATTGGTGGCAGATTATTGTTGGAGAAGTGCAGTGACACATGACAGTTTGGGAGGAGAGCCTTCACTTGCAAATTTTTAGACTCTTAGAAAGGCATTGGTAGAGATGAAATCTAACTACCTACACCTCCTTTCAGACAGAGATCACCTACTAATGCTTGTTGAGATATATCATGATGCACTGGTAGGGAAAGAGGAGGAAGTTGCCAGGTTTAGACATGAGCTACCAGATGGTCCTTCAAGAATCAGAATTGCAAGCTGAGTAGCTTTGTATGGAGTTGAGTTGTGTACATTCTTCTATGGTGACCATCAAACAAGAGGGTGTTAGGGCACTTATGATTTGATTGAGGAGCCCTCTGTGATATTCGAACATGAGGACAACTAGATGAACAAGTGCGAGTGGAGAGGTATGTCCCAAAGGTTTTTGACTACGCATCCATGGGTTGTGGAGACAGGTCTATTTTAGATGAGGATACACCCATCAGGGATCCAACTTCAGTTGACATGAGTGGAGTGGATACTAGAAGCCTAAGTTGGCATTGGGATCCAGGTGGGGCTTTCCATCATATACCGGAGGTGCTGGATGACTACAATAGTGATAGGTTGGTTAACCTAGTGACCGAGTGCACACATTCCTTCACACTTCCATCAGAGTTCTAGTCAAAACAGTGGTGAGTTGGTATGATAGGGGAGTTTGCCAGCTTCGGTAGATGTCTTGGCGCATCGTCTGTGTATGGGGTTACAGGGTGGTCATCATGCCTTGACAAGAGTTATTAAGATGGGATGGCAATGGTATGCCGCCAGGAAGGGTGTTCTATGGAGACAATATTCTTCTATTGATGTACCAGGCACAAGGGCCAACAAGGATGAACACAATAATGACACACCCATTGGCATGTGGGGAGCTATGTTGCTGAGATTTTTTAGGGCAGGTTAGGAGGGGTGATTCGCATCACATTGGATTCATTAGTGGGGTGATAGATACATTGATATATGCAGAATACAAGACGATACAGGGTGGTATATCAACAAGCAGTGGTATCCAGTGTTGTATAGAGATATGCCGCGGTGTGCATGGGTATGCAAAGGAGCATAGAGATGCATGGTTGTATACAGTGGTGTACAGTGCTACACAACGGGATCTTGGAGCATTAGTTCCAAGGAGACTGACTAATTAGGACGTCAGGCATACCATTGGGTCTGGCTTACCCAGGATTGATGAGTGTACGAATGAGCGTTATGGAACATTGAATTTCTCAAAAATTGATCTTTGATTGGAACATCACCTAATTAGAGTCGGAGAGCAGGATACTCGCACGACTACCCTTGGTTATCCGTATGACTTCCTGATCATGCCCTTGGGATTGGCCCACACATCTATCACTTTCCAATCTTGCATACTATTGTAGAGGCTTATGTTGTTGTTCTTTGATTCTCTCATCACATATAGCAGGACACATGGGGGTCACTTGAGATAGTTGGATGAGACACAATGCATCGTGGGTAGGAGAGCGATTTCCTGTTTGAGGCATATGGTTGGTACACGAGTTGATAGATACATGATTAGGGATGGTGTGACCTATTGCAGAGGCTGTTGAAGAAGTAACTAGGTTTGGTCTTCATTTGTTGTACTGGGTCATGACTTGATGATGTACTTGTCTACGAAAAATGTGATTATTGATGTACTTCTCAAAAAGAAAAAGAAAATAAATTATTTGTAAAAGAAAAATATTATTATTGTAAATGGGTTTCTTGCCCATCTTGTTGTGGTCCTAGGTCAAAGCACCCATTGAGTGCTCTAGGGGTCTTGTTGACAAGTCAAAGGGTCAAGGTCATGATGTACTAGCCCTTGGAGGGCTCATGTAACAAGAAAGAAAAATTATTAATGTATTTTGTGAAGTCTAGAAGCCTCCTAGTGGTAAGTCAGCCAACCAGCATCAAGTTGGCCTAGAGAGGCTAATTCGCTCACCTAAGAAGCCTATAAAAGGAGGAGCCTCTTCTCATTTGTGAGATACACTCAAGCAATTTATCTTCTCTGATCCAACGAAAAGGAAGAGAGGCAATCTGATCCAACAAAGGCATAAGAGGAGCAAAATTTTTGTGGAGAAAAGGAAGAAGGTAGATTTGTGTCTCTTTGGCTCACACGTGCGAGTTCCTTGGAGGAACTAGGGTTTCTGCAAGAAATATTTTGCAGAGTTTTTGATTGGGTTTCTAGCTGGCTTACCACTTGGGTTTTGGCTTGGTCTTGGTCTTGGAAGTCTTCATTGGATAGATTCTATAAGAAGAGAGAATTTTTGGGTTTTCCCCTCTTGGGGTTTTGCCCTGGCTTGGAGCCTATTTCTAGTGTCTTTGTTTGCATTGTGACCTTCTTTATTGGCATTGTCTTGATGACAATAAACACAACATACTAATAATGATGATGGACTAATCTATGTCACAAGAAATGTCAATGTAATAAGAGAAAACAAATAAAGAAACCTTAATTATGTTTGTCTTAGTTTTCTCAACAGAGGCAACATATGTTCCACCCCTAAGTACACACTTGGGGAGATGATCAGGAAGGAGCTGCATGACACACCTTCGATCGGACACTCTGAGGCATTGTACGAGAATGAGGCACAATGGATGGTAGAGCTCTTTTATAGGAGGGCGTGTTGGCTCCAGGACGTATTTGGGTACACCATCAAGAGACGGGATACCAAAGTCTGTTGTGTGATCTAGCAGGAGTAGGGTAGTTTATCATGCATCAGATTGATTCCTGATACATGGTATCCATCGATTGGTTGCATGCAGGGATCAAAGGTGAGGCACGAGTGGGCTTCGACAGTTAGCAGTACTTCACTGCAACACTCAATTATGACCAGAGTGGCACAAAGGAAACATGGTAGTTTCTTTTTCAGATTAGCATGGGACCCTGGCATTATAGGGCTTGACAACTCAACTACCATTATGGATGAGATGGTCTTTACAACGGAGTATCACTCAAATCTTCCATTAGAATTCAGTGTTGTAGAGAATGTTTCATTTCTCAATGATTCGTTGATGTTATGGGGTGCCTCACTAGTATGGTAGTATGATCAGCAGGAGGAGGTCGTGGTTAGCTTAGGCGAACAAGGATACTTTTTTTTATGGGTTGGACTATACCTTAAGGAGTTCACTCTTGAGGTACACGAGATTGGTTTCCTAGTAGGGCAGTCTCTCGAGGAGTTGATCAAGGTTTTCCATTATCGAGATGCTCTACTTATTGGTGGTGTGCAAAGGACCTCTATTGCATATACCTTATTGGACAGAGAGTGATGCGAGGGATGCTTCACATTGATTAGGATGGTTTGGGACCCCATATCGAGGGATTCAATCATGATGGGGCAGTACAACGACATGGAGCAGCTTAGCGGTATAATTGGGACCTTGGTGTTAGTTTCAGTTTGGATCAACTAGTGGAGCGACAACTTGTGATGGCGTTGCTCGAGGAAAAGCAGTTTTGGGGAGGGAGGATTGTAATGTCCCCAATTTTGGATTACCTTGTGATGTGGTTAGGAGGGATTTTTAGAGCTTGTGTTAGCCCAGTCATAGGAGCGGGATTACTCCATTGGTGGGCCCGGAGGGTTTTAGAGTTTTATGGGTCCCACTGGGATTGCTTACCATATTTCATCATCAAGATCAGTTCCGCACGGCTTGCTCTTGGTTCTGTTGCATTTCGACTATTCCCGTAAAACGAGGTTATTAACAGGGATATTTTAATCAATGTTTTTAAAACCGGAACCGGTGATCGAACAGGTCCACCTAATGAACCGGTTTACCGACCGGAACCGGTCGAACCGGGATTGGTTAGGTCTAAACGAACCGGTTTTAGAAAAATACATTAAATAATTAATTTTTAATGAAACAAAACTATTTTTAAGATTTAAAACCATGATTCCAAGCCAATAGAGACAAAATATGCAAAGTTTGCTCATTTATATACCATGTAAAGGTGAATATATCAAAATGGCACCGAGTGCAATACATATCATCGACAAAATAGTAAAATACATAAGCAATGACTCAAATAAACAATTTGTTTGGTTTGCAATTTTATTGCCATAAAAAAGCCCTTTATCTTGCATTGAATCACCACGATGAAAAGATATGGTTGTTCATTAATAATGAAAAATGGCTCACCTGCCTCCACCATGTTTGGCTGTCTGAGATCATCAAAGATAGACCCTACAATGCTTTCTCTGTGCTTCATGAGATGGTCTTTGACACTAATTGGAATTGGAGTAATTGAGTATGCAAATTAGACATTTCTCTATTAAACTCTCAATATCCATGTCAGGGATTGGATCTCCACAAACAAACCAGTAATACGAATGCCATCTATGCCTTTCAAATTTGTACACATCATGTAAACTAAACCTCAAATCCACCTTTATATATGGACAAGTGGGTCAACACATTTTTCTTTCAAGCTCTTCATGGTCTCAAGTTAAACTGCTTCTAGTTATATGGACAGGTCGGCTTAGATTTAAAACTCTATTTTAAATCAATTTAATCTAAAGTCTATATGTCTTCTCAAACATTCCCGCATCTTGTCTTAGGTCAGCCCTTAAACACGAAAGAAGGCTGGGAATATATATATATATATATATATATATATATACCATAACCACAAAAATGTTCCAAAATCATGCCCCCTCTGTAATTCTGCTACTAGGAACATGACTGAGCATACGATATCTATACAAGGGTTGATTATTCCTTTTCCTTCAATATTGAGCTTACCTTTTACTGTAACCAAAGTGTGAGCAATAAGAGATGAGGTGTTCCCTTAGACAGGCTCAAAGTATTCTTTGTTACGTGCTTAAAGGTGACTGCGACCATTGTTTCTAGTCTTTTGGCTGCTAGGCCCAGGGATGATCCAGGCATGAAATCAGGTTCAACCAGTATTCTTTCTAAACTAGAGAACACATTCTGCTGGAGCGCTCTTTCTGTTGATACATTTTGCTACTTGACTGTTGTTACATGTTTACTGGAGATTATTTCTAGTCTTTTGGCTGCTTGGCCGAAGGATGATCTAGGGATGAAATCAGGTTCAAGCAAAATTCATTTATAATCTGAAAAGAAACATTGTACTGGAGTGTTCTTTTTGTTGATACATTTCCTACTTGAATTTTGTTACATGATTCTTGGAGATATACTTCACTACTGGAAACAATGTTAAATTTGCAGGTTGTCTGAGATGTTGAAATAGGACTAGACACAGTGCACTTACAACCTTTAAATTGTGAATTCTCCAAACTTACCATCCTCAATCGGTTGGAATTCAATGTGCCCTACAGGTTGCCAATACCATAGTGGAACAATGGACATGAAATCAGTACACTGTCTATGTTTTGTACAGTCCAACATGCCTTAAAAAAACTTGTAATGAAGAATCCCCTGCTACCGAGTAACGTAACCATAATGCAAATTTCAACCATAGAGTGACACAATTTTAGTTTCCATAGCAAACTTTCTTCACACCACATGCCTTCACCTTGGTCAAGGATCTTCTTGTTAGTAAAATCTGTACTAGGTAGAATGACTGATAGCTGTGCTACATCTCAGAATGCCATGTATTAAGTTACAATAAAAGAAGTGTCAAAATCCTCATCCTCTTGGCCGTCATGCTCTTCATTACATGAGGGAACGATAACACCTAAAAGGTTTTCATCTTCAGGGTTCTTCTACAAAATATACCCTCTCCAAATCATCAAAAGAATCATTACTAAATTCAGAAACTTGGAAGGGAATATGACTTACCAAACCCTTGCCTCCATGCAAGTGTATCTTATCATCACAATGTGCTTCATTTGAGACATGATGACATGCACACTATTTAATAGAAACATGGGGTGCTACAACAAGCCCTTCGTCACACTTTTCTTCCTTGGATCTGAAATCTCATGCATATATGGTTCAAGTGATGAGAGAGAATGTTGGTCATCCTCATACAATTCATTTCCAAGATTCCAATCATGTTAGAGATAGGATCCCCATAAACAAACCAACAATACAAATGGTGGATGCTGACATGGCAGGTAACCGGCCGGTTTAGGACTGAACAGGCTGGTTTGACTACAAACCGGTCGGCTTCGTCCTAAACCAGCCAGTTAGGACCGGTTAGGGCCAAAACTTCGCCACGTTGCCTTCTTGACCGGGTTTTTCGGCCGGTTCCAACTGCTGGCCTTGCTGACCGGCCAGTTAGACCGGTAACCGGTTAGTTAGGCCGGTTTTAAAAACACTGATTTTAATATCTACACTTAAGGTGCTATTTGGGGCTAATTACTAGGAGGAACACCTTAGTGTAATATCTTGTTGGAATCGGGGCGAAAAATCTACAAGGCAAGATGATGAAACGGGGCTTTGAGTGGCTGGTGTGATCATGGAGGCAAATTTAGAAATTTTCGGGGTTAAAAGTGGCTTTAATTAGTGAATAAAGTCACGTTATTAAATAAAGGAAGGAAAAATGCTTTTATTAGTTAATTGGAGGGAAAAGGTAAAAAGGGTGGCAAAAGAGTCAAGTGAGTTATAAAAAAGGGGAAATTAAAGGGTCTCTCCTCATTCTTCTATTTGCCCATTTGAGAAAAAGAAATTTAGAGAGCCGTTGAGGAAGAGTAGGGTTTTTGGAAACCTTGATTGCTGGTTGCTAGTTTTGGTGTTGAAACCATACACCCTCACTATTTTGAGAGCGAGATCACTCAGTTTTTGCCATTGTGCTTCAAAGGAGAAAATATGGCAGAGCTGAAGTAAGACTTCAAGGTGTTATTAGTTGATTTTAAGCTCTGATCTCGTGTATTTCTTAAATCTTCTTTTAGGCCGAGAGCAAGGGGATGAGTTGTTTATTTTTCTTTGGCATTTCAAAATTAGGTCTATGTCTAAAACATGATCACAAACACACTAAAATGCCACAACACCAAGCACTTTGCATAGCAGAAAATGTACAACAATGAATCAATGAAGTACACAAAATTTTTGCCAACCCAAAACTTGTTTGTATTACAACTTTAATACAACAAACATAGAGTTCCCATACCAGGGATCATGGCTCTTACAATTAGCCTTAATACAAGGAAAACTAGGGCTTGATGTCAACAACACATGACCATCAATCTGCCCTTGAACAAGAACAACTTGACTTGCTGAAGAAGCACTTACACCAGCCCTTTCAGTCCACTTGCCTTGAACACCTGGCAGGTCCTTTGCCACCTCTACTTGTAGAGAGTACTGCTGCTCCAATGCCTCTGCCTCTGCTGCTCACAAGGAAGTCTGCACCTTCAGATTCTCTTGCACGATCAATTCAACAATCTGCCTTCTATCAGTCCACTTGCTGCTCCAAGATGACTGAACATAAGATCTTCTCAAACTTCCTCCTAAACTTCCTCCTAACATTGCTTGATCACTTCGACTAGCACTGTACATAGGCTTCAAATATGTCTGCCCTCTAACAATGACAAGGCTCCTCCAATATCACTGTACTGAGCATTGTCCTTTGGGTTGAGTTCCCTAGAGGAGGGCTGAGTTTCTTCTACATTTAGCTGGTCAAGTTCTATTGGGAAAGGGGGCCATGTTATTTGTGGGTTTGCCGGCTGAGGGAGAGAGTTTTCTCACTGTAAAAAGGAGGCCGAGTATGTTGTCTTAAGAAGGGATGAGTCACATCAATCTTCAAGGCCGAGTTTACCGGATTTCAAAGGGCTGAGCTCTATTCTCTTTGCAGAGACCGAGCTGCTACCATTCAGATGTGGGGATCCCATTGTGAGTGCATACATGTGTGCTGGAGATATCAGTCAAGGTTAGAAAGGAGTATGTCTGGAGGTTGGATATGATTTCCTCCATATTCTCTGTGGCACGTGAGAACAATTTGCAAAGGCGACTTCTGCCATTAGTTCCATAGTTCATGGGTCCGTTCTGGGCATATTTGCTAAACCAATGCCTTTGTTTTGGGTGTCACTCATCATCAACAAAGGACTGATATTCTGGGTCTGTATTGCTGAAGTTCACTCTAGGTTCCTAATAATTTCTGAACATTGTGTCATTCATTGATAGGTTGAATGTAAGGCTGTCTAATCTCAGATTTGTGGCTGTTATAATCATGTTTATGTGGACTGATATATTTCTGGGTATATTAATGGTACCATACCTTTGATTTAGAATGTTTATTTGGCACTATATATGCTATTTCTAATGAGAAATGTGAAGAAAGCACCTACAACAAATTGCATACCAACTGTTTGTTAAAATACTGCAGTGACCCAAATAAACTCAGAAATTTCGTGGGATTTTCAATTTATTCCTGAAAGGGAATCTTAAATATAAGTGGAAGGTAGAAGAAAATGAGAAAAAAATTTAATCTCAGTCTAACAAGGAGTAAGGAAATCTCTGTCCGCTAGAGATGAAGAAAGATGGTTTTGCAGGGCATTGATTACATTACTTTGATGAGAATCGAGATCCCTTGTGAATAAAGGGATCAAAAGAAAGATGGACTCCCTTGTGGACAAGGGGGTTGAAAATGGATGGATGAAATTATAATGGTGGAAAAATTATATTATTTACAAAGGGTTCAATATATGCTGCTTCTGGGTGCTTGATTTCTTCAAGTTTGAGGCAATTTTGGCAGCATCTCCCCTTTTAAAAGTGCGGACCTGCTAAAAACCAGCAAGCTAATTAGTTCAAAAGTGATGAAAATGAGTTTAAAACAATCAAACAAGGTTAGCATATGAAAGCCCAAAATACCAAGTGGAATTCCTATGATTAGAGCTATGAATTCCTACACTATTTCGCTAAGAAAAGGCCAAGATACTTGCCTTCTTTTCAGCTAAGATGACTACTGTTAGGACAACAGCCTTCTTGAATCTTAGCCCCTTGAAATGCTAGATATATCAAACAAGCTCTTGCAAATATAATCAAGAAGAATGTAGAATTTTGAATGAGAAAGAAGGGAGAGAGGGAGGTCCTTTGAAGCCCTTTGAATTCCTTTGAAAGTCCTTGATCCAAGTCAGAATAATGCTTTCTTCAATGCTAGGAGATGGTTGGTTCAACCGAGAACTTCCCCAACTCCAACCTAGAGGAACCTGTAACACACATTAGATCTTGCAAAAGAGATTAGTAGGATAGGTGTAGTTTGCACAATGAAAAAGTAAACATGCTATTCAACCAAGAAATACATGTAGTACTAATGTCTAGAATGCAAACAAACAAGAAGATAACAAGCACTTCCTATCTTTTCCTTTAGGCAACAATGCCCCTATCAAGTGTTGAAATTTGATTGCAAACTCAAATTTCTGATCATGATAATTACTTGTGATTGATATATATTATATATGTTTCCTTAAAACATTTACTTCATTGAGTTGTCATCAAGAAATTATACCTTCATAAATATAAAGAAAAGAAGTGATCATAGTGCACAAGAAACAAGAGATACTAGAGATTAGGCCAGTGACCAAGGCAAAATCCATAGAGGGAAAACCCAACAATCCTTTCCTTATATAATCTTTGTCAACAAGAGAAATCCAAGTCATAGACAAACCTGTTGAAATTGTAACTAGTGTCGGTCTTCATAATGTAATTTAATTTCATCATCAAAATATTTATTATAGTCATTATTATTATTATTTTATTTTTGGTCAAAGCATGTTCTTCATGCTTATAAAGTCAAAAGAGTCAAAAAGAATGTATTTGAGTCAAGTCCCATTTGGACTTTTGTAAGAAAAGAAAATGTTTTTATTATTATTATTTTTAATTCAAGATTAAAACAAAGACCAAGTCAGGCTATATGGCAGCTATTCGACCCTTCTGGACAACTATATATTAGAGTCAACTCGACCTCTTGGAGTCATTCATTCACTCATCACATATATCATCGATCTCTATTCCAAAACAAGAAGATAAGACAGCCAAAGTCAAAGGAGAGAGAAGGAAGTCAAAGGAGAAAGCGAAGATGAGTTTTTTGCCCAAGTTATGCTCACCTGTGCAAAGTTTCTGTGATTTTCTGAGGCTATTATAGGGCCAAAATTTAGCCTCTACTACAAAGCCAAAATTTTCTATGATTTGACCATATTTTAGAAGGTTTGACTAGCATTGATTTTCATTGACTTTGACTTGATTGGAGGAGACTTGGAGGAGGGTTTACTTGGAATCTTTGTGGCAGTCTTGGTCTTGGTCTTGGGTTTTGGATATCTCATTTTGATATGATTCTGTAAGAGAAGGATTGTTGGGTTTTCCCCCTTGTGGGGTTTTGCCCTAGCTTGGAGCCTAATTTCTAGTGTTCTTTGTCTCTTTATGATCTTTATGCTTTGAAGTTTTGTATATTTGCTTGATGAAGATAACATAAAATTAATAAGAAGACACTAACATTCACAAGTAATTATCAAGAAAGAGGAATCAAGCATTAAACTATCTAGCACTTCATTTCTCAACATGGTATCAGAGTTAAGGTGAAGGAAGGAAGCTTGAAGATCACAATTTGTTGGTAGTTTTGATTAAAGACATCTTTGCAACAACTATCTTTTCTCTCTCTCTCTTAATGGCAAGGGACATGAAGGAAGGTCCCAAGACTCTAAAGAGTCTCTTTGAATCCATCAAAGGATACATCACCAACTTCAGCTCTAAACTATCTCAGGAAATCAAGGATGGAAGTCTCTACTCTGCACTTATAGGTTCATTTGAAGATGAAAACATGTGGGCAATTGATAGTGGAGCCTCAAGGCATATGACAAGTGAACATGGACGTCTCAATACCCTATCTAAAGAAAGCTCTTCTCACAAAGTCGAACTTGGAGATAAAAATAGTTATTCAGTCAAAGGGATTGGATCTACCTCCATAGAGTTGGAATGTGATGGTAACATTCATCTCAACAACATCCTTATGTTCCAGGTTTGAAAAAGAATTTGCTTTCTATTTCTTGTTTAGAAGATAAAGGAGACAGGTAGCATTTATTGATGGCAAAGTAATTGTTTGGGCTAAGTGATCTTGTATAGAAAATGCAAGGACTATTGGGATTCGTGATGGGAGGTTGTATAGACTTCTAACTCCTTCTCCTTAAGCTTTAGTACATTTGGACATCAATCATTGTGAGTTGTGGCATAGAAGATATGGCCACTTGCTTTATAAAATATTGCCATCCTTAAGTCAAATGGTTATAGGTATGCCTCAATTGAAAGAAGAACATGAAGGAGTTTGTAAAGGGGGTGCTCTTGGCAAAAATGTGAAGAAGCCATTTCCTATTAGTGACTCAAGATCCAAAGAAATCTTGGACCTAATCCACTCTGATGTTTGTGGGCCCATATTAGAAAATTCACTTGCTGGTCATTAATACAATGTAACATTTATTAATGATCATTCCATAAAAACTTGGATATATTTCTTGAAGTCTAAAGATGAAATATTTGAAAAGTTCCAAGAGTTCAAAGTAGAAGTGGAGAATATGACATGAAAGAAGATCAAGACCCTGAGATCAGATAATGGAGGTGAATATACTTCTGAAGAACTTGTGGCCTTTTGCAAAGAAGCTGGGATTAAGAGGGAGCTAATAGTCCCTTACAATCCTCAATAAATGGTGTAGCCGAATGGAAGAATTGATCTATTTGAAGAATGTTGAAGAGCCATGTTACATGACCAAGACCTTCCCAAGTTCTTATGGGGAGAAGCCTCTATGACAACAGTCTACATTCAAATTAGAAGTCCTCACAAAATTCTTGACAACATAACCCTGGAAGAAGCATTTACAGGGAAGAAGCCTAATGTTGATCATCTCGAAATTTTTGGATGTCCGGTATACGGTCATATTCCCAAGGACAAGAGGAAGAAATTGGACCCAATAGGTATGAAATGAATCTTGTTGGCTATGGTACCTCATCCAAAGCATATAGAATCTATATCAAGGAACAACGTCATATTGAAATAAGTAGAGATGTCGCATTTAATGAAAGTGTTGCATACAAGAAGCCTAAAGACATTGCCATTGACTCCCATGAAGGACTTACCCTTCCCAGTGAAGAGAGTCCAAGGCAACACAATTCTCTAGAACCTATAATTGATCATCATGAAGAACTAGAAGGACCAAATGAATCTGTACAACCTGTCATCATTCCAGAAACTCAAAAAAGACCATCTTGGTTAAGATCTACTCTACAAGAAGCTGAAGGACACGCAACAACAAAAGGAACATTAAGAGAAAGCAAGAGACCCAAGAGATATTCCGGGTATGCGACATATATGACCAAACACATTAAAGAAGAACCTACCTCTTACAAAAAGGTAGTTAAACATCAAGTATGGAAGAATGCAATATAGAAGAATATCAGTCAATAATGAAGAATGATGTTTGGGAAATCGTTCCTAGATCTAAAGACAAATCAATTGTGATTTCCAAATGGGTGTATAAAATCAAACATGCAACCGATGGAAGTATTGATAAATACAAAGCAAGATTTGTAGCAAGAGGATTCTGATAGCAAAGAGGAGTTGATTATGATGAAACATTTGCCCCTACAGCTAGATACACAACAATTAGATCTCTCATTTGTATTGCAGCGATAGTTTTAAAAACTGGAACAGGTGACTTGACTGGTCCTCCCAATAAACCGGGTTTCAAACCAGAACCGATCAAACTGGGACTGGTCAGATCTCAATGAACCGGTTTTAAAAAAAATGCATTAGATAATTATTATTTAATGAATAAAAACTATTTTTACGATTTAAAACCATGATTCCAAGCCAATAGAGACAAAATATGCAAAGTTTCCTCATCTATATACCATGTAAAGGTGAATTTATCAAAATGGAACAGAGTGCAATACATATCATCGACAAAATACATAAACAATGAGGCTCTAAATGTCTTATAAAGTCCAAAAACAATGCTACAAGCTATGAGGCCATTGGCCTACTACAAGACTACAAGTCTACACATGATGAATCATCAAATTCATCACCACTACTAGACAAAGGATCGTCATCAAGAGGTACATAAACATCATCTGGTTCTGAGTCTGAGGATGCCTCAACCTCATCTGCAACCTTAGTAGTAACACTGCCACCAATGACAATAGAAGTGGACCTAATGGAAGCACGAGTGGGTCAAGCTGCATGACTAGTCAACACACTCCAGGCTCCCAATAAAAGTCACAAAAACTCCAAATGAGATGTGTGAGGTAAATGAGGGGGGGTGAGCTCCTTTTAAAGGCTTGGAGAGGGTGTTTTTGGAAGGAAACAACCCTTACTTTCCCTCCAAAACACCCGGGAAGCTTCGTAAAAGACGCCGTGTGGGTCCGCAACGGCCTTGGCAATGAACTAACTGATTTGGGCCGATTTTTGTGGATTTTTGGTGAAATGGGCCCTTAAACCGGGTTTTTTGTTTGGTTTGACCCCGTCGCCCAATGAACGATCGGTTTCCGGTTCAAGCCAACTGGTTTATAAAACTATGATTGTAGCTTCTATGGGATGGAATATACATCAGATGGAAGTGAAAAATGCTTTCCTTAATGGCACGATTGATGAGGAAGTATACATTGAACAACCTCAAGGATTTGAGGTCCATGGAAAAGAATCCCATGTTTGTAGGTTGAAGAAAGCTCTATATGGCTTGAAACAAGCCCCTAGAGCATGGTATGCCCAAATGGATGCTTATCTAATAAGTCTTGGTTACATCAAAGTTACTGCAAATTAGGATTAACACCCTAAGTCAAGTGCATGGACTTGGATAAAGAATGGTTTGGTGGACAGATATTTCCATGAGGGAAATAATCCTGTGGAGGACATACTCTGGTGATCCTAGGTGGAGTATGTGCCTCAGAGAGGTAGGGTGATGTCCTATGGAATGCCTCCCAACATTGTGCTCTGATCTAGTGGAGAGATAGAGCTTACCTGTCGAGGCCTTGGTAATGTGAAAATGCTAGTTATGATGTTGATGCTTATCAATCTGGATCCTTTATTATATGAATATTTCAAATTGAGAATATCCTGTTGTGTTATTATGAATACCTCCCTAGTTAAGAGGGAGTGTTGAAATTGTAACAAGTGTTAGTGTTCATAATGTAATGTAATTTTATCATCAAAATATTTATTATATTCATTATTATTATTATTTTATTTTTGGTCAAAGCATGTTCTTCATGCTTATTGAGTCAAAAGAGTCAAAAATAATTTATTACGAGTAAAAAAGAAGGTATTTGAGTCAAGTTCTATTTGGACTTTTTCAGAAAATAAAAAGTTTTTTATTTTTAAGTCAAAGAGTCAAACAAAGGCCAAGTTGACCCTCCTTGGATACGCCGGCCTATGTGATAGCAATTCGACCCTTCTGAACAATTATATATAAGAGTCAACTCGACCTCTTGGGGTCATTCATTCACTCATCACATATATCATCGATTTCTGTGGCAAAACAAGAAGATAAGACAATCGAAGTCAAAGAAGAAAGAAGTCAAATGAGAGAGAGAAGACGAATTTTCTGCCCTAGTTCTACTCATACGTGTGAAGTTTCTGTGATTTTCTGAGGCATTTACAGGGCTGAAATTTGGCCTCTACGTTAAGTTCCATTTGGACTTTTGTAAGAAAATAAAAAGTTTTTTATTTATTTTTAAGTCAGAGTCAAACACAGACCAAGTAGGCTCTCCTTGGACAAGTCGACCTATGTGATAGCAATTCGACCTTTTTGGACAACTATATATGAGTCAACTTGACCTCTTGGAGTCATTCATTCACTCATCACATTTATCATCGATTTTTGTGCCAAAACAAGAAGATAAGACAACCGAAGTCAAAGGAGAGAGAGAAGACGAGTTTTCTGCCCTAGTTTTGCTCATATGTGCAAAGCTTTTGTGATCTTCTGAGGCTATTACAGGGACAAAATTCAGCCTCTACTGCAGGGATGAAATTTTATGTGATTTGACCAAATTTTAGAAGGTTTGACCAATGTTGACTTTGACTTGATTGGAGGAGACTTGGAGGAGGTTTGAATTGGAATCTTCGTGGTAGTCTTGGTCTTGGGTCTTGGATATCTCATTTTGATCTAATTCTATAAGAGAAGGATTGTTGGGTTTTCCTCCTTGTGGGGATTTTCCTTGGCTTGGAGCCTAATTTCTTGTGTTCTTTGTCTTGTTATGATCTTTATGCTTTGAAGTTTTGTGTAATTGCTTGATGAAGAGAACATAAAATTAATAAGACAACTAACATTCACAAGTAATTATCAAGAAAAAGGAATCGAGCATTAAACTATCTAGCACTTGGTTTCTCAGCAAAACTAACCATTACACTAAGCAAAACAACCATCCTATGTGAAAATTCCAACTATTGAAGGAACCCCTACTACAAAAAATTTGAATCTACTTCACCTACTTGATTTTTAAATTACATTCTTCAAGTTATTCTTCTGAATACTGAAGCAAATTACTTCTGCAGCCTACACTAATGAAATATTTGATTTCATGCAATAGAGAACAGAGAAAAGAACAAGATACATAGGACAGTGGGACACACATATTTTTGGACACAATAGTCCTCGGAAAAACCCAATGCAGGAAACCGGTGCAGTAGCTCTGAGAGTTTTAATATTATGCAGGAGAAATATTTGAATACAAATCTAGGATGCTCATCTAGCAATCCTTTACAGAGAAAACATTGGTGGAAAATCCGAGTGAGTTTTACCTCACTTCACCTGGTAGAATTCTGGTTGATCTGGCACAAGACTGGCTAACCTCGACTATTTCTGTGTCACCTCTTCTGCGCTCTGCGTCAGCTTTCCCAGCTGTTTCGACAGTTCCTGGCAGTTTTGGCTGTTCCCAACAGTTCTGGCTTCTACCCTCTATGTCAGCTTTCCCCGCTGTTCCGGTAGTTCCCGGCAGTTCTGGCTGTTCCCGACAGTTCCAGCTTCTGCCCTCTGCGTCAACTTTCTCGGCTGTTCTGGCAGTTCCCGACAGTTTCGGCTGTTCCTAACAGTTTTGGTTTTTGCCTTCTGCATCAGCTTTCCTGGTTGTTCCAGCAGTTCCATTATTCCCGACAGTTCCGGCTATTCCCGAGTCCCGACAGTTCCGGTTTCTGCCCTCTATGTCAACTTTCTACATTGTTCCGACAGTTCTCTACAGTTCCTGCTGTTCCCGATAGTTTCGGCTTCTGCCCTCTACGTCAACTTTCCCGACTGTTCCGGCAGTTCTCGACAGTTCCGGTTGTTCTCGACAGTTCCGACTTCTGCCCTCTGCGTCAGCTTTCCCGACTGTTCCGACAGTTCCAGCTTCTGTGTGACAAACAACTTTTTTGCTTTGCTGGCTCTCTCCGCCTCTCTGCCTGTATTCTCCAGAAAGTTCTTCTCCCTCATTCTCACTGCCCCTCTGTTGTAGAATGATCACTTAATTTGAAATCCTTAGCAAACCCTGCCCTAGGAATCGAATTCTTGATCAATTCGTTCTCTCCATGTGTGTTTCCAAATAAACACCAAGCCTCCATTTTATACTTTTCCTGTTGAGTCTTCAACGACCGAGATTAAGTTTGTAATCAATGGCTAAGATTAAAACATGACTTGATCTACCTTCTAGATCATTCTCACCCATATTTTGATTAATACCCATTAATATTTTAATTTTCCTAAGTTTAGACTTAGGAACCCCATTAAAAATATTAATTATTTTAATAAAATACAATTCGAGTGGAATTTCACCAAACGGTTTCTGCGTTCTTTAGAACTCATGTGCCTTAGCCTCTCCACCAATTTTCAAGGCTAGAGCACTTCTGATGCTACCAAAAACTAACATCCTTCAAGTGGCAAGTCCACCCTCCAAGATTCAAGACAAGTATTCTTTAATTCTGCCACATGTCAGTCATAGGATTGTTCACAGGTTTATCCTTAATTAGGGTCAGAAAACCATCTTTTGTTCCAACCACAAAAACTCCATATCAATCTCAGAATCTCGTATAACCATAGGAAGGAGCTTTGAATTGCCATAGAAACCTATCCAGAACTTCGTATGGATATGATGGATGTATACCCCGAACTTCATTTGAAGAAGAGATAAGAGCTTCAAATTCCTTCATGTAAAACCTCGAGAGTAATGATTTGATCTGATCCAAGGAGGAATGCGAGTAGGTCTAATAAATGATCTTCTCTCCAAGTGAACGAGTGCCATTACGCTGAGCCGACTTGTTTTCTTAAAGGTCCGACTTGGCCTACATGAGGAACAAAATACATTTTTAGAAATTCATTTTTTTCATTCTTTTAGCAATATAGATGTTTTTATGGGCATTTTTATTTTGTTTGTAGATTATAGGCATCTTTGAAATATCTGGGAATTTGGCCGACAGCAAAGTAATGTGGATGTTTTTATGGGCATCTTTATCCTGATGGTAGATTATAGGCATCTTTGAAATATCTAGGAATTTGACAGACAACAACAAGGTCTTTGTTGTCCAACAAGGTTTCTTTTGACTCAAATCAAATATTTTTGACTCCAACATGAAGAACATGCTTAACAAACTATAATCAATGACAAACTATACATTATGAAGATTGAACCTAGTTACAATTTCAACATCAAGGCCCAAGTACAATTGTTAAACAATTAAATTGAAAGCACAACAAGTTACCTCAAATGGAGAGCTAGACAAACCACACATGACTACCAAATCACAGACTTCCAAAGCCTTTTTGTATTATTATCAAGATAGAACAATTAAAACGACGTCTCCCAAGCTCTCAAGCTCCCATTATGCCAAGCTATGAGAAGGGGGCTTACATTTATAAGAAATTGGGAGAACATCCCAAAGAGGAAGATAGTTACAAGTGTAAGAGTGACAATCCCAAGGCTCAACGAGCTGCTACAAGTATCCACTAAACTGCTGCATGTGGCAACCAAGAGGGAGCAACGTAAATCTTGAGGGAGCAATGTGGGCAGTGAAGAGACAAGTGGAGATGTGAGGGCTTTTGCAATTTGAACAAATATCCAAGTGATATCCCCAAACAAAGCGAGTTGGTACAAGTGTGGAGTTTGCTGTCAAAAAATATCTGCCATGTGTGTCTGCGTATCTCCTCAAGGGGCATCATATGGCAGTCAAGAGAAACATGTAGCATTAGAGGAGTTTAAGGGGGAGTGAACTCTCCACTTAACTGACACTATCTCCCAGTTAACTTAGCCACCCTAATCATGCAATTTGGTTAGCAATAAAGAGGGGACTCTGCCTGCATGAAAGAAGGAACTCGACACTCATAGACTCGTAGCTAACTCAGCTTAGTGGGCAGTCAACTCGGCCTCCCTTGTGGGCCTTTAGATTAGCCTCCAAGTCATCACTTTAAATCAGTCTTGAGTTCCTTGTTACTCTACATCACTGCTTGTGACTTCTAGTCAACTAAAATCATGTTTCTGGGTTGTCCCCAGTTATTCAATTATTCAATTTTGTTTTTTCTTGTTTTTTTCCTCACTTTTTGGAATAAAAGTGAATTTTGGTGAGGAAAAATCAAATTTTTGTACTCCAAAGTGGGTACTAGGATAATGTTGGTACTTTGAGTATGAATTTTGAGTACTTGCATGCCATACAACATTTTCTAGTGCCAATTTTTGTCTTACATAGAAATTTATTAAAAATTCCCGTTTTGCGGGAAATTTTTAATTATTAAAAATTCCTAGAAATACGTAATACAATTCCATGAGACTTTGGGAAATTCCTAACATGGTAATATACATTGGCCCTAGACTTAGAAAACCACTCAAGGCTCAGTTATTAAGACACACTTCAACTTTGGAGGTTATGGGTGAAAAAACTCAATTATGTGAAAAAACACTCTGGACTAGCTTACTTAGTAACTAGGCCCAAGGGTTTTACATAAGTTCATCATGCTAGTGTCATTTTATACAATTTTGCCACAGGGACACATAATTTGCATAGGGAGAGAAGATAAAAGAGAGAAGAAAGGGGCAAGATTTGCCTTGTTGGACTTCTGAACTCTGAAAATTTGATAGGTGCATTGTACATTGGGCCATGGGGTCATCATTTCTGCTAGGTAGAAGTTAGCAGGTAACAAATAGCAAATGTAAGATTTTTGGTTTACACCATATGTATTAAAAGGTAAATTATTTTTGAAGTCATGAAACGAATCCCTCAAGAGTTGAGTTCATATCAGTATTTCCGTTTACATACAATTGAGGAAATCTTGCACCTTTGGAGCATGATATCTTGTAAACATCCAATTTGTTGTTATACAAATTGAATCCAAGTAGCAAGATCTTGATTCAGTTAGACATAACTTTTTATGCTGATAGGCATGTCTATTTTGGAATAGGGCTTCCATAATTTTAATTAACTATCAATAATTTTTAGGTGGATGGTAGGGATTTAACCTTCATAGAATATTTTTAGTAGTATACAAAAATCAAAGGCCAAGATTTATTTCCAAATTAGTTATGTCTTTTAACTAAATTTATTAATTAAAAAAATGTCCTATGAACAAGTGTCATGAAATGAGATGGTTTTTTGGACAGGTGGTATTCTTAAGCCATAATATTAGCCCATGATATTGTGACAAAGCCTATTTACAGATTAAGAATCTCCAGTATAAAGTAGGAATGAATCTCCATGATTAAGAATCTTGTTACATGTTTTTTTAATATATATAGTTTGACTTATATATTAATTCTTTTTATCATTAATAATAATAATTGCTATTATTTTAAACACTATTATAATTTACTTAATTTTTACTACTTTTTTAATTTTAGCAACTTGAGATGTATGATGAGGTAAGTGTTTTGATACTTACTCTGAATTGATGCCTATTAGCATTTACCAACCATTTAATTTGTATGGCTATGCTAATAAGTATAGTCAATAAGAAGCCCCAAGGGTTTGCTCAATTGGTTTAGTCCCTGTCATTAAAGCACCTTTGTTATTGAAAGGTCACGGGTTCAATTCTCTCGACACTCTCATGTTTAGATAACGTGGTTGAGTCGACAGGAAGTGATCTCGCTGGGTGGATCTGCCTGGTTCAAATATTCCTTGGATATAGCGGTAACCGATCTTCGGGACCCATGATCCACATAGTTAAATTGACGATAAAATATTCCACACAAGCATTTGGAATTTGCATAAGTAGAGTCTTGGTCAATTCTGTAGTGTGCTTTTATACAAATTGAGACACTCGTGCAAATATATATATGAACTGGGATAAAACAGAGATATCATAGTTGCAATTTCAGAGCAACAAGAGTAAAAGCCAAAAAAACCAAGTTTATTCTGGGCCTGTATTTACCCTAGTGGATTACCCCTGCAAATTTGAATGTTGTGGAGGGATCTTTATGGAAGATTTTTTTTCAATAGATAGTTGAAATCATATAAGCCACAAAAGAACGGGGAAAAACTCTTTTTATATAAAGAGAGAGAAACCCTATCTTGGGGTTTATGTTGACTTTAGAGGTAACTCAGGCCCTTGTTACATTCAAATGTAAAAGCATAAATACCTAGGACTAACACATCGGGTTTAGATGTGAAATAACTAATCTTCATAGTATCTAATTGCATAATAAGGATATGTTTAGGTACAAAACAAATGCTAGAGGTTAGCATATGAGAGTCATGTCAATATTTCAACAATAAAGTCATCTATTTTATATTTGGTGGCAAAAAGAGGTATTAGTTTTAACTTTAAACCATGGATCAAGGATGCAATATCTTGAAAGATTTGCTGATGCTGAGCCTTCTTTTCATCTTGAATACATATTTCTGGGCTAAGTAGAAGACATAAACTATATTGTTGACTATCAGTTAAAATATAAAATAAGGCACTTATACTTTGAAAATGTATATTAGGGTATTATGTAAATCTTGGACATCATTATAATATATTAGATTAATTGTGTAATATTCCAAACTAGGAAAATACAACAAATAACAGATGCATGAACTAAACTACAGCAATAAAAATCTGAACAAGAGCACAAATCAGAAAACCCCAAAATCTAGGCAATAATTTTGAGCCATTTTATTAATTATGCATGGAAAATCAAGTACAATAGGATGAAATCCATAGAACCTGGGCTTGCTACAACAAGCAACGCAAAACCCAGGTGAGAATGTGTAGGATCAAGTGTTGGAATTGGCCCAAATCTATAGCCCGAACTTGCCCAGAAACTTTGTTGCTGATTGCTAAATGTAATTGGCCATCCTATTCAAAATAATGCCCAGAATGCCCTAAAATTACAGCTACGAGCTCCTCTCCTCAAACCCGAAAATGCCCAGAAAAGGTTTGGCCTATCTCCAAGCCAAAATTGAACCCACAAAGTGATGCAAATTCCTCGACGAACCAGCAATTCGCCCTGCTATAAGAATGAGGATTTCAGGCCCCAAATATCGCTTGAAAGATTCTGTAAAATTATTTGGAGACTTGTCTCAATAAACCCACAAAAATCCAGAAAAGGTTTGGGCTGAATCCACTGACTCCCGGTGACCCCCTGTCATGTCCCTTCCTAAATCATTTTGGAACAAGATTAATTTTTGTATTACGGGGCCAATTTTGGAGTTAGTGGACCCCATTCGATTTTATTAGGAGATTAGACTAGGAGAAGATTTTTGTTTTGTAGTTAAGTTACACATGGGGGCCACCCTCACTAGGGAATTACACACTCCCTAGTTCGATTTGCATGGAGGGGGTTAACTTTTGCATGATGGTGGTTAAGTGAGGGCCCACGATGGAGGACGAAATGGAGGGAAAAGTGCTCCACGAAAACTATATAGGGAGGGCAACTCTCCTCTTCTCAGGCATCATTGGAGTATATCAATTTCTCTTCGGTTGCCCGAGTTGCTTAGTCGAGTCACTAGCTGTGTAGCACAAGTTCTTCAGGCGAAGAGCTCACCCTTTCTTCGGGGGACTTCGAGTGCCACCTTAGGAAGGTTTTCTTCATTTCTTCAGGAGGAGGATTACATTGTGATTTCCAGCAGTAGCATTTCCTTCTAGGTAGTGCATATTATTGGAGGACGCAGTGGAGAGGAGGCAGAGTTTGTTGGTGGTGCTTAGCAGTGGAGATTTGATGTGAGATTTTTCCAGAGGGGAGGCTAGGGAGGATTGTCAGCATTTGGGAGAGTTTGGGAGTTGATTGAGCTTCTGGCTTGGCAGTGTGACTTTCGCACCACCTGGGCCAGCGTAGAGGTAGTGTGACTTTCGCACTACCTGGGCCAACGCAGAGGCAGTGTTTGGGAGCTCATTTGGTGGGTAGAATATTAGTCCTTGAGGTGAGCTTTGTCGTGGAGGTTAGAGGAGATATTTGGAGTGGTGTTTACTTCCCTTTCAGAGCTTGGAGGACAACTTTGTGGTCACTCCTTGCAGGCCGTATTTCTGGAGCTGTTTGGAGGGCATGGGCCATAAAGGAGGTTGAATTTTGGAGGCTGGATTCAGACCAAACCCTTTCTGGGTTTTTGTGGGTTTTGGCCAAGGAGCTTGTGGCTGAAGTTTCATAATCTTTTGAGCACCAGAGACGAGGTTTCATGCAACTCCTTTCTAGCCAGCAGTTGGAGTTACTGGGAGACAACGCAGAGCATTAGAGGAGCAGTTACTTTCCAGCGTTTAGATTACTGTTTGACACCTGGGTTCTGTCAAGCTTGCCCTTGAGGCAAGCCCAGGTGCATTTTCCACACTATTGTACTTGCTCCTTTCCATTAATAAAATGGCTCAGCTGGTTCTCATTTATGTTGTGTATTGAATAATTGCTTATCATTTAATTTTTCTGTGTAGGAATCATATTTTCTTTTGTATATCACTGTTTGTTTATGTTTGGAACATTACACCCCCAACAAGTGCAAATTGCCCAATTTGGCCAAAAAACGCCTCACAATACTGATACTGTTGAATTAAGCCCAAATCCACCACTGGAAATCTCTCCCAACTCTGGCTAAATTCACCCCTGAAGAATACCTCCAATCTTCGACCCTTATCTCTCTTCAACCTCGTTTCCTCCAGCCCCCACACAACCCTACCTGGAGACCCCTGCGCACTTCCAGAAATGTAGAAGTTCGGCGCCAAGAATTCCCTCAACCTCAACCCTACTAATCACAACAAAGTCTTCGACTAAAATAGGGGAAAACACCCGCAAATCCTCTGGTGTTCTACTCCTCTGTAATTGATCTCCCCACGAGCAATTCGAATCACTTTTCTGCCCTAGAAGAAACACGTACTAGCTGAAATAACCTACAAATATGCCTAATGCAAACTCTGGATTGAGCTCCCAAAATTGCCTCACTAGGGAGACACTCGAAGTTCTCCAAAATGAGGTTGGAATTTCCACTCAAAAATTTCTTGTGCTAAACAACACAGTTGTCTTGGATAAGCAACTCAAGAGAAGTAGTGTTAAATTGTCAAATGATAAAAGATACCAAATGGAGGCCTCCAAGCTCTATTTATAATTGCTGCCCCCCTGCTTACTGCTACTAAGTAGACCATCATGATAATGTAGGACTCTTTCCAACTTGCCATGAAGCTACCCTACTAAGTAGTCGACCTCATGCACTCTAGGAGTAAGCTCCTGAAGATACAACCCAATCCCTGTGAGGATTAAGTCTCTCCCGCATGAGCTTACCCTGATATCCTCTTGCTGACCAACCTGCCATTTTGATGAAGTTCCCCATGCCATCAACGAGTCACTAAATCCCAATGGAAGATTTGAATGACCTTCCCCTGTAGTAGCCAGCTCATCCCTAAGGGTCACTGCGCTATCAAGTATTGTGATGCCGGGGTCCCATGCTAGTCTCAGAAAGGTGCGACCATGCTGTCGTTGCGCCACTCCGATTCTAATATGCTGTCCATTGGGTACACGTTGTATCCTCCTCCCTTGAAATCTGGTGGCGAAATATCGATGAAGGCCAAGCTCATCCTGCCCAGGTATCTCTATGATGTCAATAACTACCCATCCATTTCTAATCCCTGTCCTGAATTGCAACTAGAAAAACCTGCCTCGCCATATAATGGAAGCCTCAGTGATCCCCCATGTGTCAACCCCAAAGTGAGCTAGATCATCCTCTGCTCTGGTCCTGCTCCCCACAAAATGGAGTGGCCTGTCAGCCAACTAAATCCCTAGATCCCATAACTAGATTTTTTGCGGTGTAGTCGCGATGACTACTAAAATCCACCTACCCCACGTCTTTTCTCCCTACATGCAATCGATATATAAGCTCCGCACAACATGAATCAATCTAGTGAATGCAAAACTGCCCTGTGCTTGCCATACCACATCATGGGATCTCCTATCCCGTCTCCTTAAAGTGTAGCCCGATACTGCTTGGAGACTAAATATCCACTTGTAAGAAACGTCAACCACCTGCTGTATATGCTTCTGTCACACCTCGAAGTGCCTCGCCCAAAATGTGTCATGCATCCCCTTAAGTGTGAACTCAAAGGTGGAACATACGCTACCTTCACAACAATCCACGCACTCTCTAAACCTGTATCCGTCAGCTCGTGCCTTGAACCAATGCCACTGCTGGGAAGTCTCTCCCCTAGTGCGCTGAGTCCCATCCAAATATCTTAGGTGAGCTCCCTGCACCCTGTTGCTCATGCCCAGAGTGTCAAAGGGAAACAACCAAATCATTTGTGCCTGCAGGCAATGTAGAAGATGGACATGCATGTGAGTCCCTATGGATACCCTAAAATGTCGCTCATCTACAAGCTCATCGATCCTAGGTGAACTACACCAAAAGATATGCCTGGTGTCCTTGTCCCTAAGTCGCCTTGGAGGCAACACTCCAAGACCTCGCTGTGTAGCACCATACGCCCCTGCATACCACCGAGTATCCCTATACTCCTTGGCATGCCACTATAGACTGCAACCTATCCTTGTACACCACTGGAAACCCCTGCTACTGTTGTACCATCTTGTACCATCTCGTACCCTACCTGTATCACTGTACCAGACACTCCCATGTGTACTCAATGTTAAATGAGTCGCTCCACCTACTCCATAACACAAACCACCACTCTACGACACACCCCCATGCATCTCCATGCCCACCTACGGACCACTGCTCGATGTTGTACGCTCCTACACACCGCTGGATGCCATGGCCGAAAGTTTAAATAGTATGCGTCGACCTTCATCCTACTTGCATCACTACCTCCACCATTGCATCACCACCTCCACCATTGCATCACCGTACCCTCTGATGCATGGATTTTCCCTCCAAATCCTCCCTGAGGGACCAGCGAGGTTAATCTCCCTGTGTACCAGTAGCGATAGCACCACTGCTCTACTCCTTTGTGCCACCTATGCCCCACATAACTGTGGAGAATCCATAGCCCCATACAAGGCACTGTTTGGTGGCCTGCCAATGCCACCTCCTCCGACAATCTCCTGCACGAGTGTGTTGATGATCCTGCAACGTCATGCATAACCAGCATGGCAAGATGACCCATGGAGTCCCCTCACAAATTGACTAGCCATTGGTGCTAACTGAAACTCCCCTAGCGATTGCGTGCGCTTGACCACTGGGTCAACTATGCCACCAATGCCATAGTCAATCTATGTATTGGGTAAATGGTAGGTAGTCCAATTGGGATCCCAATGCCAACTTGGGCCTCTAGTATCCCCGATGCCTGAATACGCTTGCTGACCCTCACTCCAGCCTATGACCAACTCCATATGCCTAGCCCACTCCACCGAGTACAAACTTAGGATCTCTCACCATCCAACCCCAAGGGAAGGATCAAAAGCACGAACTCTCGTACACGGAACTACCCCCATCTTGTGAATGCTGCCCCCTGCGCAACTCATGTCGCCTCATCTCATTGGTCTGGTTGACACATAAAATTTGGTGGGGTCATTCTACATCTCTCTCTGTTCTGTAGAGGTAGCCTAACAATGTTGTAAGCCCCATCTATATAAGCTCGAAGAGAGCTACTGTTTGGAAGTACTGCAACTCTGCTGATGGTCTGTGCATCTACCTTTTCTAAATTGGTGGCTAGCCCAAAAGATGACTGCCTGTCCTCCTTGACCATGGGCTCAACATGAGTCACACAGTGCCCCTCCATGACTAGCTCACGTCCCTTTATGTGTTCTCCATGCTGTTGTAGGTGGCTACCGTCTGGGAACTCAATCATGGATCCAGGTACCTCTGTGTTTACTGGCACCCCATCTAGGAATGACACCTCATCAACAGATGGCTCTATGGGTGTATGCTCTACTCTCTCTACCAAGGTGTCAACTAGTGCTATCAAAGAGGTCTCCAACAATGGTGACTCCTGTGCCACACTGGGTATATCGATTTGCTCCTCACACTCCTACGAGTCCTCTGCCTCATGCTTAACCTCCTCCTCAGTCTCATGATATCTAAAGTCAGGTCTCCACCGGCAGAAGCACCCCCTGCTCTCACCCTCTAACTGCTGCTGTCCTGTCCTCCTTTTGAGGAGGTCTGGTGCCTTGATTCTGTTGACTTTCTCCACATGGTGTAAATGGCTGCACCCCCATGGCCTGCGCACTTCTAGTGTCTTTGCTATAAGGCTGAGGATGGATATGGTCCATCACCTTCCTCAACTGGGCCAACCTCTCATCGTTCCAATAGATTCCACCAGAGAATTCCTACATACTGTATCTTCCTTGAGCCATGGGTTTGTCTATGGTTTCACCCGTCATTGTGAAAATCCAACACCTTCATGATCTTGCTAGCTTCCCCATAACTGGCCAAGATCATGCTCTGCTACCATTGTATTATTCCAAATTAGGAAAATACAACAAATAACAAATGCATGAACTAAACTACAACAATAAAAATCTGAACAAGAGCACAAATAAAAAAACACCAAAATCTGGGCAATAGTTTTGAGCCATTTTGTTAATTATGCATGGAAAATCAAGTACAATAGGATGAAATTCATAGAACCTGGGCTTGTTACATCAAGCAACGCAAAACCGAGGTGAGAATGTGTAGGACTAGGTGTTGGAATTGGCCCAAATTTGTAGCTCGAAGTTGCCTAGAAACTCTGCTGTTGAATGTTGAATGGAATTGGTCGTCTTGCTTAAAATAATGCCTGGAATGCTCTAAAATTGCAGCCGCGAGCTCATCTCCTCAAACACAAAAATACTCAGAATTTTCTATCTCCAAGCCAAAATTAAACCCACAAGGTGATGCAAATTCTCTGTCTAACCAACAATTCACCCTGCTATAAGAATGAGGATTTCAGGCCCAAACATTGCCTGGAAAATTTTGTAAAATTAGTTGGAAACTCCTCTCAATAAAACCACAAAAACCCAGAAAGGGTTTGTGCTAAATCCACCGACCCCCGGTGACCCTCAACAAGTGCAAATTGCTCAATTTGGCCAGAAAATGCCCCATAGTACTGATACTACTGGATTAAGCCCAAATCCACCACTGGAGATCTCTCCCAACTCTGGCTAAATTCTCCCTTGAGGAATACCTCCAATCTTCGTCCCTTATCTCTCCTCAACCTCTATTCCTTCAGCCCCTACACAAGCCTACTTGGAGACCCCTGCGCACTTCCAGAAACGTAGAATTTTGGCCCCAAGAATTCCCTCAAAATCAGCCCTACTAATCACCACAAAATCTCTGGCTAAAATAGGGGAAAACAATCGCAAATCCTCCGGTATTCTACTCGTCTATAATTGATCTGCCCACAAGCAATTCGAATCACTTTTGCGCCCTAGAAGAAATGTGTACCAGCTGAAATAACCTACAAACATGCTCAATGGAAACTCTGAATTGAGCTCCCCAAATTGCCTCACTAGGTAGACTCTTGAAGTTCTCCGAAATGAGGGTGGAATTTCCGCTTGGAAATTCCTTGTGCTGAACATCATGGTTGTCTTGGCTAAGCAGCTCAAGGGAACTAATGTTAAATTGTCAAATGATCAAAGATACCAAGCGGAGGCCTCCAAGCTCTATTTATAATTGCTGGCCCTCTCTCCCTTGGTGGTCCCCACCTTCACTAATTCACACCCTTTCCTTTCTCTTTCTTCTCACTAGTGCAAATTGCCTCCTCGAATTTTCTCTCCTTGTGGTCCCCACTCTCCACTAAGGCCGTTATTTTCCTTTTTCCTCCTAAGTCCCAATGCCGAAAATGTTTCCTTTTTTCCCAAAAGTGTCTCTAGTGCGGAAAATCAAAATTGGGGATATTACAAATTGTGTTTTCAGGTCTTTGAATGTATTTGGGGAAGCTGACCATTATTGTTAGTTTGTTTAAAATTGAGGATACTACGTAGTGAAATCACATTTTTTAATTTTTTTTGGAGGTAGTTTGTGTTTGTCATATGTTACGCTTAGTACTTTTTAATTATTTGTTGGTTTTTACATTGAAATTCTCATTTTCTATAGTAGCCATGCTCTATTTATCTGGATTAATTAACTTTTCAGAAATTGTATATACAATATATCTATAGTACTGTTCTATTTGATCTTCTTTTTACAGGATTGGGACCGAACATGAAAAGTTTGGTTTTCAACAGACTACTTTGCAACCCATGAAGTACGAACAAATTTCAGAATTACTTCAGGGCATGGCAGAACGTTTCAGTTGGGATAAGGTTATGGAAGGAGATTTTATTATTGGCCTCAAACAGGTAGAACTAGAAATCAGTTTTTTCTCGTTGTGTACTCTGGAAAATTCATTTTCGAAACTTAAAAGAAAAAATAGTCTATAATTTCATTGGTCACCATTGACATAAAATGTTGGATGTCTTCTTTTCGTGCCTAATCACTTTGGTGCAATGTTTGCCTTTTTCATTCAATTGAAATTAAATTAGTAATAGTATACTTTTGTGCTATGTTTGCTTTTTCAGTGCGAATTCTTTGTTAGTTCTTACAATCGTCTTTCATTTTCCTCATTTTATTTGCTTTGGTTTTTGTTTTTCACAAATTTAAGTGGTATTATTATTTTATCGGCCCAGGGTTGTAGCGTTATCCACTTTTTCTTGATCTAGGCCTTTGCATGAGATAATATTATTAAACTTTCTCTGGATGGAGAAGATAATCAAATAGGCAATTGTAATGTTTTTCTGGTGGGAGTGACCAGGATAAGCAAAGCATATCACTAGAGCCAGGTGGGCAATTCGAGCTCAGTGGTGCTCCATTAGAAACTTTGCATCAGACTTGTGCGGAAGTCAATTCACATCTTTATCAGGTTAGTTTTTGAATTTTAAAATTTTCTTTTGTTCAAGGTGTTAGTGTATATCTGCATATTTTTCTCACCTGAGGCCTCTGGATGTTTCAGGATAGTGCTTATATCTAATAAAGTAGTGTCCACCTTTACAATGCTTCTAGATGGTATTTGGAAGCTGCTTATATGTTGTTTGAGTTTATGCTTTTGGTATAGCCTTACATGTAAGTTACTTGAAATGGAGAAATGTGCAAAATTTGAACGATCTAATTAACTTTATAGGGAATGTGGAAAGTGATGTTTTCTTCTGTAAGAATGTGTAATTATTGATTTTAAATATCTTTACATAAGTAAAATTAAGATATCACCAAAATGAAATTTAAATAACTCTTACAGATTAGGATCTTTAACTTTAAAAAATGTGAAAGATCTTGAGGATGGTGTTGTTCATGGCCTCCCTTAACCCAGCCAATGAGGAGATTGACTAGTCATCTTTCAACAGATTACAAATGGGAGTTTTTGCAGATTAAAGCTTCAAATGCTGAAGAGAGTTGGTCATTGTTTTAAAGTTACGGGAAGTTGGGAGTTTTGTTACTCATTCTTGTGGAGGTGGTTTGCTGAGCCAATGTCGGTTGGGAAGAAAGGCCTGTAGGACTCAAAGAAGGGAGAAATGAAGAGCAGAGGAAAGGGGGGCCTTTTGACTACAACCATAGAGATGGAGCTAAAGCACGATGTGCTCACTAGAGTTTAGTGATAGAAACACTGAGGAAAAATCAATGAAGTAAACAACAATTTTTGCATCCCAAAAGTTGCTTGCATTACAACTTTAATACAAAAAACACAGGGCTCCCATACCAGGGATCACGACCCTTATAATTAGCCCTGATACAAGGAAAACTAGGGCTTGATGTCAACAACACATGACAATCAATCTGCCCAAGAAAAAGAACAACTTGACTTGCTGAATAAGCGCTTACAGTAGCCCTTTCAGTTCACTTGTCTTGAACAGCTGGCAGGTCCTTTGCTACCTCGACTTGCAGAGAATATGCTGCTTCAATACCTTTGCCCTAGCTGCTCACAAGTTCCTCTGCATCTTGAGATTTGCTTGCACATGTCAGCTTCACACTTCTGCCTTCTATCAATGACAATACTCCTCCTTTGTCACTGAACATAGGCCTTCAAAAGTCCACCCTCTGACAACAACTCGGCTGCTTCAAAGTCACTGCACTTAGGGTCTTCAACAAATCTGCCCTCACAACAATGATTTGCTACATCAATCACTGTACTTAGAGTTTGTTACCCACCTAAAGTGGGTACCCCTAGGAGAACATTTCTTCTATTCATCTTCTTCCAGACAGTCGCTAGCAGCCCCTGATTGCCACCTTGTAGCTGATGTGATGTGCCACTTTATCTCTGCCACCTGCATCAGTTGTATGTTTCCTCGCTCATTAGGAGCATATGTTAAAAGGTGGGCAATCTGACCCAAAAGGTATGTTTTTCATTGTGCAATCAGGTGCTTATGATTGTTTTTCATGTGGGCATTTTGGCATGAATTATTGGGTGATTTGGAAGGAGGGGCATTGAATGTGGTTTTATTCCCTCACCTTACATGGGGGGTTAATCTTCAATCCTAGTCTTGTGGGACCTTCCATATTGGCCTATGGCTTTAGGAAGGGCACTACCTGGGAAACCCCAATTTCAATAGCGTGGTTCCATATCCCCATACCATATTTATTACTTCCCTTTGCACATTACGAGCCCTATTCACTATTTCCCTTCTCTGGGCCCACATGACTATTGGGTCGACAAGGTGTTGGCACACCCTCTCCCCTTGTCCACATATTTGGGTCGGGCCTGGAAACGTTGCACCAGAGTTTGATGCAGCTAAAAGAAAGTTAAAAGCATATCATGGCCACAAGCAAGAGACAAAAAAAGGAAAATTATAAAATGAAAAAGCTGGTTAGGACATTAAATAAAGTGCGTGGGCAAAACTTAAAAGCCAAGCATGAGCTCCACCCCTTATCATTATGGCTATCACCCTGGTTGCTAGGGCCACTAGTTGCACCATCACATCATAAAAGGAACTCATGCATGTCCCAACCCCTGGTGGGTGATTAACTGCCCCACCTTTAACGGGTTAATAACTACTATACATCATTCATAACATGTTCTCATTTCCTAGAGCTTCGAGCAATAATACAAAGAAAAATCAAGAAAAAGAAAAAGGCAATTATAAAGGGGTGGAAAAACAAAGGCTAGGGTAACTCATGCATCCACAATTGCTCCTCACATCTATATACCCAATATGTGGACCGCCTTATTATTGCTAGCCCTTGGTCCATGGAATTTGGCTCTGAGACCCCCTTATACCCATCCATTTCATCATTATTCATATGCTACCTATTAGTTAAAGGATGTACCATGGACATGTATTTCCCCTTAGGGGCCACGGATAGCTAATAGGGTCGTTTATTACCCACTCCTACTTAGGGAGGTAACACTATTATGAGATTAAAGTCCCAAATTTGGAAGAGAAGCCCCATATGAAGTCTCAATTTGCCCTTGATTATAAAGTTTGGTTCACTTAGATGCACTAATGATCATTGTACCTAATGGTGAAGATGCAACACTGAACATTGTGTGTGATTGATTGATGGTTTTCTTCATGGGTTGGGCAACTTAACTGGGACCCAAGTCCAATAGAATAGCATTATAACACCCTATAGGTGAAGCCTTGAGAGCCATGGGACTCCTACCATTTGCAGAGCATCATTCCATTCCATGGTTATCTACAACACCACCAACAGTTTGCACTTTGACCCACATTATTCATAAGATAATGCACTTGGACCAACGTGCCACAACTAGCTTAGAAGTGATCACATGGTTTGGTTGTTGATCTGAGGCCCAAATGAGGTTTGTCTCAGCCCTTGAGACATAGGAGGCTAACACCATCCTGAGAGCCCTCAACATTGGAGCAAAATTAGGCTATTTGATCATCAGGAGACCCAAGAGACCCATTTTGTACCCCGAACACAAAACTAGAGTCCACTGGATGATTTGCATGGAGATTTAGGGTCCAACCCCCAGATCATGATTTTTGGAGCCCTCTACACTTACTCTGGCACTGGAGGAGCCCAACGCATGCCCTAGAAGGGATACACATGCATGACGTCAACATTTCAGCCTCTTTGTGGGTTAATTGTTATGTTTCTACATTGGCCATGAGGTTGGCTTGTAGACTCACTTAGTATTTGCCCAAGTCATTTAACTCTCTCATGATCATCACTTGGAGAATTCAGACCTCATAAGAGAATTCACACTTGTTCCTTCTTGGTTATTGGAGATTCTTGGAATGCATTTTGATGTTTGGAAACTATTTTGGATTGTCTTTGGAGCTATTTCTTTGATAAGTGGATGGATATACTACATGTTATCTTTTAAGTGCCTATTATTGAATATTGTCATTATGATTTTTTCTAATGTATGGAATTGTTGCTTGTAGATTATGCTTGATTGTGCCCTAATTTGTTGAAAATAATTTTTACAACCTATCTAGTTGAGAATTGCATATATTACTCATATTATAACATGTAATGAGTGTTCCTAGTGGAAGAATATTTATAACTCTCTATCAAACTCCATTTATCATTGAATAGGTAAATGTTGGGATTTTGATACCTAGGGCATCAAATTTCGGCCTCCTTAGCAACAAATTTGGCTTATCTATCACATCCTCGATTCTATAAGCCTAAAGGACAAGGCGGTAGTCCAAGTCTTTGGTGATCATCTCAAAATTTTCCCCATAAATAACTCTTCAAATTTGGTCCTTTTAAGGCTAGAGAGAAAAACAAGGGCTTGGAGCGAAATTTTAGGGAGGAGGTTTTTTGGGGGTTTGAGATCTTAAACATCAAGAGGTAGGTCTTGGCTACATGACCTATCATTTTGATGGGCATGCACTCAAATTTTGTTCATAAAATATCTTTCCCTAGGTCTTGCCCTAAGAGGGAAACCCTAGTTTTTCTCCCTTAACTTGTGGGCTTTCGTGATCTTTGGAATGGCTGATTATCTTTTCAAGAAACCCTTTCTCTTTGTTCTTGACCTTGTGAATAACTATCACCATTGGAAAACCTCAAAACCCTAGGTCTTGAACCTTGATTCTAGGGCTTTTCTTAGAGACCGTTTTTCTTCCTTGAAGCCTTGAGCCATTATTGAGTCTCTCTCTTGAATGAGCTCTAGCTTGATCACTTTGTGCCTTATACCTAACATATCGATTTTAATTGATCTCCCTCCTACCGGGACTCCTCCCATTGGTGAAAGTCTATAAAGAGTAGGGGTTTTCGCTAAGGTGACATTGGGCCTCTACCCCATTGTTAGAAATTTGTCTAACTCGTCTTGTAGGGTTTCCCTCTCCAAGGCCTGCTAGATTTTGTGGTGGCGTTTTGGCGCTGTTGTTGGGGACACTAAACATGTGTCTTGTTGCCCATACGACAACACTGATCATTATTTTGCGACTCCATTGGAGGAACGAAGCCCTTGTTCTTTATTAAACCTCAAAGTCAATGCTTGTAGGGCATAGCAAAGCATCTCTCAAGGCATTTTGAATTCACCCTAGAAACTCCCCTTTTCGTTATGTGAAATTTGAGGAAACGGCTCCTTGGGATCCTCATGATGTTGAGATTTCTGAATTTCTATATATAGAAGAAGGCAAATGGGATATTGGTCATTGTTTTGACAATGATCCAATATATGACACTGATGATAATCTTGTCTCTCTCTATCATCCCCTTCATCATATTGCTCCTTGCATGTCCTTGAGGACACCAATGAGAGCGATATGCCTAAGGTTGTTCTTCATTGAAAGTTCATGAGCTCGATTTTGGATATCTCCATTCTTTGATTGGAAGAAAGGATCTAGTGGCTCAAGTTGGATCCCTTTTCTTCATCCATGATTCTTTTCCATGACGCTTGCTCTTCTTGTTTTCCTTCCTCCAACCCTTTCCCTTCGTCAAGCCAATATGCCAAAGGAGGATGTGCTATTTTGATGCCCTATCTTACAAGAACTCGTATGAACAAAAGATGTTAAACTGATCTAATGATATGTTGGTTACATTGGCTATATGACTACACTTAGCCCTTGCTTATGTGTTAATTGTTTGAATTTTGCAGAGCTACTATCATCATATTATGTTCTCATGCTAGATTAGATTGCACATAGATAGACTTGCATTTAGAATAGATTTTCTTTTATGTACGGATTTATTATATAATGAAAAACATGGGCGATACAAGTATACGCCCAGTGCACATGCTTCCAATAGTTTTATTGTGATGTGTAGAATACCGGTTTGAGTTCTAGGAGATTGTTGGAGTTCTCATGATCTCCGCGTTCGACTACATGGATCATGCGCTCTATGGTGAGCTCATGTCCTAGTTGGAGCCAAATGTTACCCACCAAAAGTAGTTGGATCCGGATGTTACCCACCAAAAGTAGTTGGATCCGGATGTTACCCACCAAAAGTGGGTACCCCTAGGAGAGCATTTCTTCTATTCATCTTCTTTTAGCCTGCAACTAGTAGCCCCTGACAACCACCTTGTAGCCGATGTTATGTGGCACTTTATCTTCGCCACCTGCATCAGTTGTATGTTTCCTCGTCTATTTGTGAGGAGAACATGTTAGAAGGTGGGCAATCTGACCCAAAAGGTATGTTTTTCATTGTGCAATCGGTTGCTTATGCTTGTTTTTCATTTGGGCATTTTGGCATGGATTATTGGGTGACTTGGAAGGAGGGGATTTGACCATAATTTTGTTCCCTCACCTTAAATGGGGGGTTAATCTTCAATCCTAGTCCCATGGTATCTCCCCTATTGGCCTATGGCTTTAGGAAGGGCACTACTTGGGAAACTTGATTTTGGTAGCATTCCCGTTTTCCCGTTCTATATTTATCACTTCCCTTTGCACATTACGAGCCCTATTCACTATTTCCCTTCTTTAGGTCCACAGGGTGCTGGCACACCCTCTTGCCTTGTCCACATGTTTGGGTCGGGCCTGGAAGTGTTACCCCAGACGTTGACGCAACTAAAAGAAAGTTAAAAGCATATCATGGACATAAGCAAGAGACAAAAAAGGAAAATCATAAAATGCAAAGATGGCCGAGACATTAAATAAAGAACGTGGGCAAAAGCCAAGCATGAGCTCTACCCCTTATCATTATGGCCATCACCCTCATTCCTAGGGCCACTAGTTACCCCATCACATCATTAAAAGAACCCATGCATGTCCCAACACTTGGGCGATGAATTGCCCCACCTTTAAGGTTTTAATGACTGCTATACATCATTCACAACATGCTCTCATTTCCTAGAGCTTTTTGCAGTAATACAAAGAAAAATCAAGAAAAAGCAAAAGACAATTAAAGAGGGGTGGAAAAACAAAGGCTGGGGTAACTCATGCATCCACAATTGCTCCTCACATCTATATACCCAATACGTGGACTTCCTTATTATTGCTACCCTTTGGCCCATGGCATTTGGCTCCGAGACCCTCTTATCCCCATCCATTCCATCATTATTCATATGCCTCCTATTAGTTAAAGAATGTACTAGGGACATGTCTTTCCCCTTAGGGACTGGGAAGACCTAATAGGGTCGTCTATTAGCCACTTGTACCTAAGGAGGTAAGACTACTACGATATCAAAGCCCTGTATGAAGTCTCAATTTGCCCTTGATTAACAAGCTTGGTTCACTTAGATGCACTAATTATCATTATACCTAATGGTGAAGATGCAACACTGGACATTGTGTGTGATTGGATGATGGTTTTCATCTTTGGTTGGGCAACTTAACTAGGGCCCGAGTACAATAGAGGAGCATTATAACACCCTACAGGTGAAGCGTTGAGAGTCATGAGACCCAACCATTTGCAAAGCATCATTCCATTCCATTGGTAGCAACAGTACCGCTAGTAGTCTGCACTTTGCCCCACATTATTCCTAAGATGATGCACTTGGACTAGCGTGCCCCAACTAGCTTAGCAATGATCACATGGTTTGGCAGATGATCTAAGGCCCATATGAGGTTTTTCTCACCCCTTGAGACATTGGAGGGCTATCACCATCCTTAGAGCCCTCAACATTGGAGCAGAATTAGGCTATTCTATCATCAGGAGACCCATGTGACTCATTTTGTGCCCCAAACATAAAACTGGGGTCCATAAAGATGATTTGCATGGAGATTTAGGGGCCAACCCCTAGATCATGATTTTTGGAGCCCTCTACACTCACTCTGGCAATAGAGGAGCCTAATGGATGCGCTAGAAGGGCCTACACATGCATGACGTCGATATTTCAGCTTATTTGTGGGTTAATTGTTATGTTTTCACATTGGCTATGAGGTTGGTTTGTAACCTCATTTAGTATTTTCCCATTATTTTACGACTTGAGGGGCTTTTAGGCTTGTTTCTGCCTCGCTTACACACCTAAGTTAATGTGGGAAAAATCCTCAATCCCACTAGGTGTGGCCTTGGTGGCAAAACTCAAAGAAGGGGCTATCACCTAATCCCAACTCTCTCCATCTAGGCTCTCTCCTAGCTAAAGCCAATGGGAGTGGACCCTAAGGATGGTTTCTAAACGAAGCTTGTTAAACTGACAAGTCTAATAGACAATTAATAAATGAGTTGGAACATCAACCGTTCAGCAAATTCGAGATATGTAACTGTAAGCAAAGAAATGAACAATTTAGCAAGTATAAGTAAACATGAGCATTAACATAAATATAATCCAACAATATAGGTATCCTGCAAGGAAGATGTGAGTAAACCAGTGCCAAAATAAAGGCTCGCAAGTAACAAAATATGTGCTCAAATGAATGAAGTACTTGCAATAATAGATGATATCTTTAAGCTAGAACAATATAGAGTGGAACGGAAGCTGCAATACACATGTTAATAAATCAAATCAAAACCAGAAAAAATGATGATACAATCATGAAAGGGAAAACACTTAAATAAATTGAAAAGATTGTAAATCAAATTACTTGTACTTAACAAATGAAATATTGCTCAAATACAACAAATGATGCAAAGTTTAAGCTTTATGATGTACAAGAATAAATTCAAAGTGCTTGCAAGTAAAATATGTAAATGCTTTCTAGATCTATTGCATGTAATAGCGAGATATTCAATAGGATGCCAAATCTAAATGCATGCAATAAGAGACTTTCCAAAAGGTGTTGTGGTCATTGTGTACCAAATGTGTTCTTGGTTGATTTTAATTAATGCCTATTCTAGGGTGATTTCTTCCCCTCAACTCCTTTAACTTGGTAATTACTACAGGTGAGTTGCAAGAAGGCTAGGACAAAGAGACACTAGTCCATCGTTAACGATACCCACTTAGTTCTTCAAGCAATCTGCATGCCTTCGTCCCTACAAGGGGACTAAGCCACACAAGAACTGCGAAGTCATACGTTCGAACGCTTCATCCAAACTTAAATCAAAGAAGTTGAATGCAAATTAGGGAAGATTTGTCCTAAATTTCTATCAACCAAGCTTATGCTTGGAGGTTAATTTTAGAAGTGCAAGTAGTGATGCAATGATTTTTAGCAAGTAAAGATAGTATTCCAAAGGGTGAAGTGTTGCAAAATGTTTCAAGGAAATATATTTATTCACAATTTGGGAAATGAAATACTTGCATAAACCAATAAAATGGAAACTAGAAGATGTTAGAAGATGGCTGCAATTTAACATAAGATATCGAGCAACATTAGCATGTACAATGATAAAGAATGTAAACTAGGAAGTAGAAGAATGAAAGAGCATATATATAAGCAAGGAGAACAAGTTATATCAGCTGCAAAATCAGATTAGAAGTTGTTCCCAAAAGACAAGGTAAAGTGAGAAAATGAATTGCTCAAATTAACCAAATTGAGAATGTGAAATGTTAGACCTATGGCATGTGAAAAATGAAGATAAAATTGCAGAAATTAAATCAACTTGAGTAAAATTTCAGATCACACACATGGAAAGGGTTCTCTCCCAAGAGAGAGGGGTGGGATGCCAAGAGGATGATCCTCAAGCTCCCTCAAAGAAATCTTATTATTTCATTAAAATGAAGAAGCCCTCCATTGAAAAGAGGATTTAGATCCTTTGAGGGGAGTTTACAAAGGGGCTCAAAGAGCAATTACTCCTCCTCAACTAAATTAAATGCAAATAGAAGAAAAATTACAAATGCTTCCAACAAAGTACAATGAGAAGTTCCCAAATGGGACACTTTACTTTCCTCAAGATGTATGATTTCTCAACAAATGAGTGCTCAAGAAGAAGCTCCTTGCAATGGAAGATGAGAGAAGAAAATAGTTTGTAAGAGAAGAATTTGGACAAGAAAGGCTCCAACAATATGTTCTTGATTTTCAAACAATGCTCGTTTGAATGAAAACTTCGAAGTCTTCTAGAGATCTACACAAGGAAAGAAATAAGAACAGGGTAGCTTCATGATTATTTTCAATGTAGTATTATACAATATAGAACAAGTGCACGCAACGAGAGGGTCTCTCTTGTGCAAGCAAGGAAATGGTAGCCTTTCCAAAAGCTTTCAAAAGCTAGATGAATCAACTAAAGCACATAGCAATGCTCAAGCAAGGCTTTTGAATTTAGATTTTGTGATCTTAGCAAGCTAAGGTAAAGGAAACTCCCTTCTTCAATTTCTTTTGATAAGATCCTTGGGAGCAACTTGATATAATGAATTGACTCGAGACCCAAGAGTGAAGGCTTCCTTAAAATTCTTTTCCATACAAGTACCTTGCCATTGATGAAGGTTACCTTGTAGCCTTTGTCCTCCATTGGTTAAACGGACACCAGGTTGTTTTTGAGATTAGGTAGATATATGACTTCTTGGAAATGAATTGTATTACCCTGATTCAATTGAAGAGTGACATTCCCTACGCCTTTCACGAGATATTTTGCGTTGTCCCCAATAACAATTTCCAGGTTGGTCTCCTTTTCTATCAGATTGGAGAGAGCTTCTTTGTAACCAGTGAAGTGTCTTGATGCACCACTATCAATAAGCCAATTTCCCAGCGAGTCCGAGGGGGCAGTAATAGAGAGGGCCGTTGGTAGACAATATTCATCTTGCTTATTGTTAACAACATTAGATTCATACCTGGAGTTTCTTGCCTTCTTGAAGGGTTGTCCTCTTCCTTGATTTCGACATTTCTTTTGCCTTTGCCATTGGACCTGCCATTCCTTTGATTGCCTTGAGAGTGATTTTGGCCATTGTCATGGTTTGAGTCCCTTTTATCAGGGTACTCCCTCGCATAATGGCCCATTTTGTTGCAATTGTAACATCGACCTTTTCTTCCACCCTTTGGTCCAACCTTTCCTTTGGATTTAGCCCCAGAATTGTTTCTTCCTTTAGCATGAGAAGAAAAGGCAGAGGGATGTCCTTTAAGTGCGGGCATTTCTTGCTCTTCCATCCTTGTCTCTTCTTGAATACATCTAGCCATCAATTCCTCAAATCCTGGGATGACATTATTGTTGAGAAGAGTAGTCCTGAATATATACCATTCAGGTGGCAGTCTTCCAAGAGTTGTGATAGTCATTTCCCTGTCAGGAACTACTTCCCCAATAGATAGGAGATCATTCTTGATCTCGGTGATCCTTAAGAAATATGCTTGCATACTCTCATCTTTGCCCTTCTTAATTTCCTTTCAGCTTATTTCTAAGGAACAGAACTTGATTTGCATCATTTACTTTAAATAAACTCACCAGTCTATCGTAGATTTCCTTGGAGGTTGTTAGCTCGGAAACATCGGCCACCATGCGCTTGTCGATAGAGTCCTAGATGATCTTCCTTCCTTTGACTTCTCCCTTGGACCACTTGCTTTTGGCAGCAGTGGATGCATTTGATGGAGGTGTAACAATATTGCCTCTCACATGGCCCAACACTTCCTGATCTTCTAAAGTCAGATCGAGAGACATCTTCCATCCGTGATAGTCAGAATTCTCACGGAGCTTGTCTTCGGTGGGGAAGAGTGTTGAGGACCCCATGAAGTTTTTAGGATAGCCTTGCCAACCTTCTCTTCGGTGATTGCTCTTGCTCTTACTCTTGCTTGGGCTTTGTCTTCACCTTAGCTCTGATACCATGTTAAATTATGGTATGTTCTATGCTTAGAGTAGTTTACTTGTTTTCTTCTTATTAGCCATAGATTAGCAATCACATATACATTAAGTAAAGTGTGGACAAAACATTAAACGATCAACATAAAACAAGCCAAGACAAGAGACACAAGATGTGGTGACTAATCAGGGACAAACCCCAATGCGGGGAAACCCTTTGATCAAATCTTCTTTTATCTTCAATAGTTTAGCAGAGAGAAATAGTACAAAATTAGAATTCTGTAATTTTATATCAGCAACAGCAAACCCTAGATCAACAAAGTCAAACTTGGTCAAACGAGTTGAAATTGACCTCTAATATGCTTGGTCAATTTCTGGTCAACTAGCCCTCGAACACCCTGAAAAACAACCCTTGAACAACCCCAAAAACACAGTCAAATTGCTATTGACTGAAGTCAACCTGCTACCCGAAACTAGGGCAGTCAATGCTGGTCAAACCTGTGGACGGATTGCCTCGATTTTTGTGCCAAAATCTACGGCCTGCCTAGGAGAGGCAGTGACACCAAAACCGCACCTTTGATGAGTCAACGCTTGGTCAACGCAGGTGAAAGAGACCTTTAGCAGTTTCAGCGTCCTCCTTGCCCTAATGCGTCCTCCTCCTTCCCACTTGTGAGCTGCTCCTTTTATAACCCAAAGCTAAGGAGAGAGAGAGAAGAATGAGTGAGATGAGATGATGAGAAAATGAATCAACCTCCCTTATATTTATATGATTCACTGGGCATGTGTGCCACACTTTTAACTGCTGGCCGACCTTGACAATTTGTTAAGTAAATACAAATAAATTCATATCTCCATAAATACTTGACGGAATCAGATGATTTTTAGATCAATTCTACACCTCTCGACAAGAGAAATCTAGGGAAAATATCAGCTGCCATAAATGAGGTGACCCACATGGAGTTTGGCCCTAGTTGTCAATTTCAGCACTCTTACATTTGTGAATGAGAGGGTCTGCACCTGCCAGAAAGAGGTCGTACAAAATGAGAGGTTTATCATTTTCAACCTTAAAGTAAAGGTTCGGATCGGCTTCACTTCTAATGAATCCCAACTTTATCAGATAGCTATCGATCTTCTCATACCAAGCTCGAGGTGCTTGCTTCAATCCATAGAGATCTTTCTTTAACCTGCATACATGAGATTCTTGATGATGAACCTCACCCCTCGGGTTGTTCCACATAGACTTCCTCTTTGATTGAACCATGCAAGAAAGCGGTCTTGACATCCATCTAATGTAGGTTCCATCCTTGCGAGGCAGCAAGGGCTATGATTGAGCAGATGGTGGTGTATCAAGCAACAGGTGCAAATATCTCATCGTAATCTACATCTTCCTTTTGAGAGAAGCCTCGAGCAAAAAAGCGAGCCTTGAACTCTTATGCTCTTCCATCAACTCCATGCTTGATTTTGTAGAGCCACTTAGAGGTGACAACCAATTTGTCCTGGGGTCTAGTGACCACATCCCTGACATCATTCTTCATAAGTGACTCGTATTCTTCATTCATAGCACCCTTCCATACTTGATGCTTGACGACTTCTTTAAATGATGAAGATTCATTTTGAATGATAGTGCTCATGGAGGTCAAGTATCCTTGATACCTGCTCGGCTTCTTGCTTTGATAGAAAGTCACCCTTGGTGCAATGTGTCTCTTGACATCTTTGAGAGTCTCCCTAAGCCATGAGGCTCTCCTTTTGGAGGAGGGCTCATGAGGAGGAGGATCATTAGGATCCATAGGTTCATCAACATCAGTCATCATTTCGTCTTCTTTTGCACCTTGATTTCGGGTATCAGCTTCTTTGTCCTTCCTTAGGACAGGAAGGTTGTTGATCTTCCTGAGGGCCATATCTTCATCGAAGGTGACATCATGACGTATCTCAATTTCCTTTTGACCAACCACATAAATTCTATATTCCTTAGAATTTTCACTATAGCCCACAAAGATTCCTTTCTTCCCAGATACACCCAATTTGTTTCTTTTCTCTTTCGGCACATGAAAATATATGGGACTTCTAAAAATGCTAAAATGAGAGACATTGGGTTTCTTACTAGTGAACATTTTTTCGGGAGTCTTGGATTCCAATGCTTGATGAGGGCATTGGTTGTGAACATACACTGCGGTATTTGCAACTTCAGCCCATAGGAACTTCGGAAGGCCTTGATCATGATGCATGGCACAAACTGCTTCTATAATAGAGCAATTCTTCCTTTCAGCCACACCCTTTTGCTCAGGAGTGTATGGCGTTGTAGTCTCCCTCTTAATGCTAGCTTCTCTACAATAATCTTGGAATTCATTGGATTCTTACTCGGTCCCATTATCAGTCCACAATATCTTGATTTTCTTCGCAAATTGGTTTTCGATCAAGGCTTTGAAGCAGTGTTACACGAAACCGCCCCCCCACCCCCACCCAAGGATCCAAACTAGGAACCGTGTCCCGTACGGATCCACTGTCAGATTCGCGGTTCGGCATTTCGGAACCGCGGATCGGGCTGGTGAAGATGGTTCCTAGAAATTCGGAACTGTGCCAGCTTGATCCGTGGTTTCGGGTTTCAGAACCGCGGATCCGACGACGGATCCTCCACAAATCCGCAGCGGATCGAGCATAGATCCCAAGCGGATCCGAAGGGAGACGGACGGTTCCATAGGGTTTCATAGGGTTCTAAATATTTTTATTTTTTATTTTTTCTTTGACTTAAGTTGTGTTGGGGCTTCTCAGACACTCCCAAGGTGCTCCCTTGATGCTCCTTAGATGCTTCCTAGATGCTCCCTCATGGTAATGTTAAGAATATGGTAATGTTAAATTCTTAAAGTAAAAGGATGAAAATGAAAATCCTTTTACTTAAATTTTTACCATTACCATGAAATGACTCTGGATGTTTGAGAGTGGTTCTAGCCTCATCGGACTTCATATGGAGAAAATAGAATTTCATATCCTATTCAAAATTCCATAGACTTAATAGTTTTCAGGAATTCAAGATCAATGGGATTGTGGCATTTCATTAGAACTTGGGTACGGGTGTCGGGAACGGCTAGAGGTTTCCCCAAAATTTACAGGGAGCGGCTAATCGGGAGCGGTAATATTATATAATAAAAAATAAAAAATAATTTTTTTAATTATATAATTTATATAATAATCAAAATTAATATTGAATCAAAAAATTCAAATATTAAAACCAATTTAAAGATATAATCTCTCTTATATACAAATATATTCTCTGGGTGTCTCTTTCCCTGAGTCTCCCTTTTATATATATAAAATATTAAAATTTCAAGTTCATTATCAGTTCTCTGACACATGACTAGTCTTTGAAACAATCTAGCTTAAAAATACAAACGAACAATTTTACATACGTTTCTCTAGTTATTCTTAAGAGTTAAAGGAACTCTAATGTTTAAGCATTAAATGCCACATACAATATGCACACACAATCTTCTGCGATATATATACGTAAACAACAAAAGACATAATCATCAACATGACATCCCAGATATCGCCATTACATTGAAGTGCCACACGCTTCCTTAACCCATCAAGAGATTGCTCCAGTTTCTTAATTAAGGATATCTTTGGCCTTTCTTCCTACGAAGGTTTCAACATTGGCTCATGTTTTGTAGGTAGTTCAACCTATTTCTCTACAAACTTTGTATTCCCCAACCCAGGGAACGTCGGAACTCCAAAAAAAAACAGTCTTCAAAGCTCCCGGAACTTTCCCCAGCTCCCATTGCACCGCTTGCTGAAAAGGGAACGTTCTGATACAGTTCCAAAGCTCCCGGGAGCACAGGAACCATTGGAATGGGTTTCCCACCTCTCGATAGCGATTCCCTTGTAACAGAGGATTACATCATGTATGAGGGTATGTGATTAGCATTTAATCAAGAGAACCAAGTGCTATATGTACCCTAGTGTTGATGGTGTTAATTGTTGAACTCCTTTGTCATGCCCTTAGCAAAAAATTACCTTTCAATCAAGTCAAAATCATCGATCAAGCATGTTAAGCTTTTTCAACCTATTGTAAGGCTTGGATTAGGTAGTTTAATCAAAATTGGGCAATGTTGACTAATATTCCTAGACAATCGAGGTAGAGGCAAAGGCTAGATAAGAGGAGAAGGATCCAGATTCTAGATGGTTGATGCATCTAAATAGTTGATGCTCGAATAATTAATCATTAATGTACAATGGATGCCATATCTATCTTGATTTATGTACAAATATGCATGCTTCCATATCTTCTACAACTAATTTGGCATTTTGGATGTTTTTTTAACATAAATGCAAAAAAATATAAATAAAAAAATTATATATATAGTAGACGATTTCAAGATGCTTCACTTCCTAGATTTTTGGGAAATGATGGTTCCGCGTCCCCACTTCGTGCAACGTTGCTTTGAAGTGTCGGAACCAGGTGAACACTTCGTCCTTCTTCTTCAAGAAGTAGATCTAGGTCTTGTGGGAATAATCATCCGTAAAGGTGAGATAATATAAGTATCTCCCAAAGAGTTTACAGGCATCATACCAGATATGTCGGAGTGCATCATTTGCAATATATCTATGGTCTTGCTATTACTTGAGGGGAATGGTCCCCTTGTAAGTTTTCCTTCGGCACATCCCTACTCCCTTCACGGGATAGGTGGCATTGTCACCAAGGATGATCTCCAAGTTTATCTCCTTTTCTATCAGATTAGAAAGGGCTTCCTTGTATCCAATGAAGTGCCTTGAGGCACCACTATCAATCAACCAATTTCCCAAAGTGTCCGGAGAATAGGCAGTGGAGAGGGCCGATATAAGATAGTACTCTTTTTACTTATTGTTAACAACATTTGATTCTTCATACCTGGAGTTCCTTGATTTCTTGGAGGGTTGACCATTTCCTTGATGTCCCGCATTCCTTTTTCCTTTGCCATTGGACTCGCCATTCCTTTGATCGTTGTTGTTGAAGTTGCCCTTGGAATGATTGTGATCATCATCATGCGATGTGTCCCTTCTATTTGGACACTCCCTTGCATAGTGGCTAAACTTATTGCAAACAAAGCACTTGCCCTTCCTTCCTCCCTTAGATCCAGGCTTTTCATGGAAATGACCTTTAGACCCTGCATTATTTCTCCTTTTGGCATGAGTGGAGAATGTAGTGTGGTTGCTTCTATTAGAAGGCATTTCTTGCTCCACCATTCTTGTTTGTTCTTGAATGTATCTTAACAACAATTCTTCAAACCCTGGAATTCAATCATTGTTGAGGACAGTGGTTCTAAATACATACCACTCAGGTGGGAGTCCTCCAAGGGTGGTGAGAGTAAGTTCCCTGTCAGGAACGACTTCTCCAATCGAGAGTAGGTCATTCTTCATCTCAGTAATCCTCAAGAGATGGGATTGAATATCCTCATCCTTGCCCTTCTTAAAATCTTTCAACTTATTCTTGAGAAATAGAATTTGATTAGCATTACCAACCTTGAACATGCGGACCAACCTGTTGTAGATCTCCTTGGAGGTCTTCAATTCGAAGATGCGGGCCATCAGATGCTTGTCAATGGAATCCTTGATAATCTTCTTTGCTTTGACTTCAACCCTATTGTACTTGGTCTTCGCAGCAACCGGTGCATTTGAAAGAGGTTCAGGGATTTTACGCTATACATAGTCAATCACTTCTTTTTCTTCCAAGGTCAAATCAAGAGACATCTTCCATCCATGATAGTTAGATTTATCATGGAGCTTGTCTTTAGCCGGGAACTAGGATGAGGAACCCATTGAACCTTTTGTCCTTGTCCAATTGTCTTTGGAGATTGCTCTTTCACTCTTGCTTGGGCTTTGTCTTCACCTCACGTCTGATACCATGTTAATTTTAGGCAACAATGGTATGTTCTATGCTTTAGAGCAATTTTACTTCAATTTCTTTATTAGCCCAATATCAATATTTAGATTAGCAATCACATCAACATGATAGTAAAATGCAAATAGAACATAAACATAAACAGTAGAAGACAAGCCAAGACAAGAGGGCACAAGATGTGGCACTAGCCAGGGACAAACCCCAATGTCGGGAAACCCTTGATCAAATCTTCTTTTAGTCTTCAATAGTTCAGTAGAGAGATATAGTACAATTTACAAATCTGATAATTTATAACAACAACAAAAGAGCCCTAACCAGAAAGGTCAACGCTGGTCAATAGGGTAGATTTGATCTTCAATAAATCGGTCAACTTTAGTCAACTTCGGCCTCCAAACAACAAGATAAAACAACTCTCAAAACAGTCAAATTCAACCTAGTCAAATTCTGGTCAAACAACCCACCTGCGGTCAGCCCTAGCTGTAGTCAAAGGAGGTCAACGCATGCTGGTCAACGCTTAATCAAACTGTCCAGAAATTTGGTCTCCTGAAATTTTGGCCTCTTGAAATTTCGCTTTCCTGAAATTTCTGCCTCCTGAAATTTCGCTCTCTTGAAATTTCGAACGTGTGGAGAGAAAGAGAGGCCCAAAAATCTGCGCCCAATCAATGAAGAGAGAGAGAGGGAAGTGTGAAGATGATTGTGTGCAAATGAGGCTAAGTCACCTTCTATTTATATGCGACGTTGAGGATGAATAGATGTGACTGTTGGGCTTCTAAGCCTACATAAGTTTGTTGGCCGACCTTGACAATTTGACCATAATCAAAATAAATTCATAACTTCATTTATAATAGAATTGGATGATCTTTAGATCAATCCTACACCTCTCGTGAGAGGAATCCAAGAAAAATATCAGCTGACATAAATAAGATGACCCATATGGAGTTTGGCCCAAGTTGCCAATATCTCCAAAAATTTCTCAATTAATCTTCCCCAAATCTCCAAAGTTCCACGCTGATTTTCCTTGGATTATTTGAGCTGTGAAATATGCAATGCGTGCTCCAAATCTAGTGCACACTATTGATTTCACCATGTGCTTAAATTCTTGTGCCATGTGGTGCCAAATCACCTTCCACTTGTCACTTTAAATTGACTTGATGACTTGAGTGCTTTTCAATGTCATTTCCACCTCAATTGGCATGTGCGTATATTTATTTTTCTCCATTTATTATTTTTCTGGGCTATTTATTGCCACATTTTCCCCTAGACTTAGGAAACAATGGGTTTTGGAGGTTTAAAGTGATTTTTTACGCCTCAAAGTGTTTCTTAGTAGATAGTTGAAGAGTAGAGGTTCAATTTTGATTATTCTACCCCCTAAAACGTTTCTAGACATCACTTATTACAATTTTTATAAAGAAATTATTAAAAATCCCGTTTAGTGAGAAATTTTAATAATTTAAAAAATGACACCTAGACCTAATCAAATTCCGCGAAATTTTACAAGTGATCTAACATGGTAATATACATTGACTCTATACACTAGGACTCACTTAAGGCCTTACCATCAAGCCGCACTCCAGCTTTGGGGTATATCTGGGAGAAAAAACTCAATTAATTATTAAGTGCTGAAAAGCACAAATAATTAATTAAGTGAAAAAACTCCCTAGAGTGAACTCACTTGATAGCAAAGTCCTAAGCTACCTAGGCTTATTACATGGCTTTATTTCATCATGCTAGCATCACATTTACAATATCCCCATGGGGTTGCAGAATCTAAGTACAATGAAGAAAAAGAGAGATCAGAGACGTTAGAAGCGCTGATGAAATCTCAAACTCTATAAGTGGAGGAATGCTCTGAAATATCTTTGGGCATGGAGTCTTCAAGTGTACATCAATAGCCAACAAGGCTAAAATTAGAGATCATTGGACATATATAAATAAGAGAGAGGTCATTTAACTCACTCATTGGACATGTATAAATAAGAGAGAGGTCATTTAACTCACTCATTGGACATGTATAAATAAGGGAGAGGTCATTTAACTCACTCATCATCATCACATGGAGAATTCAAACCTTATAAGAGAATTCACTCTTGTTCCTTCTTGGCTATTGGAGATTCTTGGAATGCATTTTGATGTTTGGAAGCTATTTTGAATTGTCTTTGGAGTTATTTCTTTGATGAATGGATGGATATACTAGATGTTATCTTGTAAGTGCCTATTATTGAATATTATCATTTTGAATTTGTCTAATGTATGGAATTGCTGCTTCTAGATTATGCTTGATTGAGCCCTAATTTGTTGAAAATAAGTTTTACAGGCTATCTAGTCGAGGATTGCATATGTTACTCATTGTATAACATGTAATGAATGTTCCTAGTGGAGGAATTCTTATAACTCTCCATCAAACTCCATTTATCATTGAGTTGGTAAATTCAGGGATTTTGATACCCAGGGCATCGAATTTCGGCCTCCTTAGCAACAATTTGGCTTATCTATCACATGCTTGACTCCATATGCCTAAAGGACATGGCACTAGTCCAAGTCTTTGGTGATCATCTCAAAATTTTCTCTATAAAATTTTGTCCTTAAATTCGGTCCTTTTAAGGCTTGAGAGAAAAACTAGGGGTTGGAGTGAAATTTTAAGGAGGCAGCTTTTTGGGGGTTTGAGAGCCCAAACATCAAGAGGTAGGTCTTGGCTACATGACCTATCATTTTGGTGGGCATCCACTCAAATTTCATCCTTGAAATCTCTTGCCCTAGGTCTTGCCCTAAGAGGGAAATCCTAGTTTTTTCTCTCTCAACTTCATGACTTTCTTGAAGGTTTCATGATCCTTGGAATAACTGATTATCTTTGCAAGAAACCCTTTCTCTTTGTTCTTGAGCTTGTGAATACCTATCACCATAGGAAAACCTCAAAACCCTAGGTCTTAAACCTTGATTTCTAGGGCTTTTCTTAGAGAGCGTTTTGCTTCCTTGAAGCCTTGAGCCATAAGCAAATTGTGCAAAAGCTTCCATCTTTGCAAATTGAGCTAACCCTAATCTATGTCACACGGTTCGAGTTCGAATTCGAGTTCGACAACAATTAAGTTCGATTCGAATTCGAATTTTCCGATCAGGTTCGAATGAGGTTCGGCATTAGGTTCGACTATACATATTTTTCAATATATATATATATATATATATGACAAAATAATAGAAAATTCAAAATCGATCCATAAACACATGAATACAAATTCTTATTAGTAAACATACATGAATAATGTAATCATTCTAACATCTAGTTAAATGTAAACATACACAATAGTAGTTTGCAAAAAGAAATGACATAATTTTCAGTCTTCAAGAATTAGGGCTGGCAAGTCCCTACCATGAGCGGGCGTGAAAGAAACACCACGAGAAAGTTTCATTTGTTGCTGAAATATTGGAATTACATCTACCTCACACAATCTTGAAAAAAGATCACAAATAATGACATAATTTTCTCTCCACATGATTTCCATTACGTTCTTTTGTATGTCTTCCAAAGTCTGATTTCGGACCACTGTTCTGTACATAATTAGTTGAGTTGACGGACAACATCGATTAGATTTCTGTAATTAATGACTCCAAATGACCACGATCATCCATGGACAAATTATAAGCATATTAAGAGAGATAAGAACCATGACCACAGCAGCAGAAGGACGTATTCAGTTATAAACACCACCGGTACTGATCTCCTAGACGTGGGCACTAAAATATTTGTCTAGTAAGAGGAGAATGATTGAGCCAAAAGGCTTATTTTTTCTTATTTTACAGTTAGCTGTGATGTGATGTGTAATTTTATTAGGAAATTATTAAAATTGAAATTTTGCTGAGTAAATTTGTATATAAATTTTAAACAATTTAAAAATAAAAAATTTAAATAATAATATCTGTTTATAAAAAAATTGTAAATAAAGAAATCAGATTGCTTTGGATTTAAAAAAACCCAAAAAAATCAGGGGTTTTTTTAACAAAACCATCCAAACAACCGCCATTAAATGAGTCATTTTCATATTGAACATTCAATATAAAACATTAGCAACCTACTTGTATAAATTAAGCTCTATGAACTGGCATGATAATGCAAAAGAAATTAGGGCCAATTGGCGAGCAGTGAAGTGAGGACAACGCGGATTCTAGCATGCTTGGCAAAGGCTTCGACGCAGTCATGAAGGTCCATGTTAAAATAAAAGGACGTGTCTCGATGAAACGCTGAAGCGTGTGGACCACGTCCACAGACGGATCCTTGTTTCGATCGCCGTGGGTTTGCTGGAGAAACAACCCAGATCGTCTTGGTTGGTCCGTTCGACTCTAATACTAAAAAACACAAGCTAAGACATATTTAGTATGATTGGAAATTGGAATGCTTTGATTGTATGGCTGAATCGACAGAATAAAAGAAGAAGTGGGGCTAGTATTGTGGGGATTGTTTGATAATATCGTGTGAGTGAAAGAATGGAAACGAACGAGAGGAATGAAATGATGCGTACATAGAACCTTATCCAAATGACATCTGGGCTGCTGGCTATAATACTTTGCCTCTTCTTCTAAGAGTGAGGGAGACAATGATGGAAGAGAACCAAACTGTTGGGATGTTATGACCACTCCTCCAATTAAGCGTTCCGATGTTCGTTTAACTATTGAAAGAGATTGTTGGTGGTCACGGGAGCAAATGCAGAAAGTTGACAATTGCTTCTCTGTCGTCTCTCACATTATTATTTTTCCTCTGTTTGTCGAACAGACACATGGCCGAACCTGCTCTTCTTACTTCCTACCCGCCAAAAAAACCATCGAACCTAAAAAAAAATCCTTGAAATTTGCATTAAATCCGTTCAGGTTCGATTTTACAGGTTCGATTTTCAGGTTCGTTTAAGTTCGTTTAGGTTCGACTGGGTTTGAGTTCGTTTAGGTTCGCCCTTCAGGTTCGACTTTCAGGTTCGGCGAACCTGAACGAATTTCAAATTTTTTAACAGGTTCGCCGAATTTCGAACCTGAAGCTTCAGGTTCGCCGAACCCTGTGACAGAGACTCTAATTTCAACTTTCTAGCTACCTTTTTCATATTTATCTGAGCCGCAGATCCTAATCTAGAGACGGAGATCACTTTGTGCCTTATACCTAACATATCCATTTTAACCGATCTCCTCCTATCGGGACTCTTCCCATCGGTGAAAATTCGTAAAGAGCAGGGGGTTTTGGCTGAGGTGACATTGGGCTTCTACCCCATTGTTAACACTTTGTCTAGCTCTTGTCTTGTAGGGTTTCCGTCTCCAAGGCCTGCTAGATTTTGTGGTAACAAGGATCACAATTATTTGCCTTCTAACAGTGGTTTGGATGCTCAAATGGCACTGTACATAGGCTTCTAAACTAGGTCTTCACCACAACAATTGTCCTCTACAATTGGCTATTCATTAGACCTTCAAACCTCTGTCCAAACACATGATAGTGGACAAACCCTCCACACACTAACTGAGCATCCAATCTCCAATGCTCAACCCTCCTCTTCCCTTCTTCCTTCACTATAGCAACCACCCTTCTCTCTATACCTTCTTTGCGCTCTTATGTCCACAAACTAAGGGTATTTTGGCCTCTCTTGGATTAGACCTTATCATAGAACTAGTGTGCATTCATTGAGGATCTACGACCCTTAAAACTTCCTCCTTTAGGGTCTTGACCTTCTCTTGAATCTCTTCCATGCACAGAAACTAAGCGCACTTGAACAAAACTTTAGGACAAATTTTCTTGAGGTTGCGTATCATAGGAAGAGCCCTAACTAAGGCACAAGCTAACACAAAATAGTGACCTCCATTTTGCCAATACAAACCTCCATTAAGGGACGAAATACACACAGAAAACTCGTCTTACTTCTAGGCAAAATCGCCCATCAACCATACACAAGATAAATGATAAGAGCTCCAATTTCGTCCTTCCTTAAGGCCTGCGGCTCACTGAGGTAACTCACACTCTTCTTGGGTAGATAACACTTGAGATTTGATGCTCACTTGGATGATTTCACCTCTAATTAGGCCTCTCCTATTTATATCTTCTCTAATCATTGTCTTAGGGGCTCCAACATCATTTAGAGAACTCCTCGTCAATAATTAGATTAAACAATTATTTCTTTTGGGTCTTTAGCCCACCCTTTTGGTTGTAAATCCCACCACTTGGGTACATTGCCCACAAAACACATTTCTGTGGGTCAATTCCTCACAAACCTAGTACCCCAGAGGTTGTGGGAGTACCTCCTAGGCTACACATTTTAACACTCCCTCTTAGCGAGGGAGGTACTTCCACTTCTCATAAGTAACTTGTCAGTAACACTAGCCCAATCTCTGACATCCACTGTTGCAACATACCCTGTAGAATGAATCACACTATCCTCAGTAGTGTTCCTTCTTCTAGAAGCCTCTCACTTCTTCTTCTCATGATAGGCCTTCAGCCCATTCTGCGGTTTCTTCTTGCCAGCTGTAGAAGTCTCCTTACTCACTGGCCATGCGCTCTTCTTGGGTTGCGGATTCTCCCTCTAAGCCTGTATACTCTTGCTTGAACTTGAACCCCTTTGAGTCTCACGAACTTGCTTCTTCCTTTGATCTATAGGCTTGCCTGTTAGCTGGTATAGACCATGCTCCCTAACTCCAATGATAACTCTAGTAGAGTTAGAGCCTCTGGGCCTGAGCATCACTTTCACATCTCAGAATATCACCTCAAACCCCTTCGCCTCGATCATTGAGATAGACAATACGATGTACCTGAGCTTCGGTACCCACTGTTGTCACTCACTATGTTATGAGTTTTCAGTTGTCCCAAGTGCCAAATAGCAGTGAAGTTTGAAGCCATTTCCCGAGCCACAAAATCTCTCAAGGCTAAATCAGACCCTCTCCATTGGATAGTGCTCGGAATAAGCTTTCCAACAGTATGTGGAAGTCCAAAAATGGACTTCTGGATCAGAAGTTAGAGCAGAATGAAGATACCCCTTGAAAGCCAGAAAACAAAAGAAAAAGGACCAAGGGGAGGCTCATCGCAATCGCATTTCGAAGTTTTTCTCAAGCAATAGAGGGGGGAGGACAGTAAAATCTACGATCAACGATTGCTGATATTGCAAATTGGAGGTCTGCGGTCAACGTAGTGTATATCGGCGATCGGGGGTTTTCACAATACAGTGCAAAGGACAGAGCAACTTACAATTAGCGATCGCTGATATTGCATATCGTAAATCAATGATCGGAGGTCCCGGTGGTCTGGAAAAATTTCGATGTAGTGTTAAAGCATCGGGATTGGCTGATTTCATTTAACAAAGAAATTCAAAGAAAAACCAAGGGCGGATGGGTCCTTTTCTCTCTCCTCTAGGGGGCCATGTGTAGGGTCCATTGGATTTGATAATGACAGGGGGCTTTACGTCAGCATGACGTGGAAGTACAGAGATAACTTGGCGGTAGGGAAGACACATGGCACACAAATTTGGCATTTTTAGGGGTCATAAGGGGCCATAACCAGGTGACACGTGGCAGTATGAAGATGACGCCACATCGCAATTGCAAATCGGCATTGGAAGGATGAGGCATTTCGCTTACATAAAGAAAGCCTCTGATTGCGATTTGCGATAAAAGGGCTCCGATAAGGGGGCTGGCTCGCGGTCATAAGGATTCAACAAGAACCGAGGGCTAAGAAACAGGGGGGCGATCGCATATCGCAATCGCAAAAGTTATGAGAGTGCGACCAAAGGTAAGGATTAGAGAAGTCCCGATCGTCGACCTCCAATTTGAAGTTAAGTACCAGGTCACTGACCTCGGTCATATGAAGCGAATTACAGAAAGGCGCTAAAGCAAAGGGGCCTAAAGGGGATTTGAACTCACCTGTTTTGTAATGTTTTTAGTGATAAGTGCTAGCACCGAAAAATCCTCCATATTACACTATGGTTGCATCACCGGGCATATCATGGCTCCGATAGCATAATACTGGAAGTTAGAAGGGATGGATGAGTCGGCAGCCGTGTTTGGAATTCGTTCAGGCCACTATGTGTGATCGCTCCCACTTCCTGAATGAGAAGGAGTGAGATTGTTAAAGACTGAAAGTGACAAGGAACCGGCCGAGAGAGTGTTGAGCTTGATGTAGCAGAAATTCTTTAGACCATAGGCCAACAAATAGAGTGGCGCAAAGATATTTCCATGGGACCATCATTTCAGTTTGCTTGTTAATAATGTTTTGTTGTTTTTTGATCGCTGTTGCTATTATTCTGTTTTATTTTCAAGAAAGGCATCTTACTGTTGTAATAATTAGAGGCTTCATGCTGAGACAGCTAGTCATATAGACAATTGTAAACTCTAGCGAGAAGATATTTTTGTAATTGATTTCCTTGCCCTCCCTTTCCTTATAAAAGGGAGGAAGAAACACTTAAAAAAGGTTCTGAATTCTGAAGAAAAAACCACATGTTATTTCTGTGACTGTATTACTTCAAGATTTGCATCTTCCAGAATATTAATGAAATGGTGGTGATTCCTACATTCGGGTACTACAGTATGTTTTCCCTCTGTTAAATTCCATTATGTTTATGTTTCCTCTCTGATTTCATGTAATTGTAGCTGCCAGAAATGTTTCATATGCTTTTACAGATTCATTTGTGTTGACTTGTTAATGCACATGCCTGTATGTGGCTTTGAGATTATATCTTTAAATTGCGCTCCATGAATCATAGCATCCATTTCTCCTTTATCCATTATGTCTACCTGTAATTCAGATAAGTGTAGAACTCTTGAAGCTCCAAGCTCTATGTGATAAATATAGAATTCTTGAGGTTTCAAGCTCTATATGATGAGTTATTCTATCTCCCTTTCTTCTTCCATTTCTCTGCTAAAGTTGATTAAGCTATAGGTCCTCGAACTACTCGGCCTCCACTAGTACATACATATATCCCTGTGAGTTGTATATGTGAAAGAGCACCATAAATACATGTCTTATGTCCTTGGGTGAAGGAACCAAGCTATTGATTTGGGGTAGCATTCGATGTGCTCTAGCCATGAAAATTGGCGGAGAGGCTATATCACATGAGATCTCCAAGACCCAGAAATGGTTTGGGGAAATTCTACCTGGTGAAGGAGATATTAAAATAATTAATATTTTTAATGGGTTCCTAAGTCTAAACTTAGGAAAATAAAAATATTAATGGGTATTAATATAAAACTGGGTTAGAAGGTTCTAAATGACATGGATCAAGCCAAATCTAATCTTAGCCGTTGATTAGAGATGTAATCTTGGTCGTTGAAGACTCAACAAAAAAAGTATAAGAGGAGGCTTGAGGGTCAGTTGGAGATACAGCAGAGTGATTAGTTAGTTCAATTTTCTAGAGCGGGGTTTGCTAAGAGAAATTGAAACAGTGATCAGAGTTGCAGCGAGGGGCAGTGAGTCCAAGGCATAGAGGCAGAGATAGTGGCGGAAGACCAGTGTAGAGGCAGAGAGGCAGACACAGAGTAGTAGGAGTTGCGCAGAGGCCAATAGTGACTGCGCAGAGGCTAGAAGGGCCCGCGTGAGTGATGCAGAGGTTGTAGAAGTGATGCAGAGGGCCAGAGAGGCTACATAGAGCCTCAGAGGGCTGACGCAGAGGCTAGGAGGGTTGACGCAGTGCTTCAGAAAGGTGCTGGAGAGGGTTTCATAGAGTAGACTTTTAGAATATCTGCTTCCGAAGAGAAGTATTACTGTCAGATTATTTTCTTTGTTGGGTGAGCCAGCTTAGCACCTAGTGTACTCAAGAAAAGCTGCATAATAATAAAACCCTCGGAACTACTGCACCGGTTTTCCCAAGTTGGGTTTTTCCAGGGACGATTGTCCAAAAATAATGGTGTCCCTTGTGTGTTTGTCTATTTCTTTCAACTGTGATCTGTAGATGGTTGAGATTGTATTGTGTTTATTTCAGTATTTATATGGTTAAATAACTTGTTAGTAATTAAAACAAGTAGGCGAAATAAACCAGAGAATACAGAAAATTTTTTCTAATGGGTAATACTTAGAAATTTCAATATGGTATCAGAGGGTTGTAGATCACAGGAGAGTTGAAGGCACCAGCTGAATCAGAGAATTTGCAGTGGAAACAACTGTCCCAAGTGACGGACGCTGTTCTTAAGTAGAAAACAGCAGAGAAGGGGTGACGCAGAGGGCCTGCATCATTAGTTCGAGTCAGAGAAGGGCCCAGTGCAGAAGGAGTGAGAGGCTCACGAAGAGCCACATCATCCTGCTCAGCTAAGTAGGAGTGATGCAGTTGGCTAGTGGAGCAATTCAGCCACTTCTGGGATTGCGCAGAGCCTAGAGGCTCAGTTCTTCAGTTGCTGGGGCATAGGAAGCAGTGGGAAGATTGTAGAGTGTGAAGCTGGTGGGGTGCTGTTGTTGTTGAGGCAGAACAGTACCTAACGGGACAAAACCAAGGTAGAAGGGAGTCGCTACCTAGGCGGATTTCTAGCCAAGAAATCCAGATCAGTGTTGCAGGAGCAAAGGAGATCGGAGAGGTGCGATTCGACTGTTGGCAGAAGGATTTCCAGGAGGGAAATCGAGACTCAGAGGGAGTCGAAGAGAACTTCCAGGAGGGAAGTAGAGACTCAGAGGAGTCGAAAAGAAGAGCAGAGATGGCCATGAACGGACTGAGGGATCAGGACAGGCTGGACGGGGCATCCAACTTTGTCATCTGGAAGGCTAGGATCCTGTCTGTTCTAGATAGACATCGCATCAAGGCCTTCGCCTTGAGAACTGTGGCTATCCCAGTCGACCCAACTAATAACAAAAAGTATGAGGATGTGATGGCCAAGGCAAAGTGCATAATCCTTGATGGGGTCAAGGATCATGTAGTTCAGCATATTGCTGAGAAGAATACGACAAAGGAGATGTGGGACACCTTGATGACATTGTATCAAGGCACTTCCGTGCAGAGGAATATGCTACTGGAGAATCAACTGTGGTCGTATCAGATGCAGAAGGGGGAGCAGGTAGATCACTTCCTTCGTAAGTTGCAGGAGATTGGAGACCAACTGACTTCCATAGCGGCTACGTCGGATCAGGAGTTGATGGTGAGAACTGCCCTGAACACTGTCTCCGAGGAATGGGAGACATTCGTCCAAAGCATTTTGGGCAGAGCGAATCTTCTAGATTGGGAAGAACTGTGAGCAACTCTTTGCCAAGAAGAGATCAGACGGGTGACCAAGGCGGGAAGTAGTGGCAAAGGAGCCCGACTCAAGAAAGAGGAGGAAGAAGATGCAGCTCTAGCATCTGTAGGGTAGCAGGGGAAGAGGAAGAAAAATGACCTCTCCAAAATAAAGTGCTTCAACTGTGGGGAACTGGTCCATTATGCAAACCAGTGTCCTAGGAAGAAGAATAAGGGAGAGGTGTCTGACTCCAAGGCAGCGCCAACGAAGGTAGAGAAGGAGGTAGAGGATGATGACAATTGTGCCATGAGTGCTCATGTACCTCTAGAGAAGAGGTGGAGAGACATCGAGCTGTAGCCAGGAGGACTACAGGAGATGTGAGGCAGGATCCTTGAGGTACCCAAACTCTTGGATCATATTCGGCTATGGGAAGCCTCGAAGTGACAGTAGCAGGATGGCAGAGGTTGGTAGAAGCGGATGCGGATGAAGCGACAGAGAGTGCTAGAGTGCAGTAGTCCCTGGCAACGCAGAAAGGATTACATTAGTGCGAGAGGCATAAATGAGGTTGCAGCAGTGCAGGAAGGCACAGAGGTGTTGCAACAGCTCAAAGGTAGTAGAGGGAGCACAGGATAATGACAGAGAGCTTCATCATCAGGTGGGTTTCTAGCCTGACAAGGATGTCAGTCCTCTCAGTAATTGAGTTGTAGTGCAACGATAACAGTGGTGGTGCTATGGGCAGCACGATGCAGCATGAGTAGAGAGGATTGCAATGCAGATGCAGTGTTGGGAGGAAGGACCAACAGCAACACGGATGCAGTGGCAGTGGTAGAGCCATGGGCAACAGTACATGATGCAACAATGCAGAGGCTATTGGGTAGCAAGGCCAAGCATCATCACAGGTACAGGTGCCAGATGATCAGGGTGATGCTCAGTGGTGGAGTATTACTAGAGCATATTCCTCGCTAAGGAGTGTTGATTTGGGGTAGCATCGGATGTGCTCTAGCCATGAAAATTGGTGGAGAGGCTAAAGCACATGAGATCTCCAAGTCCTAGAAATGGTTTGGGGAAATTCTACCTGATGAAGGAGATATTAAAATAATTACTATTTTTAATGGGTTCCTAAGTCTAAACTTAGGAAAATAAATATATTAACGAGTATTAATATAAAACTGTGTTAGAAGGTTCTAAATGACATGGATCAAGCCAAATCTAATCTTAGTCGTTGATTAGAGATGTAATCTCAGCCATTGAAGACTCAACAGAAAAAGTATAAGAGGAGGCTTGAGGGTCAGTTGGAGATACACTAGAGTGATCGGTCAGTTTGATTTTCTAGAGCGGGATTTGCTAAGAGAAATCGAACCAGTGATTAGAGTTGCAATGAGGGGCAATGAGTGCAAGGCAGAGAGGTAGAGATAGTGCAGGAAGACCAATGCAGAGGCAGAGAGACAGACACAGAGCAGCGGGAGCTACGCAGAGGCCAACAGTGACTGCGCAAAGGCTAGAAGGGCCTGCATGAGTGACGCAGAGGGCCAGAGAGGCTGCGCAGAGCCTTAGAGGGTTGACGCAGAGGGTTTCAAGCTGACACAGAGGCCAGGAGGGCTGACGCAGTGCTTCAGAGAGGTGTTGAAGAGGGTTTCGTGGAGCAGACGTTCAGAATATCTGCTTCTGAAGAGAAGTATTACTGCCAGATTATTTTCTCTGTCGGGTGAGCCAGTTTGGCACCTAGTGTACTCAAGAAAAGCTGTTTAATAATAAAACCCTCAAAACTGCCGCACCGGTTTTCCCAAGTTGGGTTTTTCTGGGGACAATTGTCCAAAAATAACGGTGTTCCTTGTGTGTTTGTCTATTTCTTTCAGTTGTTGATCTCTAGATGGTTGACACTGTATTGTGTTTATTTCAGTATTTATATGGTTAAATAACTTGTTAGTAATTAAAACAAGTAGGCGAAATAAACCAGAGAATACAGAAAAATTTCTAACGGGTAATACTTAGAAATTTCAACACAACCCATGTTGTTTGTTGTATGTATTTACATGTGTATAAAATGTATATGATGTCTTCGGTTTCTTGAAGATTATATGATACACATAAAATATAGATGTTCCCAGGCACTGACCTTGTAAGCAATCCAACGCTGTCTTTGGAAGCGACAATACCCACAATACATCTTGAAATCATAACAACCCACATGACTCCATCCTAAATGGCACAACATTTGACCCTCCAACAACTTTCTGACTCTTGTCACCAACCTCCATGTGCATTTAGAGTCCCATTTAGTTAGAGTGTCAAAAACTTCACAGGAACCTGTCATATGCTCCGATGCTCTGCTATCCACGTACCATGCATGCTCGTCAATAGTACCCTCGGAGAAATGAGAAACCATAGCAAAGTCTTCATCTAACCTTCTTGAGAAGTCATCCAACTCACATGAAGATGTAGCATGCCCAACTATCTCCTTCCTCTTCTCATCGTCTCTCTTCTTCTCTCACGCACACTTGCTAGTATAATGACCATACTCGCCACATGTATAACACTTCAGCTTGCTCAAGTCCTTCTTCGCTTTTCCCTTCATCTTTCTTGCAATAGCCACGTTATCTTTAGCAGATTTCTTCTTGTGAAGATCCTCGTCCCACAGTCCTTGTTGGATGAAGTCATCCCATAACTTGTTTCAATTTGGCAGCTTGTCTCAAGTGACGATCCCTTTGATAAATGGCTACCATTCCTCGGTAAAGCCCTTCAAAGCAATCCTCACTAGCTCAAAATATGGAATGTTATCTCCAATGGCAATTAGCTTATCTCGAACTTGAGAAATCCTCGTCAGATACAGAGCCACACCTTTGCCATCCAACATCTTGGTGTTCTTCAACTTTTCTCTCAATACCAATAATCGTTTCTTGTTCTTATTCTAGAACAAGTCCTGAAGAGCCTTCCACATCTCTTGTGTAGTGTTTTTCCTAGTCAGATGAAGTATCAAGTGATCTTTGACACCATCTAGGATGATTAGCTTAGCATTTGCATCCAACTCTTCATACACTTCCAACTCCTTAGGGTCAGTTAGCTTTTGAATCTCCTTGTCAGCAAAGTTCCATATCTTGTTCACCAAGAAGGCTATCCTGATCCTCTCCTTCCAAGGACTATAGTTGGACAAGCCATCCAATCTATCTTCATACCTCAGACTAGTGACCAACTTCGCCATGCTGCTAGTTCTTCGACAACAAGGCAACAAACTCCCTTTTGAGTTGCTTGTTGTGCACACTCTGATTCAACTGTCCCTTCAAAGTAGCTGTGATACCATGTTGATTTTTCCTTGGCAATTCAGAATCAAGTCTATGTCTAACACTTGATAACAAACACACTAAAATGCCACAACACCAAGCACTTTGCACAATGGAAAATGTACAACTGTGAATCAATGAAGTACACAAGATTTTTTGCAACCGAAAACTTGCTTGTATTACAACTTTAATACAACAAACATAGGGCTCCCATACCGGGGATCATGACCCTTATAATTAGCCCTGATACAAGGAAAACCAAGGCTTGTTGTCAACAACACATGACAATCAATTTGCCCAAGAACAAGAACAACTTGAATTACTTGTTGAAGAAGCACTTACAACAATCCTTTCAATCCACTTGTCTTGAGCACCTAGCAGGTCCTTTGTCATCTCTACTTGCAGAGAATATGGTGCTCCAATATCTCTGCCCTAGCTGCTCGCAAATTCCTTTGCAACTTAAGATTTTCTTGCACATATCAACTTCACACTTCTGCCTTCTTTCAATGATAGTGCTCCTCCAATGTCACAGAACATAGGTCTTCACAAGTCTGCCCTATAACAACAGCTTAACTACTTCAAAGTCACTGCACTTAGGGTCTTCAAAAAATTTGCCCTCACAACAATGATTTGCCACATCAATCACTGTACTTAGGGTTCACAATTATCTGCATTCTAACATTGTTTTGGCTCTTGAAATGACACAGTACATAGGCTTCCAAACTAGTTCTTCACCACAATAATTTGTCCTCTATAAATGTTGTTCATTATACATTCGAGCCTCTTTCCAAACACATCATAGTGGACAAACCTTCCACACACCAACTCAACATCCAATCTCCAACGTTCAACCCTCCTTTTCCCTTTTCATTCATTGTAGCAACCACCCTTCCCTCTGCCCCTTTTTCACACTCTTCTGTCCACACACTGAGGGCATTTCAGCCTCTCTAGGATCATACCTTATCATAGAACTAGTGTGCATTCAGTGAGTCTCTGCAACCCTTAACATAGAGGGAAAACTTCCTCCTTTAGGGTCTTGGCCCTCTCCTCCATGCACAAAATCTAAGCGCACTTGAATAGAACTTTAGGACAAACTTTCTTGAGGCTACATATCATAGGAAGAGCCCTAACTAGGGCACAAACTAACACAGAACAATGACCTCCATTCTGCCAATACAAACCTCCATTAAGGAACAAAATACACAAAAAAATCGTCCTACTTTTGGGCAAACTCAACCATCAAGCAAACACAAGATAGACCATAGAAGCTCCAATTTCGTCCTTCCTTTAGGCCTACCGCTCACTAAGGTAACTCACACTCCTCTTGGGCAGATATCACTTGAGATTTGATGCTCACTTGGATGATTTGACCTCAACATCGACCTCTCATATTTCTTGTTGAAAATGTAGCGAGCAAAGGTCTTTTGGCTTGTGCCTTAGCTAGTTAAGACCTCGAATTGTCCTTCTCCCAGTATGAGTGCGAGCTCATTAGTTAGACTTTAGTTAGGATGAGTTATTTCCAGTTTACTGGAATAATCATCAAGTTAGCATGAATAGAGATGGAGCTTCGGTTAAGTGGAGTCTTCATTAGTTTGACTACAAAATGAGGTGGCAGTGAAAAGTTCAGTTAGAGTGAGTTAGTCTTCAGTCTTGATTGAAGGATGAGCGAGTCATCTCCAATTTTGATTGGAGAGAGCACAAGTTAACAACTCCAGTGATGATTAGAAGGAGAGCGAGTAACACTCTCAGTTAACTTGCTATCACAACTCAAGTTCTCAATTTGAACTAGCCTAATTTAGCATGGATCAAATCTATAAAAGAGAGGACAAAGGCACAAGTAAATCACATTTGTTTTGTGCATGAGGGATTGTGACAAGACAATGCTCACGAGTTAGTGTGAGAGAGTCTTGATTGTGGAGCGCAGGAATTGTATCCTAAAGAATAGGAGCACAAGTGCACAAGAATTTAGGAGGAATGGTTGTGCGCAGATTGTGTGGAGTTAGGGTCCTAAAAAATAGGAGCTCAAGTGCGCTAAGAAATAGGCCTTGGAATGCACTAGGAAATGGGAGATTAGCGCAAAGAATAAGCAGGCCAAGTGCACAAGGAAGGAGGAGCGGAACTGAAGCGAGAAGGGTTTACAGAGCAAGTCAAGGAGGCAACACAGGAAGAATTATGTGTAGGAACCGAGATCAAGGCTAGCCAAGATCAATTGTATCAACTGAGATTTGTGAGAAGAAGCATAATGCTTTCTCAGAGATAGATTGCTTTGTAATAGATCCAATTACTCAAGAACAATCAATAAAATACCACATCAAAGAAGCAAGTTTTCCTTTTGGGTTTCCTGAGAAAACAAGTGTGTCAATTTGTGTGATGTGTTTTTATGTCTCTGTTTTTTTAGTTCGTTTCGTATGAATTGTTAAGAAACTTTTTATCTTGGTGAAAGTAAACTAGTTTTCAGTTTCAGTTATTCATCTAAGTAGTTCCAGAGTTTCATGGAAATTTAACATTTATATCTTCTCTAATCATTGTCTTAAGGGCTCCAACATCATTTAGACACCTTCTCATTAATAGTTAGATTAATCAATTATTTCTTTTGGGTCTTTAGCCCACCACCCGTTTGGGTCTAAATCCCACCACTTGGGTACATTGCCCACAAAACACATTTCTGTGCGTCAACTCCTCACAAACCCAGTACCCCAGGGGTTGTGGGAGTACCACACAAGCTACACATTTCAACATAGAAATGCCACTAGGCAAATTTTGAAATGTAGTATGACATGTACTTGCCACTTGGTCTAACTTTTTAAGGTTCGAGGGGCAAGACCTATAAATATAAATTTTAATTTTAATTTTGAATTTGAAAATGATAATGATCAATTTGATTGTTCAATGATTTTATGACTATAACTAACAAGCCATCAATAGTTTCATTGTATCATTGTTGAATGTCAAAATTTCAATGAAGCAATGTGCATGCTTTTGTTGTTATTTACTGAAAATGATACTATGACATTATGTAATGTGCATGTTATGATTTATTATTTTTAAAAAAAGTTTAGGTAATGAATTACACACACACACACAAAATAATAATAATTCTAATCTAATTTTAAGGTCAAGAGCAAGCTAGACACCAAATTGGTGTACGAGACCCCCTTGTTTGTGGGACAAGGGACCCACCTCCATGCAACAATTTGATTGTAGGCTTTGATGAGGATGTACATGTTCTTAACCATTAGGCCCATATATGTCTCTCTCTCTCTCTCTCTATTTATTTGTTTGTTGGCTTGCTTTTCCCAAGGATTTCCTTGTAGGGAAACCCTATAGCACTTCCTTGCATTTTGTGGATGTGTTAACCCATCAACACTGCTTACGATTTATGAACTCGTAGGTCCTAGGGACTTTGTGCGAGGCACACAACAAAGTGTTACTGTTGTAGCATTGGATAGGTGTTCTAGTCTCGACTTTGGTTAGAGAGGCTAAGGAACACAAGATCTCCAAAACCCAGAAAAAGTTTCAAGAGAAAACACCTAGAGATGGCTCAATTAAGTTAATTAATCAATAATTAAATATTTCCTAAGTCTAACTTAGGAAAAGTGATTAATTAACAATAATTAATTGAGAAAGGTGAGAATTCTCTAGAAACTCACATGGATCGAGTTTGAGATGATCTTAGCCGTTGATGGGGATCTAATCATGGTCGTTGGTTCACCAACGAGAGATTATAAAAGCAACTTGATGGGTAGATGGAAACACACCAGGGGAATGAATTCCTTGGCAAATCAAGCTATCCAGTTGTAGAGGCAAAGCAGGGAAGAAGAGTTCGAGCCAAAAGGAATGCAAAAGTGAGATAGAGGGAGCAACAACAAAGTATTCCAATAGAGATTCCCAACAACAGAGCGTGGAGGCCGAAATATTTTTGCAGGAAGGCCGAATATCTAGTGTGAGTTGCCGGAAGAGGGTTTGCAGTGTTGCCAGAGGTCATATCGAGCTCCAGAAGGCAAAGTGAATTTCTTCCAGTGGCAGAGGTAGGCGGGACGACTCATTTGGAGCCAACTAGCAAGCCGTATGATTTTCTTAGGCCAGATAGTGCGAATTCCTTGAGGCCATGTTTCTCAGTGGGGTTCGAGCAGGTCCGAGGGAGGCCAAGATAATTTGTAGAAGGGAGAATTTTCTCCAAAATAATTTGGTCAGATTATTTTGCTGGAGGATTGCTAGTTAGGCATCCAGATATTGTATTGAGATTTTGCTACTGCATATAATAAAGTAAACCATCATCTGCTGCACCAGTTTTCCTAGTTGGGTTTTTTCGGGGACATTTGTCCAAAAATAACGGTGTCAATTTTATTGTGTTTGTGCTTTATTTTCTCAATTCTAGTTTTTATTTTCCGCAATATTTTTATGGTGAAGAAATTGCAATGTGATTTATTCATTATTTTGCTGTAACAAAATAAACTGCATAATTAATCAGTTAGAAGAATAAATTCTAGTTGTTGCGTTTAAAGGAATTTTCACATGGTATCAGAGCAGTGTTGAAGACAAATCATGAGCTCAAAAGCTAAAAGAGAAATTTTTCATCGTCAGAGGGAGTCTATGAGCAAAATTTTCAGGTATGCACAGAGGGCCAACCAGGCAGTGCGAATTGCTGGGCAGAGGGTTTGATTTCTAGTTGTAGGGGCAGGAAAAGTTCGAACAAGCCAGTAATAGTTCCGACAGGCAGTGGTGTTGCTGGAAAGCAGTTCTGGTGAGCAGATCAGTGAGTTCATTGAGCAGATCTTGGCACAGTGATTTTGTAGCAGTTTTGCAGTAGTAGATCAACGCTGGGTGGAAGAGAAAAGCACGCATTGAGGAATTTCTTAGAAGGTTTCTAGATCCAGCTGGTAGGAGGAAATTTGTGATTTCCAGTAGCAGAAGGAAACGACAATGCATATCTGCGCATTCCAGGGGGGAGTGCGAGTAGCAGAGTAAGCAACAGAGCAGGAAAGGGAGGAGATTCCTGTTTATTTTCTCTAGTATTTGAGTTTCACAGATTTTGTAGCTTTCCAGAGATGGCCATACGAGATTGCCAGAGGAGGTCATGCGAGTTAGCCCAAACGCAGATCTGGGCAACAGATCGACTTCCAGTTGTCAGGAACAAGTGCCAGAAGAAGTGCGTGTTGTCTAGTGCAAGTTGCAAAACGAAGAGGGGTCCTAGCCAGGGATATGGCTTGAAAGGAGATAGTGGTGCACAGAATCTAGGAGGAGGAGGAGTATGAGACTCCAGTGTGCCAGGTGAGTAAGGTCAAACATAGGTGTAGCAAGGAGATCAATTAGATCAGTTCCAATTGTTGCGGCAGGACGATCACCTTAGCTATAAGGGCCCACAACATTTCAATAGCAGGAGGATCAATGTTCAGGATGGTGCAGTCAGATCTTGAGGGACAATTGTAGAACTAGTTGCAGTCAGATGCCGAGGAGCATAAAGTAGTTGCAGCGTAGACAATTACTCAATGGACAGTGCAAAGGCTAGTTGCAATCAGAGATTAAAGAGATAGTTGTATTCCAGAGACAGTTGATTCCAATTTTGGTTCTCAGTGGTAGTAGTTGTAGTAGCAACAACAACATGAGATCAGTTGCAGTAGTTGTAGCAGCAACAACAACATGAGATCAGTTGCAGTGCAGAGCAGTGTTGCTAGCAATACAGGTGGTACAGTGCAGTGTCAGCAGCAATGCAAATGTAGAATTGTTTAGCTAGAGAGTGGCAGAGGAATCAGAGTATTCACAGTAGTTGGTGGGCAGTGGCAGGTTGTCATTGTTGTTAGACATCAATAGTGTATGGGAGGATGTTATGAGATAGAGAGAACACCTTCCTCACTAAGAGGGAGTGTTAGTTTTGTAGTATCAGACAAGTGTTCTAGTCTTGACCTTGGTCAAAGAGGCTAAGGAACACAAGATCTCCAAAACCTTGAAAAAGTTTTAGGAGAAAACACCTAGAGATGGCCCAATGAAGTTAATTAATCAATAATTAAATATTTTCTAATTCTAACTTAGGAAAAGTGATTAATTAACAATACTTAATTGGGAAAGGTGAGAATTCTCTAGAAACTCACATGGATCAAGTTTGAGATGATCTTAGTCGTTGATGGGGATCTAATCATAACCGTTGGTTCACCAATGAGAGATTTTAACAGCAACTCGATGGGTAGATGGAGAACACACTAGAAGAATGAATTCCTTGGCAGATCGAGCTATCCAATTGTAGAGGCAGAGCAGGGAAGAAGAGTTTGAGCCGAAAGGAATGCAGAAGTGAGATAGAGGGAGTAGCAACAAAGATTCCTAGCAGTAGAGCAGGGAGGCTGAAATATTTTTGTAGGAAGGCCGAATAGCCAGTGCGATTAGCCAGAATCCCAGTGCGAGTTGTCGGAAGAGGGTTTGCATTGTTGCCAAAGGTCAGATTGAGCCCCATAAGGCAAAGCGAATTTCTTCCACTGGAAGAGGGAGACATGACAACTCATTTGGAGCCAAATAGTAGGTTGTACGATTTTCCCAAGCCAGGTAGTGCAAATTCCTTGAGGCCAAGTTTCTCAGTGGGGTTTGAGCAGGTCCGATGGAGGCCAAGATAATTTGTAGAAGAGAGAAATTTCCTCCAAAATGTTTTGGTTAGATTATTTTGCTGGAGGGTTGCCAGTGAGGCATCCAGATATTGTACTCATATTTTCCTGCTGCATATGATAAAATAAATACTCATTTGCTACACCGATTTTCCTAGTTGGGTTTTTCTGGGGACATATGTCCAAAAACAACGATGTTAATTTTATTGTGTGTGCACTCTATTTTCTCAGTTCCAGTTTTTATTTTCCGCATTATTTTTATGGTGAAGAAATTGTAGTGTGATTTATTCGTTATTTTTCCATATCAAAATAAACTGCATAATTAATCAGTTAGAAGAATAAATTACAGTTGTTGCATTTCAATGAATTTTCACACAGAGGTAGAAAGCTTAGGAGTATTGGCCCTTTGACCTCCTACATCAAGCTCGTAACACTTAACCACTTAAGCTTTATGTGTGTGTGTGTGTGGAGGACATCAATTGAGGTATACAACAGAGGTAGCCAACCTGGGGATCAACTTTGAGGCCTCCTGTTTGAAGCTCAAAACACTCACCCACTTAAGCTATCCCAATACACAAACACACTTATACATATACATATATGCATGCCTCACTATATATATATATCTATATATATATATATATCTATATATATATCTATATATATATATATCTATATATATATCTATATATATATATATCTATATATATATATATATATATATATATTTGCATTTGAAATATATTTATATTATATGAGGAATATATATGTTTCAGTCATTGAAGGATTGCTCAGACAACAAGGCTCGAAGCCATTACAAGAAATATTCGTTATGAGCTCAACATGTCACATGTAGGAATTGAACATAGGTGGGGAGGTTAACAACATTCTCCCAACGACCCAAGCTAAACCTAATTGATATCCACTTGAGCTGTCCCATTGGGTGTTTTCTCTCTCTCTCTCTCTCTCTATATATATATATACATATATTCTATATGAGGAATAGACATGTTTAAGTTCTCGAGGGATTTCTCAGACAACAAGGCTCGAAGCTATTACAAGAAATACTCATTATGAGCTCAACATGTTGTTTTTCCACGATATTGGAATCTAGGTTAGAATCTTAGAATCACTGATGCTACCAATCCAAGTATCACAACAAACTACTTTGTATAGTGGAACAATAAATAACAGTGAATCAACACGTGCACAAATATAGACAACCTTTTACAATTTTTAACTGCCCAACTTTGTTATATTAACAAACTGATAATACAATTGTCTAGGGCTCCTGTACTAGGGATAATGGCCCTCATACATCCACTGATACAAGACTACAACTGGGACTTGGTGTCAACAACTATGACAACCAAACTGCTCGAACAAGATACACTAACCATCTGGTTGATGTAGCACGCTCTCTTAGCTCCTCTCGGTTGTATCCTTAACACACCCGCCCAGTGCTTCGGCTCCCGATCTGCAACAACTCCAACCTGCCTCTATCAATGAACCAACTCCATTAGGTCACTAAACATGGCTCCAACTGCTCTCTAGCTGATCGTTAGTCCTTCAATGCATCAACACATCGAGACTCCTATCGAGTTGTTCACAACTCCATTTGTGAACAACTCTCAACTGCCCACTGCTGCTCCTTAGCTCCTTTAGGACTTCTTGCCCAACTAACTGCTCCTTAGTCCTTCAAGGACACAACTCTTAGGGACTTTCTTCCCACTAGTGCCTTCCTGTGCTGCCCGATGAAGACACACTTAGGGCACGGAGGGTTGCCACCTATCACTGTCAAACATCCTTCTCCAACAATGAACTTGGGCTGATGTGATCTGCTCCCTTTACCTCCTTTCTTTTTCCTTAAAGAATCGGTCCTGAGCTCACCTCACCCACTTCTACCTCTTCTAGCAGCTCATTTGTCCTTCAATGACCTGTACTTAGGGCTTGGAGCAAGCCACTGCAGCCCTCCTAACTCCTGCTCTTTTGGCTGCTCCACCAACTGTCCTAAACTAGGACACCCTCATCCACCAGCAAATCATCAACTTCAAGAAGATGATATACCTGTCCTGCAACCTATTGCTGTTCTTCTTGACCTTGGCATATGTGCAACTGCTGTTGATGGACTTGCTTCTTAGGATGTACCAATCTGTCATCAAAACTGCTGTCCAAACTCCTTTTTGAACAGCCTCATCCCTAGCAAACAAAATTCAACTTAAGCACATCATCAACATACCTTGTTTACTCTTTCTAGGTCTGTGCATACTGCTGTCTCATCAGATCCGGTTAGGGCATCAAATCAGATCTGTTTAGCCCTTCCCTTTTGCTCCAACAGTCCTTCAAAAGGCTACAGTCTTCCTCAATCTCTAGGCTGCTCCCTTCGCTGCTCTTAGAAGGCTGAACTGACTTGGTTCTAGCCCTTTCGGCCCTCTCCAACAAGCTACTACAGCTCAGCCTTCTCTGCAATAGCTACAGGATCTGCGGCCCTTCAATTCTGAGCAAGACACCACCTAAACAATGCACAAACCAGCCTCAAGACAACCCAGACTTGCCCCTCAAGCCTTGGTCTGCACAACAAATCAAACTCGGCCCTCAACAGTCACAAGATTTCACCAAACAACTCCTCTTCCCGTCGCTGAAGTCTGCTCCTTAGATTTGTGGCCCAAAACAGATGTGTTACTATGAACTTCATTGCACTTGGATGAGTGAATGAGGTCTCACAAGGTCTCTTATTTATATGTTTCATGTGGGGATCAAACAGCCCTCCAAAGGGCACCTCTAGCTCCAAGCCAACCTGAACTTGTGGACAAATTAGCACACCTAAACATATAAAAAGTAATATCTTCACTTGTAGACCTCCGATCTTGATGATTTTTGCTGCACCTAGTGCCTCTAGAGGCCCTCTATCATCTCCATCAGTCAAACCAATAAAAGTCAACTTAGTTTTGAGTCTTGACCCAAAAGTGCCCTTGTAATTCCAATTCCTTCAAAACCCTTTAGCCTAGGGTTTGGAGTACCTCCCAAGCTACAAATCTCAACACGTCACATGCAGGAATTGAACCCAGGTGGGGAGGATATGAACATTTCTCCAAACGACTTGAGCTAAACCCAATTGAGCTTTTGGTGATCCTGCACTTTTTAGTTTCTGTTAATTTAAGTTCTTGCCAAATTGAACTTTAATTTTTTGAGATAACGCAACTTTTTAAAGTAGTATTCTTTCCTCAAATGGTTTACCTTAGTTCCTTTGTATGTTGTATCTATTTCTAAAATTACTTCCACGTAGATTTGACCTGTTCATGAATTCTCAACTTTCCATATTTTCTTGGGATTCTATTCATGTGGGTTATTGCTAGCTCTAACTTTTAAGTAGAATATGCTGATTACTGGTTAGATGGTTAGTCACATATTTATGTTTCATTTAGGTGTTATGGTTGTTAGAATTGAACTTGATCAAATGAATTTGATTTAGGATATGCCGTTTATTAGTTAGAAGGCTTAGCAACATACCTATGTTTCATTTAGGTTTTATGGTTGTTGGAATTGAACATGATCAAATGAATTGCATTTGATTGTTTTCTTTTGGCCATTGCATATCAGCTAACACTGCAACACTGTGCTCATTATTTGTAGGTAAAAGCTGTGGCAGAGGAAATGGGTCTGGGGTTCCTAGGGATTGGGTTCCAACCAAAATGGGCTGTGAAGGATATACCAATAATGCCAAAGGTAGATTTTTAAGTCAGTCATATTGCTTTTTGGATGTTTTCTAAGTTTTTATTTTTCTATTGAAAAGAGAAATGTGCCATTAGAAAAATAAACTTTTAAAGAACCAGAAGTTGGTGAGGCAGTAGTTGTATTAAGAAATTTGAAATAGACATTGTTGAGAAAATGAGTCACATAATACCCTATTTTACTCGATTGAATTGATTGGACAGAACACTTGTTCACGGCATGTTGTACAAGTTTGAGTAGTTCAAAGGCTCATCCTTGAAAATCTCCATATTTTGAGTACAAGTTTTCACAGATAGATCCATATTCATTGTTTTCATGCCTACTATATGGAGGGTATGGCTTTCTCCTATTTTTGTTATAATTGCTACGTGCTACCTACACGATGGTGCTACTTAATGCACTCCCTAGGCTAAACATATTTCTACTTTTGATGGTGATACTCAATGCACTCCCCAGATTAAACATATTTTCTTTTTACTGGTGTCATTGAATGCTTTTTGGTTACCAATGGACATTAATATAATTTATTTCCTTTTTCTTGGGCAAAACCCTGGGGTGGCAGATTTCTCTTTTTTAGGAATAGTGATGACTATTATTAATTGAAAATTATGAACACAAATGCAAAACATATACAAATATGTACAAACATCAAGATAGTTTCCTAAAAGCAGACAATTCTGATACAAAATCTGAATTTGCAGCCGCAGAACAACTTTTAGAATCTTTAACAAGAATCCTTTGGCCATGACTTGACCACTTACCTCATCCTCGGAAAGCTTTTGAAATGAGGAAAAAAACTATCAGAGGCATTAAAGCTATAACAGTGCCGTTATATAAAATTGTTTCTATTGAGGAATATCAAGAAGAAAAGGCCTAGTAGAAAGAGATTGCCGATGGGATATGGAGAAGGAAAGAACTTGCATCCCCAGGCTACTGTAGTTCTGAAGGCTTCTCTAACACTAACCCTTTTGTTAAGGATTTGTTTAGATATGTTGCTGCAATTCGTAAAAAACCTACAACAAAGAGTACAATGTTAGATGGTTTTATTTGACCCATCTCCATCCCTACCACTGACGCTTTGACACAGTTCACCGTTGATAGCTGTTGGAAGAAGCGATAGAAGAATTCAGCTTTCAAGTACATGGCTAGATGGTGGTATGGTGTAAATATTTCTTTTAATTCTTCTTGATTATTATTGTACCAACCTATATTAGATGCCATAGTTTCTTTTGACGATGGCTTCAAAGGCCCTAGTTTGCATGACATTAGGTGGAATTACAAAATGAAGTTATAAATGAATACTTGAAGGGTTCTAAAGAAGCACAGACCAAAATTGGGATGCATCACCATGTCAAATGGATGGTTTTATAGATGGTCTCCTACCATACTTATTTTCCTTGTTTCTTGCCTATAAGGTACCATCTTTTTGAAATCACTAGATGTATCTAGTTGGGTGAAAAATGCAAAATTATTGTTTTAGATTTTGGATGGGGTGGTTGTCGAGGTAGGGATGAAGAATGTTGTATAGGCCATCATGGATATTGTTTTTATTGGTAATGTTACCCACGAAAATGGTTAAACCTAGAGAAGAAAACTTTTCTCCTACATTTGACAGGGAGCCAGATAGCCAGCCAGCTTGCGACTCGTGACAGCCATGATTTGACGATGATATGCCATTTGCATCAGCCATATACCTCTCAACCATTTGGCATTACCACTTGGATGAAGTTGGGCTACTATTTAAAAGGTACTTTGATCATTTTGCAATTAGGTGCTTATACTTGTTTGTTTTGGGCATTTAATAGGGATAAAGGGTTGATCTGAAAGATTGATCGATCTTGACTATAAATTTGTTCTCTCACCTTACTAAGGGGGTTAATATTTAGCCCTAGTCTAGTGGGACCTCCCTTGAGGCCTTAGGGTTAGAGGAGTGGCACTCCTTGGGAAACTTGGATTGAAATAGAATGTTCATTACCCCTTAACACCATACTTCACTTTCCATCACACATTTCAAGCCCCATATACCACCTCCATTTTTCAGGTCTAACTTGTCATTGGTTCATTGGGATTTGGCACCCACATGTCCACACTCCTTAAGTAGGGCCAGAAAACTATTTCCCTAGAGGTTGATGCAACTAAAATAATGAAAAACATAACATGGCCACAATAAAACAAAAAGAAGGAAATCAAAATGAAAAGATGGTCAGGATGTAAGTTAGCACGTGGGAAAAATTCTAGCACGAGCTCTACCTGATCCAGACTTATGCAGGAACGCAACAAAATACAAATTTAAACACAGAGATGTAGCATAAATAAATCTTCATTTCATTAATATCAAAGCATTGAAAGATGCTTACAAACAGAATGGAAATAAACTAGCACAGGCGATGGTAGCTTATCTCTGAGAAGAGATGTGGTGGTTACATGCCTTGGAATTGTGTTACAATGAGGATCGATGGCCTTTTTATCATTGAGAAACAATGGGAAACACTAAACATCCAAAAACCTAACCCTAGGAGGTGAAGTGCCAAAAGGTTGTGGGCCCCGCTGGGGTTAGTTGGAACGTCAAATTCCCGGGGTCGTAACTTATGCATACGATCTCCGTTTAACTATCATAATAGCTCATTTGAAAGATCTCCAAGAGGAGGCTGAAAACAAATTGGAAATTAGGTTTGGCACTTTTCCGGTCTTTCTGTTTTCCCAAAAAACATCTTTTAGGCCTTCAAAACAGCTCCGGAAGTTTAGGACCCAAAAAACTGCTAAAAATAGTAAGTTGTACTACAATAAAGGAAACTAAAAAGTACAATTAAGGAATTTGAAAAGAAATGGTGGGGGTCCAAGTGGAATAGGCCGGTGGCCACCAATATCCATTTGTATCAATCCTCCCCCCTTAGGAAGCAATGGTCCCCATTGTGTTGAGTACCTCCATGAGATTGAGAAACTTCTGTTGAACTTGGTCCTTGGTGAGCCACTTGCCTTCGTGAAGGAGTTGACCTGCTTTGAAAACTCGATATCATTGGATCCTTTGTTGGTGAGTGTTCTTGATCTGTGTGTCCATAATCCTGTTAGTTGTGGCCTACTCGATGCAGCATGGGTTGAGCTATGTTGGTGTCGGCTGCTCAGAAACGTTGGATGTGTCCAACAATGGGGGAAAGTATCGTTGTAGCTGGTCCACATTGAATACTAGGTGCAGGCCAAGGAACGATGGAATGCTGAACTCGAAGGCATTGTCCCCTACAACCTTGGTGATGGTGTACGACCCATATTGGAGCAGGCGAAGCTTGTGGTGGGGCCCAGTGAGGCGCTCCTTCTACAAATGTAACCAAACTTTGTCATCCACCTGGAAATTGTGTGGCACTTGATGCTGATCATGACCTTGCTTGTACTTAGAATTGGCTCTGTCCAATATGTCATGGACCTGCTGGCGGATATGTTGAATGCGTTCAATGAAGTTGTTAGCCTAGTTAATTTTAGACTGGACATGAACCGAATTTGCATGTGTAGCTGCAAATGGAATTGCCACATCAATGTGACATAGTGGTTGGAATCCCAACCGCACCTGAAAGGGACTATGACCAGTTGAGCTATGGAAAGCTCTGTTGTAGCTGTGCTGGACATAGGGGAGGGTTTCATCCCATGTGCATGGATGCTTCGAGTTGTACATGCACAAAACTTGCATGATCATCCTGTTGACAACCTCTGTTTGGCCATCAATTTGGGGGTGGAAGGCCATGAATTTAGTGAGCTTGGTATCTAGCATCGACCAGAGGCTTGACCAAAATGTACTTAGGAAGCTGTTGTCCCGATCTGAGATAATCGATTGTGGGATCCCAAAATGTACCCACACTCGTTTCAAAGAAGAGCTTAGCGGCGGCTTCTGCTATGATACTCTTCTCGCAGGCTGCGAGAATGGCCATCTTAGAGAATCTATCAACGACCACAAACACACAGTCATTGCCGTGCTTAGTAGAAGGAAGGACTGACATGTAATCCATGAAGATGGATTCCCAAGGTCGAATAGGAGTAGGCAGAAGAGTATATAGGCCTTGCTTCTTGATTGTCGGTTTGGCAATGTGCTTCCCAACATCTTGTCGAAGGTTTGGCCAATAAAAATACTTTTGCAACACTACCTCTGTTTTCTCTACTCTAAAATGTCCAAAGACCACACTGTAGTGTGCCTCCCAAATCATCTTGGCACGCTCGCTTGCGGGAACACATAGGTGTCCTAGGTGGCATAACAGTGCACCCTAGAGGTGAAAATGTGGAACTTGCTTGCCTTCCAAGAGCATCTGGTATGTGTTGTTGAATTCTGTATCGCTCTTGTAAAGATGCAACCACCCCGAAGTCTCGTGCCCACAAGAGTCGAGTACAGTGGTTAGCGCCATAACCGGTGGTCGGTTGAGACAGTCTGCAACATTATTGGTGTTGCCTTTCTTGTACTTGATGTTCAAACGGAACTGTTGTAGATATGTGGACCATTTCTGATGACGATTGTTCTGCAACTTCCCTTGTGTCTGTACGAACTGCAGGGGTCGGTGGTTTGTGTGGATGACCGTTTCCTTCCCCAGAATGTAATGCTTCCATTGTCGGCAGGTCTGCATAATTGAATACATCTCTTTGTGATAAGTGGGATACTTTCAGATTATATCTGAAAGTGTCTCATTGTGATATGCCCCCGGATGCCCCTGTTGGGTAAGAACTGCACCAATAGCATAGTCGAAGGCATCTTTGTCAATTTTAAATGGTTGCTATAGGTCTTGTAATGTGAGCACTGGTGCAGAGCATAGGTGATACTCCAACTCGACAAACACCTTCTGTTGGGAATTAGACCAAGAGAAATTTGCTTTTGCTCCGCCCTTAGGGACTTGACTCAAAGGCCAAGTGATATGAGAGAATCCCAACACGAACCTGCGATAGAATTGGCAAGACCCAGAAAGTTGCGGAGCTCTGTCAGAGTGGTTGGGGCTGGCCAATCCCAAATAACTTGTATCCTGGCTGGGTCCACATGCACACCTTGCTCATCAATGATGTACCCCAGATATTGAACCTGGGTCATACCAAAAGTGCATTTCTTCAAATTGGCACACAATTTGTGCTATTGTAGGGTTTGGAAAACTTGTCGGATATGGTGTATGTGCTATTCCCAACTCCAGCTGAAGATTAGGATGTCGTTCAGGTACACTACCACGAACGAGTTGGTGAAGCGCCGCAAGATGTCGTCCATCAGCTGCATGAATGTTGCGGGGGCATTCGTCAACCCGAAAGGCATGCCCAATGATTTGAAAAGGTCCTCCTTGGATTTGAAGGTGGTATTCCACGCATCAGAGGCTTCAATTGGTACTTGGTGATGACCAGACTTCATGTCAATCTTGCCGAAATATTTGCCCCCTTTGAGTTGGTCCAAAAGGTCATCAATCTGTGGGATGGATACCTATTCCGAACAGTGATCTTATTCATCACCCGATAATCAATACAGAGTCTCCAGGTGCCTTCTTTCTTCTGTACCAACACAATCGGGCTCCCACAGGGTGATGAACTGGGTCTGATGTGCCCTTTCTTCAATAGCTTCTGAATCTGCCTCTTAATTTCATCGTTCTCTAGAACAAAGCATCAGTAGATCGGTTCGTTGGGTAGCGGCGCGCCCGAGGTCAGATCGATGGAGTGCTTGATCTGACAGTGCAGGTGTACACCTGTGGGTTAGGAGTAGATGTCCTTGTACTCTTCCACGACCTTGTCCATCTACTGCTGCCGTGCGGAGGAGCCCTGTTTGGTTCTTATAGAAAATGAAGTCATGGATTTCATTCTAGGTAAAGTTTCAGAACAAGACAAGGACAAGCCTCAAGAAGTGGCCAAGTATAATAAGGGAGAAATTAGGGCCCAAAGAATCCTCTTTGAGTCTATCAAGGATCACTTGATCTCTTGTCCACATCCAAAGAATTCTATGACAAATTGGTCAAACTGTATTCCGTCAATACTAGAGGTTAGAAAATCTCTCTAAGAAACTAACTTTATAGGACAAGGATATCAAAAGATGAAGATGTGGGCTCATATCTTATGAAAGTCTCAAAATTAAAGGATCAACATCAAGGGCTTGGAGAAATCATATCAAGATTTCAATTTAATCACTTATGTACCCAATGCTATACCTCCAGATTGGAGTGGTTTGTAAGTATCATCTATGCAAGAAAGGAAACCCCAACATTTGAAGAACTTTGGGCTCAATGTGTTCTAGAAGAAGCAAGGTTAAAAGCCAAGGTTGACACTGAAAAATTCTCAAGCTTTTGTTGCTAGATTGTAATGTTCCTAAACAGGAAATTAAGTGATAAACAAAGCAAGCAAACAACCCAACAACCAGAAAAACGAAATACACATCAGGTACCCATGAAAACGTCGGAAATAGAGAATTGCTGAGCCATTTTATTAAATATTCAAGGGCAACTACGATGGTAAATGGAATGGTGCACCTGGGCTTGTCTCTAAGGACCAGCATGACAAAACCGAGGTGAGAAAAAGCTGATATGAACGCTGCGCAACTGCTGCACCAAAACTAATCTACACTGCTTAGAAATTGCGTTGATTGCTGGAACCAAAACCTGGAATCACTGCTTCCCGTGCTCAGAAAATTATAAAACTTCAGCTCCCGGATCCTTAGCCAAAACCCTCCAAAGCCCAGGAAGGGTTTGGCCTAGTTCAGACTTCTGAAATTCGACCCCCAAGGAGCCCGGCCTCTGCTGCAACTGGTAAACTCGGCCTGCCTGAGTGAAGCTGGAAAAACTCCCAAAAACTACCCCAAATCACTGGGATGAGTCCCCCTATGAATTTCCTTCCTTCCCAACTGTGATTCCAGTGCTGTGGCTCTTTCCCTCAAAACCCACGTGATGCCCAGACTGGCCCTTTGCACTGTCCTCCAAGGCTAGAATCTGAACTCCCTGTTTGCTACACTCACTTGCTCCAAAACGCCTCCCAAGTGCTGACACAATGATGTCCTTCAAATCTCCTGGTTCCTCTAGCTAATGGCTGGCCCAAGGAAGCTCTATCCTCATCTGCGTGTTCCCTATCTGCTGGCCCAGAAATACGCACTGCTGGATGATGATTGAATGGGTTGGCTGTGAATACTCCCTGGTGCTCCTCAAGATGCTATGAAATTGCCTTCCTAGGGTGGCACTCATAGTCCCCCGAAGGTAAGGTTGAATCTCTCGCTTGAGAGATTTGTGGTTGAACAACCAGTTGACTTGGCTAAGCAACTCGAGCAAACAGTCAAGTGATTTTCGATATGCAAGAATGAATGATGCCCCAAGTGAGGAGCTCTTCCTCCTTATGACTTCGTGGGCCTCCCTTTGCCTCATGTGGGCCCCTCCAACAGCTATACGAATTCCCTCCAAGGCAATTTGAATTGCCCAGTACGCTTTCCCACGTGGGTGGCCCCCACCTTCCACTAGCAAAATAATTTGGTCGTATTTCTCCTAAGTTCTTAAGTCGAAACTGCTGGGGTTCTTTTCCTTAGCAAAATTGTGTTGAGATAAAACCTGTTACAAATTCTTTTCGGAAGGGACATGAGAGCCCTGCCCTCCCAAATGTTGCTTGCCCTCAAGCAACTTCAGCGCTGGGTGCTCCAGAATGTGCTCACCCTCCTTGGTGGCATCCTCATTCGGCAAGTTCTTCCAGCGAACCAAGAACTCCCTGATGGTCCCGCTCCTCAGCTTCCTCTCCCGCTGCTCCAAAATGGCCTCAGGCTCCAAAACTAGGTGGCCCTCATCATCCAATGGGGGTAGGTCTACTACTGCTGTCACCTGTTGTCCCAACACCTTTTTAAGGCATGAGACATGGAATATGTTGTGAATCCTGCTCCTTGGAGGCAGCTCCAGCTCGTAGGCCACCTCCCGAACTCGCCGGACTACCCTGTATGGTCCATAAAAACAGGGCTGTCGCTTCTCGTCGCCCTTCTGCTTCAATGTGGATTGCCTGTATGACTGTAATTAGAGGTACACCAAATCCCCCTCCTTGAAATGTCTCTCGTTTTGGTGTCAATCTGCGTACAGCTTCTGCTGGTTCTGCATTGTCACTAAATTATCCTTGAGAGCCTTGAGGATGTCTTGGCTCTCTTGGATCCAATCTTTGGCCTTTGGGGCTCGACTATCTCCAAAAAGAACGCCAGCAAAAGGTAATGTATCATAACCATACAAGGCACGAAAAGGAGTCATACAGATGGACATGTGATGGGTGGTGTTGTAGCAATACTCGCCCAAATGCAGCCACTGAATCCAAGCCCTCTGCTGCCTAGTCACGTAGTTCCTTAGGTCAATGTTTTAAAACTCCGACTCCGACTCTAACTCGGCCGAGGGTCGACTCCAACTCGGTCGACTCGATTTCAATGACTCGGTCGTTGTAAAAAATACATTAAATATTTATTTTTTTATAAAAAACATAATTTTAAAGATTTTCATTCATGTTTCCAAACACACAGCATTAGAATATAGATAGAAGACAACATATGATCAAAATAGGCTCATGAATATATCCATTATATCAAAATGGCACCCAGCGCACTGTCCAATACATACATGATGATGATATAGAGATCAAAACAAAAACACATAACCAAGGAGGCTAGAAATGGTGCTATCCTCCAAAATAGATTGTAAGTCATCAAGGAACTAATACAAGGGTCCAAGAGTGTTCCTCCCTCCAAGAAAGTCCCAAAGTGCATGTGTACATCTTCAAAAGGTGCATCCTCCACCATGATGTCATCTAGGAGAGACCCTATGTCACCCTTTTCAAGCATGTGAGTGACATGGCACCTCTAAGAGTAAGCATTGTCATCAAAGAGGGATGTGCTAGCCTTCCTAAGTCATCTCAATGATAACCATCCTCATTTGTGCTTTGGAAGAAGGCACCATCCACCAAAATAGGGTCAAGGCTAGCCAGGGTGCATCTTCAGTCCATTTGGGCATATCATCAAATAATCCAACGTCCAAGCTTTTAAGTTTAGTGTTTTAGCATTTGGAGGCTCATCAAGGGGTGTAGCATCACGTGGAACAACTCGAGGCTCGATGCTCATCTTTGGAGGGCCAAGGTTGGGGCCACAAAGTTAGGTTTGTTTTAAGAAAGGGGCAAAGAACCTATTGGAAGGTTTTGAAGAAGAATGAAGCTATCCCTTAAGGAATTTCTACTACATATGTGATACCAACTAAACAAACCTCTCAAGATCAAGCGAGATAAACTTATTTAGGGACAAAAAACCATTAAAGTATCATCGTGAAAACCTTGGAGTCCCCCAAAAGCAAAAAAATTAAAAAAAAAATCGTTGTTTTTTAATTCACGGGCCGCTGTCATCCAACCCGGTCGAGCCGGCCGGGTTATTACCGAGCCGGTCGAGTTGTTAGACAACTCGGCCGGCTCGGTAATAACCTGGCCAACCAAACCGGTTCACTGGCTGAGTCGACCCAGTGAGGCCTTGACTCGGACCAACTCGGCCGAATTGGTTCCGAGCCGGCCGAATCTTAAAACACTGCCTCAGGTAACCCTCCAACGACTAATTAACTCACTCGGTTTGGCCATCTGTCTGGGGGTGGTAACTCGTGCTAGGGGTGAGCTCGGTGCCAACCAACCTAAAGATATCTTTCCAGAAGCCTCCCGTGAATTTGCTATCCCTATCACTCATGATGTTCTTAGGAAGCCCGTGTAACCGGAAGATCTCCCTAAAGAACAACTCTGCAACCTGTGAAGTCGAATATCTCGTAGGGATGGCGAAAAAGGGGGCATACTTGGTCAACCGGTCGACCACTACATAAATGTAGTCCTTGCCCTGTACTGTGGGGAGCCCCATGATGAAATCCATGGAGATACTCTCCCAGTTCCCCTCGGGGATGGGAAGCAGCTGTAATATTCCTGCAAGATGAATGTTAGTATAGTTGTCATTGATGTCAATATATTGAAGAAGACAAGGACATCAAGGAAATGAAGAAGGCAAGGATATGATGATGATATGATTAAGAAGGCAATCAATGAAGAAACCAAAACCATGAAGAAGCCCAAAGGCATTCTGCCATGCCTCTGGTTCTACACTATTGAATGATTAGTCACATGAAATAATATTTTTCTCTATCTTAGAAAAGGAATTTCATCATGAGACTTGGACCATCTGAAAGGGCATAATTTTACCTTTCTAATGAGCTATTATGTGTCCCGAAATTCCAAATAACAAGAGAGAAAGAGAATTTACAAGTTGAAGACAAGCTTCTGCCAGTGAGCCGACCTATGCCCAACTAAACTCATGTAGGCTTAACCAAAATGACATGACTTTTCGTTTCATGCAAAAATTATATATATATATATATATGAGGTCTTCGATGTCATTATAGCTCTGATCAATTCGAATTATAGAAGCAGGATCAATAGTTCACATCTCGTGAACAATAAGGACATTTTTCTTGATTCATACATTTTTTTGTGAAGGATTATGGATCAGGGCTCTCTGTGCACCTTCGGACCAGGTTAGAAAAAATTGTTGGAGCTCCTCGGATTAGCTTACCTTGATGACCAGAATTGCGGATTAGGCAGGGATCATTGCTGCTAGGACATTGACCGAAGAACAACACCTCACACTATCTTCTGTGCACTTCGGATCTGTGCACTCTTGTGTCTCCTTCGGACCTGTGCACTCCTCTGCCACCTTCAGACCTGTGCACTCCTCTGCCACCTTCAAAATTGTGTACACATTCTGTCTCCTTCGGATCTGCCTTCTACACACAGTCACCTTTAGTCACACATCCTCGAATTGTGAAATGGGTCTCTCAGATTAGTGTTGGTGCATGTGGAAGCAAGGCTGGACTAGTATTTGAAAAAAGGGGACTGTTCAGATGAACTAAAGTATTTTGGTAGGACAACAATACTTCCTTTTCAGGACTTGAAGACTATAGCTAAGTATGTAGTGAAATGATGGGACGGTGACACCTTGTAAACATGGAAACAATTGCACACTGAAGTAATCTTGAACTAGTGAAGATAGTGAGACCTTCAATGAAGACAGTCAAGTTGAATAGTGAAGAGAGTGAAGCATTTCAAGTAAGTTATATTTACATTCTCTATTAAAAACAACCGGATTGGTGTCCTTGGAGTTGGTGTTCCTAAACTCAAGGTAGGTGCCTTGGATGAGATAGGGTCGAAGCCCTAGAGGTCGGAGCCTCATCAAAAACCAAGTTGGTGCTTGGGAATAATTATCATAAGTTGTATTTATTCCTTTATACTCAATAAAATTATACTTATACGTTTCTCTAATTAAATTGTGTGAGTGAGTGAGTGTTCCAAATGAATTCAAACTGCTTGTATATATACCCTTTTGGTGAGGTCGAATTACCTTGTTTGAGGCCTACTTGATCTCCTTGAGGCCGACTTGGTGTGGAGGTGACAAATGACTTATTTGACTCAATAATAAATCCTTTTACATGATTCAAAACCCCAAGAAGGGTCTCTTTTAATGGACAATGACTCTAATGACTTAGAATAAATCCTAGAAGTCCTCAATGGGGACTCTGACCTAAAACATGAGGACCCAAGCATGAAACCCATGCTTTAATAAGTCATAATAATAATAATAATAATAATTTCCTTTTCATTCTTTTGATAAATATATTTCATTGTGACTTGAATACAATTTATGAAGACCGAACCTAGTTACATCCTTCAAAAACGATGTCTTTGTGGGAAGGGAGCTCGTGGTGGAACTAGTGCCCTAGCCTTGGGAATTGTGTCCTGCAAATCCCTGGCTCAAGATGCTGCCTCTTGTAAAGTGGTGGGCCCGCAGGACCTCACTAGCTCACGCAAAGGCTCAACCAAGGCCTCAACACAGGTATAGACCCTGTTGGGATCTGACAAGTCCAGCACCATCATTGATACCCTCAAAAACTCTGATATGTATTGCTCTGAGCTGCTTGTCTATTTGAGCTGTGTCAACTCTCTGAAATGTGCCTCTAGATCCCTCTTATCAAAATGCTCCACAACCCTCCTTCTGAAGTCATCGTAGGAAGTCACGCTGGCATGCCCTACTGTGGTTAACCCATGGAACCACGATCATGTGCTGTTTCCTACAAGTGTAAAGTAGCCATTTTAATGGCTTCCACCTAATAAGTCATTCGACTAAGTTGAAAGTATGTGTCTAGCTTCTCTACCCATGCCCTAGCCGTGCACTTGGATGACCCATCAAAAGTGGGAAGATACATCCTTCCAATAGTACATGTAGCTCTGAATTTTGCGTGCCTGAGCTCCCTGCGCCCTTGCCCTTATCATTCTGCTTGTGTTGGCAGAAATCCTGGAAGGACAACGCAACTCAAAAATCCTCTTCCATAGAATGCCACTCTCGAAAGTATTCTCCCATAGGCATATCATCCTCACCAACCTGCTCACCGGCTCATGAGGGAAAAAATGTGGGCGACGTAGTCCTGGTTGGCCCACTGAAAGCGTGTGGGTGAGTCAAGGGGGAATGATGGCCATACTGGTCAGAAGCCCCTGAAGTTTCCCCAAACAAGAAATCTTGGTGAATTCCCTTGTCTCAGTTTTGCTGCTTAACCTCTTCCAATATCTCTTGGCCAAGTCATTCAGGTCTCTCAAGAGGCTATTGAATGCTGCCTCCTCTTTGCTCTTGGGCTCCCCCATGTCTTTTGCCTTTACTACCTGTTTTGGGGTTTTGGTATCAGGTGTGATCTCCAATTCCCTCTCCCAGCTCCTGTACCTCTGCCTCCGGTAGGTAACATTTTTCTTTTCCTTTGTGGTCATAGAGGTATCCCCACAGTTGAGCCAAGACCAGAGCTTTGATACCACTTTAATATTCCTACTAGGAAATACCAGTGAAGCACGACCCTTATGAAACCCAAGGGTAAGAACGGGTCACATGCCGAGACGGGTCAACTGCATAAAGCTCGCGGTTTAGATCCTTACCCGACGAGCTTTGTACAAGACCCAACTACCTGCATCAAACCCGCTGGTAGCCCATTAAACTCTCATCGGACCCCTATAAGACCTTCCGGGCATCAAAACCCACAATTTATCCAAAATTTTGATTTAAAATTTTTTTTTTTTCTTTTTTGGAAATGAGGTGGAGGAAAAGGGAAATTGGAGGGAAAAAAAAGCTTTATAAGCACCTCTCTCCCTTCCATTTCTCATTCACTTGTCATTTGAGTGTTTGGCTAATTTGTGTGAGTGTTGAAACTTGAGAGTGAAGCTAAAGGAGCATCAAGGAGCTGTTGGAGGAGGCTAAAGGAGGCTTCATCGAATCAGACTAAGCTTCAGTTAGGCTTCATGAACCTAGTTAGAATGTTTTCCATGTATTTATTTTTGTTTTAAATTTTTTTTCATGTCTGCAATTTTTGTTTGTTTTTTTGGGAATCCCTGTGGCTGAGTTTCTTAGCCACACAGGGCCGCTGTGTGGCTGAGAAACTCAACCACACATGGCTGATTTTTTCAGCCATAGAGCGGCCTTGTGTCGCTGAGAAACTCAGCCACACAACCAAAAAAAATTTGAAAATTATAAAAAAATTTCAAAACCAAAAAAAAATTTTGAAACCAAAAAAAATTATAATTTTTTTTTTCTTTTAGATTTTGTCACCATGCCACCAAAGGGTTTCAGACAGTCTCATGATTCGGCATGGGCACATGGTCAACGAATCATTCCTGGTAATGACCACAATATCAAGTGCAATTATTGCAATGCCACAATGCATGCAAGCATAAACAGGTTGAAATACCAGCTAGCCAAAATTCCTGGGCATGGTGTGGGATGTTATCAAAATTGCCCTGATGAAGTTACTACTGAAATGTTAGCTGCTTTGGAATCCATTAAAGAAGCAAGTTCTAAGAGGGCAAGAAGGAAAGATGAGATTATTGAGATAGGTAGATCTTCATCTTAGAGTGAAACATAGTTTCAAAGTCCAGGTATTGGTAACCCATCTTCATCTACTATGGCAAACAGGAGTATAACCTCTTCTTTCTTCAGTCCTCGTACGACTCCAGGATCTCAACAAACCTTGGACAGTTTCAATGATAAGAAGAGGAAGGAGTCAGATATGGCAGTGAGGAGGTTTTGGTACCATAACAGTCTTTCATTCAACTATGTGAAGTCTTATTTTTATCAGCCCATGGTGGATTCCATTGCATGTGCTGGCCCTGGATACAAAGCCCCATCTTATAATGCACTTAGGGGGAAAGAGCTAGATGATGAGCTTAAGTGTCAAGGAACAATTGGAGAGCATTAAAAGCTCATGGAAATTTACAGGTTGTACACTTATGTCTAATGGGTGGACAGATTAGAGGGGTAGAACAATAATAAATTTTGTTGTAGCTTGCCCTAAAGGAACCATGTTCCTAAAATCCATTGATGCATCTGCAAATGTGAACTATGCACATTGATTTTTTCATTGTTGGTTGATGTGGTGGAGGAAGTTGGGGTTGCAAATGTTGTCCAAGTAATCATGGACAATGCAACAAATTATGTGGCAGTTGGAGGGTTGCTTTGTGTCAAATATCCCACCCTTTTTTGGACTCCATGTGCTGCCCATGCATAGACTTGATGCTAGAGGACATTGGGAAGTTGGAGTGGGTGCAAGACGTTGTGCAAGAATGCAAGCATATTACCAAGTATATTTATAATCATGCTTGGGTGTTGAACCTTATGAGGGAATTCACACAGGGTGAGCTTAGTTGCCCAACTGTCACACGATTTGCTACAAACTTTCTTTCCCTCCAAAGCCTTTTGTATGAGTACTAAGCATTGAGAAGAATGTTTTGTAGCCAACAATGCTTATTATGGAAAGATAACACAAAACCGGAAGCAATGTCTGTGAAAACATCTGTCTTTGCTGATAGTTTGTGGGACAAAGTGACTGAGATTGTTAGCTTCATTGAGCCCCTTGTGAAAGTCTTGAGATTGATGGATGGAGAGAAACCTGCAATGGGATATATTTATGAGGGCATGGACAGGGCCAAAGAGGCCATCAAGACTTTCTATAAGGGAAATGAATCTAAATATCTCCCTATATGGCAAATTATTGATTCCAGGTGGGACAGGCAACTACATTCACCATTGCATGCAGCAGGAGCATATCTCAATCCGAGCTTATTCTATAATGAGGGGTCTAGCATTCAAAGAGATCCCGAGGTGATGAGAGGTGTCATGATATGCATTGAGAAGATGTTCCCGGATCTAGATATTCAGGACAAAATCAACTTACAACGAGATATGTACAAGGAAGCATCTGGCATGTTTGGATTGAGTTCAAGCCAATGTCTCAAGGATAAGAAAATGCTTCCTAAGTGCAAATTGTTAGAACTTAGGTTGTAATTTTGCTAGTTCGCTTTTATATGTTTGGCATTGCAAATTGATAATTTTTATTGTAATTTTTTTACAGCTCATTGGTGGATAGATTGTGGCACTGAGGCACCACGTCATCAGAGTTCTGAGTCAACCTTGCATTTCTTCTTCTTGTGAGTGCAATTGGTCAGTGTTTGAGCACATCCATAACAAAAATAGAAACATGTTGGAGCATGATAGGTTGGAGAAGTTGGTTTTCATCTACTACAACCTTCGAATGCTCACAAAACAAGTGCAACCAAAGGATATAGATCCAATTTTATTGGATACTATTGATTTAGAGTCTGATTGGGTTGTGGAGGAGGTGGTCCCTGATTTGAGTTGGCTTGATGAAGAGACTGAGGATCTCTCTAGTTTGCCATCTCAAATGTAGACTCCAAATAGACTTGCCTCACAGTTGCTTCAGTCTTCCGATGTTACCACTAGCTCCACGAGGGCTTATTTTAGGCATGGTCATCCATGAGTGATGAGACTCAAGATTGTTATGAGACAATCATTTATCATTTATGACATATGTATTTGAATTTTGAACTTGCTGACATTTTTGATTTTAATTATGGAATCATGAGTCCTTTTCTTATTCAGTATCTAAATGTTTTGCTTACAAAAATCGAATATGTTATGTTGTACTTTTATAGATATGAGATGATGTTATGAATTATTGCATATATTGTGGTTTTTATAACTTATAAGGATTGGAATTGTCATTAGTTTCTTTTTTTGTGCTTAAAATTTACCACATTTTAAGTATTTTGACGAGTCTTATATGGGTCTTATAAGGGTCGTTCCCGAGTCTTATACGAGTCGACGAGTCGATGCCATGACGAGTCTTATACAAGTATGAGTCGTGTAACATTGGGAAATACAATGATAAACACAACAAATTTCACATGCAACACATAAAGTCCAACATGCAATGAGTACTCACAAGTTCACCCAAAAACCACCCAAAATTGAGCTATTTTATTTTATATATAAGAGGAAAGTACAAATCTGTATGGAATGTTTGAACCTAAGTTTGCTAAAGCAAGCTTGACAAACCCAGGTGAGAAATTGTGTTGCCGGGATGCTAGGAAGCACTTCCCCTTCAATCTCTGCGCTGGCACTAGAAAGCTGCAACTGCTGGTTGGAAAGAAGCTGATGTTTGGCCCCTCTAGAGTGTTCAGAAAATTATGAGAAATTAGTCTTGGCCTCTTCCCAAAAAACCCACAAACACCCAAAAAGGGTTGGACTTGGTTCCAACCTTTGAAATTTGTCCCAATTATAGTGTGCTCCACAAATAGCTGGGTAATTCGAACCCCCAAGAATTATTGCTGCCCAAGTCCTCCAAAATGCTAAGTAATCTTTACCCAAAATTCTCCTTATGCTCCTAAACCAACTCAGCTCCAAAATCCCAGAATAAGCCACCACGAGTGGCCCCCACAAAGAAAATTATGCAGGCCTAGCCTAGTGAATTATGCGCTAGCCCAGATAAAGAAAATTCGACATGTAGTATAGCCCTCCAACCTCTAGTCAAATCCTTGCAAAAATTTTGCTAGACTTTGAGGGAATATGCTCCAAAATCCCGGAAATAGTGTTGCTCTATTGCTCACTCCCCTCATAAATGTGTGGTCTCTTTCTGCGCACAATTTTGCTCCAGAATGTCATGAATTAACCTGTAGATATTCCTTTGAAACAACTCCACATTGCAACAATGGCTCCCCTAGGGTGGCACTCGAAGTCCACCGAAGAAAGAGTTGAGATTTCCCCTTAGAAACGTCATGTGCTGAACAACACTTGTAGACTTGGCTCAACAACTCAAGTATACTAGGTGAGTTTGTTTGTCAAAGGTTTAAAAGCCCCCAAATGAAGTCTTCTTCTCCTATTTATGCTTGAGCTCCCCCTTCACCAAGTGGGCCCCATACATCAACCTCTTTCCCTCTCTGTCTTCCCACAAGTACCCCTTCCCTCAAGGGGTGCATATTTCTCTTGGGTGGCCCCCACTTCCCACTAGAAGTTCAGTTTTCCCTTCCTTTCTCCTATGTTGGGGCCACATCTAATCAAAATTGCCAAGTGGGGTCCTCCTAACCCACTCTTCCTAAGTTAGGAACCAAAAATGTCAAAATTGGGAAAATTGATTTTCGCTTAGCAATATTTGCTAAGTGGGGATATCACATGTGGCTTCCCGGAATAATATATATATATCTATGCATATACATATACATATATGGCTTCTCGAAATAATATATATATATCTATACATATACATATACATATACATATATGGCTTCCCAAAAGAATATATATATATATATATATATATATATATATATATCTATATCTATACATATATATATATCTATATCTATATATATATATATATATATATACATATACATATATATATAGTAGAAGTGTGAACACTATAGAGGCAGAAAAAGACAAGCTTATGATCAAAAGGGACAAGATGACAAATTGATGACAACACCCTTTAGCAAGAAGTACTCTGATATTGTACCAACAACTGATTGGTTGATAGTACTAATGACGATAAAGATACTACTAATGTTTGGGGGCCGATATAATTTATTGGAAGAACATGAAAGCAAAATTCTATGAACGCTTGTGCAAATAAACTATGAAGAAGTTTGGCTCCATAAGGCATTTGATGAATTACTTGATGCATGAAGATTGTTAGAGAATCAAGAAGGCCGAAGTGTTTTATGATTTGTGTCATGATGTAGGATTAAGTCGTGTAGTGGCGGTATGTGTCACATGAGGGAGCGGGAAGCCGATTTATTGATGATATTCCTTTCTATTAAAAGGAATAGGACAAACTTAGGCTTGTGATTATCTCTCCTTGTTTGACAGTGTTAATTTTAGGTATGTTCTATGCTAGAGCAATTTATTTCAATTTCTTTTCCACATTAGCAATCACATCAGCATAAAGTAAACTGCAGATAGAACACAGAAGACAAGCCAAGACAAGAGGACACAAGATGTGGCGCTAGCCAGGGACAAACCCCAATGTGGGGAAACCCTTGATCAATTCTTCTTTTATGTTCTTCAAAGTTCAGCATAGAAAGCGAGAGAGATAGTACATTGACAATAGAAGTCAATCACTATGACTTTTGATATCGGCATGACATCAGTTGAAGACATATTGCTTCAATTGATTCTCTAAGGTGACTCGTTCACCTATCATAGTGCTGCATCTCGTCTATTTGCTGCACATTACCGTGTGACACCTTGCTGTACTGTTGCATGTGTTGAACCTTGATGACTGAGTTGCTCTCATCTTCATGCTGCTCATCATGCTGCATCTTCCATGGTCTTATTCATCATCAAGCTGCATCTTCCATGGTCTTATTCATCATCAAGCTGCCCATGCTCATGATCTCATTCATCATTATGATGCGCATGCTCATATCATCATGCATCATTACGCTGCCCATGCTCATATCATCATGCTGCTTATTATGCTGCCCATGATCTCATACATTATGCTGCCTTCCTTCGGAGACAGATGCTCCGGCTGTTTCGGCAGTTCTTGGTGGTTCCAGCTTTTTTGGCAGTTCCGACTTTTTCGGCAGTTTCGGCATTTTCGGCATTTCTGGCTTTTCCGGTATTTTTGGCGTTTCTGGCTTTTCCGACATTTTCAGCGGTTCTGGCATTTCCTGCAGTTCCGGCTTTTCTGGCAGTTCTGAATTTTCCATCTTTTTCGGTAGTTCCGACTTTTCTGGCTTTTTCGGCTTTTCCGGCAGTTCCGGCTTTTCCGGCTATTCCGGCTTTTCCGGCTTTTCTGGCTTTTCCTTAGGATCTCTCCTCCTACTAAAACCCAAAGACAAGTAGAGAGAGGAAGAGATCCAAGTGTGTGTAGAAATGACTTGAAGTCCTCTTCATTTATACTAAAACGTAGAGGTTGAATAGACATAACTGTTGGGCTTCTGAGCCTGCATAAGTTGCTGGCCGACTTAACAATTTGTCCATAACATATACAAATTCATAACTTCATAAATACTTATCGGAATTGGATGATCTTTAGATCAATCCTACACCTCTCAATGAGAGGGATCCAATAAAAATATCAGCTGCCATAAATAATATGATCCACATGGAGTTTGGCCCTAGTTGCCAATTTTAACAGAGAGGGAGTGAGGGTGGGCACCGTATTCTCCATGTGTCATGCACTATGGCCGAGACTAACAACTGTAAACCTACTGAAGACACTGGTAAGGACAGTGGTGGATTGGATAAGCATCTGGGATCGATATTCTTTGAGGATTTGTATCCAAGAAAAGAATGATCCCGAGGATTGATATTCTTTGAGGATGTGTATCTAAGATAAAAATAGTCTTGTGAGGACATACCTGGTGAACATCCGGATGGGGTATGTGCCTAGAGAGGCGGTGGTGTCTAAATTTATGCCTCCCAGCATTGTGCTATGATCTAGTGGAGAGATAGAGCTTATTAGTCAAGGCCTTGCTATTTTTGACAATGATGGCTATGTTGATAATTATCAATTCGAATCCCTTCTTATGAGAATATTTCAACTTGAGAGTATCTTGTTGTGTCATTTTGAATACCTCCCTAGTTAAGAGGGAGTGTTGGAAATGTAACTAGGTTCTATCTTCATAATGTAATTCAAATGTACTATTGATGTATTTATTATATTCATTATTATTATTTTATTTCTAGTCAAAGCATATTCTTCATGCTTATAGGGTCAATTGAGTCAAAATAAAATTTATTATGAAGTAAAAGAAATGTAATTTAGTCAAAGTCCCATTATATTCATTATTATTATTTTATTTCTAGTCAAAGCATATTCTTCATGCTTATAGGGTCAATTGAGTCAAAATAAAATTTATTATGAAGTAAAAGAAATGTAATTTAGTCAAAGTCCCATTTGGACTTATTGTAAGAAAAAGAAAAGTATTTTTGTTTTTAGTCAAAGGGTCAAAATGTCATCCACAAGAGCAAGTCAATGCTCCTTAGACAAGTCAACCCTAGGGGTGGCTATTCGACCCTCTTGGACATGTATAAATATGAAAAGTTTGACTTCATTCATCACCGATCCAAACACATCAATTTCTGTGCAAGAAGAAGAAGAAAATCAATGAAAGTCAAAGGAGAGAGATAGCAAAGTCAAAGGAGAGAGAATATTCGGTTTTCTGTCTTGTTTCTTTTCACACGTGCGAAGGTACTGGGGCAACTCTGTGAAATTATAGGTCCGAAACTTCAGGTTCAAACTGTAGGTCCAAAATTATGTGATTTGACCAAATTTGACAAGGTTTGACCGATGTTGACTTCATTGACTTCGACTTTGTTGGAGGAGAGTTAGAGGAGTGCTGACTTGGGGTCTTTGTGGCAGTCTTGGTCTTGGTCTTGGGTCTTGGATATCTCACTTTGATATGATTCTATAAGAAGAGGATTTCTTGGGTTTTCCCTGGCTTGGAGCCTAGTTCTTGTGTTCTTTGTGTCTTTATGATCTTCATGTTTTGGTAATTTCTTGATGAAGAGAATATAAATTTAATAAGAAACCAACAAACATTCACACCTAATGATCAAGTTAAGAGAAATCATCCTAAATCCTACTACACTTGATTTCTCAACAGGTACCTCTCTTAACTGGAGTACATGTAGTCTTGTTTCCCATATGTATCCGGAAGTTCATCTACTCTTCCTTATAACTGGAGAAATATTCTCTAATTCTCGTCATATGTGTTGACACTCCGCTGTTCATATACCAGACAACTGTGGATGTAGAGATAGAGAGGCATGCTATGAGAGTGAATTCGTCCTCTAGCCTCGACGACACATCCTCAATGTCTGTTGCAATGTTGCACGAAGCGGGAGCGAAGCGGAAGCGCGGAGCACGGAAGCGTCATTTTCCAAAAATCTAGGAAGCGAAGCGTCCACGGAAGCGTCTGCTATATATATATATTTTTTTATATTTTTTTGCATTTATACTCAAAACAAACATCCCAAATACCAAATTAATTGTAGAAGACATGAAAACATGCATATTTTTGCATAAATCAAGATAGATATGGCATCCATGATTCCATTGTAGTTACTAGTATGTACAACAATCATCTATATTCTAGCTATTACAAACATACATCAAATTTTTAAGCATATTATAAAACATAAAACATTTAAGCATATTATAAAACATAAAACATAGAGCATATTATGATTTATCTAGCAAGTGAGCAACTGTCAACATTTGTTGCAGGAATCGTCAAGTATGGAGAAATAAACTTACATATATGGATGCAAGAATGGTCTCAACCATATATGTAAGTTTATTTCTCCATACTTACATATATGGTCTCAACCATGAAAGCTTTGTTCCATTTCAGCTAGGCCAAATATGCCTTGAACCTGCTGCCTGTGGACAGGTTGTACCAATGCACATGTGGACCAAATTAAACAAGCAAATGTCATTTTTTTACGGTGAAGACTCAGTTGGAAGAGTCTTCACACAATATCCGAAATAATTAATTAAAGATATCATCAATGAACTCATGAAGCCTGTAAATCTGTTGTAATACTGAACTGAGGCTTTAAAGCCTTTTAAATTGAGGTATTCTGAGTATCTCTGTTGGGATAGCTGGCTGCTGTACAGAGAATTAGCTGAAATCTCTTTATGAATTGGGTCAAGAATACTTGGAGGTCTTCCTTGTGTGTTGACCTGAGAAGAATATGATAAATGCCGTAGTTGGGACAGCCATGGAGCATAGCCCATGATCAAACTGGGAAGTTTAAATGCTTGGAACATCATGAAGTCTAAGAGCCCTTTGGGCTGTTATGAATATAGAAATTATCAATGTGGGAATGGCTATACCCAAGTCGCAGGCCTTGAGAGATTACCATTGATTAACAATATATGAAGCCATTGTTCACAATTACCCAGAAGGGTTGCGTGCGGGTTGCGCCCGGGTGGCGTGCGCTTCCGGGCAGGTTGCGTGGCGCCACCTCTTGCCCGAATCGCCTTCCGAAGCGCGATTCCGGGGGCAACGCAACCTTATTGGCAGGAATCGTTTTTAAAACATGGAAGCGCGCCACCTCAAATTCGGAATCGCGATTCCTTTGGAGATTCCGGAACGCTTCCGCACGGGTCGCAGTTCCGGGTTAGGATCCGGGGGGGGGGGGGGGGCGATTCCTGCAACCCTGGTCTGTTGAAGCTGTTGTTTGCTGCTTCCCCTTCTTTTCTCCGTTATTCCAGTTGGGACATTGGCTGACATAGTGTCCTAGCTGACCACAACCAAAACACTTCACCTTACTGAAGTCTTTCTTCTTCTTTTCTCCTTTTGAGCCTGATCTCTTGCTCGAGCCCTTCTTCGTCTTCCCCTTTCCTACTAAAGCTACGTTTTCCTGTTCCTTCTCAACCTTCGAAGTTTTGTCACTGTTGCTGCTACTGCCATTAACCAAGCTGAGCCTAAGCTCCTCCCGAGTGAAATTACTCCATAGGCGATCCCAACATGGTAGTGTATTCCATCTATTGACCACTTGGGTAAACACATCCCATTGCTTAGAAAATCCATTCAGGGCCACTCGCACCAGCTCATCATCACTTGGCTTATCTCCTATTGCAACCAACTTGTCCCTGGCAAGTCAAACTCTGGTAAGATAGGAAACCACTTATTCACCTTTGAGCATTTCAATGGTTCTCAACTTTTCTCTAAGAATCAATTTCCTATTTTATGTAGGATTTTGGTACAAATTTACAATTGCGTCGCACCTCTGCTTCATTGTGTCCTCTGCGATATGAGGGACTATATGATCCTTGATTCCATTAAGGATAATCCTCTTGGCTTTGGCATTCTCCTTTTTATAGGTTGCCAACAACTGTGGATCTATCAATACTAATATAAGATTCTCCGCATACTCCTTTAGTCCATACTTGTCCAATAAAAAAGACATTTTGGCTTTCCAAATGCCAAAGTTGGAGGCTCTATCCAATCTGTCCCGATCTCTCAAATCTGCTGCGACCATATTTGAAAATCTAAAAATATAGTGAAACCCAAAATTTGAAGAAAAATAAACTAGGTTATAAACCCTCAACTTTCTGTTCCTGTGCCCTATATGCTGATTTACTCCTAGAAATCCTCTTCTCTTTAGATCTGCTTTGATACCATGTGAAATTTCCTTAATTGCAGTTACTAGAATTTATTCTTCTATCTATTGCAAATTATTTGTCTTCAAAAATTAATCACGACAAATAATGAATAATTCACTACTGCAATTTTCACAAATAATAATTAACACCAGTATTTTTTGGACAAATTGTCCTTGGAAAAGTGTGGGAAAAACCAATTTTGTAGATGAGGGTTTTTTTATTATTCTTCAGCAAAATTGAGAAATACAATTACTGGTTATCTCTCACTGGCAAAGCTTTGACAAATAATTATCTCCATTTCTACTAGCAAAATCAAATTGGAAATGCAAATTTCCTTTTGCAAAAACAATTCGACCTCCCTCTGGCTATTCACACTTCCTCTTGCTGCTCGCACCGGTGACCGGAAAATGCGCACGACCCCGTCTAGGTAATCTTTCAGCCTCTGGAAATTCATTTCGGTAAAATACACTGCCCCTTGCAACAGGTTGAAGCCAATCGTACCTCCTTCGGTAGGTAACTCCGGCACTGGAAATCGAACTGTAGCCTCCGCAACTAGCACTGGGTAAACTGGCAATGCGCACGAGCTGAATCAACCTCCCTCTTGCAAAATATTTCGGCCTCCTTCCTTCTCTCGGAATGATGGAATTTGTTAGTTTTTGTAGCATCCAAGGTGTTCTAGTCTCAAAACTTTGTGCAGAGGCTAAAACACATGAGATCTCCAAAACCCAAAAATCGTCTCTAGAAATTCCCCCTAGAGATGGCTCAATTACCAATCTTTAAATATTTCCTAAGTCTAAACTTCAGGGAATATGGTTAATTAATCAGTATCAATTGAGATAAGGTGAGAATTCTCTAGAAACTCACATAGATCGACAGGGAATTAATCTGGGCCCTTGATTAAGTTTTAATCTTGGTCATTGGTGCTCCAACAGAGGATTATAAGAAGAAGTCAATGGGTAGATGTAGAATACACTAGTTGCAAATGCTCAGTGATCTAGGCAGTTCGATTTCCTAGTAGCAAGTGATACCACAATGAGATCGAGTAGTAGGTGGCAGCGGGGCAACATAGAGATTTTCTAGAGGAGGTTCAAGTTTTGGAGGAGTCAGTAGAGGAGGCTGAAATTATTCTCTAGGAGGCTACACAGGGGCTGTGTAGTGCCTCAAGAGGGGAAGTTCGATTTGGATGTGGAGCAGGTTGCTTTAGGTGCAGGAGGCCGAGAAAATTCGTAGAGGGCTTGGCCAAAGACTTCCAGCAACAGAGATAGGCAAGACGTCTGATTCAGAGGGAGTTATGGGTTGAGCATACAAGGGACTGTGCAAAGGTTGACACAGATCATTCCAGGGGTCAGTTTCTGAGCCCACACTAAGACGAGATTACTTGGAGAGGAGGGTAAAATTCCTTTAGATATTTTGGCCAGTATTTCTATCAGAAAGAAATGCCAATTTGGCATCATTTTATTGTACTCAAAATTTACGCTGGATAATAATAATAAAAGCCTCATGTGCTCCACCTGTTTTCCCAAGTTGGGTTTTTCTAGGGACGATTGTCCAAAATAAGTGTCAAAGTTGTGTGTGCTGGAATTTCTCAATTTATAGCTTTCTGTTTTTCTGCAACATTTTTTTGGTGAAAATTGCAGTTGTGATTTTATTCATTGTTTGTTGTAGCAAATAAACTGCACAATTAAATTTACAGTTAGAAGAATAATTTCTAGTTGCTGCAATAGATGAAATATTTACATGGTATCAGAGCGTGAGTGATTAGCCTGGAAGGTCAGAGGCAGAAGAAAGAAGATTTCGCTGTTCAAAGGGAGCAACAGACCAAAAATTTCTGGTGTTGCGTAGTACCGAGACATGCAGTACGCATTGCTGGAGCAAGGGTTCGATTTTTAGTGGCAAGTTGACAGAAAAATCTAATTTCCCAAAATAATGATTCCAACAGTTAGAGGGAGCAGCAACAACTTATATTTTTTTGCTGAGCAGATTCCTTGGTTGGATGTAGAGGGTTTTGCAGCAGCAGAATCAACGTCAAGTGACAAAGGAATAACACACAAAATTTTCTTTTCTATGACCATGGATAAAATTGACATTGAAGAGGCTTCAGATTTGTCTTCGAAGTTGGAGGACTAATTTGCTTGCTTGTCAGGATCAACTTTACAGGGTGTCTGGTATATAAACAGTGGAGCGTCAACTAACATGACAAGTGTTAGGGAATATTTCTTTAGCTACAAGGAGTAGATGGGTTTCCAGATTACAATGCGAAACAAAATGAATTGTACTCTAGTAGGGAGAGGTACCATCGATTTGCAGAGGGAGTCAAGAGCAAGCACTAACGCTATAGATGTATTGCATGTGCCAGGATTGGGTATGAACTTGATTTCAGTATCCCAGTTACAAGATAAGGGATATGAAAGTGAAACACTCAAGTTGGAAGAGGGTAAGATAGATTGGAATTTGAAGCAACAGATTGTACGGGTTGCAGCTCAACTCTCAAATGGCACTAATAGGTAGTGGCAGTAGCAGTGGAAAGGAGCGGAATGAGTTATGGCATAGGAGAAACATCTACACTGTGGAGCACTCAAGATGCTCAGGGAAACAGTAACAGCTGCTCTAGAACTTGGCACAAAACATGATGATGTTTGCAGAGGACGCGTACTTGGGAAGTATGCTAAGGCAACATTCCCATGAAATGACAACATAGCAAATGGTGTGTTAGGACTTGTACACTCAGATATTTGTGGTCCGATGTCCTCTAGAGCTCTCAGTGGTGCTGAATACTTCGTCACCTTTATTAATGACCATTCCAGGAAAATCTGGATCTACTTCTTGAAGACCAAGGATGAGGTCTTCGATCGTTTCAGGGAGTTTAGGGCTCTCGTGGAGAATATGACAGGGAAGAAGATCAAGGTGCTACACTTAGATAACGGTGGAGAGTATATTGATAAAGACTTCACAGATTTTTGTGTGAAGGAAGGCATCAAAAGGGAGTGGACAACTCCGTATAATCCACAACAGAATGGGGTAGCAGAGCAGAAAAATAGAACCATAGTTGGGGCTGCAAAAGCAATGTTAGATGACCAGGATTTGCCCAGGATTCTATGGGCAGAGGCGTGTAACACAACAGTGTATATTCAGAGCATGATCCCTCATAGAGCATTGGGGAAGAAAACGCCAGAAGCAGTGTTCACACGGAAGAAGCCAGAAGTTAGTCACTTTAGGATCTTTGGTAGTGTTGCTTATTGCCACGTGCCAGATGAAAAACACACCAAATTGGATTAGACTGCAGAGAAGGCGTTTGTCATTGGGTATAGCGACACCTCCAAGGCATATAGGATCTGCATTCCTAGCAATAGGAAGACTGTAGTGAGAGGGGACGTAAAGTTCATGGAAGATCGAGATTTCAAGAGATCTCATGAGATGCTTGTAGGTGATTAGAATCAGCGAGCTGAAGCTCCATTGGTCTAGTAGTAGGGGCAACCAGTGGGACAGTCATAGTGATCCAGTACAATAACCAGTACTAATATTTCCTCAGGAGCAAGGAATCGATTGAGATCTCAGGAGACAGAGCAACAAAGGTAGGATGAGGAGAAGCTGGTTGAACCTCCCACTACTAGTGGTTGAGGCAGCAGAGAGGTTCATCAAACATTGAGAGATGCAAAGGAGTTTATTGGAGCTCCTAAGACGAACAAGAGAGAGCGCATTCAACCTGACAGATATCAAACATTGGTAACTTAGGTTGCAAAACCTTCCAACTATCAGGAAGCCGCACGCCATCAAGTGTGGGTAGATGCCATGGTAGAAGAATACAACTCTATCATGACGAATGTTGTTTGGGAGGGGGTGCCAAGGCTTGAGGATAGGTGAGTCGTAGGTTCTCGATGGATCTACAAGATCAAGTATGTTGCAGATGGAAACGTGGAGAAGTACAATCCTAGGTTCGTGGCAAAGGGGTATGCACAGAAAGAAGGGATAGATTGTGAGGAGACCTTCACCCTAGTTGCCAGATACACTTCTATTTGGTCAGTTATATCCCTAGCAGCTCAGATGGGATGGCAGATTCACGGATGGACGTCAAGACTGTTGGCATTATGATACAAGTGTTGTCCTTGATGGCAACTCACTCAGATGAAAGATCACAAGCAGCTGGTCAACAACAAATAATTACTCACCAGACTCCAAAGAATGAAGAAAAAGAGGTATACGCAAGTTCACCTTGTCCAAGCTGCATATACACGTAGGTTTACTAAACAAAAGGAGCATATACGTACACACGCACGTTCACAGAAGGAAAAGCGCATATATCTTGGAAAACCAAAAGTGTTTGGTCCAAGGTATTTGACCCAAGGTAATTGGTCCGTGGTATTTGGTCCAAGGTCTTGGTCCTAATTAGTTTTTGTCCATGGTATTGAGAAAGGCCTAAAACTATGTAAGGAGGAGAAGATCATTAGGCCAGAGTGTGCAAGGATTTGAATATCTTATGAAGTGTTGGATCATATATGCAGGTTAATGAGCTTCTGATGGTTTGCTTGATCTGATCTAAGGATGAAACTATATGGCTGACGAAGGTTGATGAATCGGGATCATAAAGGCTTAAAAGTATTATCATTATGTGGTTTGATCTTGAACAGTCTAGATCTGAATACTGATGCATGTTTTATTCTGTAAATGTGATGATCTGGGTATGACTGAAGTCTGGAATAGTTGTGATGTTTTTAAGTTAGCATTTATAGATCTGCACGCATGTTCGCTTTTGTAAAAGGGCGTATACACGCTGGTTTAGTATATCAAAGTAGCGTATACATCATAAATTTGAATTTGCAGATCTGTACGCTAGTTCCTTTTGGTAAAAGTGCGTATACACGCTGGTTTGACACATGGAAGTAGCGTATACCTTATGAAGCATGTTTCAGTTGTTTCTGGTTGCTGTTGCAGAGTTCTGGGTTCTGCTTTGGGTTCTGGTGACAGTGTTCTGAATGATTAGATTGATTGATTTTGGGTTGTCAAGTGATTGATTGATTCAGTTGTGGTTGATTCAGAAAGTGATGATTGAGTTTCAGTGATTGGTTGATGCAGATGTATTTGATAGTTGTATTGCAGTTATGTTTTTCTGAGTTTCAATATTGTTGATGGGTCCAATATGAAAATTGGATGAAACGTGGCCTTCAGATTGTGGTGTTGTGTTCCAGGAGTATCTAGTTTGAAAATTCGTGAAATGTGGTCCCTGGTGGAAGAGTGAAGTTTTCTGTAGGTTGGCACCTATGTACTAGTAAACATATTGGCTAGTACAAGAGCTAGGGGGTTGTAGCTCCCTTCCAGTAGTAGTTGGAGAATGAGAGAAGGTTGTAGCCTTCTGCAGGTGAGTGCCTGCGTACTGGTATGAGTTTGCACCGGTACAAGATTGTAAACAGATTTTCTTATTATAAAAGAAGATAGAGACAATAGCAGTAGGTGGTTTTTACCAGGGTTGCAGGAATCGCCCCCCCCCCCTCGGATCCTAACCCGGAACCGCGACCCGTGCGGAAGCGTTCCAGAATCCATAGAGGAATCGCGATTCCGTTTTTAAGGTTGCGCGATTCCGCAATTTTAACACAATTCCTGCCAAATGAGGTTGCGCCACCCCGGAATCGCGCTTCGGCATGCGGTTCGGGCATGGGGTGGCGCCACGCAACCTGCCCGGAAGCGCACGCCACCCGCACGCCACCCGGGCGCAACCCGCACGCAACCCGCGCATATCAAATTTTTTTTTTAATTTCATTTAAAATCTAACTTAACTAAGCATGAGGGGGTGGGTTAGGGGTGGGTTAGGGTCACTTTAGGGTGAGTTTAGAAAAGAATAAAGCCCCCATTCTCTTCTCATTTTCTCACTTTGAGTTTATGAGAGTTGGAGAAGAGAAGAGAGGAGAGGAGAAGAGAAGAGAGGAAAGGAGAGGAGAAGAGAGGAGAAGAGAGGAGAGCTTGGAGGAGTGAAGAAGGAGGAGCTAGGAGAAGGAGGAGGAGCTTGGAGCAAGAGCTTGGAGGACTTCATCTACAAGAGCTAAAGAGGTAAGTTCAAACCCCAAACTCCCTTGTTTTTTTGAAAAAAAAATTGTATTTTTCTCCTCCCTCTCCTACTCTTTCCCATTGTTTCTACTTGCTCCTTTATTTACAGGTTGTCCACCACCTATATCCATATTCCAAGATGGTGTTCTTTTGGCTTCTATGTATCATTCCACTCTTGGTTTTAATGATGGCAAGGGTGAGGAATAGAGGGGAAGAGGAAGGGGATGAACTTGGTCCTAATAGTAGTGACCCAATGTATGATGAGGAGGAAGGGTTTGAAGAGGAAGGGGATGAACTTGAAGAGGACACTGAAGCACAAGATGGGAAAGGTACATCAAATCCCTTGTGGAACTATGTGACCAAACTTGAAGGGGGAAAGGGTGGTGGATCTTACAAATGGATGTGCCCTCATGATTGTCATGGAGGAAAACCATATACGGGTTCATATACCCGTCTGAGGAGGCATCTTTGTGGGGTGCTAGAGAGTGATGAAAAAAAGGGTTCTGTGGGGGTAGCCATTTGCCCAAAAATTTCAAGTGAACAAAGACAAAAATACATCAAAATAGAGATGGCTGCACAACAAAAAAACAAGAAACAAAAAACTCATTCAGAATCAAGTGCAACCTCTAAATTTGGTAGTTGCCCATCTCCTTATGGTACTTCTGCAACCTCTGGAGGTAGAAAAACAATAGGGGATTTCCTTAATGTTACTGGGAGGGATGATGTGGATGGAAAGGTAGTCCGTTTTCTTTGTGCTTGCGGTGTACCATTCAATGTGCTTCGCTCTCCCTATTGGCATGACATGGTAAAGGCCATCAATGAAGCCCCAAAAGGATACAAGGCCCCCAACTATGAGAAAGCTAGAACAGTGTTATTAGAAAGAGAAAAAGCTAAGGTTCAAAGAGCTTTGACACGTTTTACACATGAGTGGGTGGATTATGGGGTATCCATTGTATCAGATGGGTGGACAAATATTAGAAACCAACATTTGATAAATGTTCTTGGTGTTTCTTCTAAGGGTGCAGTATTTATTGCATGTCATGACTCCTCCTCCATCAGTGCAACTGCACAAAACATTGCAGATCTCCTATTGAAATCAATCAAAGATGTTGGTCCGAATAATGTGGTTCAAGTGATCACAGATAATGCAGCAAATTGTAAGGCAGCAGGAAAAATTATTGAGCGTACTCATCCACACATCTTTTGGTCTGGGTGCCTGGTTCACACATTGAACCTTTTGATGCATGATATTGTGAAACACAAAGAATGTGGGTGGATTGCTGAGGTTTACAGGAAAGGGAAGCAGCTCATTAAATTCATCACAGGGCATACAAGGGTAAACTACTTCTATGGCACTTACTCCAAGTTGCAATTGCTTAAAATTGCAAAGACAAGATTTGCTAGTTATTACCTCACCTTTAGGCGGCTAGTGAAGGTGAGACAAGCTTTAACTAATCTGGTGTGTGCTGAAACATGGGATGAAATTAACCAGTGTACAGATGGTGCCACTGCTAATGTAGTCAAGGACACTGTTCTTGACACTTACTTTTGGTCACAGGTTAAATATGTTTTGCAATTCACCAAACCAATTTATTACATGATCAAGTTTGCAGATTCAGATCGACCAGTAATTGGGGAGGTGTATGAGCAAATGGATAGCATGTTGGGGCAGATTAAAGACATTGTTGAGCCTAGAGATACCACCTTGTACAATTATATTCGTGAAGAGGTGGAAAAGCGATGGGATATGCTAAATGTTCCATTGCATGCATTAGCATATGTTTTGACACCTAGGTACTATCATCCATCATGGCTTTCAAAACCAGCACCTGGGGGGGGAAGCAGGAAAAAACCACACCAAGATAAAGAGGTTCACGAAAAATATATGGCTGCATTGAGTAGATTAATCCCTGATAATGAGGAGGCTGCATTGGTACAGAGACAGGTGAGCAACTATACGCTCAACACTGGTCCATTTGGGAGCATGCATTCAATTGAAGATCGAGAGCATTTTTCTGCTCTTGAGTGGTGGAACATGCATGGAGGGCCTACTCCACTTCTACAGAGTTTGGCATTGCGGGTGCTATCACAGGTGGTAAACACTTCTTCTGCAGAGAGGTGTTGGAGCTCTTATTCTTTCATCCACAGTGTTAAAAGGAACAGGTTGAGTTTAGACCGGGCAGAGAGCTTGGTTTATGTTCATTACAACTTGCGATTGTTGTCCCATTACTGTGAAGATGCAAAGTCTAATAAAGACTTGTTGACTTGGGACAAGCATCCAGAGGAGCCCAATTTGGAGGATGGAGTGTTGCAACTAGAGCAATTAGAGGATGCTCTCCTGGTATGTCCATTGTGGTATGAATTTTCCAATTTTCCCTTATAAAGCATTTCTCTAATTCATGTTTTTAATTTTTTTGTTAACTAGTGTTTTTTTTTTTTTGCATGAATTTTTTGAGCGATTCTAGGATGATGATGACTGTGTTGATATGCCACCACCCCCACCCCCATCTGGTCCTAGGTTCCATGGTTCAACACCAACAGCAGGGGGTTCTTCTTCATCAGTTCCAGTGCCACGACTTACACAGGGACCATCTTCTTCATTGCCACCACGTGGAGGCACGCCATCACGTTCTATTCGTGGTGGAAGGAGGAGAGATTAGTAGATATATTCACAATCTACTTCTTTTTGTCATAGTCTATAGATTACTCATTAGACTTGTAGACTTGTGAATTTGAATTTTGAACCTTTTTGGCTTGGCGGTGACCAAGTGACATATTTTGTAAACATTATTATTTGAATTTTGGACATGACAAATGTTGACAGTTGCTCACTTGCTAGATAAATCATAATATGCTCTATGTTTTATGTTTTATAATATGCTTAAATGTTTTATGTTTTATAATATGCTTAAAAATTTGATGTATGTTTGTAATAGCTAGAATATAGATGATTGTTGTACATACTAGTAACTACAATGGAATCATGGATGCCATATCTATCTTGATTTATGCAAAAATATGCATGTTTTCATGTCTTCTACAATTAATTTGGTATTTGGGATGTTTGTTTTGAGTATAAATGCAAAAAAATATATAAAAATATATATATATATAGCAGACGCTTCCGCGGACGCTTCGCTCCCTAGATTTTTGGAAAATGACGCTTCCGCGCTTCGCGCTTCCGCTTCGCGCTTCCGCTTCGCTCCCGCTTCGTGCAACATTGGTTTTTACCCACATTGGGTTTCAACCTTATATCTTGGTGTTCATGTGTGTTGCTTATGTGTGATGCTTTATTCTGCTTTTACTGCACTGTCTAATAAATCTCTGATATATTGGTTTAAGCTCAATACATGATAAATTGTCTAACTCAAAAGTTCTCTGCATATACCCTGGTTGCTTTAAGTACAGTCGCGTGTACACGCCAGTTCACTTCACTAAAGTAGTGTATATAAATCTGTTTGGGAAATAAAATTATAGATCTGATGATACTGATTCACCCCCCACTCAATATTATTTCCAACAAAGACAACATTCTTGAATGGGGTGATAGAGGAAGAGGTGTACATAGAACAACCAGAGGGCTTCGAGACTCATGAGGTGCGCACTCATGTGTGCAGACTAAAGAAAGCTCTATACGGGCTCAAGCAGGCTTCCAGGGCATGATATGGTCAGTTTGACAACTACTTGTAGCAGATGGGATTCGTCAAGGGTGAGGCAGATCCGACCTTTACCATTTGATGGTAGAGGGTGAGCCACTCATCTTAGTATTCTATGTGGATGATCTCTTCTTGACAGGATCATCAAAGCTCATAGAGGACTGCAAGAGGAACTTGGCAACATAGTTTGATATGAAGGAATTGGGGTTGATGCACTATTTCCGAGGATTGGAAGCGTGGCAGAAGGATGGGGAGATCTTCCTTATGCAGGGAAGATACGCTACAGATATTCTGAAGAAGTTCAGAATGTAGGATTGTAGACCCATGTCTATGCCCATGATCACCAACTGGAAGACGATAGATGCATAAGATGACAAGGATGTCAACCCCACCTTGTATAGATAACTTATCGGTTCTCTCATGTATTTGGTCAACACTAGGCCAAATATTTGCTTTGTAGTCAATACCCTCAGTTAATTTATGGTAGAACCGAAGAGGGTACATTGGGCAGCAATGAGGCATATTTTGAGGTATGTGCGCGAAACAATCGAGTATGTGTTGAGATATACCCGAGGGGATGACGTCAGACTATGTGGGTTCACAGAGGCAGATTGGGCAAGCAATTTAGTGGATAGGAAGGGTACCTTTGGGTACTGCTTTAGCATTGGATCAGGGATGGTTTCTTGGTGTAGCAGAAAGCAGAAGTCAGTAATATTGAGCTCTTGAAAAGCAAAGTATATGGCAGCAAGCACAACTATGTGTGAAGCTATATGGCTTCGGAAGCTGCTAGTAAGCTTGTTCAGGCAGAGGATGGAGGCGACCAATGTCTACTGTGATAATCAGAGTTGCATAAAGCTCTTTGAGAATCCAGTGTTTCATGACAGGTCGAAACACATAGATATGCAGTGTCATTTCATCAGAGATTGTTTGCAGCGTGGAGCGGTCCAGCTATAGTATGTTCCCATAGAAGAGAAAGTTGTAGATATACTCACGAAAGCTAAGTTCGTCTATTTTAGAGAACAAATGGGTATGGTGGCGAACCCGTTTCAGTAGCAGGGACAAATTATTTTCGATGCTTCTCAGTTGCAGTTAAAAGGGAGTTGCAGTGCAGATGTAGGGTTGGCAACAATATGGCAGTTTCAGCAACAACACGAATGCAACATTAGAGTTTCACAGTGGTTGGTGGGCAGTGGCCGACATTAGCAATGTGACAGAGGGGTGATACTGAGACATGGTGTTGTAGCAGCAGTAGTGCAACACTAGAACACTTTCCTTGCTAATAGAGAGTGTTAGTTTTTGTAGCATCGAAGGTGTTCTAGTCTCAAAATTTTATGTAGAGGCTAAAACACATGAGATCTCCAAAACCCAAAAATTGTTTATAGAAATTCCACCTAGAGATGGCTCAATTAGATTATTAGCCGATTTTTAAATATTTCCTAAGTCTAAACTTAGGGAATATGGTTAATTAATTAATATTAATTGAGATAAGGTGAGAATTCTCTAGAAACTCACACAGATTGACAGGGAATTAATCTGGGCCCTTGATTAAGTTTTAATCTTGGTCGTTGGTGCTCCAACAGAGGATTATAAGAAGTCGATGGAAGATGGATAATACACTAGTTGTAGATGTTCAGTGATCTAGGTTGTTCGATTTCCCAGTAAGAGGTGATACAACAGTAAGATCCAACCAGTGATCGAGTAGCAGGTGGCAAAGGGGAAACATAGAGATTTTATGGAGGAGGTTTTAGTTCCGGAGGAGTCAATAGAGGAGGCCGAAATTATTCTCTAGGAGGCTACGCAGGGGTTGCGCAATGCCTCAAGAGGGGCAATTCGATTTGGCTGTGGAGCCAACTGTTTCAGGTCCGGAGGCCGGGAAAAGGGCCTGGCTAGAGACTTCCAGCAGTAGAGATAGGCAGGACGCTTGATTCAAAGGGAGTTCTGGGCTGAGCGTATAAGGGACTGCACAGGACCTATGCATAGGAGCCCAGATTGAGCCGAGATTCCTTGGAGAGGAGGGTAAAATTCCCTTGGATATTTTGGCGAGTATTTCTCTCAAATAGAAATGTCAGTTACATCATTTTATTGTACTCAGAATTTATGTTGCATAATAATAATAAAACCCTCATCTGCTGTACCGGTTTTCCCAAGTTGGGTTTTTCTGGGAGTTATCCTCTACAATGTCCCAGGCTGAGGAGGAAATCGAAAGAGGTAACTTCAAACCACTTGCAGTTTAGTAGCTAGCCCTACTGAACCAGAGAGGGATCTCTCTAAGGATTTCTCAATGAATAACTGGAAAAGAAATGGATTTTAGGCTAGATGTATAAGTCTTGTTTGAGTATTTGAAAATTTAGGGTTTTTTAGGTTGCTGGACCAGGGATGAGAGCAAGCAATTAGGTCAAGGTATCAAGTTTGCAGTAGCAGGCATGAAGAGGAGCTAGATAACAATGTGTTGTGGTGAACTTAAGATTTAGTCAATGTAGTATAGGTCTGAAAGTTTAAGAAATCATAATGAGCATGTATTAGCATGAATTCATTAATCTAGAAGAAGAGATACATAAACATGATTTTCCACATAAACAAAGCTTTGAATCTAAGAATTCTGCCTATATGACTGTAAGGAAAACCATAAGAAGAAAGAAAAGCATGTTAAGAGAGATGAATTCATCAATAAGAAACTAATATGAAAGGAAAACAACACCACAGACTCACTGAACAAGTATTCCTGAAAAATAGCTGCAACGACTCCTTGATTCACTGTATGAAAGCATAAGATATAAGTCATCTCCTCTGAAGTCCAACCCTTCTCTTTGAGTGAGAAATGATACATATAGACTCAATCAAACAACTTATCTACCTTCAGGAGTCGAATTCCTAAGTGGTGGAACTCTTTCCAAGATCCTATCAACCAACAAGTGAGAGTGAGAAGGTAAAAAAAAAACTCCTCTTAGACTTTGATTTGAGTTTTGCTTCCTTTATGAGGCCTAATTAACCATAAAAACAACCTATCATGCATATTTATTAATGATTACATCATCTAAACCTCAAACTACTGAAGTTACATCATGAGTTTAACTTTGACCAAGTCAAACTAAAAACCTAAGAAATTACATAGTGAAATTTTTAAATAAAAACTCAGAAATTTGCAGAAGCGCAGCGCCAACTTTGAGGCCACTTTTAGGTGCCTTCCTGAGGTCAAATTTGAGATCTGAGAGAACGGTCAACTAGCCTTGCTTGTCTAGTTTCCAGAACATCTTGGATTTTTTGAAAATGACCCATGGGAAGGCCTTCAAAAGTTGATTCTCCCAAGGTGTCTCCAAAAGCACAATGTCGGTCAAAAAGATTGGCAGAATGATGATTTTTGACCCCTTTTTCTCATTTTTCTCAAAATCTGAGCCTTGTCTGAGAAGTCTGATGAAATGGGTTTTCAGAAGAGGTCATCAGCTTTCCAAAAATGTAAGCCACTTGTCCTTTGGAGCCCTGAGGAAAAAGCGCAACGCCTTGGCGCTGTGCTGCGCTTTTGTGACTAGCCCAATTTCTGAATTTTGCACCAAAATTCTCAAAAAATGAAAACTGCTCAGAAAACCTCCAAAATTAGTCATGAAGTGCAAAATGAGGGCGTGTCATGCTCTCATGGATGCTTCAGCAAGCATCTCCAAGTTATCCCTCTCATTTTTGTCCTTTAGGGTTTCCTTTAGCTTGTTTTTCAATTGCTTGAGCTTGATGTTGCAAATCATGTTTCTGGTCTGATAATGGTGGGCCATGTGCCTCAATAGCTGGTTGTCCCTGTTGGCTTTGTCAAGAAGCTGTTCTAAGTGGCCATTTACCTTACTTAGCCAATACTCTCTATCTTCATTGATCACCAAGGCAATCCCGTCTTCAATGTCTAAATCTTCATCTAACAGGTTATGTTCTTTCTCTTCCTTCAATGCCCTTTTGAGTCCCTTGGTCCTTGGCTTCTTTTTTCCAACTTGTTTTTCATGTTCATCATGTTCACCAAGTTCCAACACTGCTTTACCTTTGCCTTCTTGCTGCAACACCTTAGATTGCTCTTTCTCCATGATGAGCTGTTTGGCCTTAAGTTGACTATTTTCTTGCTCAAGGAAGGAAATGACGAATCTTGCCCTTGCCATATTGTCCATGAGCTCCCTGATTTGAGAATCCTTCTCTTTGATAATTTGTTGTAAGTTTGAAGGTTCATCTGCTGCTTCCAAGTCAACTAATTCAAAATCATGTTCAATTAGCTCTTCATCCTGTACATGTGATCCCTGTTTTGCTGATGTAGAAGGCTTGACCCTTTTCTCAACTTGAGAAGTAAACACAAGCCTTTTTCCTCTCTGATATATTCTGGTCACCTCAGGTTTAGGTGCCTTGGGAACCTCCACTAACTTTCTTGATGATCCTACCTCCACCTGCTATGTTGATGTATCTGGATGATGACCTGATGAAGTAGTTTCATGCCGCTGCAAAGCTGTTTTCATGAAAGAATCCCATGATATGTTCCTATCTGCCAACTAATGGAGGACTACAATTTTTATTAGGATGTGATGGAAAACGCTAGGGTGATCCTCTTTGCCTTTCATTTATACCTTCTCAAACATTTTGATAAGGCTTTTACTCAAATAATTACACATGTTGAGAGGCTTTAGAGCTGTGAAATGCATTAGCAACCTAATGTGGTACCCATACAATCTGGAAAATCTTCCCTCACAGGTGAAAAACTTCATTACAACCTTCATTAATGGTGCATACTTTTCCAATAGGTACCTGAATGGGATGATGTGTAAATGAGCTTCTCTGAGGGTGATTTTAAGAAAGGTCGATATTTTTCAAGGTCTAAGTTCATGCCTTTGAACCAGTACTCCCCATGATCAGGTATCCCTATGGCAAGAGAGATGGCAGCTATTGAAAATGTAAATTCAATCCCTGCTATGATGGCCCTTTCCCCTTTCAGATTGGTGGCAATCCAATCAGTGAGCTGTTCATGGAAACCCACTTCACCCACCCTTTGAAAAAACCCTAGGCAACTGACATCTTCAAAGCACTGCTTGATGAATGGTGAGGAGTTGATTTCATTGCAGTTGGTAGGCTCATATCTTAGGATCCTCCCTCCTTTATGATGTTTTCTCCTTTCTGATGGTGAAGAATCTCCCTCCATTTTGATAAAAACCCTAGATAACAGGAAAATGGAAAAACAATGAGGAATGAGTGAAATGATGAAATGAGGGAGTTAGGGAAGGGAAATGATGATAGGGGAATTTTGGGAGATGGATAGGGGTTGTAGGAAACTTAGGAGAATTTAAAAGATAGTCTTGCGAGGAAATTGTCCAAAATGATAGGTATGAGCTAGGGTTTGTGTAAAGGTGAGGTAAACTGAAGGTAAATGAGTTGATTAGTGAATGATAGGGTGATTTATATATGTACAGAGGTATGAGATGACAAATTTAAAGTTTGCAATGTCATAACTAACAAAACCCATCATTTGCACTAGCTTTGCAGCATGAAATTTCACATAAACCCTAGATGAAGAAAACTCACATTTGCACTTACTTTGCCAAAGGAAAAAAGTGAGTTAGATGATGGTACTTGTTGATCAGTTTAGAAGAACAAAAAGTAGGGATGCAAGCTTAAATTTGAAGTTTGCGTGAGTTTTGGCAGGTTTTGGGCTACTCTGTCCCAAGCGCAGCACCGTTGGCAGAAGTGCAGCGCCACCTCCAGAAGCGCAGCGCAGTTCACAAAAGCGCAGCGCCGGAAGATTTTTGCCAATTTTAGCTAGAAAACCTGAGTTTTTTCACCAAAGAAGGGGAGAGCTTGATGAACAAAGGAGGTAAGGATGCCAATGAAACATGTTTGGGATTTTTTGGGCTTTTATAGGCACAATATGATCTTCTTTGAATAAAAATGGGCCCCATGTACCTTTTTAAAACATGGATTTCACCTTTTTAAACTTGGCCACTTTGGAGACTTGAAATCTGAACTTCCCTTTATTTTTTTGAACATTGACACTTTTTCCTTTTGGAACCTTGAGATTGTAACCATGAAGCACCTATGCTGGATTTTATGCGTGAAACGAAGATGGACCTTGAAACCCTAATGACCTAAAGAAGACATCAGACTGAGTGAAATGGTAATGATGATGATTGATATGATGAAGACATTCTCTTTATTATGATTCACTCATCTGAGTGATGTAAGCGACTAACATGTGAGATTTTTTAAGAGAATAGAGACATTCCTAGATAAACTAACCAGGGACCAAATTTTACTCTGAAGACCTAGTGACATGATAAAATTTGACCTTGAGACCCCTAACAAACATGGTAAAAACATATTTGATCATTGGTGACAGGCAGAAAAGACTGACACTAACATTGGCTCTAGCTAGGGATGGCAGCTCCTTGGAGGTGTCAAGAACACCGTAGACCAGGTAGCCTTATTTATTAGGCAATGGAGTCAAAATGCAGAAAACTAAACTGAAACTGAAAATTCACTGACTATTTGACATGACATGATTGTAAAAGTAAAATAAAAGCAACAACTGATCAAAGAAGCCTTATGGCCTTCTCCTTAGGCTTCAAACTCCTATGATAGCCACTTGGACACTTGAACATAAAAAATAAACTGGTATATACAATGGTGGTGAGAATTTGCAGAAATTTCTTCAAGTATGGTAGTGCTTGAGAAGCCTACCATTGATTGCTCCTCCTGAATAATCTTCTCCATTCAATTCCTCCAATAGAAAAGCATTCTTTCCTCTGAAAGTTGAAATTTTGTATGGTCCTTTCCATAAATTTTCAAACTTGCCATGTTTTCCTTTTTCTTCATTCCTCGCATCCCAACAAAGAACCACATCCCCTAGGTTGAAATTGTCTTCTTTTGTCTTGCGATCATAGATCTTTTTGATTCTTTCCTGAAGTTTAGAAGTGTTTTGAAAAACTTCCTCTCTAGTTTGTTGTAAATGGATCATCTGATTTATCCTTCGCTGCATATCATTTGTTTTGCTATCCATTTCCTGCAGAATTTTCATGACCAAGACAACAAGAGATGAAGGAAAAACAGTGTCAATGCCGTCCACCAACTGAAAAGGAGACATACCTATGGATTTCTTGGTACTGACTCTGTCCGCCCATAAAGCATTAATGAGCTTTTTGTGCCAGTTCTTCTTATTGACTTCTAAAACTTTCTTGATGATGTTGATCAAAGATTTGTTGGATGATTTGGCCAGACCATTCCCTTGTGGATGATAAGCAGTGGAATGCCCCAATACAATATGATACTTTGCACAAAACTCCACCATCTTCTTTGACTTGAAAGCGACAACATTATCAATGATTATCTTCTGTGGTCAGCCAAATCTAGACAAGATATTAGATTCAATAAATTGAACGATAACATAATCAGTAGCTTGCCTGTTGGGATTGCTTCAATCCATTCTGTAAAATAGTCTGTGGCTGTCAGGATCTATTTGTGCTGTGCTGATGATGAAGGATGGATCTCACCAATGAAATCAAGACCCCATTGCTGGAAAGGAGTTGTGATTGAAATGGGCTGCAAGGGTAATGGCAAAAGTTTTCTTTTTCCTTGGAAAATCTGACATTCATGACGACTCATCACTGTTTTATACACATCAGAAAAAATAGTAGGCCAATAAAAACCGGCTCTCAAATTTTTTTTTGCTATAGTCTTTCAGAAGTGATGGCCTCCACAGTCTCGTCTCCTTTATGAAAATCTCTCATTACATCCTTTGCTTCATTTTCTACCAGATAGTTCAACAACACACCACTAGGATCTTTCCAAAACAAAATGTTGATTTGGGGTAGCATCGGATGTGCTCTAGCCACGAAAATTGGTGGAGAGGCTAAGGCACATGAGATCTCCAATAATCAGAAAGGGTTTGGGCAGATTCTAAACAGTTTGGAAGATATTAAAATAATTAATATTTTTAATGGAGTCCCTAAGTCTAAACTTAGGGAAAATAAAAATTAATGTGAATTAATATGAAACTGTGTTAGAATGGTCCAAAAGTCATGGATGAAGCCAGATCTAATCTTAGCCATTGATTAGGGACTTAATCTCGACCATTGATTTGTCAACGAGAAAAGTATAAGAGGAGGCTTGAGGGTCACTTGGAGAACACACCAAGAGATCGAGATTTCGACTTTCTGGGGCTGGGTTTGCTGAGAAAGTTGAGAGAGTGATCAGAGTTGTAGCTGAGGGGCAGTGAATACAAAAGCAGAGAGGCAGAAATAACACTGAGAGGATCAACGCATGAGCCAAAGAGAGGGACGTAGAAGCAACCAAGGGTTCACGTAGAGCCAGCTAGGGCTCACGTATAGGCAACCAGAAGTTGTGTAGCGCCTCAGAGGGCCAGCGTGGGTGACTTAGAGGGCCAGAGGATTGACGTAGTGCCTCCAGAGGCTGACGCAGGCCAAGCCAAGGTGACGCTTGGCTAACGTTGGGCCAGAGAGAGGCGGACGCAGTCCCTAGAGGCTAACGCTGGGGTTTCATGGGGCAGATTGGAGCTGTGGCGCTGTCAGAGTGTTTATTCGAGGTTTCAGCTAGAGTATTTGCTTCCGAGTAGAGAGGTACTACTACCGAGGATTTTCTTTGTTGGGTATGCTGTATTTGGCTCCCATATTGTATTCTGAAATTGCTTAATAAATCAAACCCTTAGATAGCTGCACCGACTTTCCCGCATTGGGTTTTTTCGGGGACATTAATCCAAAAACAACGGTGTCACTTGTGTGCTTGTTTCTATTTTCTTCAGTTGATGATTTGTAATCTGTTGAGCATGCATTTGCATTTATTTCCAGTATTTACATGGTAAATAACTTGTTAATTAACAGAACAAGTAGGTAGGAATAAATCAGTAAAGTGCATGAAGGGTTTCTAACGTGTCAGACTTAGAAATTCCAACACAAAACACCATCAAGAATATAATGTTTTGAAGCTTTCTGTTTTAAAGATCTAGTTTTACCTTTGGGTACTTCCGGTGGAGGATTTAAATTTTGCAACACATAGACAATGTCGGAATACCATGGAGATGAAATGAACATGTCGGACATCAGTAACTGTGAATTTTCTTCTTCTTCTTCTTCTTCAGAAAGTGCAACAATCAAATTGATATCAAATGCATGCAAATTAGATTCAGCCATGAGCTTAGCTAAACCTTGCCCCTTAATGAGCTTTGTGGGCTTTATCTCCAAATCATACTCTAGCATCGCTGCGATCCATTTTCCCTGTCTGCCTTTTGGATCTATCTGCATAAGAATTTCTTTTACAGTTGCTGTGGGAACATAAGTAATGGTATGAGAATGCAGAATATAAACTTGAAAATCTTTGAGAGCTTTTACCAATGTTGCTTCTCAATTATGTTGTATTTCAGTGCTACATCCCTTATTATTCGATTGAAAAATGCTATAGGCTGTTCATTTTTCTGATCTTTCTTTTGCATTAGGACAACTGCTAAGGTATGCTCAGAGGTGAATGAAAATATGATGAAATCTGAAGTATAATCTGGACTAATCAGAGTAGGAGCAGTAGGTAATGCAAATTTGATTGCATGGAAAGATTTCTTAACATCTAAAGACAATTTTACCTCGCTATCCTTTTTCAACATGTCTGTCATCTCTTTCAAATGTTCAACGAGGTTGGGGATGAATCTTCTCAAAAAATTGATTTTCCCATTAAAAGATTGAATTTCTTTTTTGTTCCTTGGGAAATCTAATTGCTGAATGGCTTGAACTCTTGCAGGGTCAATGCAAATGCCATCCTTGGAGATAATATGTCCTAGCAACTTACCTTCTTCCATGGCAAATAAGCTCTTCTTTGGATTAAGTGATATACCAAATTTTCTGCATTTTTGAAAGACAATTCTTAAATGATGTAAATGGTCTTCATCAGATTTAGAAAAAACTATGAGATCATCTAAATAAATAACCAGAAATACATCCTTTTCATTGGCGAAAGCTATGTCCATAGCCCGCTGAAAAGTCGCTCTTGCATTCTTTAATCCAAATGGCATCTTGGCATACATGAATGTACCCCATGGTGTTGTGAAGGCTGTTTTCAGCTGATCATCCTTATGCACCAAAATCTGATTGTACCCGGAATATCCATCAAGCAATGACATCCTGGAAGACCCAACTACCCTCTGAAGAATATGATCCATCTTTGGCAGGGGATAATTGTCCTTCAAGGACACTTTGTTTAAATTTCTGAAATCAATGCAAAGACGAATCTCCCCGATCTTCTTTCTTACCGACACTAGATTTGACATCCATTCAAAAAATCGAATAGGAACTATGATACCAAACTTATAAAGCATATTTACCTCTTTTTCAATTGATGGCAGCAACTTAGGATTAATCCTCCTCAGTTTCTGGCGAAATGGCTTTTGATCAGGCTTGACCAGAATAGTGTGTTGAATGATATTCTTGTCATAGACCTTCAAATTTGAATAATCCCAAGAAAATACATCAAAAAATTATGTCATTAAAGCTATGTACTTACTTTTCATCTCAGGAGATAAGGACTTTGACAATTTGACCATCTTAGGCTTGTCAGCTGCACCAATATTCACATCCTCGACACCTTTCCGTAGGAACCATGGTGGGATTTTTGGCAACATCATCTCGATCAAACAAATCTTCCAAAGGTACACGACCTCTTGGAATGTTATTGTCCTTCAGCTGCAATATTTCAATCTTAGTGGCTTCCATTTTTGGATTATTCACATTAGATGTATCATCAATGCGGTAATTCTGGAATTCACCTTCCATTTGCACAAAATTATTGATTTGTTTGTCATCCCAAAACACCTGCCAAAATCTCATATTATCAGGAACAATTGGGCAATGTTTAACATGAATTGAATACTTTTGATTGGAGTGAATGGGAATCTTCACCATACTAGCTGCAGTAGCAAGAGAATCAACTATAACATTCTGAGTTCTAGGAATAAGAGACAAAGTATATTCTGAAAAAGTTTTGAGGATGTCAAGGACAACATTGCGATAAGCTCTCATTCTTGGATGCTTGGCCTGGTATTCCCCTTTCACTTGTTTGATTACCAACTCAGAGTCGCCATAAACAAAAATTTTCTTTGCTCCCAACTTTTTCAAAATTTTGAGGCCAACAATCAGTGCTTCATATTCCGCCTCATTGTTTGAGCAATCAAAAGCTAACTTATAAGAACTCATTCTTACATTGCGTTGAATTTTACATGAATATTGTCCATGAGCTCCCTGATTTGAGAATCCTTCTCTTTGATAATTCGCTGTAAGTTTGAAGGTTCATCTGCTGCTTCCAAGTCAACTAATTCAACTAATTCAAAATCATGTTTGATTAGCTTTTCATCCTGTACATGTGATCCCTGTTTTGTTGATGTAGAAGGCTTGGCTCTTTTCTCAAGTTGAGAAGTAAACACAAGCCTTTTTCCTCTCTAATATATTCTAGTCACCTCATGTTTAGGTGCCTTGGGAACCTCCACTAACTTGCTTGATGATCCTACCTTCACCTGCTGTGTTGATGTATCTGGATGATGATCTGATGAAGTAGTTTCATGCCACTGCAAAGCTGTTTCTATGAAAGAATCCCATGCCATGTTCCTTTTTGCCAACTGATGGAGGACTACAATTTTTATTAAGTTGTGATGGAAAAGGCTAGGGTGATGGTCTTTGCCTTTCATTTGTATCTTCTTAGAGATTTTGATAAGGCTTCTACACAAATAATTACACATGTTGAGAGGTTTTAGAGTTGTGAAATGCATTAGCAGCCTAGTGTGGTACCCTTACAATCTGGAAAATCTTCCCTCACAGGTGAAAAATTCATTACAACCTTCATTAATGGTGCATACTTTTCCAACAGGTACCTAAATGGGATGATGTGTGAATGAGCTTCTCTGTAGGGTGATTTTAAGAAAGGTCGGTATTGTTCAAGGTCTAAGCTCATGCCTTTGAACCAATACTCCCCATGATCAGGTATCCCCGTGGCAAGAGAGATGGCAGCGATTGAAAATTTAAATTCAATCCCTGCTATGATGGCCCTTTCCCCTTTCAGATTGGTGGCAATCCAATCAGTGTGCTGCTCATGGAAACCCACTTCACCCACCCTAGGCAGTTGACATCTTCAAAGCACTGCTTGATGAATGGTGAGGAGTTGATTTCATTGTAGTTGGTAGGCTCATATCTTAGGATCCTCCCTCCTTTATGATGTTTTCTCCTTTTTGATGGTGAAGAATTTCCCTCCATTTTGATAAAAACCCTAGATAACAAGAAAATGGAAAAACAGTGAGGAATGAGTGAAATGAGGGAGTTAGGGAAGGGAAATGATGATAGGGGAATTTTGGGAGATGGATAGAGGTTGTAGGAAACTTAGGAAGTTTGAATGGAGTGAAATGAGAGAGAGAGAGATGAGTAGGAGAATTTAAAAAACAATCCTGCTAGGAAATTGTCCAAAATGATAGGTATGAGCTAGGGTTTGTGTAAAGGTGAGGTAAATTGAAGGTAAATGAGTTGATTAGTGAATGATAGGGTGATTTATATAGGTACAGAGTTATGAGATGACAAATTTTAAAGTTTGCAATATCAGAACTAACAAAAACCCATCATTTGCACTAGCTTTGCAACATGAAATTTCACATAAACCCTAGATGAAGAAAACTCACATTTGCACTTACTTTGGCAAAGGAAAAATGTGAGTTAGATGATGGTACTTACTTGTTGATCAGTTTGGAAGAACAAAAAGCAGGAATGCAAGCTTAAATTTGAGTGAGTTTTGGCAGGTTTCGGGCTACTCTGTCCCAAGTGCAACACCGTTGGTAGAAGGCTGAAGCGTAGCGCAGTTCATGGAAGCTCAACGCGACCTCTAGAAGCGCAACGCAGTTCACAGAAGCGCAATGCTGGGAGGTTTTTACTAATTTTAGCTAGAAAACCTGTGTTTTTTCACCAAAGGAGGGGAGAGCTTGATGAACAAAGGAGGTAAGGATGCAAATGAAAAATGTTTGGGACTTTTTGGGCTTTTATAGGCACAATATGATCTTATTTTGAATAAAAATGGGCCCCACATACCTTTTCAAAACATGACTTTCACCTTTTTAAACTTGGCCACTTTGGAGACTTGAAATCTGAACTTCTCTTTATCTTTTTGAACAGTGAAACTTCTTCCTTTTGGAACCTTGAGATTGTAACCATGAAGCACTTATGAAATTTCATAAAAACTTATTGCAAAGAGTTGCTTATCACAACTCATCCTATGCCAGATTTTATGCGTGAAATGAAGATGGACCTTGAAACCCTAATGACCTAATGAAGACATTAGACTGAGTGAAATGGTAATGATGATGACTAATATGATGAAGACATTCTCTTTATTATGATTCACTCATTTGAGTGATGTAAGCGACTCGCATGTGAGATTTTTTAAGAGAATAGAGACATTCCTAGATAAACTAACTAGTGACCAAATTTTACTCTGAAAACCTAGTGACATGATAAAATTTGTCCTGGAGACCCCTAACAAACTTGGTAAAAGCATATTTGATGACTGGTGACAAGCAGAAAAGACTGACACTACCACTGGGGACAATTGTCCAAAAATAATGGTGTCAAAGTTTTGTGTGTGTGCTAGAATTTCTCAGTTTCCAGCTTTTTATTTTTCCGCAGCATTTTTATGGTAAAAATGCTAGTTGTGATTTTATTCATTGTTTACCGTAGCAAATAAACTACACAATTAAATTTACAGTTAGAAGAATAATTTCCAGTTGCTGCAATAAATGAAATTTTCACAGAATCTCTGTGGAGAATTTCTTTGGAAATTCTCTCCTCAATCTCTCTCGTGAAACCCTTCTGTCGGTGTCTCCCTCGCTCAAACTACAACCTCACTATCACTGCAAAGTGGTTGATTCGAACTCCTTGTGATGTCTCCAAGTGACCCATAGATTTGCTCTTATAATCTCTCGTTGACGAATCAATGCCGATGATCGAATCATAATCGATGGCTAAGATCATTTTGACCCCATCAAGTGAATTTTCCAAAAGTCTTTAGAGCAAAATTGATTTACCTCAATTAATCCGATTTAATGAACCAATTTTTTTAAGTTAGACTTAGGAAAATATTTAATAATTGGCTAATTAATCTAACTAAGATATTTTCCTCCTGTGTTCCTTAACCTCTTAGACACCAATAGAGACTAGAACACATGTCCGAGCTACTCAAAAACTAACATTAACAAGTCAAGGGACCTAGTCCACTACAATCAATCTGCAAGATGCAAGTATGTCCACACATGTAAACTACTCCACCTACAAGTGACACATGTCAAGCTCCAAGGTGGTGACGATCCACAAGAAAGGCTCCAAGACAAAGGTGGTTCTTATGCAAGGGCCAATGCTCCTCCAAGGGCTCCATTGCTCCAACGTCTCTCCTAGGCCATGTGCTCTTTTGGGTCTACTCCAACATGATCACTATACCAACCTGTGCATCCCAAGTCAACTCCAAGATTCCATGCAAACATCCAGGAAAGCCAATGTTATCTAGGATTCAACACCCTCTTCCGCAATTGCAAATGCTCCTCCTCCAATTTAGGGCATTACCAAGCAAGCAACCTCTTCCTTTTGGTCATCATGTAAAATGTCACCAGGCTGTCTAAATGTCTCCAACACTCCAAGGGAGAATGTCATTCAAGCATCCATGCAAGGTCTAGCAACCAATGAGTAAGCTACCTCCAATATGCAAATTTATGATAGATAAATCAAGGGCTAGCCATACACCATGCACCCCACATCTCATTTAACACCCCAAACATGATGTAAACACTTTCATAGTAGCCTTGAAAACTAACGCTTCCCATTTTGAGGAAAGTATTTTCCAATTCTAGTCAAATCCCTTTGCAACTCAACTAGACCTGCCATCTACAAATCTGAACCTGTTGCAGTCTCTAAATCAACCACTATCTTTTACAAGGGAACTATCACCCATCCATCACACTCTTCAATCGAGGCATCACACCAAACCTCCTCTAAACAAATATGCTCATTGACAGCTCAACATGTCACTTGCGGGAATCGAATTTGGGTAGGGAGGATAACACTCCTCTCAGGTCCCCGTGCTAGAGTCTAGACCCTATTGACCAATCTGATTTTCTGTTTATATGACAATTATTAATAATATAAATGTTTGTTTCACATGTTTGAAATTCATACACTCTTCTGTTTATATAACAACCATGAATAATGTTAATGCTATTGCCTGTTTTGATCTGATATGTACTACAAAGTTGTTCGTTCAATCTATATGCATGTATTGGTTCATGCCTGATTTGGAATTAAATGTACAGGGAAGATATGACATAATGCGTAACTACATGCCTAAAGTAGGGTCTCTAGGACTTGACATGATGTTTCGAACATGTACTGTACAGGTAGCGCTTGTTTCTCATGCTCATCTTTAATGTGTTATTACTTCTGTATTTCAGTTGTTGGTTGATATAATTTTTTTCATCTCTATGCTTCAGCAATAGACATTAATGATGTAGTTATTCTATGCTCTAAGTAGTGTGAAAATTTTCTTTTTTAATGTTTTATAGAGTTGTTTTTACTCGTGTGAGCATGTAAAATTTTACTTGAATTTGTACAGTTAAGTTTTTCCAAAATTGTACTGCTTCACGATAAATTAATATTTGCAAGGCTTGATGAGGGGCAATCTGGTTCACCAAGGAGCTCATTGCTTAATTGGATTATTACTGTATAGCTTTTATTTTGTATAAAACAGTTTTTGTGACCATGTTTGAAACTGGATTGTAGTCTATTTATAATTTCATAGCAGGGAGCCGTGGTCTAGTGTTTCAGTTGCAGCTAGGAATTGTAGAGGTTCACTATATTTTCACCCCATGTTCCTTCAGTGAAGTTAGTCATGGAGTTGACATAATATGTCATGGAAACTCATGAAACCAAAGAGAAACTGCCACCAAACATCAGCATATCACAAAGACCAATGTCATAGAGGATCAATTTGGCGCGAGGGATAATCTCAGGTCAAATAGCACTTCAGCAGATCAGATTAGCACTCTCTAGAAGATGAGATAGCAGACAAGAGTGCAGATTTTGTGTTTACACAAAAGCAATCTAGATCAGAAAACCTAGGCATATCATATGAAGATAAATGAGCAGGTCTAGATCAAATTTAAGCATAGACTTAATTAGCAGAAGCAGGGTTGTGGGGGAGCAGCTCCCCCCCCTTTGAATTGCTCCCGGAGTGTGCTCTGAACGGGAGCGAATCGAGAGCGACCCAGGAGTGCACTCCTGAAATTCACTCCTGCTCTTGGAATTCGCTCCCTTTGCACTCCCGCTCCCGAAATTCGCTCCCTTTGCACTTCCGCAAAAAAAAATCGCTCCCTAGTTTTTTTCACAAATTTTTTGTCACAAAGATGTTCCAAACACATTTTTTTTCAAAGAAACAATATTTTTTGACTAGGGCAGCCTAATATTGAAGCTTATGGCTCTAGTCTTGATATGCAATTCATGGTAATGTTTATTCTCCTTTATCTTTCATTTTCATCATTTTACTTAAATTTTTAACATTACCATGAAATGACTCAGGATGTTTGAGAGTGGTTCCAACCTCATTGGATTTCATATGGAGAAAGTAGAATTTTAGATCTCACTCAAAATCCAACAAACTTATCAATTTTTTTCAGGATTTCAAGGTTGGAGGTATTGCAATGCTTCCATTGGATTTTGTCATGTACTAGGTTATGAGACTCGTATTTAATCAAGAGCACCAAACCCTCTATGTACCTTCATGTTACTGACATTGGTTGTCGAACTGCTCTATCACAACCCTACTAAAAATGTACCCATCACTCAAACAAAATCTTGACTTGACACGCTACAGTTTTTCTATCTTATGTTAATTGCTTAGAGGGTGTTATTAATGACAAAGATCCAAAAATAGGCAATGATTTTGATGATATGTAGCTATTTGTTGTAGCATGATTTTTTTGGATGCTAGAGACCATCTAGAGCCTATTTGTTGATGTATTTTCAGTTCAGAGATGGATTACATTCGATGCTATTTTGGTTATGTTCACCCTTACATGCTATATAAATGAGAACTTGTAACTTGTGGACGTGGTTGGTGAAGATTATAACTTCTAGATGATTGATGTTATATGGTGTAATCTATGTTTTTATGTTTTTTATATCTAATTCATCATTCTACATGCTTTTGTTGACATATATGCATCAAAATATATAAAATATATGTTATATAAAAATTCGCTCCCAATTCGCTCCCAAACCGGGAGCTTTTGAAAATGTCATTCCCTGCTCCTGCTTCCACTCCCGCTCCCCACTTCCACTCCCTGCTTCCAAGTAACCTTGAGCAGAAGATTAGTGCTACTGTGCGACGGATCTGTTGTTGGGTTTCATATTCATTGTGCATAGGTATTTTTATTGCATGCTTTGTCTGATTCATGAGCACCAAATATAGTTAAGGTAGGGTGCTGATGCGTATGGTGATTGCTGCTATTTGAGGGGCCCCATGAAGGCACTGACTTTGAGGTCCAGACTGGCAAGCATGAGATCTCCTTGGTTATATGCTTTGTCAGGCTGATAAAGCTAAGTTCTGCCAACAGAGGCACTGCCATGTGGGAAGTTAATTCAATATCAAGAAAATGAAATTTTGGTTGTTGATTTCCACCCATTGGATGAAATCAAAGAGGTACTACTTTCAGTCCTATTTATGGTGTCTTCAAAGGTCAAATCAGTCCAAGGGCATCTCAGCAAATACCTTGGAGTGATTGTCAACAACTCTTTGGAGATCCAATGACACTATGGGATTAGATGTTTGAACATCTATTGATCACATTTCTGCAATTTCTCTCGGGTGTTCCCTTTTTAATAAATTTGTTTTGTTGTTGGAGCTTATCACTTTAGATGGTATTTCTCGTGTTACTATACATTTTGAAACAGTTTTGTTATGTTGTTAGACCTTATCACTTTACATGGTTTCCCTTGTGTCACTCCACATGTTATATGAGGCATACTTCCTACACTAGTGAGGTTTTTCAATATCGTGATTTCATAACAAGGACAGGTTTACAAGTTGATTTTGAGATGGCCTAGGGTTGTGATTGCATTGCTAAGATAATAGATTACTGGTTGCCCTTTGATGACATTGATGCTTGTGTATTAGATGCCTCGGTGATGTTTTACTTGGTACACTTGCTTATCATGAAGGAAAGACATTGTACTTGATGATCTAGCTTCACATGGGTTAGATGTAGATAATAGATGATGACATGTAATTTCATTTATGGAAAGCTCTAGCTTCTTTAGGCATGTTTGAGATTGCATTGCCATTTTCATTTGATTGGCTTCATGATGGTATAGAGCGCTTGGCATCCTCCCTTGCTGTCACTTGATTTCATGTTCATTTGGGTTGATTATACAGGGTCTAAGCATGATTGAAGCCTTGGTGTTGATTTGGGATAGCATCGGATGTGCTCTAGCCACGAAAATTGGTGGAGAAGCTAAGGCACATGAGATTTCCAATACCCAGAAAGAGTTTGGGCAGATTCTGAACAGTTTGGGAGATATTAAAATAATTAATATTTTTAATGGAGTCTCTAAGTCTAAACTTAGGGAAAATAAAATATTAGTGTGAATTAATATAAAACTGTGTTAGAATGGTCCAAAAGTCATGGATAAAGTTAGATCTAAACTTAGCCATTGATTAGGGATTTTATCTCGGCCGTTGATTTGTCAACGAAAAAAGTATAAGAGGAGGCTTGAGGGTCACTTGGAGAACACACCAAAAGATTAAGATTTCGACTTTCTAGGGCTGGGTTTGCTGAGAAAGTTGAGAGAGTGATCAAAGTTGCTGCTGAGAGGCGGTGAATACAGAAGCAGAGAGGCATAGATAGTACCGGGTGGATCAGCGCAGTAGCCAGAGAGAGGACGCAGAAGCAGCCAAGGGTTCATGCAGAGCCATCCAGGGCTCACGCAGAGGCAGCCAGGAGCTGCGTAGTGCCTCAAAGTGCCAGCGTGGGTGACGCAGAGGGCCAGAGAACTAACGCAGTGCCTCCAGAGGCTGACACAGGCCAAGGGAGAGTGACGCTAGGCTAATGCTGGGCCAGAGAGGCTGACACAGTCCCTAGAGGCTGACGCTGGGCTAATGCTGGGCCAGAGAGGCTGACACAGTCCCTAGAGGTTGACGTTGGGGTTTCGTGGGGCAGATTGGAGCTGCCGAAGTGTTTATTCGGGGTTTCAATCGAAATATCTGCTTCTGAGTAGAGAGGTACTACTGCCGAGATTTTTCTCTGTTGGGTGAGCCGAATTTGGCACCTAGATTGTATTATGAAATTGCTTAATAAATCAAGCCCTCAGTGTAGGAATATCCAGGGTAACTTCCTCAGACAGAAAACCAAAGGACACCGCTCACAAATAGATCACAGATCAATACACCAGTACTTTTGACGTGGTTAAAACCCTCAAAGAGGGAAACAGTCCCCGGCCTGAGCCAACGCAGGCACTTCAGGCAATTTATTAATAAAAGAATGAAAATTTACATATGCTTCTCTCATAGACGGATTACCCTACAAATGACCCTCCATGCGCTTTAAATAGAAATCATGGACCAATTGGGTGTTAAGCCACAGATTAAGTGTCGGTATAACCGAGGAGAGAATGAACCGTCGGATCACTACATATCGTGATCGTCGGATTGTAAGTTACAAAATGTACAAGGTAAAGAAACACACTTTATCTAGCTCTATACCTAACTCTATACTAGACCAAGTTGTACTTAACTATTTCCTATGTGTCGGAATATCCTAACATCCCCCCTTAAGAACAACTTGGGATAGGATTGAAGGATTTACAAATATGCCACAATAGGAGAAGGAAGGAGGCACTAGAGCCTATCCCCCCTTAGTGACAACTTCCTGAACTCCAACCATAAATCGAAGTTTAGTGAACTTCGCCTCTGTGAGAGCCTTTGTAAAGATGTCTGCAACTTGATCATCTGTTGAACAATATTGCATTTCAAGAACATGGTCGTGAATGATCTTTCTGATGAAGTGCATGTGCAGTTCAATGTGTTTGCTGCGCTGATGTTGGACTAGATCTTTGCATAGCTGAATGGCACTTTGATTATCACACCAAAGTGTAGTTGGATGCTGCTGCTGAAAGCCAAACTCTGACAGGATCTGACGAAGCCACAAGGCTTCCTTACTAGCTTCTACGGCTCCACGATACTCTGCTTCTGCTGAAGAAAGAGAAATGGCACCTTGTTTCTTGCAAGCCCATGTAATAGGTCCTGAACCAAGAGTGAACACATAACCTGCAGTAGACTTCCGATCATCAGGGTCACCAGCCCAATCGGAATCTGTGAAACCAACTAATAGAGGAGCTGCTTCGGCACTGTAATGAATCCCAAATTGAACTGTACCTCGAACATAACGAAGTATTCTTTTAGCTGCTTTCCAATGACTTTCATGTGGGTTTTGCATAAATCGAGCAACAAGGCCAACGACAAAGGAAAGGTCAGGACGAGTATGGGTTAGATACAAAAGTTTTCCTACAAGTTGACGGTATAAGGTAGCATCAACTTCAGGAGAAGTACAAGTGACTGAAAGTTTGACTCCAGACTGAAAGGGAGAAGGGGCTGGCTTACAGTCTTCCATGTGAAAGTGGCGTAGAATATCACAGGCATACTTGGACTGAGAAAGGGAAATACCTTCCTTGGATTGCAAGACTTGAAGACCGAGAAAATAATGTAAGTGTCCTAAGTCTGTCATTTCAAACTTCCTTTTAAGGCTAGACTTCACATGGTTTATAAGGTTGGGATCACTACCAGTCAGGATAAGATCATCAACATAAAGAACAAGAATGATAAGAGACTTGCCCACTTTCTTGGTGTAGACAGTATTGTCAGAATGACACCTAGAGAAGCCAGATTCTAAAAGAAAGTTATCCATTTTGGCATACCAAGCTCGAGGAGCTTGCTTGAGACCATAAAGGGATTTCTTAAGCCGACATACAAGGCTGGAGTCTGTTTGTATAAAGCCAATGGGTTGTTCCATATAGATTTCTTCATGCAAGTCCCCATGCAAGAAGGCGGATTTAACATCCATCTGATGGACTTCCCATTTGAAAGAGGCAACAAGGGAAAGAACAAGGCGGATAGAGTTCATTTTGGCAACAGGGCAGAAGGTTTCAGTATAGTCAATGCCTTCAACTTGTGAAAAACCCTTAGCAACAACACGAGCTTTATGTTTATCAACTTTCCCATCTGGTCCATGGTTCTGTAAACCCATTTGCATCTAACAAGTTTTCGTCCCTTTGGTAGAGGAACAAGATCCCATGTATCATTTGCCAATAATGAATGATATTCTTCATTCATAGCTGCTTCCCAATCTGGATGGCCTGAAGCTTCTGCAAAGGTGTCAGGATCATAATTCATTGAAGCTTGAGCCAGTAAAGAAGAGGGTCTCTCGAACTGAGAACGTGTACGTCGCTGATCTGTAGGATCACCAGCAAGATCACCTGCTGCATCCCGAGTAGCACGGACCCATTTTGGAAGCTGAGGAGCTGAAGGAGGATCCTGAGAAGGTGGGGGAGGATTTTCATCCCCGCTTTCATCATCTGAAGAAGAAATATTTTCAAAAGTAGAAGAGATAGGGAGAGGTGGCACATCCGCCGAACTAGGCTCGCAGGCCGATATATTTTCATCAAACTTTACATCTCTTCTAATGATAACATTTTTGGACTTAAGTGGAATAAGTCTGTATCTTTTGACATCTTCAGAATATCCAACAAAAATACATTTTTCACTCTTTGGTTCTAAAGCTTTATGTTTCTCATCTGGAATATGGGCCCATGCTTCACTTCCAAAAACACGAAAGTGACTTACATCTGGTTTGTTTGAGCTCCATGCTTCTTCTGAAGTGATATTTTTTAAAACCTTAGTAGGAGTGCGATTTATTATGTAATTTGCACACTTAATTGCTTCTGCCCAATAATTAAGACTAAGTCCTTTAGATTGAAGCATACAATTAGCCATTTCCTTTAAGGTGCGATTCTTCCTTTCAGCTACACCATTTTGTTGTGGAGTATATGGAATAGTATGTTGCATTTGAATTCCATTCTCAGTGCAAAAGTTTATGAATGTGTTTTTAACATATTCTCCGCCATTATCAGATCATAGCTTAAGAATTTGATGTCCAGATTGTTTTTCAACAAAGGCCTTAAAGGCGAAGAACATGTTAAATACTTCACTCTTGAGTTTTAAGAAGTATACCCAAGTGCGTATGGAGAAATCATCAATGAAAGTTAAGAAATACTTGTAGCTAGAGAATGAAGCAACTGGAAGTGGACCACATAAATGACTATGCACGAGCTGTAAAGGGGCTGAGGCGTGCCAAGAGGCACGTTTTTCAAAACTGTCCCGATGATGTTTTCCGAGTACACATCCGGAACAAACACCATCTCTGCAAGATACCATGGGAAGACCTGTCACCATATTTTCTTTACATAGATTCTGAAGAGAGCGATAGTTTAAGTGACCAAATCGCTCATGCCAAAGTTTGCTCAGTTCATCATTATGAGCAACAAATACTGAGGGAAGATTTGATGACCCAAAGTTGTGAAACTTATACAACCTTGTAGAATCATCAACAATGCCAGTAGCTAAAATCTGTCTAAGATCTCTTAGGTCCTTAATTACAACATCGTGAGGTGAAAATTCAACGATTTTACCTTCACCTGAATGGGTTATCTGATATACAGATAGAAGGTTGCAGGATAAGGTTGGAACACATAATACATCATTAAACTGACCATTGTCTAGATGAACAGTTCCAGTCCCTACAACACTAAGAGATCTATCATCACCAACATATATATTTTTGGTGTTACAATCATTTAAAGAAGAAAACATGGCTTTGTTTTTGGCCATGTGATAAGAAGCTCCAGAATCAATGAGCCACTCATGAGAATGAGAAGAAGAAGATACATTTAGTGCATAGCCAGACCGAGATGCTTGACAACCACATGCAGAAAGTGCCATTCCTGAAGATGAAGTTGAAGTTAAAGATTGCTCCAAATGGATGTTATGCTTCTTCATTGTTGCTTCCAGCGCTTCCATCTTCTTAAAGCATTTGGATTCTAAGTGGCCATCTCGATTACAAAAGTTGCAATGTCTATCAGTCTTCTTCCCTTTGTTTTTATTTGTCTTATCATTTTGTTGAAATGATTTTTCATTTTGAGGCTGAAATTGCTTAGGACCCTTGTTTGGTTTAGGACCATTCTTTTTAGGATACAACTTCTTAGGATTCTTTGGATTTGGTTGCTGCTGGGCGGCTAATGCTTTCTTAGAAGAGTTTCCAAGATGAAGAAGACCAAGGTGTAAGAGTGTTTTTTGTTCTCATATTAAAGAATCACAAAAGGAATCAAAGGAAGGGGACTTGTAGGTTTGTCCTTGAGAAATGAAGGCTTCTCTTGTAGAATGGAAGGTGGAAACAAACACAGAATAGGCTGGTCCCAACTTAGTAAGAATGGAGTAGATAAGGCTACCATCTTCTTTCTTAACCTTAACACCTTCCAAGAGAAGTCTAAGGGTCTTGAACTTGGACAAAAAATCTTCAATGCAAGAAAAATTATTGGGGTCCAATGTAAGAAATTCATTTTCAAGTAGATGGGCTTTAAGTTCATTTTTAATTCCAAAGACTTTAGCAATTTGTTGCAGTGCTTCATCAGGAGTATCAAGTTCTGCAATATGGAATCTAAGATCTGGAGAAATAGACATTCCTATCAACCCACATGCTTGGTATTGCCTATTTTCCCATTTAGCTGCCTTATCTTCATATTTCGGTTTGGTCTTTTGGCCTGTGGCTATTCTGTAAAGACCTTTACTTCTAAGTAAATCCACTATGTAGGACCACCATTGGAAGTAGTTAGTGCTATCAAGAATGACTTGGTATGGATTTTCCATTTTTTAACAGAAACTGAAGCTGTAGATGCTGAAACTAAGTGTACCAATGGAAAGATCTCGAAAAATTAGGCTGTTTAAAAAAAAACGGTTGTAAAAATGGCTTCCGGATGAAGAAGTTATGGCTTTTTGAAAAAAATTGACGAAGTCGCCGACGAAGTGCGGGAATGTGCGGAAATGAAAAAATCCGCCCCCACAAAATGGAGACTTGAACCCAAGACCTCTACTCTCATAAATTAGCTTTGCACCAAGGGAGCTATACAAAAAGTTTGAGAGAGAGTGAGAGAGAGAGAGGGGGGGTTGATGCTTTGGGTTGCGTGCTTGCTTTGAGAAAGTTCTTTTTCCCTACAAAACAAAAAACAAAAAACCCAACACGGACATACAAAAAAACGAACCTTGCGGCTCGAAGTTAGCTTTAGCCGGAAGCTAAATATTTTCCTCAATGTTTCTAATTTTCCGAGATCACACTAAGGCGCAGCGGAAAAGAGCATATGCATGAGAAAAATCCTTCCTTTCTGTTTCTGATTTGCCCAGATCGCACAGTCGCAGGGCAAAGATCATATGCAGAAATGAAAGGTATAGATCCGGTAATAAAAAAGGCTAAATAAACCGAAAACCGAAATAAACAGAGAGAAAATAACTGTAAACTGCAAATAAACACTGTATACCTCCAGATCTTAAAAATGACGCAACTAGGGCTACTGGAAACCTTTTCGCGTGAAACGAAAGGGGTTCCTCACTGGAACAGATGCTCTAAACACAACAGAGCAGTCCTCTCGGCCCGAAAGCAGCCAGAAATAGTAGATCTAGGAAACGGCAGTCGGATGCAGTTCTACCGGCTTAAGATTTGGATCACCAACGGACGCGCCCTCAAATAGCTCCGATACCATGTAGGAATATCCAGGGTAACTTCCTCAGACATAAAACCAAAGGAAACTGCTCACAAATAGATCACAGATCAATACACTGGTACTTTTGACGTGGTTAAAACCCTCAAAGAGGGAAACAGTCCACGGCCTGAGCCAACGCGGCCACTTCAGGCAATTTATTAATAAAAGAATGAAAATTTACATATGCTTCTATCATAGACGGATTACCCTACAAATGACCCTCCATGCGCTTTAAATAGAAATCATGAACCAATTGGGTGTTAAGCCACGGATCAAGTGTCGGTAATACCGAGGAGAGAATGAACCGTCAGATCACTACATATCATGACCGTCGGATTGTAAGTTACAAAATGTACAAGGTAAAGAAACACACTTTACCTAGCTCTATACCTAACTCTATACTAGACCAAGTTGTACTTAACTATTTCCTATGTGTCGGAATATCCTAACACTCAGATAGTTGAACCGGTTTTCCTGCATTGGGTTTTTCCGGGAACATTAGTCCAAAAACAACGGTGTCACTTGTGTGCTTGTTTCTATTTACTTCAATTGATGATCTGTAATGTGTTGAGCATGTACTTGTATTTATTTCCAGTATTTACATGGTAAATAACTTGTTAAGTAACATAACAAGTAGGTAGGAATAAATCAGTAAAGTGCATGAAGGGTTTCTAACGTGTCAGACTTAGAAATTCCAACACTTGGTTCAAGAATGCCCTAAGTCTCACAGATACTTTCCACATGTAGATGTATGGCTTATGATATTAAGAATGTTCTCATGTTGAGTGCTCCCCTTCTTTGACTCGCATGTGGAGGCATGTACACTATTGCCGTATGTTTGATGCATCCTTTGCATAAGGATGCTCCATTGCTTGATGAGTTAGTTGATTCTTTTGGTGGCTTGGCATATGGTTAATGATGATTTGGCTCATTCTAATTTAGATCTAGCACTTTGCACATATGTTGAGGAAGCTTGAGTGAAGCTCTCCACCTTTTGACGTCACCTTGCATACCTTTTAATTCATTTTTAGTTTACACATGCCACTTTGGAGGAGTGCCTCGTGTTATCCCTCATGTTGCATATGCCCATGACAAATTATGATTGATATCAATTTGGCTTTGAGAAAATATGGGGGGATACTATTATGGTCATACACACTTCCTCCGACATTACTCTGATGGTAATTCAATTGCTTTTATGATAATGTAATTTTTGACTATTGCTCCACAACGGGTGTTGTGGCATTTAGAGGGAAGTGGGAGTGCAAAGATATATGTTTATATCCTTAGGTTTCTAGTATGAGTACTAGTATTCCAGTGATGTGATATTTTAGTTTGTTCCTAATATTTGCATTTCAGATTGACTATTTATCTGGGAGACATGGAGAGATGAGATTGATCACATGTTTTGTGATATGATGATGTCTTTTAGCATAATGTATGTATCGCAACTGTGGTGATTACATGGTGGAATATTTATGTATTAGTGGATGCTTTGCACATGACTCAATTTATTTTGCTTCATGGATTACCATTGATGGTTTGATGATATTGCACCTCCTAGTGGGAACACCCTAGCGTTTGAGATGATTATGATGGTCCTATCTTGATGCATTGTGCATCTACTATTGATTTTTATAGAGTGCTTTCTCCCTCATGCATTTTTATGGTGGTATGTCACATTTTGAGGGGTGGTCACCTTTCTGCCATGTGTGGCCTTGTTGTAGAGTGCTTTGATTCGTTGACGTGTTTTGACATTAGAGATACACTTTTGGATGAAGATATACTACTTAAGTTGAGCGCTCCCCTAGTGCACACATGTGGAGCCATCATGCATGATTTATTATTATTTTATTCTTAGAGAGAGAGGCCATCCCATGCTCTTGGAGGTTAGTTGGGCTTGATTAGACTTGACACATACTTTATGGTGGTTTTTTATTACTACTCAACTTCTTTGTTGGATCTTGTTGTCGCAAAATCTAGCAGGCCTTGTGGAGGGGCACCCTACAAGGCAATCTCTAAACCAAGTGACAACAACAAGGTAGTAGCCCACTATCACCACAACTACTACCCCCTACTCTTTATGGATTTTCACTAATGGGAGGAGTCTCAGTAGATAGGTCACCTAAGAGATGTTCTATGCTTAAAGGTATAAGGTGACTTAAAGGCTTCTAAGGGAGGACTCAACTTAAGGACAAGGCTCAAGTGATGGAAAAGAGGCAATGCGCTTCCCTTAGACAAGCCAAAAAGGGGCACGCTAGACCTAGGGTTTCAGTAATGGCATGGAAAAGGGAATGTCCCAAGGTCTTGGTGTCAAAAAAAGGTTTCCAATAGTGAGTATCAACAAGCCCTCAAGTTGAAGCTTAACCATACTAGGGTTTTATCTTAGGGAAAACAATAAGGGGAAGAGAAATTATGGATGGAAATGGAAAGAATCGCCCCCAAGAGGAATGATTTTGAGGCAACAACTACAACCCTTGATGTTGAAATTATGCAAGACCAAAAATTCGCCTTCCTAGCTAACTTGCACAAAGCCCTAATTGGGCCACTAGCCCTTAAGAGGGCTGAAGTAGAGAAAAGGGAGAGATTTAATTTGTGGATAAAAGATGACTTGATCGCCAACAAGACATGGCGAATGTCTAATCCTTGGGTGGATGGAGTTTATGGATTCTTAAGATAAGCTATAACTTGCAAAGGAGTAAGGATGTTTGATGTCCTGACACAACCACGAACTATTACCTTTGTGAGCGATCAAGATCACTTGGGAGAGCTATAATCAAGATTCACCAAGGGGATTTCCATTCACATATCATACATGAGTAATGCATACAATAATGAGACCTAGTTTCTATGCAATTGATTTTCAACAAGTTAGGGCACAATGGAAAAACCTAGATCATTAATTTATTCCATCCATTAGACATGAAATCATAAATTTTCAATAAATAAGCTCACTTACAAGACAATATGCTTGAACAATCTTTCACTGATCCAAGACAACTTCTCCAATGTCAAGAAAGTAGCTCCAATGAACAAGAATACTCCATGGATCACATCTTCACCAAGAAACAAAGAGCTTGAAATCTCTCTAAGGAGGGCTGAGATAGTCCAAGAGATGATGAAGAAATGAAATGATCATCTCCTTTATTTATATGAGTAGGATGAGTTCTAATTTAGCTTAATGACAAGTTAAATCATAATAATCCCTTGGGTTACAAGCCAACCCACTAGGATTTGACACTCATATGTTCACATACTTTGAGTAGGTCCCTAAAACTTTGCCATGGGAGGTTGATGTAGCTAAAAGAAAAGGAAAAAGCATTATCATGGCTACAAGAAAACAAAGAAAGACAAATCGAAATGCAAAAGCTGGCTCGGACAATAAGAAATAGCATGTGGGCAAAAGCTTAGTATGAGCACTACCTACCTCATTTGGTCATCACCCATTTGCTGAGGAAATGGTCCTCCATTACATAAAAAGGGGACCCTTGCATGTCCTAACTCTGATTATTGATAAATTGACTCATCTTAAAGGGGTAATAAAACTTCTGCGTCATGCAAAGCAAGCTTTAACTCTTTGAGCTATAAGTGGTAATACAAGGAATAATCAAGAAGAATTAAAAGACACACAAGAGGGGTGGAAAAATCAAGAATGAGCTGGTAACTCATGCATCCACCAATGCTCCCTCCTCACATCTTATGCACTCAGGATGTGGACACCTGCATCAACTGGTCCCTTTAACCATGTCATTTGACCATGAAGCCTTCCTCCCTCCATTACCATATTATTATTCACTAACGCCTATCAAAATTGAAGGGTCGACCAGTGAACTGTTACTTCCCCTTAGGGGCTGGAAGCACCTAATAGGGTTGACCATTAGCCACCCGTACTTGGGGAGAAAATACTTGCGAGATCATGGGCCTAGTTTTGGAAGCCGATCTTTGTTTGAAGTATTAAGTTGCACTTAACACTCAAGTTTGGTTCACTTAGATGCATTATTGGTCTTAGTCTTTGATGAATGGTTTCTTTCACTAGAATCCATGATGTTCTTGTCAGGTGGTTCAACAGCCGAGGCTTTGGGCAACCGTTCCATAGATACCCCAGCCTTCTAGAGAAGTACATTGGCCTAAGCAGGGGTAGCTTTGAGATACCGGAGCCTCCTAATAGCACTAGCACATGTCCTGGAGCACCTTGAGAACCCAAGACACTGGTCACCTTTGACCTAAGATTCTTTAAGATGAGACCACTGGAGCCAGTATGCCGTTGGGCAAGCATTGGCACAACTTGATGGGCAAGGGCTGATTCAAAGCCCAAATGACGATGGTCTCACAATAAGAGACTAGGGAGGGCTTGTTGCACCAAAAGAAGCCCTAACACTGGAGAAGAGGCCTTGTTTGATAGATGGAGATTTGTGGAGACCACTTTATGGCAACCCAGCTAGATCTTGGGACCCCACATGAGATATTAAGGTGGAGTTGAGGCCCAATCCTCAAATTTTGGATCTTCTAGGTATCTACACCTTCTTTGACACCTCATCACCCTTAGACATGGAATTTGGAGCATCTATGATGGATGGTGTCATCTTTTTAGATGCTACAACTCACACGTGTAGGAAAATTAGGCATAATTTGATGTTAGCTAATGAGTTGGCTTGTAAGCCAAGGTAATTTAGCAATCAAACTTGTTTTAAGGGATTTGTAAATCATAATTAGGTGACCTAATCATCATATAAATAGAGAATAGGTTCATTTCATTTCATCATCATCACTTGTGACTTTTTTGACCCTCTTAGAGAATTCGACCTAGCTGAGTTCTGACTTGAATCTTGTGGAGACGTCATCTATGGTGGATTTTTACTAATGGAATTTTTCTTTGGCTATGGAGATGTTATTATGGAGCAATAAAGGACTTGTTCATGCATTCTATTTTGCAAGTGTACCTTGTATTTGTTAAATCTTTGTTGTTTTGTTGCTATTGTGTGAAATGGTTTATTATCTAGTGTTTCTATGTGCAAATTTATGGGTGGAAATTATTTTATGGACTCTTGATGATAGTATTGCATGCATTACCCACTTTTAAAATATGAATGACAATCCCATAGGTGAACCTTTAAACTAACTCTTCCCATTGATTTTGCTTCGTCACAAAAGTGGTAGCTAGGGTTTAAAACCTAGGGTTTCTTATTCTCTCACTCTTTTGCCACGGTTTATCGATGTTTAACCATCCAATAGACTCCATCACCAAAGGTCAAGGCACTGACCTTTTGTTACATGGTTGATCATCTTGAAACTCATTCTAAATTTCACCTTTCTCCTCTAAAACTTATTTTTGGCCTCTTAAGGTAAGCCACTTGCTAGTGCTAGGGCGCTTTTCTCAACTAGGTTTGGAAACATTCCTCGGTAGAGGGATTCAACATGTGAGGGTGGGGTATTTGCCTCAAACTCAAGTCATTCCTGTGGCTAATTTCTCTATTTTAGGGAAAACATCCCTTACCTTAGGTAGCTTTTGCCCTAGAAAATCCCTAGTTTGCCTTGGGCTTCAACTTGGGGCTTATTGATGGCTTCTTGCTCCATAAATTGAAGGTATACATTTGTTGGAAGCCTTTTCTTGGTCGTGTGATCCTAGGTTTATCTATTTACCTTGGTATTTCTTATGCCATAGGTCATGTTGTGCTATAGGTAGGGCTTTTGGAGGGTACGAATTACCTTGTTGTGTTTGTTAATCCTTGTTCCTACGTGGTGCAACCCTCCTCAAGCCTATCTTGTCAGCTTATCCCTTGTACATGATAGATCCTTTAGGTGACTTAATATAGGGAAGCTTCCTTAGTGGTGAAAATCGACAAAGAACAAGAAGTAGTCGCTGTGGTGACAGTGGGCCATGTTACGACTCAAACTAGTAGGAGTCCTAGGAGGGGTTCCTATAGAGAAACTACTAGGTCAAGTGGCAATAATGCAACAATAGCCCTCTGTCACCTTAGCTAAAGCTCTTTGCTCTTTACAGACTTTGACCGATGGGAGGAGTCCCGGTATTAGGGAAATCACTATGAGAAATCTATCAATGGGTAAAGGATAGTGATTTTTGAGCCTATTCAAAGGAGAGTCTCTAATGATAGGGATTGCTTGCTTTGGAAGCAAGATGGATGGCTCTCCAAGAAGGACTAGAAGGAAACTTAGACCTAGGTTTGAGGGGTATGTATTGATATGAAGTGCCCTAAGCCAAAGAATCCTAGAAGAATAGGGTTTCTAAGCAATCCTTGTGAAATTAGAGTGTTAAGGTTGCAGGACCACAAAGAAGCCCTAATGGACCCAAACGAGGTCAAGGGTGTGGGTAAAACTTCAAACAGGTGGACTTGACCAAGTGAGGGAGGAGAAAAGGATCAAAGAGGTAAGATTCAACTTTAATGTTCAATGCAATGATCCTTAATGAAGCCACTAACCATAGGCAAACTAGGGAAATGATTTTCAAGCTAGGGCTTGGGATATCTTGAGATTCCATCGTCGGAATAGCCTCAAATTTGGAGGACCTCTAGAGGACTCACCAGCGCAACTCTAGACCAATTTTCATCGATTTTTGATGGCTACAATAGAATTCGTGTGATGCCCTAGATGGCCTTCTAGGTTAGGGCTTAGAAAAGAGAAGATGAAGGTGAAATAAATCTTCGTTTTAGTGATCACCTAGGGCTAGACTAGTGCCTAGCCTATTGGGAGAATGGAGTCTAATGAAATCAATGTTTAGAGATGTTTATTCCCAACCAAGGAGTCTCCTTGCAACTTCGCATAGCCCTAGAAGCAACAACTAGGTCACTAAGATAATTAATAGTTCTTTGATGCTACAATTTATGACTTATCAAGGCAATTATGAACAATCATATACCTGTAGGACAATTGTTCACTATACTTCACATGAGTCATATGAAAAATCCCTCACAAAGACAAAATTAGCAACTACGAATTACAATTTTGGACATTCTCGCCAACTTCATGAGCAAAAATATTTCATAAATCATACATGAGACAAAATGTAAGATAAAATATGAAAAGATACTCACAAGTATAGCGAAATTCTTCCAATCATCAATGTGCAAGAAAACCGAAGCTCCAAGACAAGAAATAAGATCTTCCAAACATCAAAATGCATTAAGAAACCAATTCGTCCATCAATAAGGCTAGAAAAATTCTCAAGAAGAGATACAAGTCCAAATCCAAGTGATGATCAAATGAAATGATCATCACATCAATATATATCCTCCTTAAGGTGATCGATTTGCTTAATAAAGCCTAATAATGCCCCAACTAATAAAATAATGTGCAAAAATAACATCCCTTGGTGACAAGCCCACCAAGATAGCTCCATAATACAAAAATAAGCCTCCCAAGAGGGAAAAATAATAGATACAATAGGTTGAAGGGCCATTGAGGAGGCCTAGTGGAGTCCAATGTGTGCCAAGATGAATGAATGAGCTCCAAACATAGTGATCAAGGGGTTGGCCCCTTGATATCCAAGCAAACAACCTGTGGTGTCCCCAAGTGGCTATGGGGGCACAAAACATCCTCATGGGTCTCCAAATGGATCGAACAAGCCTGTATCCCATCTGTAAGGGCTAGAAGAATGGTGCAAGCCCTCCCATTGTCTCCCGTGGTGAGACACATCCTCATCTGGGCCCTGGATCAACTGCCAAGTGTCGAGTGGAGCCAGTTGGGGAAGGTGGTCCATGTTGAAAAATGTGTAACTAGGTTTGGTCTTCATAAATATGAAATGTAATTTTGATTCTTGTAAATACTAAAATGAAAGAAAAATTATTATTATTGTTTTTGGAGCATGGTTTTCATGCTCAAGATATTTTATTTTATAGGTCAAGCACCCATTGTGTGCTTCTAGGGTTTTTCCTAGGTCAAGAAGTCAAAAGAGTCATTGTCATAAGTTGAAGACACCTTCAACCACATTGTAACTTGTAAAGAAAATCATTTTTATCATTTAAAGAGTCAAAATACCCTCCAAGACCAAGTCAACATGGCAGCTGGGAAGTCGGCCTAAAAGAAAGATCCACATCCACCTTGAAGAGCCTATATATAGGAGGTAACTCGATCTCCTTGAGAGTCGTTCATCCTTTACTCATTCTAGTGAAGGAGGAGGAAGAAGAGCGCAACAAAGAAGGAAGAGGATGAAGGAGACATTTGTTTGGGCTATTTCTCTCCCACACGTGTTAAGGAGGACTAGTTTTTCTATAGTAGATCTAGGTTTTCTATGTACAAGTTCGATCTTGGAGAAAAGAAGGCAAGAAGGTCAAGCGAAGGTCACCAAGGGTCATCCTTAAGCCCCAGAAGTCAGAAAAAGGCAAGCGAAGGTCACCAAGGGTCATCCTTAAGCCCCGGAAGTCAGAGAAAGGCAAGCGAAGGTTAGGAAGGCTCATAAGGAAAATTGAGGCTCACACGTGTGGCAACAACAATTGCTGGGGGGCCGAAAATTTCATATCTACAATGGAGGTTGAAATTCTGTAGCTGGAGGTCAAAGAAGTGCTACTGGAAGAGATTTGACTAGGTTTGACTGGATCAAGGTTAGCACATCATCCGAAGCGGTTGGTCTTAGTCTTGGAGGTTATTGGTTTTAGTCTTAGGGTCTTGGAATTTGTCAGTTGAAGAATCTATGAGGAAGAGAAGAGATTTGCGGGTTTTTCTCTCAAGTGGAGAGGTTTTGGCCCTGGCTTGCAGCCTATATTCTGCATTCTTGTTCTTGTTTTTGGTAGCTGTTTGATGATATACACACATAATAATAAGTAACAAAGCTAATAAGTAAAAGATATCACAAGTAGTTATCAAGTAAAGAGAAATCACTCTAATCATTGCCATATAGATTTCTCAACAATCCAGATGCATCATCACCATCCAAAAGGTAGAACACAAGCAAACAATAGGTGGAATTTAAGGATCCCATGAAGTGGCAATCTGCTCTCTGCTATGGTGGAGACCCATGACTCTCAATGCTCACCCTATGAATGCCAATATGACCCTCTGGAGGGCGTGGACCCCTTATAGGGATACCAAACCCCAGATGAAGACCTGTTTGCAATCCTGCATAAGATCCAATGTGCCCCCTCACCTTCCAGTACAACCAAACATTAGTGCAATTGAGTAAATGAACTTACAAATCATGGAACCAAGTGAACACTTCATGGCGGTATGCCCTTCCATAGTGGGCTTTAGAACGTGCAAGTGTCTCAAAGTTCAAGAAGAAGGTTAATGAAGGACCCTATTAGGTGGTTTCAACCTCTGAGGGTGGTGATGTGTCCATGGTACTATTGAAATTTCTAAGTATTACCCATTAGAAATTTTATCTGTATTCTCTGGTTTATTTCGCCTACTTGTCTAATTACTTATAAGTTATTTAACCAAATAAACACTGAAATAAACACAATACAATCTCAACCATCTACTGATCAATAGCTAAAAGAAATAGACAAACACACAAGGGGCACCATTAATTTTGGACAATCGTCGCTGGAAAAACCCAACTTGGGAAAACCAATGCAACAGTTCTGAGGGTTATATTATTAAGCAACTTTTCTTGAGTATACTGGGTGCCAAACCGGCTCACTCGATAGAGATAAAAAATCTGGCAGTAATACCTCTCTTCGGAAGCAGATATTTTGAAAGTCTGCCCCACGAAACCTCTCCAACACAATTTGAAGCACTGCGTCAACCCTCCTAGCCTTTGCGTCAGCCTGAAACCATTTGCGTCAACCCTCTGAGGCTCTGCGCAAATTCTATGGCCCTCTACGTCACTTCTGCAGCCTTTGCGTGGATGACGCAGGCCCTTCTGGCCTTTGCGCAGTCAATGTTGGCCTCTGCGTGGCTCCCTTTGGCTCTGCATCTGCCTCTCTGCCTCTGCGCTGGTCTTCCGACACTATCTTTGCCTCTCTGCCTTGTACTCACTGCCCCTCGCTGCAACTCTAATCACTAGTTCGATTTCTCTTAGCAAACCCCGCTCTAGGAAATCAAATTGACTGATCACTCTGGTGTCTCTCCAATTGATCCTCAAGCCTCTTCTTATACTTTTTCTGTTGAGGCTTCAACGAACGAGATTACATCTCTAATCAACGACTAAAATTAGATTTGGCTTGATCCATGTCATTTAGAACTTTCTAACCCAATTATATATTAATACCCATTAATATTTTTATTTTCCTAAGTTTAGGTGTGGACAAGGGGAGGGGGAGGCTAACTCCTTGTGGACCCAATGAACAATTGTGGATTTGGATGGGAAATATGGTGAATGGGGTTATAATGAGCGGAGGGAGAGGGAGGAGGTGATGTATGTGGTGTCGGGAAGTGGGACCATGCAACCAAAATCAGGGTTTTCCATGTAGTGCTACCCCTAAAGCTAATAGCCAATAAATGAGATCCCACAGGACTAGGATACAAGGCTAACCATCAAATTGGACAGAGGAGACGAGTATAAGCCAAGCCCACTCTTTTTCGTCGAATCTCCCCCATCAATCCATCCCCAAAAGTGTCCATGATAAGTAAACAAAAATCCCCAACTACACAATGAAAAGGCATACCTTCGGGGTTGGAAGGCCCACCTTCAAACATACGATCATAACAAATGGGCGAGGGAGCATATGGTTGGCTCGAGCGGCAGAGATAGTGGCACATCAAGCTATCTGGTGGCTACAAGGGGCTACTGGCTGCCTATTGTTGCTCAAATTGTACAGGCACGATGCGGCAACGACTCAAGGTAGGGGTTCTCACTTTGATCCCCACTCTCTCCGTTCCAGCTGTCTCCCGACAACAAACTATGGGGGTAGTCCCTATGGAAGATGATAATGCAAGACTTCTTGTTAACGAACAAGTCTAGGAGACACGATTGAATGGCCTAGCCACTTGGTTGATTTAACAAGTTTAAGGATTAGATTATTATGTGAGACCAATGTCTTATGGAGTCACTACCCAAACAGGAAACTAACCCAAACATCCAGGCACTAAAGGTGCGGATATAAAAAAGATGAAAAGATGATGAGATTGGAAAGGATGACGATAAGTGTCATAATGCCAAGGTCCAATAGATTGGTCCCCAACAACGATGCCAAAAAATGTGGCGTTGACGGATTAAGAAGATGAAAATGATTCGAAGATTAGGAAGAATGTCGTTAAAGCGCTGAGAACAAGATAAACTTATCCCCGACAACGACACTAGAAAATGTTGTTGCTCAAATTGTATAGGCACGGTGCGACCACGACTCAAGGCGGGGGCTGTCACTCTGATCCCCACCCTCTTTGTTCTCGCTGTCTCCCAACAACATGCTATGGGGGGTAGTCCCTATGGAAGATGATAATGCAAGACTTGTTGGCAACCGACAAGTTTGGGAGACACAATTGAATGGCCTAGCCACTTGGTTGATTTAACAAGTTTAAGGATTAGATTAGATTATTATGTGAGACCAGTGCCTTATGGAGTCAATTACTTGCTTTATATCGATTAAGTACCAAATGACCGGATGAACAATCACTGCTTAAGAGATGCTTAGCTATCCTATATGAAATGCAAGTCCTACAATCTAGGTGAGATGCAAAAATCTTGGTTGATTTTAATTATATGCCTAGCTAAATGTATCCCTTAATCCTCATCTGTTTTGAGGCTAGTCTCTAAAGTAGGTTGTAGAAAGAAGGCGAAGCAAGCAAAGGCTTGGTTAATGCTACCTCCCCTTGAAATCTAACCAACCGGTGCCTCTGGTGATGCAAAGACTGTGGCTCTGACAATTGCAAGGTCACCGTGTTAACCACTGGAGAAGGTCTATCCTTCGCACGCTACAAGATGAAGGGTGTTCCTATCTTTTTATCAACCAAGCTTATTCTTGGAGGTAAGTTAATTAATGCAAGACTAGGCCTAAAATGCAAATGCAAATTGGATTTGAGTGCTCTTGAGTTAAGATTACTTATGATCTTAAGTACTTAGTTACAGTTGATCTTTAGTTACGACAAATGAGTACTTAAATGACAGATGAGAGATGATCTTCACCACAAGATAGAGTGCTCAAATTCAACAGTGCCCAAAAGATATATCCAATTTAACCAAGAGATATTTTCTCAAGTACTAAATAAAAGACAAGATTAATGCTCTTTAAACAATTCACCAATATGTCAAAGATAAATTATATCATCCACAATAGATATTCAATTTAACCATGAACAGTAAATTTAATAACAATAGTGGCGAATAAGGGAAATTAGAGCACTTATCCACGATATTATTTAGAACAATTAGCCAAGGTTATTTAGAGACAATACAAGGATGAAAGGATGCCAATCAACAATTGCTCGAGAGATTGACAATTTAGATGATTACAACAAATTACCACAATGCCAAATAGATCTTCAATGTCAATGTTAATATGCCCAAGTTCAATGATCAATTAAACAATAATAACCATTCAAGGAGATACTAGATCTTGAGATTAATATGTCAAGTGCTTTTTATGAGAGAGTTACTTAGTGCAAAATTAGGATCTCTTACTCACAAGGAAAACAATGTGTTAGTATTCAACCACTTCAAAACTTCAATATCCAGAATAGAGCATTAACCATTGTGAAGATCCTTTATGTAACTTATATTCAAATGACATCAAAGGAACAAGAATAAACTTTTATGACAACAGTAAGTGAAATTTCAACTAGAGCACTTTAAAATACAAAAAGTGAAATTCATACGAGTACAAGAAAGAAGTGCAAATGAGGCAGCCCACTTAAGCACTTTGACAACACAAACAATGATGCAAGGAAATAAGATATAGATGCTAGATGAGCTTAAGATCCTTTCTCCAATATCACTGTAATGTATGACCAGACCTTATTATGCTTCTCTAATCAGCATGACAGTCATCAAATTTCATGAATTAAGCCAAGCAATGATTAGGAAAAGCAATGCAAGTAACTTATCAGCGTATTAGGTGACTTATCAATTGGTTTTATGCCACTTAAATAGATTGCCACCACTGTGAGTGCAATGATCAGAGGCTGCTAGAAAAACAGAGATAAGAATGAGGGTTTGAGAAGGCAAACCAATAGGCCTTTATGCCTTGATGACAAACTTGCTTGCCCAAAATTCTTCTAGTGATTTAACCTTCTGCAACCACAAATGTTAGCTCAAAATCTCATGAAAATCCCTGCAACCATAAAGTATTAGAAGCAAAAAAGCAAATAATAACCCAATCAATGACTGAAATGAGGCAAAGAGGACTAGGATAGGCAGCGATGAGGGCTATCAGTCAACACTAGGCCAAGGGAAAGGGAAAAGGCCAAGGGAAAAGGCCTTGTAGGTCCACGCAAGGAGGGAGGAGGTCTTTAGGCCTGCCATCAAGGCATCCCTAAGGCCCTGCGACACCTAGGGCAGGCCTCTTAGAGGCTACCGCTAGGCTAGTTATGTTAGTTTTTGTAGCATCAAATGTGTTATAGTCACGAAACTTGGTGGAGAGGCTAGAATAGATGAGATCTCCATAACCCATAAATCATTTATGGAAATTCCATCTAGAGATGAATTAATTAGATTATTAACCTATTTGTTAATGGTCCTAAGTCTAAACTTAGGAAAATTGGTTAATTAGTCAAAATTAATTAAGTCAAGGTGAAAATAATCTAGAAACTCACACATATTGACTTCGATATGATCCTAGCCCTTGATTAAGTTTTAATCTTGGCCGTTAGTGTTCCGACGGAGGATTATGAGAAGAAGTTGAAGGGCTCTTGGAGTTAATTTATGGTATGTTCTATGCTAGAGCAATTTACTTCAAATCTTCTTATTAGCCCAATGTCAATTTCCAGTATAGCAATCACATTAACATGATAGTAAAATGCAAATAGAACATAAATGTAAACAACAAAAGACAAGCCAAGACAAGAGACACAAGATGTGGCACCAGCTAGGGACAAACCCCAATGCGGGGAAACCCTTTGATCAATTCTTCTATATTCTTCAATAATTCAGCAGAGAGAGAGATAGTACAATATCATAAATCTGTGATTTTACAACAGCAGCAGTACAATCCTAATTAGCAAGGTCAAAGCTGGTCAAACATCTCCTGAATGACCTCAAGTCAACCTAGGAGAACTCGGCATCCAACAACAATAATGGGCAGCCCAAAATAGTCAACAAAATACAGTAGTCAATGCTTCAGCAAATCTGCAGTGAAGCCTAACTAGTCAACGCTGGTCAAAACCGTGGTCAAACAGAGGTCAACGTTGGCTGATTTGAACTGCGGCTTGCATGGTAGAGGCTCCCCACATTAATCCGCAGTCAAAGGTACCCTCACGCTGGTCAATGCAACCCTCCAGCACCTCGGTCAGCCCAAGTCAACGCTGTTGTACCTTGCTGCATCCTCCTCCTTCCCACGTGAGAGAGAGATGCTCCTCCTACGCATACTCAAGAGACTAGGAGAGAGAGGAATGAGATGATTAGATGAGTGTGATAATGCCTCAAGGTCTCCTCTTCTTATATGCCACGTTGAGGATAAGTTGGCAGTGTAAAACACTATTTTACTTGCTGGCTAACCTTGAAAAATTGTCAAGAAATACAAATAAATTCATATCTCCATGAACACATATCGGAATCGGATGATCGTTAGATCAATCCTACACCTCTCGATGAGAGGAATCCAAGAAAAATATTAGCTGCCATAAATGAGGTGACCCACATGGAGTTTGGCCCTAGTTGTCAATTTTAACACTCCCTCTCAACTAGGGAGAACTCCATCTGCTAATCCATCTGTCTGTCGGTACTATCTCTGCCATCAAATGCACTGCCCTGCACTGCTCTGCTTTGCTGAACTATGAAGAAGAAGAAATGATTGAGAATGTATCATACCATCCTCTACTGACCCGAAGTCAGTCCCAATGAAGAGAGTGTGTCATACCACTCTTACTGATCCGAAATCAGTGCCAAATAAAGAGAGTGTCTCATACCACTCTTACTGATCCGAAGTCAGTTCCAAAAGAGAGTGAGTTATATCACTCTTACTGACCCGAAGTCTGTTCCAATTGATCCCAGATCAATGTCATCCTAGCATAGGGAGTACGGTAGCTACACGATGCGTCCATTGGTACTACTATGGTCCCTATCCTCATTTCCCTACTCATTGGCCAGATGAGAGGTACCTCACATGAGTCCTAGACTACATGGGTAGGATGTCGCAGTAGGAGAAGGATGAACCACTCATCCTGCGTACATGTTGCCACGGGGTATCACAGGTGAAGGCTGAATCATTCACCCTGTACATAGCGCACCACTAGGGGAGGGTGAGTCACCCTATGGTCGCTCGTCGCTCCAAGAAGTAATCCAAGCCCCCCGGAGCTCCCAGAGCTCAATGTGTGCATCATACAGGACCCTCATAAGAGGGTCTCTCCACGACTCCTAGTCGTTCTCGGAAAGTCAAGAACTTGACCTTTCTTAGGGGATTCGTCAAAATGTCGGTGACCTGCCCATTAGTCCCAATATGATGGAGCCTTATTGCTCCTCGTTGTACAATATCCCGGATAAAGTGGTACCTGATATCGATGTGCTTGGAGCGATCATGAAATACAGGATTCTCTGATAAACGAATCCCACTCTAGTTGTTGCAGAGGATCACGGTAGTATCCAACATATGACCAAACAACTCATTGAAGAGCTTCCTCAACCAGACAACCTCACAGGAGGCCATACTCGCAGCAATGTACTCAGCCTTAGCGGTGCTCAATGCCACCGACTTCTGCTTCCTGCTCATCTAGGATATCGAAGTAGAACCCAAAGAGAAACAACACTTGGAATTGCTGTTTCGGTCCACCACACTGCCTGCCCAATCAACATCGAAATAACTATGCAGCCTCACATCTCCGACAGTGTATGTCAGTCCATGAGTGATTGTGCCCGGAAGATATCTCAGTAGATTCTTGGCACCAATCCAATGTGAGTGATGAGGCTCAACCATATATTGGCTCAACGTGTTGACTGCAAAACATATATCCAGACGAGAGTTCACCAAGAACATCAATGCTCCTATGAGTTGACGATACTTAGAAGCATTTCCCAAAACAGGTCCGACAGCACTACCGCATAACTTCTTGAAGTTAAGCTCCATCGGGGTAGTCACGGGCTTGCAGTCCACCATACCAAATCTCTCCAATATCTTCACCACGTATTTTCCTTGAGATAGGAAAATTTCTCTTGGCTTTTGCCAGACCTCCAACCCTAGGAAATAGTGCATCAGTCCTAGGTCCTTCATCTCAAATTCAGAAGCCAACTCCCTCTTACATTTGTGAATGAGAGGGTTTTCACCTGTCAAAAAGAGGTCGTCAACATACAACACCAGTCTGAGAGGCTTATCATCTTCAACCTTAAAATAAAGGTTCAGATTGGCTTCACTCCTAGTGAATCCCAACTTCATCAAGTAGCTATCGATCCTCTCATACCAAGCTCGGGGTGCTTGCTTCAGCCCATAGAGAACTTTCTTCAACCTGCATACGTGAGATTCCTAATTATGAATCTCAAGCCCCTCGGGTTGTTCCACATAGACTTCTTCTTTCATCGAACCATGCAAGAACGCGGTCTTGACATCCATCTGATGTAGGTTCCATCCTTCCGAAGCGGCAAGGGCTATGATCGAGCGGTTGGTGGTGTATCGGGCAACAGGTGCAAATATCTCATCATAATCCACACCTTCCTTTTAAGAGAAGGCTCGAGCAACAAAGCAAGCCTTGTACTTTTTAGCACTCCCATCAGCTCCTTGCTTGATTTTGTAAAGCCACTTTGAGGTGACAACTGTTTTGTCTTGGGGTCTGGGGACCACATCCTAGACATCATTCTTCATGATGGATTCGTATTCATAACATCCTTCCATACTTGATGCTTCACGGCTTCTTCGAACGATGAAGGCTTATTTTGAATGATGGTGCTCATAATGGTCAAGTATCCCTGATACCTGGTCGGCTTTTTACTTTCATGGAAAGTCCCTCTGGGTGCAATATGTCTCCTGACATCATCAAGAGCCCCCCTAAGCCATGAGGGCCTCTTCCTAGAAGAGGAAGGCTCTTGAGGAGGGGGATCAATAGGATCCATAGGATTTTCCACATCGGGCATCGTCTCATCTTCCTTCTCATCCGACTTCCTGGTGTTAGCTTCTTTATCTTTCCCAAGGATAGGAAGATTGTGAACTACTTGGAGTTCTTTGCTTTCTTGGAGCGTTGACCACTTCCTCGATTTCCCACATTCCTCTTTCCTTTGCCATTGAACTTGCCATTCCTTTGATTGTGGTTGGAGTTGCCTCAGGAGTGATTTTGATCATCGTTATGTGATGTGTCCTTTCTATTTGGACACACCTTCACATAGTGGCCAAATTTATTGCAAACAAAGCATCTGCCCTTCCTTCCACCCTTCGATCCGGTCTTTCCTTTGAAGTGACCTTTGGACTCTGAATTATTTCTCCTTTTGGAGAGGAGAAAGCAGTGGGGTTGCCTTTGCTTGAAGGCATTTATTGCTCCACCATCCTTGTCTCTTTTTGAATGCATCTTGACATCAATTCTTCAAATCCCGGAATTCGATCATTGTTGAAAAGAGTGGTCCTAAATATATACCATTCGGATGGGAGCCCTCCAAGGGTAGTGATAGTTAGTTCCCTGTTAGGAATGACTTCTCCAATTGATAGGAGATCATTCTTTATCTCAGTGATCCTGAAGACCATTCTATTGTAGATCTCCTTGGAGGCGTTCAACTCGGAAATGTAGGCCACCAGTCGCTTTTCAATAGAGTCTCGAATGATCTTCTTCGCTTTGACTTCACCCTTAGTGTACTTGTTCCTTGTAGTAGCCGATGCATTTGATGGAGGCTCCATAATTCTACCCCTCACATAGTCCAATTCTTCCTGCTCTTCTAATGTCAGATCTAGAGACATCTTCCATCCGTGATAGTTGGAATTTCTAAGTCTGACACGTTAGAAACCCTTCATGCACTTTACTGATTTATTCCTATCTACTTGTTCTGTTAATTAACAAGTTATTTACGATGTAAATACTGGAAATGAATAAGAGTACATGCTCAACACATTACATATCATCAATTGAAGGAAATAGAAACAAGCACACAAGTGACACTGTTTTTTTTGGACTAATGTCCCTGGAAAAACCCAACGCGGGAAAACTGGTGCAACTATCTGAGGGTTTGATTTATTAAGCAATTTCAGAATACAATCTAGGTGCCAAATCTGGCTCATCCAATAAAGAAAAATCTCGGCAATAGTACCTCTCTACTCGGAAGCAGATATTCCAGTTGAAACCCCAGATAAACACTCCGGTAGCTTCACAGCTCCAATCTGCCCCACGAAACCCCAGCGCTAGCCTCTCTCTGGCCCAACGTTAGCCCATCGTCACTCTGGCTTGGCCTGCGTCAGCCTCTGGAGGCACTGTGTCAGTCCTTTGGCACTCTGCGTCACCCACGCTGGCCCTCTAAGGCACTGCGCAGCTCCTGGTTGGCTCTGCATGAGCCCTGGCTGGCTCTGCGTGAACCCTTGGCTGCTTCTGCGTCCCTCTCCGGCTACTGCGCTAATTCTCCTGGTGCCATCTCTGCCTCTTTGCTTCTGTATTCACTGCCCCTTAACTGCAACTTTGATCACTCTCTCAACTTTCTCGGCAAACCCAACCCTAGAAAATCGAAATTTTGATCTCTTGGTGTGTTCTCCAAGTGACCTTCAAGCCTCCTCTTATACTTTTTTCATTGGCAATTCAACGGTCGAGATTAAGTCCCTAATCAACGACTAAGATTAGATCTGGCTTAATCCATGCTTTTTGGACCATTCTAACATAGTTTTATATTAATTCACATTAAAATTTTTATTTTCCCTAAGTTTAGAGTTAGGGACTACATTAAAAATATTAATTATTTTAATATCTCCCAAACTGTTTAGAATCTGTCCAAAACCCTTTCTAGGTGTTAGAGATCTCATGTGCCTTAGTCGCTCCACCAATTTTCATGGCTAGAGCACATCTCATGCTACCCCAAATCAACACTCCCTCTTAGCGAGGACTGTGCTCTAGTAATACTCCTCATTGAGCATCACTCTGATCATCAGACATCGGTCCCTGTGTTGATGCTAGGCCTGCTGCCTAACATCCTCTGCACTGTTGCATCCTGTACTGCTACCCATGGCCCTGCCATTGCCACTGCTGCATCCGTACTGCAACTCCCTCTGCATTCGTGCTGTTGCCCATGACCCTGCCACTGCCACTGTTGCATCTGCTCCACAACCCCTCTCATCATGTTGCATCGTGCTGCCCATAGCACTACCACTGCTAACTGCTGCACTACAACCCAGTTACTGAGAAGTAAATAACTGATCTCCCAACTCTGACATCTTCGTTAGGCTAGAAACAATCCTGATGTTGAAGCTCCCTTTGTCACTGACAAGTGCTCCCTCTCTGACCTCTGCGCTGCTGCAACAAATCCATGCATCTCGCATCATTGCACACCTCTCTGTGCGATCCTGCACTGGTGCAACACTCCCGTGCCTCTCGCACTGTTGCAGACTGCTAGCCTTGCGTTGTCCTAGGAATCCTGCACTGTAGCTCCCTCTGTCGCTCCATCCCCATCCGTTTCTACTGACATCGCCAATATTGCTACTCTTCTTCGGGGCTCTCGTAGCAAGTTCTAATCCAAGTTGTTGGGTACCTCGAGGATCCTGCCCCTCATCGCCTCTAGTCCTCTTTACTATAGCTCGATGTCTCCCCACTTTCGCTCAAGTGGTGTGTGAGCACTCATGGCACACAGAACAAAAAGGATCCTGGCCTTCCAAATGACAAAGTTGGATGCCTCATCCAACCTGTTCTGATCCCTCAACCCATTCATGGCTATCTCTCTGCTCTTCTTGTTGACTCTTTCGAGTCTCTCTACTTCCCGCCTGGAAGTTCTCTGTTCGACTCCCTGCTGAGTCTACTTCCTGCCTGGAAGTTCCATGTTCAACTCCTGTTGAGTCTACTTCCCGTTTGGAAGTTCTCTGTTCGACTCCTGCTGAGTCTACTTCCCATCTGGAAGTTCTCTGTTCAACTCCTGCTAAGTCTCTCTACTTCCCGTCTGGAAGTTCTCTGTTCGACTCCTGCTGAGTCTCTCTACTTCCTGCCTAGAAGTTCTCAGTTCGACACCTGCTGAGTCTCTCCACTTCCCGTCTAGAAGTTTTCGGTTCGACTCCTGCTGAGTCTCTCTACTTCCCGTCTGGAAGTTCCCGGTTCGACTCCTGCCGAGTCTCTCCACTTCTTGTCTGGAAGTTCTCGGTTCGACTCGTGTTGAGTCTCGATTTCCCACCTGGAAATCCTTTTGCCAACATCAAGTTGCCCCTCTCCGATTGTCTGTGCAACAACAACACTGATGCAAATTCCTTGGCTAGAAATCTGCCTCGGCAACAACTCCCTCTACCTTGGCCTTGCCCTGTTAGGTACTGTTATGACTACAGTACCCCTGGCACTAGCTCCACTTTGCAACTTATCCATAGCCTCCTAAACCCCAACAAATTGAAGGTTAGAGCTCCTAGGCTTTGCGCAATCCCGACACTAGCAAATTAGCTTCTTCAACCCTCCTAGCCCCTTCGTGAGACTGCCTTTGCCTCCCTCAGCCTCTGCGTTGCCTCTTCTTGGGTCAATCTTGATGACGCAAGCATTGCGTCACCCCTTCCTTGCTGCTACTCTGCTAGGAACAACATTTGTCACTCGGGACAACTATTTTCTGTTGCTGCTGCTCTGCTCGGCTGATGTCCTCAGTTCTCCTGTGATCTGCAACCACACTCTGATACCATGTTGGAATTTCTAAGTCTGACACGTTAGAAACCCTTCATGCACTTTACTGATTTATTCCTACCTACGTGTTCTGTTAATTAACAGGTTATTTACCATGTAAATACTGGAAATAAATACAAGTACATGCTCAACGCATTACAGATCATGAACTGAAGGAAATAGAAGCAAGCACACAAGTGACACCGTTGTTTTTGGACTGATGTCTCCAGAAAAACCCAATGAGGGAAAACTGGTGTAGCTATCTCAGGGTTTGATTTATTAAGCAGTTTCAGAATATAATCTGGGTGCCAAATCCGACTCACCAAACAGAGAAAATCTCGGCAGTAGTACCTCTCTACTCGAAAGTAGATATTCCGACTGAAACCCCGGATAAACACTCCGACATCTTCACAACTCCAATCCGCCCCACGAAACCCCAATGTCAGCCTCTAGGGACTGCGTCAGCCTCTCTCTAGCCCAACGTTAGCCCAACGTCACTCTGGCTTGGCCTGCATCAGCCTCTGGAGGCACTGCGTCAGTCCTCTGGCCCTCTGTGTCACCCACGCTGGCCCTTTGAGGCATTGCGCAGCCCCTCGCTGCCTCTGTGTGAGCCCTGGCTAGCTCTGCGTGAACCCTTGGCTGCTTCTACATCCCTCTCTCCTGCTGCTGCGCTGATCCTCCCGGTGCTATTTTTGCCTCTCTGCTTCTGTATTCACTGCCCCTCAGCTGCAAGTTTGATCATTCTCTCAACTTTCTCAGCAAACCCAGCCCCAGAAAGTCGAAATCTTGATCTCTTGGTGTGTTCTCCAAGTGACCCTCAAGCCTCCTTTTATACTTTTCTCGTTGACAATTCAACGACCGAGATTAAGTCCCTAATCAATGGCTAAGATTAGATTTGGCTTGATCCATGCCTTTTGGACCATTCTAACACAATTTTATATTAATTCACTTTAATATTTTATTTTCCCTAAGTTTAGACTTAGGGACTCCTTAAAAAATATTAATTTAAGTATGGGGGAATTTAATTTAAGTATGAGGCACAATACTTGCTAAGGTTTTGCAAATGGGGTAGCAAGCTAAGTGGGCTTGATTGTGGGGAAAAACTCCACAGTTAAGCGCGCTTGAGCCAGAGGAGTTCTGGGATGGGTGACCTCCTGGGAAGTCCTGGTTACCGGGTGCAAGCCCCGGAAGTGATGATTGATGCTATGTGATTCGTCTCCACATTTCACTAGTTTCAATCCCACTTCTTCACCCCTGTGAGCATCACCCGATGCAATGAGTGCTAAGTGAACTATTCAAAAATCATGAGAAATTAGTCAGTTACGACTACCTCTCATGGAAATGGTCATACGTTTGAATGACTTACTTAACGCAGTTGAATCCCAAAAATGATATCTAAAATATTAATTATTTTAATATCTCCCAAACTGTTTAGAATGTGCCCAAACCCTTTCTAGGTATTGGAGATCTCATGTGCCTTAGCCTCTCCACCAATTTTCGTGGCTAAAGCACATCCGATGCTACCCCAAATCAACAATAGTCAGACTTCTCACAGAGCTTGTCTTCGGTCGGGAAGTGTGATGAGGAACCCATGAAGCCATTCTGATTTTTCAAACTGTCTTTGGTGATTTCTCTTGCTCTTGCTTGGGCTTTGTCTTCACCTCACCTCTGATACCATGTTAATTTATGCTATGTTCTATGCTAGAGCAAGGAGAAGAGGCCTTTAGGCTTGCGACAAAGGGTGAGGAGGTTAGCGGAGGGAAGAAAAGGCCTTGGAAAGGCCTGCGGCTAGGAGAAGCAACCCGAAAGGGTTTGTGGCAAGGGAAACAAAAGCGATTGCTAGGGCGAGGAAGGCTAATGCTAGGCCTAGAATCCCTAAAAAAATTTGGGACCCCTGAAAAATTCAAACTTTGCTTCAGATATCCAAAAATCGCCAAGAAAACACCACAAATTCGTCTCCAAGGGCTAGCAACTTCCTTTTTTGCTTGTGCATTGAGCTCGGATGGAAGCTAGAGGCTAGATCTTTCCTTCCTAGGCTTAGATCCAGCTCAAAACCCCAACGATTTCCTTCAAGAGGGCTAGACGTCTCACTTGGGTGAGATAAATCCTCACAAATTTTGAAATGGATTGAGAAATTCACCTGCACCAGTGAAATAAATTTTTTGCAAAACCGCAATATATACAAAATTCAAAGTGAACCCAAAACCCCAACTACTGCAAACAAGGGCTAGAAATAATTTACAAAATTATTTTACAAAAAATTATATACAAATTATTTACAAATATACAATGCTTGTAAAACAAATTTGTTGAGAAAATAAATTCTGAATAATGGCAATGGATCAGTGCATTTTTTCGAAAGTTGGAATATTGGCCACACGCCTTAGTTAAGTTAAAACACCATATAAAAATTCCTAGAGCCCAAACAAGGTCGACCCTTCTCTACAGTTTGTGAACTTGGAGCCCTAGGGCTAGCGTACCTGCAGATCTCTATAAATTTTCTTTAACAAAATTGTTAGATCATATGATGAATCAAATCACCTAAGATAGGACGAAATTTTACCAATAAAATGTCTTATTATCGTCAATGAAATAACGATTTATATAACAATGAAAGTTTGAAACACAATATAGGATTAGAACATAACTAGCACATACCTCCGATCAATGGAAGAAGAACACCATGAACTGAACCCCAAAGTTATTTTATTATGATATTAAATCATTCCCATCAGAGCAATGCCTCAATACCAACGTTACAAATTTACATCTTCCAGAGATAGCCCAAAATCAGAGTTCTTGATGTCTTGAGAAACAAAATGGCTTCTATTTATAGAGAAATCCTCCAAGTAAATAACGGCTAGTTGGCTTCATGTCTGTCAAAATAATCTTGACCGTTGATAATAATTTGATCATCTTTTTACTTTGTTGTCGAAAATATTTATTTTGAGGAAAATTTCGAATTTCTCATAAAACCCATTTTTTATTAATCCAAAAGTTAATTTTTTGGATTAATTTCCCAAAAAATTTGATTTTGACTTAACCGACAAGGTCCAAGAGCTTAATTTTTCTTAAAATATCCATTTTTGCCTTGGTGGGGGGCATCTAAAATTTGACTTCTTTTTGACCCACGAATTTTCCATTTGGGGAAATATTAATTTCTCTATAATTTTTTGACTTTAAATAAATTAATTTTTTGTTTTAGGATTTAATTTTAGTTTAGCCAGAAAAATGATTTAATTGACACAAGTCGAGATTAATATTTTTTCCACCATCAAATACTTTAGCCATAGTGTCTAAATATGAGGGACCATGCACTAAAATATTTTTTACATGAGGTATTACAAATAATTCAACCCTCAAAGGGGGAATACAACTTTACATATAGACCCTCAAAATAATTAACCCATTCCCGTGACATAATATGATCTAGTATAGATCAAGTGATCTGTAATAAAATAATTTAGCTGAATAGCTTAAATTATTTCCAAACCACTTTTTACAAAGACTCAATATAACACTAAGACTCACTTAAGACCTTGTCAATGAATTCCTGTAATGACCAAACACAATAACTAGAATCTGAAATACCGAAAGCCTGAAGAATTAAATTTGTACTTACCTTAACTGCGGTTGATTCTGCTGGTGATGTCGTGGCTATTTTGATCCAGTCTCCGGGAGACCAATACCACCCAGCCAGATTGAGCAAACCTAGCTGCTCAATCCAGAAAACTTCACAACAGAAGCTCTCTGTCCCTCCGTGCCCAGAACCTCAGACGGCTTAAAGCTCTTCCAATGGATAATTATCTTCCTCCTGGTTTTCTCCTGGTGAATTTCTGCTCCTGGTTCTTTCTGCTCCTCTCTTGTTTTCCCCCCCCCCCCCCCCCTTCTCTCGGTTCAGGCCTCTGCTTTTATCTACGGGCCTGGCGGTGGCCGCCCTCCTCCCTACAGCCACCGCCTTCCACGCATTGATGGCTCTTAGATATTTTCCTACTGTCCTCTGCGCTCTGTTATAAATATTCAGCTGGTCTTTAAGCGCCCCCTTTTGTATAAGGGTCCTTTTGATTTTTTTGGTATTTTAGTGTATAGTTTAGTTTATTAAAGTTTTAATTTTTTATATGTTATAAAGCCTTAAATTATATATTTTATAAGTTAAATTTATATATGTTATAAATTCTTAAATTTATATATGTTATAAAGTCTTAAATTTATATTTATAAGATTTAAACATATTTATTATTTAAAACTCATCATATTTGTTTTATTATAAAGTTTAAAACTTTATATAGTGGGTCAGTTTATATGGGTCGTTACATACACTCCCCCTTCTGAAAACTTCGTCCCGAAGTTAGAGTTTTAGGTTTAAGGTTTTAATGGACATGACCTTTTCTTATCCAGGTCCCCAAGCTATTCTAAAATCATCCTATCCTTCCTAATCTCTTCTGCTCCCATCCTATCCGTCCTCTACCAGAGTATGCCATGGCGTCAGTTTTACTGATCTGACCATTCATAAACTCTTAGGTGACAGCGTCGGTTATACCGACCTGATTCCCAGTAGGCATCCGGCAGTCATCATCACACATCTAGGGGAGCGTGACTCGCACAGTCCTCCCATGACTCCAGGGTTCGGAGGATAAACGGTGGGTAACACCTCCACCCCTCCCAGTAGAATTAGGGCTACTACCCTATCATAGGATCACTTTGAGCTTTAATTGTTCTGAGGTTCTGTCGTCACGTGGTCATCCCGGTAACTGTGTATTACCTGCAATCAGACGCTTATCCATGCATTCGTAAAATGTGCATCAACGTATTCAAAATAACTCACATATTATTCCCTTATGAATTCACCTATGATACTATAATACAACATATTTTGCCATATTCCATGCATGTCTTTTGACGTTCATCTAGAATGTATTCACTTCCTGATCTCTATCCCATTGATCATATTTGACAAAATAAATAAATCCGATCTATAAATAAATGTCTTTATTTTAACAACTATAATTTAGTAAAATGAACCACATATATCATTTTGGTATCCATGTACCAGCAGAAATTTAAACATATATTATGCCATAAAGTTTCATGTTTATCCATAATCATTCAAAATGTTTCTGAGTCTCTGACTGTAGTGAAGTAAATATATACTAAACATAGTGTAAAGTTCTTCAAAATGGACATAAATTAGGGTATCTCTGACATATGTCCTCTGTATTCTCCCAAGTTGCTGATCCATGACTATACTTGTCCCATTGGACCTTAACTTGGTCCACCAGACGGTTCCTCAACTGTCGAAGTCTACGTTCCAGTATACGTAAAGGTTCGACCGTTATGACTCCCTCGTCCGATACCTGCAATTCTTTCCACTGGATGTTATGAGATAGATCAGCTACATAATGTCTTAATACAGAAACATGAAATACATTATGAATTCTATGCAGGTGGGGTGGCAGGGCAAGACGATAGGCAACAGGTCCAACTCTTTCCACGACTTTAAACCGTCCTATAAATCGGGGTGACAACTTTGTCCCTTTTCCGAATCGAATAGTACTTTTATTTGGTTTGATGCGGACGAAGACCTGGTCCCCTACTTCATATTTCCTATCAGATTGGTGAGCATCAACATAACTCTTTTGTCTATCCTGTGCTTCCTTTAATCGTTGTCTAATCTGGCTGACCTGCGCTTCCCTTTCATGGATTAATTCTGGTCCTATTATCACTCGATCTTCTAACCTGTCCCAACTTAACGGTGTTCTGCAAGGTCTGCCATATAAAGCTTCAAATGGAGGCATCCCAATCGAACTGTGGTAACTGTTGTTGTATGCGAATTCAACAAAGGGTAAATACTTTTCCCAGTGTGATTGCTAATCCATTACATACATTTGCAACATGTCTTCAAGTACTTGATTTACTCTTTCAGTTTGCCCATCAGTCTCAGGATGGTAAGCAGTGCTTAAATTTAGCTGAGTACCTAAGGCTGTCTGCATGCACGTCCAGAATCTAGAAGTGAATCGCGAATCTCTATCGGATATAATCTTCTTAGGTACTCCATAAAATCTGATGATTTCATTTATGAATACTCTAGCTACGTCAGCAACATCATAAGTATCTCTTACCGGAATGAAATGGGCGCTTTTTGTTAATTTATCCACCACTACCAGAATGGCATTGTGTCTTTGAGAAGTAAGAGGTAGTCCAGTGATAAAATCCATAGAAATGGTCTCCCATTTAGACATAGGAATGTCGTGGGGTTGTAAGAGGCCCGCTGGGTGACGATGATCTGCCTTTACTTGCTGACATTCCAAACATTTTGCAACAAATTGAGCGATATCACGCTTCATGCCTGCCCAAAAGAAGAGTTTCTTGGTATCCGCATACATTTTCCCTACTCCAGGATGAGCACAATATACTGCTTTGTGAGCTTCCCCAAGGATGGTATTCGAAGATCTTTATCATCAAGAATGTACATCCTTCCATGGAATCGTAGGATCCCATCGTTTTCTAATTCATAACCCTCAAATTTAGATTCTTTTGCCTTAATTCCCTCAAGACTTGCCCTCACCTTTAAATACCAGTTGTCTTTTATAAGATGATCCAATACTCGTTGTCTTAAGTCCACTTTAATGGGTATGAGAGAAAATATCCGGGGTCTCCTGCTTAAGGCATCGGCTACTACATTTTCTTTTCCCTTAATATATGATATTCCGAAGTCATATTCACTTAGGAATTCACTCCATCGTTTTTGCCTGGCATTTAAGTCTCTTTGGGTGAACAAATATTGTAGACTTTGATGGTCGCTTTTAAGTGTAAAATTTCGTCCCACCAGATAGTGTCTCCAGATCTTTAAAGCTAGCATTACAGCGGCCAATTCTAAATCGTGAGTAGCATAGAGTTCTTCATGAGATTTTAGCTTTCTGGAAGCATAAGCTATCACTCCCTTATCCTGCATCAACACTGCACCCAGCCCTTGCTTGGATGCATCAGTACATACCGTGAAGTCTTTTGCCCATATCAGGGACTCTTAGGATTGGTGCACTGGTGAGTAGTCTTTTGAGTTCAGAAAATGCTTTATTACATTCCTCGGTCCACTCATATTTAACACCTTTACGCTGAAGGGTTGTGATTGGCTTTGCGATTTTGGAGAATCCCTCCACAAATCTCCGGTAATAACCTGCTAAACCCATAAAGCTTCGTATCTCATGTGCATTTTTCGGTATTGGCCATTCCATGATCGCTTTTACCTTCTCAGGATCTACTAAAATCCCTTCACCTGATATGATGTGACCCAAATAATGAATCTTTTCCTGAAAGAAAGAACACTTGGACAGTTTTCCATATAACTGACGTTCTCTAAGGCAGGACAGTACTATCCGCAAATGCTCTTCATGCTCTTCTTCATTCTTGGAATAGATGAGAATATCATCTAAAAAGACTTGTACAAATTTATCAAGATACTGACGGAAAACACTGTTCATAAGATTCATGAATATGGCTGGCGCATTTGTTAACCCAAATGGTACCACAGTAAATTCATAGTGCCCAAAACGTGTCCGGAATGCAGTCTTAGAGATATCATTTTCAGAAATCCTTAGCTGATGATACCCTGATCTAAGGTCAATTTTTGAAAAGACAGCAGCTCCTTTCATTTGATCGAAAAGATCATCGATTCGCGGCATAGGGTATTGATTCTTTACTGTAGCTCGATTCAAGTCTCGATAGTCTATGCATAATCTTAAGGATCCATCTTTCTTCTTTACAAAAATTACAGGAGCGCCCCAAGGTGAAGTACTGGGCCGAATAAGCCCTATATCGAGTAGTTCCTTCAACCGGATTTGCAATTCCTGAAGTTCTGGAGCTGTCATTCTATAAGGCGTTTTAGAGATCGGTTGGGTACCTGGCTTTAATTCAATAGTGAGATCCAATTCTCTTACCGGGGGTAATCCAGGTAGTTCCTTTGGAAATACATCCGGGAACTCGGCTAACACCGGATATTGTTCTAAGGATGGCCCTTTTTCCTGGCTTACTTCGTGAATTGCATAAGCCTGACAACCCTTTCTTAAACAACGCTTCACCTGCATTGCCGAAATGTAGCGTAAAGAAACTTCCCTCTTGATTCCTTGAATTTGGATTACTTCTCCCTCCTCGTTTATGCCCAGAATCCTTTTTCCATAACAGTCCACCCAAGCTTGGTGAGCTTCCAGCCAATCCATACCTATGATAAGATCATACGTTCCTAAGGCTGTGACATAGACTTTTAGTTTAGTCGAACAGACCCCTAGGTCAATTTTGCATTGATCCACACTCAAGCCCACGGTTTGGAGTTCTCCTGAGGCCATTTCCACTTGGTGGAAATCATTTTGTCTACGAGCTGCCAACCCACATTTGTTTAATGCATATGACGAAATGAAACTATCTGTGGCACTAGTATCAAATAAGATTTTGAGTTTTATGCCATTGATAATACCTGAAGATTCCACTACAGTGGATTGATGGGCTGCTTGGTCGTGGTTGACTACTGCATGAATTCTATGATTACTTCGATTGGCTGATACCGGCTCCTTCCCAGTCCTATGCAATATATTTGATGAAGCTTCTGGGCAGTTACGCTGGAAATGCAGCCCCCCACATCCCCAACAATTGAGCTGCGCTGATCCTCTTGAATCAAGGTGTGAATTTCTAGAGAACGAGCTGCGTCCTCCCATGTTGATTCCTCTCGCACTCCTTCCTCTACCGGTAGTCCCTTGCGATGCCCATGGTCTGGTGTTGGATGATTCCGCGGCTATAGTGTTTACAGCCATGGGAACTCTTGTCCCCATACTTGGGGTAAACCTGTTACCGTAAGGTGGCCTCGAGCTACCTCCTCTGAAAAAGTTCCGGGGAGCCTTCCCTGGAAATCCTGATTGTAAAGGCCCTGCTGGCCCCATATCCTTTTTGATTCCAAGGTGCTCTTCTGCATAACGGCCACATTCGACTGCCTCGGCTACAGATGATGGTTTCCACATACTTACCAAGGCTCTGATGCGAGGATTTAACCCAAATATGAAGCGTTCAGCTTGACGTTCATCAGAGTCTAAGTAGTGGATGTATTTTACCAGCTCCATAAACCTTATTTCGTACTCTTCCACCGTTTTACTTCCCTGAATTAGTGTATGAAAGGCTCTGGCTTGTTGTTGTTGAAAGTATGGAGGTAAATACTTCACGCGGAACCTTTCCTCAAACAGATCCCAAGGAACATTATCCGATGTAAGGTGCAACTGCTTTTCCAGGTTTCCCCACCAAATCAAGGCACTTTCCTTTAGTTGAAACACTGCAATTTTTGTTTTTGCTGAAGGCGAATATTCTCTTAACCTAAAGCACCGGTTCATCCCTTCCAACCATGCCTCAGCGCGTTCACCAGCTCGACCTCCCGAAAATTCTGGGAGTCTAATTTTCTGAAGCTCTCTAGAGATGTCTTCTCTCGATCCTCTGGGCTCCAAATTATTTGGTTCCGCTGAACTGGTGGCTACATGCTGAAATTCCTCTTTGTTTTTAGCCTTAGTTGATTCCTTTAATGTCTCCAATAAGGCTTCCAAAGAGTTCATTATCACAGTCAACTCTGGCGTTGGAGCGTTTGATGTTGACGGTGGTCTTGGTGGTGACGAAGGTGATGGGGATGATGATGGCGACGGTGGCGGCATTAATGGTGATGATGTTGCCTGGTCACGTCGTCGTCCCTCATACGTCCTTACCATGGTAATGGTCCCTGAACACACAATAAAATTTATATATATATTAAAAAAGAATTTGAGGTGGATAACCGAATTTTAACACACAATTTTCTTTGCAACATCACATTTATAAACGGGTATAGTTTTTCTATTTTTACCCGCTAGGCGGATCTTACTGGTACCGAGGTCAAGGAGGGTGGTGTCGCGACCTCCTTGTCCTAATGCAGGGTATTCTACCCTAATATGAACAATGCAGAAGTGTATGTTTATTAGCTCCTAAGGTAAGACATCTAAAGTTTATTTACCTAATAACATTCACAAAAATGAAAATGTTAGATGTCTCGCTTATAATGTTCATTGGTAACATACTTGTCATACCCCAATCTGACCATTACTTTTAAGGCGGTCATATATATCTATCTCCCTAATATATTACTTGGATATGGATTTAATCCAAAAGAAGGGTTGTTGTTTCTATATTCGTTTGACCTTTAGCCGTAAAATTTACCATAGACATGTCCTGATTAAAATCTAGAAGAGGCAAAGTTCATCAGTGAATCATAAAAGTAGATTGGATTTTAAGTGGAGGGCAACAATGATTTATGATTTCGAGAACCAGTTCTGTGAAAATGGTTCCGTCCAAGGATGTATTTAGTACAATTTCGTTCTCTAATAATAAGATTTTCCTTTTTAACAACTTGAATTCTTCCTTGGGCAAGATGCTCTTCTTTTGTGGCAGATGGGCTTATATCGGGGTAATTGGATTTCTCTTGGGGAAATTCATCCTGAAGTTGCCCCAAATTTCAACAAAGAGGAAATCAAAATAAGTCTTTTTATGAGCAGCTTTTTAGCAAAATCAACTGTATTCAGGGTTCTCTTCCTGGGTACATACTCAAAATCTGCCTTGCCTAAGAAACTGCACAATTTCGTACTAGCAGTCTGATTCTTCTGTAGCAAAATAGGAACAGTCACATAGTTTGAACTAAGATAACATTAAGGATGTTAAAACTTAAAACTGATAAGAACTTGAAGTCTTGAACCATAGAGAGCCATTCAGATCTTGCATTTCTACAGATGAGTTTCTTAAAACTCAACATTCATTTTTTTTTTTTTGAAGATAAAGATGCACACCCATAGTTTAAAATAGTTATAAATACATTGCAACCACTGGAAAAGAATTTCAGAAAAAAAAAGAAGCAATCGAACATTCAGAAGCCAAAATGCCAACAAGAAGCTAAATGGAAATAATATCACAAGTTCTATAGTTTATTCTTGTTAAACATATATACACCATAGATGTAAACTGTCTATCATTATGGATAAGGACTGGCAAAAATGACGGAAAATGCATACCCCAGTGAGTAGAAGTTCCTTGTTCCTTTCGTGTGACAAATCTAGTGTTTCCAAATTACCACACCAAACTGAAATAGTATGCCAGCTTGTGTGGAACACATTTTGTGCATGTAAATGATGTAATTGATGGCCAATATCTTTTAACAGTGCAGAGAATGGAGCTGTACTAAAAGACACGGAGTGATGTGGAGAATGGTAAAGACGCAAGGAGGATAAACAACACGGAACCAAAGCACCATATGACTCCGAACTTGAAGGATGAGATGCATAATCCCTGTTTTTTAAACGCCTCCTAAACCCCATCCTTCTTCCATCTGATAAATCATCCTCTTCTTCACTAGAGTCAAGAGCTTCATTGAACTTTGATGACACAACAGACAAGTGCTGCAATTGTTCAAGAGACACAAAGATATGTCCAAGTTCTGGCCAACCAATGGCATCACTATATAAATCAAGGATTTTGATGGACATTTTCAAATCTAAAAATCTATAGAGACATTCTTTTGAGATTTGTACACGGCCATCAAGGTCTAACTTCTGAAGATTTGGGCATTTATGGCTCACAGCATCAACAATACCATCACTAACTGAGATTTATTTCTACATTGTAAAGAAAGCTTTCTAAAACAGATAATCGGAAAAACCGTTGATGCCTTCCTCCGGACGCCCACCGTGGGCTCGAACCCATGACCACAAGCTTAAAAGCCTTGCGCTAAAAAACATTAAACTTTTAAAGTCGATGTTACTAAGTTTGAAAATAATTTATTCATTTTATTTCTAAGGTTTCTTTCCATTATGCACTATCTATCATATCCTAAGGTCATAATATATATAACTGTTTAAATAATTTCCGCATACGGATGGAATCACCGCCACATATCCGCGTCGGGCTTGCTTTGACAACGGTTTACGCGACGAAATTAGGTTTTAGCGTAACACTTTGGTGAATAGGCTCTAATCTGAAGGAAAGATTATGAGAATATCGCAAGGCAACGAAAAACATAACATTCGATGGAAGGAGTGCCCGATTTAACACGCGGGTCAAAACAGCTCGATGCTAACGCTGGTGATGAGAAATAGCACGAAAAAGGGGGTATCAAGTTTCCAGAAGGTCAGTTCGATGATTAACGCCGATATTGGTGCGTCTAAGTCCTCCTGCAGCACGCTGTCCATTGATGACAGAACCATTAATAACCCTTTTCGCGGACCCGTTAACTGTGTTAGAAATTGTAGACGGATTATTTCTAATCTGGGCAGTGGCCTCTTTCACGGGGACCATTTGTGGCGCCCGTCCATTAATCTTTGCAGGAGGACTGCCGGAGCCAGAGCTTCTGGCTTCAATTTTAAAGCCTGAAAATTCTCCGGCGTCTCGAGACGTTTCGATTTGGGGGAAATTTCGCGGCGCAAATGTGCGGCAGAAGCTCAAATCTTGATGGTCATTGGACTGTGAACAGACGAGGCAAGAAACGTAGCCATGGCTCTTTCTATCAATCCACAGAATGACTATTCAACTCAGCACAAGCGCACCTTAGACCGTGGCTGCGTGGCTGTAAAATTTTAATGGAGGAGATGGTTCGAACCCTACCATCTGCGGAGGACAAACTATGAATAATAGCTATAAACGTGAACCCCACTCATACGCGATCAAGGCAGAGCCGAGAAGAAACTAAAACATCAATTGACTCCATTTTTACCTAGATGAGGGTTACCTAAAGTTTTCACGTAGCATTTTTGAAAACTACAAGGGCCTATGAGGTGGAAAGGGTTTGAACAACAGCTCTGATACCATCTGTAATGACCAAACACAATAACTAGAATCTGAAATACCGAAAGCCTGAAGAATTAAATTTGTACTTACCTTAACTGCGGTTGATTCTGCTGGTGATGTCGTGGCTATTTTGATCCAGTCTCCGGGAGACCAATACCACCCAGCCAGATTGAGCAAACCTAGCTGCTCAATCCAGAAAACTTCACAACAGAAGCTCTCTGTCCCTCCGTGCCCAGAACCTCAGACGGCTTAAAGCTTTTCCAATGGATAATTATCTTCCTCCTGGTTTTCTCCTGGTGAATTTCTGCTCCTGGTGAATTTCTGCTCCTCTCTTGTTCCCCCCCCCCCCCCCCCCCCTTCTCTCGGTTCAGGCCTCTGCTTTTATCTACGGGCCTGGCGGTGGCCGCCCTCCTCCCTGCAGCCACCGCCTTCCACGCATTGATGGCTCTTAGATATTTTCCTACTGTCCTCTGCGCTCTGTTATAAATATTCAGCTGGTCTTTAAGCGCCCCCTTTTGTATAAGGGTCCTTTTGATTTTTTTGGTATTTTAGTATATAGTTTAGTTTATTAAAGTTTTAATTTTTTATATGTTATAAAGCCTTAAATTATATATTTTATAAGTTAAATTTATATATGTTATAAAGTCTTAAATTTATATATGTTATAAAGTCTTAAATTTATATTTATAAGATTTAAACATATTTATTATTTAAAACTCATCATATTTGTTTTATTATAAAGTTTAAAACTTTATATAGTGGGTCAGTTTATATGGGTCGTTACAATTCCTCCCTAGCTTTAGGGTTTAAGCTGGAGGAAAAACTATGTCAATTATCAATGTTTAAAAACACACATAATTTGGTGAGGATCGCCGAAATCAAAGACTTACTTAGGTGTTGTTACAAAATTAAACGATAATACTAGCATCATTTACATTATAACTTGCAAAAATTAGGTTTATAATGATACAATGTGTTGGCTGATGAATATGAATTTTGAAAAAATTCCTTCAAGTCTTTGGATTCTGCTTCCTTGGATTGTTGACAAAATTGTGGTCGACACTGCCGACTGAGGACCATCTAGAGATCTTTTCTCTTATGGATACTACCCACGGTTGATTGGTAAAAAACGACACCTCATATTTTTGTCCCTAGTTCTAGCTCTTGCCTTGTGAGTCAACGTCTCAAGACTTGCTAGATTTTGAGGCAACATTTCTGGTGCCGTTGCAGGGGAGGATTTGAGTCAACCTCCTCGTGATTTGAAGATTAAGCTTCACCTTCTTTGAAGAGAACATTTAAAACAACAAAATATATTCTCTTTTGGCGACTCTTGAATTGAGTCTTACTAAGTGCCATGGTAGTTTTCCATACAATTCCATAGCTCCAAGAAAGAGGAAGACTACCAAGAAAACCACTGAAGCATCTACATCTCCTGTAAATCCTATTAGTTCGGTGGTTAGAAAATTCTTTGGAGACAACACCACCCCTTTCATCATGGCTTAACCATGGCTTGTAGCTGCATTCAAGCCATTGGACCTAAGCCAACTCCCTAATGCTCTGCATCCCTTACTTGAGAAGTACTACGAGTGGTTGCCCAAGTTAAATGGCTCTAATGCCACCACTATAGAGATACATATTCATGAGGTTTACTAAGCATTGAGTGCAAAGCTATTAATGAAAGAAATTGTAGTTAGGATGCAGTTTGCCTTGACATTTGACGAAAATTCTAGGGATTGGTGCCTTAGTCACTTTCCAACCCTAGATGAAGGAAAACCCATGCGAAGGGCAAAAGAAGGCTTGGAAGCCCTATATCTACTCACACGTGTGGAAGCAACAACTGTTGTAGGGTTCAAATCCCTGCCCACTCCGTTCTAGCTGTCTCCTAACAACAGGCTATGAGGGGTAGTACCTATGGAAATGAGATGATGGAAAAAAAGTTGGTAACCAATTTGCCCGGAAGACAGAACTGAGTGGCCTAGCTACTAGGTTAAATTTAGCAAGATCAGGATTCGATTAGATTTAGAATTGATACCAGTTCTTTATAGAGTCAAAATCTCTTGCTTATTATAAATTATATCCAAGTAACCGGATGGACAACTGCTGCTTATGTGATTGACTTACCTATATGTGATGCAAATTCTAAGACCTAAGTGTGATGCAAGGATCTTGGTTAATTTTAGATTATATGCCTAGTCTAAATGGAACCTTTCCCTTAACTATTTTGAGAAACAATCTTCAAAGGAGGTTGTGAGATGGAAGCCAACGGGAAGCAGACAGTGGCCTGATTAACGATACCTCCCCCTGTGTTCCAGCGACCCAGTGCCTCTGTCACTGCAGAAATTGTGGCTCTGACAACTGGAAGTTCACTATGTTAACCATTAAGAAGGGTTGAATCCCTCAAGCTGAATGAGAAAGGGTTGTCCTAGGAGTCTATCAACCAAGCTTATGCTTGGAGGTAAGTTGTTAAATGCAACTACTTTTAGAATGAAATGCAAGATGGATGAGTGAAGTTCTTAGCTTAAGATTGTTTTAAATGTTTAAGTACTTAAGTTATGATTATTGTTTATGACAATAGTACTTAACGATAAATGAAAAGACAATCTTAACCAAACAAAAATGTGCCAAATACTTAAGTGTGAAGTAGATACCAAAGATAATCACAAAGTTCTAATGACTACGGGATGTACACAAATCCCGTAATAACTTAACTCACACTTAGTCAAGATATCAATTGCAAGATTATTAAAGACAATGCCACAATTGAAACAATTAGAGATCTTCAAAGATATTTCAATCAAGTAAATGCCAATGATGATGCCAATATCAAATCCACAAGATGTCAATAATGAAAGATGCTAAAGAATAAAACTTAAAATGCTAAAACTAACTTAAACAAGATTTAGAAACTTAGAGCTTATATGTGTGAGTGTTTTAAGTGCAAACTTTGACATTTGTTAGATCTTAAGACAAGACAAGTGAATGTTAGATTTCCAATAATCAAAATCAGTAGTAATACTTCAGAAATATCAACACTTGTTATCCTTGTGACAACAATGATCAAATCACTTTAGATTCGAGAAACGATAAGCCTTTGATAGCCACAAATGATCAATGAGATGTCCAACACGTTTCTAATATAAATTATGAATTTTAACACACTTTAAGATGCGATATTTAGTGACATATCAGATTTGAAATAACTTATTATAGTACTAAGTAAATTAGAAAATCAGTGAGTTATTTATACCACAACAAGTGCCAAATCTGGCCCAAAACTTGCAAAAATTTGCCAAAAGTGAAATAAATAAATTTTGAGCCCTTTTAGATGTGTTATTCAGAAAAATTCTGATCTGATTCAGAGATTATGCAAAAAAATTTCAGCGAGCAAATTTTTAGATCTAAGCTAGATCTTTAATGCAGTGTTGCGAACATCGTGATTTAATCGTGATGTTTTTAAAAATTGTGATTTTTTAATTTTGCCGATAACATCGCCTGATTTTTACAATTATTTATTTATTTTTTTCTTCTTCGAAAAAATCGTGATTCGAGCAACAAAAATCGTGACCCTCCGGGACAACGTGTTTTATAAGCGATTTCATGAGTTTTATTTCTCATTTTTACCAGATAGCGGACTTGTTTAAGAGATGAGGAGGAGAGGAAGGTGACTACTAGGGCAGAGGAGGAGAAAAACGAGAGATTTTAGCATCCTAAGCAAGAGAAATTTGTGTTTGGACCAAATTTCTTCGGCAAACCATGGTTTCCAGGTATGGGCACCAAATTTGGCCATTTGTTTTTGGTTTTTTTCTTGTTTTTGGTTGGGTTTCTATAACCCATTGATTATTAATGATTTTTAAGTGGATTTGATGGTGTTTTTTTTTTAAATTTTGGTTGCATAGAGTGGAGAGGGTTCATTTTGGTCAAAAATGCAAAAACTTGATTGTTAGATTTATTAGTTTAATTTTTTCTTGTGCTCTATTTTTTTGCATAATTTTTGATTGGGTTTGAATGTGCATTTTTTCTATTATTGTTGGATTGAGTTGAAGCTTTTATTTTTTGTCAAAAATTCAATGTATTGTGTCATGTATGTAATTTTTTATTTTATTTTTTTAACTTGCAATTTTTCTTGTGCCATAGGATAAAGTTTCGAGTTTCAACTTCAAGCTTCATCTTACATTAAAACTCAAGAGTTCAACCAAGTTACAAACATGCTAAGGAAATTGGACCTTTTGTGGAAATTTGGTGAATTTGATGGAGGGTTTGATAGATCAAACTTGTCTTGCAAGTTGTGTGAGCATCATATGACAGGGGGGGTTTATAGATTGAAATATCACTTTGCACAAATCCCAAGACATGAGGTAGGACTTTGCACCAATACAAATGCGAAAATCATCAGAAGAGCCCTCAGATCATTGGAAGATTTAGAGCAAGTCAGACTGTCCAAGTCAGATCTGAGGAAGCAACTAGCAGGGAGAGTGTTAGGAGGTGAATATGAAAGTGGCACTGGTTTTACTTCAATATCAATATCTACAACCAACCCTGTAGCTACCTCATCATTTTTTGTTCCTAGAACCACGATTGGTTCACAATCATCTATCTCTTCAATGTTAAAAAAAAGGAGAAAGAACAAGCTGACAAGTTGTTGGGCAAGTTTCTCCTTTGGAGTGATATTCCTTTCAGCGTTGCAAGGAATAATCCATTTTTTCCAGCTTGCTGTTGATGCTATTGCAATTGTTGGCCCATAGTACAAAATCCTTTCTTATGATGACTTTAGAGGCAACATTCTTCAAGATGAAAAGGTTGACTGCACCAAAAGATTGGAGGAGTTTAAGGCATCATGGGCACAAACAGGATGCACTGTGATGTCAGATGGTTGGACCGACAAGAGGACAATGTTTATGAAATCTGTTGATGCATCTGCACATATCAAAGATGTAAAATTATTATGTGATTTGCTGGATGTGTTTATTTTGGAGGTGGGTGCAGAACATGTTGTTCAAGTCATAACGGACAATGCTGCAAATTATGTTGTTACTGGCAAGATGCTTATGGAGAGGCATCCTACTTTATTTTGGACACTTTGTGCTGCACATTGTATTGATTTGATGTTGGAGGACATAGGAAAAATTTCCTTTGTCAAAGATGTTGTTGACTCATAAAAAAACGTTACAAAATCTATATATAATCACGCATCTATGAGAAAATTCACCAACAACAAGGAGTTGGTGCGCCTCGCCATTGCATGGTTTGCCACCAGTTTCATATCTCTTCAATCCCTCTTGAATTCTATGTGGTATGTGAAGAGAATGTTTCTTTCAAATGAGTGGCGTGCTTTGACATTTCGCTGCAAACCAGGGGGAGAGCCATATGCATATTAGTTTCATACCAGGGAAACTTCTGGGTGGGAGTGCAGGAGGTGTGCAGCGTTACTGAACCTTTGGTAAAGGTTCTTCGATTAGTTGATAGTGACAAGCTTGCAATGGGCTATTTGTATGAGACCATGGACAGGGCCAAAGAATCCATTCGGGCCTACTATGATGATAAGGGAGATGAGGGGTTTCAGAAACAACTCCTCCTATGGAAGTGATTGATGAATGATGGAACAACACACTCCATCGTCCCATTCATGCTATAAGGATCTACCTGAACCCCGCATTTTCTTACCCATGTGGGTTCTTATTTGACGCTGAGATCATGGATTGATTCTTAACCTGTGTTCATAGGATGGTGCGATCTCCAGGAGAACATAAATCTCCAAAGAAATGGAGATATACAGGATGGAAGGTGGCACATTTAGCTTTGAGATGGCTTTGGTTGATAGGGAGACTAAAATGCCAGGTATTTTTTAATTTGTTTCAAATTTCATTGTCTCTTCAAGTTCATAACTTCATACTTTGCTTCAACTTTCAAATTTCATTTTTTTCTTATGTTTATCTTATTTTTAATTTTGTTGTAGATGCATGGTGGAGAAGCTATGGTGCGAGAGTACCCCATCTGCGAAAGCTTGCCATTCGAATCCCCAACCAAACATGTACTCCTCAGGATATGAGCGCAACTGGAGTGTATTTGAAAAAATACACAACAAGAAGCGCAACAGGTTAAACTTAAAACTTAAAATATTCCAAATTTCCAATTAATTTTTTGAATTCATTAAATAATTTTTTTTTTTTTTATAATTATTATTTTATGATCTTTGTACAGGTTGGAGTCCCAACGACTTAATGACATGGTCTACGTCTACTACAATCTTCGATTGTGGGTGAGGCAAGTTGAGAGGATACCTGATATGGAGGCCATCTCATTGGATGGGATTGACACCACTACTGACGTTGATTGGTTAGAGCAGGAGGTAGTGGAAGGCATAGAGGGGGGGAGGAGGAGCAATAGGAGGAGGAGGTGACACCACCTACCTAGGCTACCCCTGCCACCAGTATCGGACGTGGTCTACCTCGTATAACTCCCAGTTCTTCATCTTCTAGAGCACAACAGAGTCCACTGCCAACTCCATCGACATCTACGTCTAGAGGGAAAGGGGAAGCTATTGCATTTTCTCGCAAGAGAGGCAAAGGAAATCAGTAGTATTAGTTATTTGGTTCATTTCATTGTATATGACATTATGACTTATGATATGAGATACAATACTATATTTTTTGTTGATATTTTGAGGCCGAGTTGGGACTCAGGAGTCAAGACTTACTATTAAGGACATGATTCAAAGTTATGTGTGATGTAGCACTAGAAATGATATTACACATCTTATATATTAGTTGTTTTATCATATTTATGTGTCAATGTATTTATTTTATGTTGTAGATGCTTTAGATATTAAAAGATTGAAAAAATGATTATTTTTTTATTTTCCGTTTTTTCCCCTCGCCAATTTTATCTTGATCGCGATTTTCGCAACATTGCTTTAATGCCCTAGTGGCAAAATTTCTAGAAAAATTGAATTATGCAATTTTAGAGTATTTTGACCAACTTAATAAAATAGTGGGAAATTAGGGTTTAGAGAGCAATTCCTAGGCCCAAGGCCTTGAAGATCACTTTGCCCAAACTTGCCAAAATTTTGCCAAAATTTTGCAATGAAGTTGCCACCTGCAAATCAAACTTTTTGAGCCAAAATTTTTGCAAAATCCACCAAGTATTCAGCCCCAAAAATTTCAGAAATGGCTAAGGGTCAAAATAGGGTTAGAGGCTAAGGAAAGGCTCAAGAAAGTTAGCGTCTAGGGAAAAGAGGTCAAAGGAGGGCTGAAGAGGGGTCAAGAAGGCCACAAAAATGAGAGAGAAGGGCAAAGGAGAGAGGGAAACCGTAAATGGCTTGACGCTGGGGTAACTAGGGAAAATTAGAGCCTAAAAGGGCCACGATTGGCCTTAAAGGCAACCTTCTAGGGTTTGGGAGGGCAGTCGTGCGGCCTAGGGCCCACGACTAGGCCTTTCAAGTCCTTGAAACCCTAACACAAGGGCTGAAAGGGGAGGCTAAGGCCCCTAGAGCGTACAACTAGCCCTAAAAAGCCCTAAAAGGATGACGCAGAGGGAAAAAGTGATGACGCAGGGAGCTTAGAGGCCAACGCTGGCCTTGGAGAGGCCGGATCTGGGCCCGAGAAGGTTAAATTTTGGAACCCCAACTTCAGAAATTTTTTATTCCTTCAGATCTATACAATTCTGCTTAATTTTTTCAATGGCTGACCCTACAAAAAATTTTAGAGACTAAATCTTACCCTCAAGGGCCTAGATCTGGCTCTATTCCAAGTTTCTCGACTTGATCTCACCGACACAAATAGATTTACAAATGCCCAAACCCCAATATATACAAAAAATCTAAAACCCCAAAACCCCAATTAACAAAAGTAATATACAAAATTATTTTACAAATCTATTCACAAAATTTACAAACGTACACAGGTTTTGAAATAAATTTTGAGAAATAATTTTTATGGAGTTTTTTCTTTGATAAATGGCTAAAAACACTTTAGAAAATTAATGCACACTATAGCCTTAGCGAAATTTAAATCAACCACATAAATATTTGGAATCGCCGATATTGCTGATAAGATATTTTCTGGACCCTCGCCGATATTTTGCTGATACCGATATTTTCAACACTGCTTTTAACATTCTTTCAATTGCATCAACTTCAGAGGCCAAGTTTCCGGGCCCTAATTCAAGGATGTGGATATAGGTCGTTAGCCCCAATGACAAATGACTACCAACGCGAGGAACAAAGATGGATGATTGGGAGAGATGGAATGTGGTAAGAATGGATTACTTTGGAGAGGCTATACCCATTAATGCCCCCCAACTAGTGCCTTTCCTATACCTAAAGGCCTCAAAGGAGGTCCACTGGACTAGAGTCAAAGACTAACCTCCCAGGTGAAGTGTGGGAACAATGATACATTCGAGATTGGTCAATCATCCAATTTTCCCTGTGATCCATATTAATATGCCCATGACATTAAATGAAAGCGCATGATTGCTAGAATGGTTAGAGTACATGCTGATAGATGACCAAACTTCCTTCAAGAAAAATGCCAAATGAGCAAGAGGTTTGATTGAAGCAATAGGTGGAGAACTTTGGCATAACACTATGTGTTGACCATCATAGGGCTGCTGGCTGGCTGTCAAATAAGGAGAAAAAAATTGTCCTATGGGTTGGCCACTTTTGGTGACAAGACTAATTTGAAAATGGTCTTGAGCTGGAAAGGGTGGGCTCCAAATTTTCTTTGGGTGATGGCGTGAGGAGTTGTACTCTTACTCTTGATAATACAGCAATGCACAAGTGTTTGTTCACTCTTCGTCATGGCCAAATTGAACTCAACTGGGCTATTTCCACACACCTCTGAACCACAGAGCTGCGGGCTATTATAGATTCCATGAGAGAGTTGGTGGGGAAGGAAGGGAAAGAAGGAAAATAAAGAATGAAAAACATTACATTTTCTAGCATAATGAAAATATTGAAGGAAAATGATTGATTTCCTGGTACACATCTAACAGTTTTTGATGATATAAATGTACAAATATCTATCCCATATTGTATTATAGGAAGACTAAGGATGGTCGGCATTGTATATGCTTGTTGGAGTTTGAACCTGGGTCACTTACGTGGTGACACAACCTCTCAACCACTAGCCCCTATCAAACTGTATTTCAAACGTAGCAACCCTGCATCCACAGCCAAGCCTGTATTCTTTTAAAACCCTGTCTTATAGAAGAACAATGTAGGTTTTACCTGTTTTGCTTCTGCGTGTTAAAACCTCTTCTTGCCAATGTTGGATTTAGTGAGAACTTAGATCCAGGCCAGATATGTGATGTTTCTTGGATTATTGAAGTTGGAAGCTGCTAATGTATGAGTGAATATTACTACTATGATAGTGTTAATATACTTATGCTTCATATCTTTAGCCATACACTGTAATTGCAAGTAAAAGAGATTGAAAGCGGCACAGTGCATACCACTCGCCTGGTCAATATTGTTCTTGAAAACCCTGTTTTCATCTTCTGAAAGGTTTTCTTTTATTATTTTATAAGTAAAGATGCAAATTAAGCATATAATAGAAGACACATTGACAATGTGGGTCATGCATATCTATCTTCTGGTGTTCTTGATGGTTGCTATATGGTCTTAAGGTGGTTTGTCTTTTCAACAGGTTAATCTTGACTTCAGTTCAGAAGTAGATATGGTGCGTAAGTTTCGTCTTGGACTTGCCTTGCAGCCTGTGAGCACATCTTTCTCTATACTCCTTTTGATTTAATTTATTTTTGGACCTCATTCTTGTATTGGCTTCAATTATGAGACTTTGTTTCTCTTATACAGATTGCAACAGCACTTTTTGCAAATTCGCCATTCACAGAGGGGAAACCAAATGGTTTTCTTAGCTATAGAAGGTAATTGTTTACTTATTTTCTTATCTGTATTAGACATTTATTCATAAATCTACTACAGCTATCAGCTTTTATTAATTTCATCATATATACTATTGTGTCTCTCATTGTTTACCTCTGTACAATTTGCAGCCATATTTGGACAGATACTGACAACAGTCGTTGTGGAATGCTTCCGTTTGTTTTCGATGATACATTTGGGTAAAAACTGCTTGTTTATTGCTTTGAACTATGTTCTTTATTTGATTGGATTTCAGTCCGTAATATCAGCACCATAGCTCCCAATACATTTTTTAGGTTGACACGGTTTTGGAAATTATTTGCTTGTTGAGCTGAGGTTCTTTTTGTGGTTTGCATGTTATTATGGTTTCACAGTGAATGACTAGGTTGGTCTCTTGATGGCAGGTTTAACGAGATAGGAATTATTTTACATGCTGTATTGTTGCAGGTTTGAAAGTTACGTGGATTATGCTCTAGATGTTCCCATGTACTTTGTATATCGGAATAAGAAGTATGTCGATTGCAGTGGCATGTCTTTCAAAGTATTGGATCTTATCTTGACATCCTCTTTATCTGAATTTTACCTCTATGAATTAGGTGACTGGAAATAGTTTTGGAGAATGTCAGCTGGAAACATTTTTAAGCTACAAATGTAGAAAGTCATTAGAACATTGATAATGGGTTTGGCATTCTCTGTGCTCTGGATGTTCATATGTACTATTTATATTTTAATAAGAAGTATGTGGATTGCTGTGGCATGCGTTTCAAAGTATTGGCTCTTCTCTGGATATCCTCTTTAAATGAATTGTACCTCTATGACTTTGGTGAATAGAAAGAATTTAGTTTATTTTCAAATTTACCTTAAAGTCGGCATAAAATGTTTTAAAGCTTAAACTATAGAAAGTCATTAGAAGTTTTTAGAACACGAATGAGGAGTTTTGCTTTCTCTGTGCAATTGTTTGGAGCTGTTTTGTTAAAATTAACTGACTTCCATGGAGTGTGCTGATATAATTATATTGTATTGGTCCAGGATTTCATGAAGGGTAAATTACCATCCTTACCTGGTGAATTGCCCAATCTTAATGACTGGGAGAATCATCTTACTACCATTTTCCCCGAGGTTATCATCACACATTATCTATAATTACATATAAATCTCTAATACAAATTGCTTTGTTTCATGTGCAATGGTGTCAGCTGTTGCCAAACTACTTGCCATGCTAATTTACCTTGGTATGGTGATGTAAGGAATGCTGATGAATTTCTTTCTGCAGGTGAGGCTTAAGAGGTACTTGGAGATGAGAGGTGCAGATGGAGGTCCTTGGAGAAGATTGTGTGCTTTACCGGCATTATGGGTATGGATTTAGATTGATAATATATTTCTGACATTATGGGTAAAAATATACTTACATAGCATCAGTGTGTAGGTTTATAACATTTCAGTTGAAACAATTGAAAACTGAGTCCAAGAAGCCAGATGCAAGGATCAGCATTAACACATTATGTAGTAGTAAATTCCTTCGGTGTTGGGGAGTAGATTTGTAACCGCTGGTTGCAACTTCTGTTAATGTCAGAATATTGTTCTCGTGGCTGTATATGAAAATATTCTAGAAATAAATGCAATGAAAATATTTGATTTTTAATCATGAATGTGTGTAGCTTTGTACACCATTGCAGTTTTCTTGAAAGTTATCTTGCCATAGATTTGCACTTTATTTTTATTAAAGAATAAAGTATCCTTACATAACAACCCTCTGTTGGGATAAAGTGCTTGCTACTGTACATGATTACATTTCAGCTGGAATGATTGAAAACTCAGTCCAATAACCCAAATGCTAAGATCAGCGTTAATATACCACTTAGTATGAAATGCCTTTGCTGGGGAATAGCTTTGTATCCCCTAATTGTTATTCCCATTATCATACTAATATCGCTCTTGTAGATGTTTGGGAACATATTGTAGGAATAAATGTGAAGAATATATCTATTTAAGTATTTTATATCAATAATGCATAGCCTCTACTACTATTCAGTGATTTGGAAGGTATATTTTCTGCAGATCTAAGCTTATCTGTCTAGATAGTAAATTGTGAGTACTGTGTGTCATGGTGATAGACATACTATTGTTAGTATGTAACTGAATGTGAAATGATTATGCATTTATTTCTATTAAAAATATGTGTGGATGAAAAGGATATGTCAGCGTTGTCTTCGCCAAAAGATTGAACCCTGAGTTGGAAGTCCACTTAATTTTTTAGAGATGTCGCTTATTATGAGATCTGTTGAAGACTTCATTGTTTATGCAAATGTTTGGGAAGCTCCCTCACTAGATTTCATTTTTTAGTTACTTTGGCCACAGGTTTTGGGTTCTTTATCTTCAAGACGTAATTACATTCAGATGGAAGGCCCTATGGGACTTATCCTAGCGCAGTTCCACTAGATTTATCAATTCCTTCTTTTGGCCTATTTCAAGAAATGGAGGCATCTAGCACAATGCAATTACTCCAGCCATAGACAAAGAGACTAAAGGGCTAGTGAGGCAATGTCCACTCTCTCCCTTTATTGGTAAATCATCTATATATATTGCAAGATCCTCAAGACAAGGTCATTCTGGCTGTAAACTCTAGCGTGGGATTGTTTCCCAGTCTAGTTTGACCAGTCAAATGTCCACTACTATGATTCCATTTTTCTCATTGGCCTTAGATAATACAAGAGCTCCGGCAGCTAGCTTGCCTTCCCCAAGGATAACCCAGCCTAGTCCATATTACGGAAAGAAACCAAAAACACAAGGAAGCTAAGAGCAAAAGAAAACTTGGAAGATAAATACTTCTTGGATTATGATCTAAGCTTATCTGTCTAGATAGTAAATTGTGAGTACTGCGTGTCATAGTGATGTTCATACTATTGTTAGTACGTAACTGAATGTGAAATGATTATGCATTTATTTCTATTAAAAATATGTGTGGATGAAAAGGATATGTCAGCGTTGTCTTCTCCAAAGGATTGAACCCTGAGTTGGAAGTCCACTTAATTTTTAGAGATGTCGCTTATTATGAGATCTGTTGAAGACTTCATTGTTTATACAAATGTTTGGGAAGCTCCCTCACTAGATTTCATTTTTTAGTGTCTTTGGCCACAGGTTTTGGGTTCTTTATCTTCAAGACGTGATTACATTCAGATGGAAGGCCCTATGGGACTTATCCTAGTGCAGTTCCACTAGATTTATCAATTCCTTCTTTTGGTCTATTTCAAGAAATAGAGGCATCTAGCACAATGCAATTACTCCAGCCGTAGACAAAGAGACTAAAGGGCTAGTGAGGCAATGTCCACTCTCTCCCTTTATTGGTAAATCATCAATATATATTGCAAGATCCTCAAGAAAAGGTCATTCTGGCTGTATACTCTAGCGTGGGATTGTTTCCCAGTCTAGTTTGACCAGTCAAATGTCCACTATTATGATTCCATTTTTCTCATTGGCCTTGGATATTACAAGAACTCCGGCAGCTAGCTTGCCTTCCCCAATGATAACCCAGCCTAGTCCATATTACGGAAAGAAACCAAAAACACAAGGAAGCTAAGAGCAAAAGAAAACTTGGAAGATAAATACTTCTTGGATTATGATAATGGAGAGAACACATTTTCTTTTAAAGGAATGACTTAAATGATAAGTGCATAGAACCTAGATAAATGAACTCTAAATTGACTTTCATAGACTTTAAATTCATTAATACAATACTAAAGCATGAATTCCACTAAGTCAAGATGTGGCCTTATTAATATCCCTAATTCTATAGTTTAGTTGACCATTTTGAACTAAATAACTCTAAGAAGGAAGGAATTCTCTGGCAAGCTTAGTCACTCCCTCAATATCTCAAAATTTGTCGAAATATCTGCAATTTGCAATTCTAAAGGAACATACTCAAGAGCCACTCTCCTTTCTAAACCCTGTTTCAGAGGAAATGCTATTTTATATATATGTGCTTGGAGCTATCATGAAATTTGTGATTCTTAAAGATTGAGACAATACTCTGATTGTAAGAGTGTCTCATATGTTGATTTGGGCTAGCATCGGATGTGATCTAGCCACGAAATTTGGTGGAGAGGTTGGGGCACATGAAATCTCCAATACCCAAAAAGGGTTTAGGTAGATTCTAAACAGATCAAGAGATTTTAAAATAATTGATATTTTTAATGGAGTCCCTAAGTCTAAACTTAGGGAAAATAAAATATTAATGTGTATTAATACGAATCTGTGTTAGGATGGTCCAAAAGACATGGATCTAGCCAGATCTAATCTTAGCCATTGATTAGGGACTTAGTCTCGGCCGTTGAGATGTCAACAGGAAAAGTATAAGAGGAGGCTTGAGGGTCACTTGGAGAAGTACACCAGAAGACCAGTCAGTTCAATTTCTAGAGCAGGGTTTGCTAAGAGACATAGAATTAGTGATTGAGAGAGCAGTTGAGGGGCATTGAGTATAGAGAAACAGAGAAGGAAAAGATTGTGACGGGAGAGCAGTGTCGCAGCCAGGGAGGTTGATGTAGAGCGAGCAAGGGCTCATGCAGGGCCCACGCAGAGGCAGTCAAGTGCTGCGCAGAGCACCAAAGGGGCCAGCGCAGCTGACGCAGAGGCTCCCAGAGCTAACGCAGGGCTGATGCAGGCCAAGAAAGGCTGATGCAGGGCCAGCGTGGGACAAAGAGGGGCTGACGCAGTCTAGATTGGGCAGATGTTGGGGTTGAAGGAGCAGTGTTGTGCTGAAGAGCTGCCGAAAGCATTTTTTGGGGTTTCAGCTAGGAGATTTCTCTCAAACTGTAAGGTATAACTGCTAAGGAAATTCTCTGTTGGATAGGCCGATCTCGACACCCAGATTGTACTCTGATATTGCTTAATAAGAAAACCCTCAGATAGCTGCACCGGTTTTCCCGCATTGGGTTTTTCCGGGGACATTGGTCCAAAAGTAACGGTGTCATGTGGTGTGTTTTGTTCTTGCTTCTTTTAGTTGCTGATCTGTAATATGTTGAGCATGCACTGGGGTTTATTTTTAGTATTTACTTTGTAAAGAACTTGTTAAAGAAAAATAACAAGTAGGTAGGAATAAATCAGGAAAAGTGCATGAAGGGCTTCTAAATTAAGTAAATTTGGAAACTTCAACATGGTATCAGAGCATGATTGCAAATCACAGGAAGACTAAAAGACATCAGCCGAGTGGAGCAATAGTAGCAGAAAACAACTGTCCCGAGGTGTCAGAAGTTGTTTCTAGCAGCATAGAAGCCAAGGAAGTGTGACGCAGAGCCAACCAGAGCCACGCAGAAGAAACCAAGAACTACGTAGAGCCTCAGAGAGGCTAGCGTTGTTGGCTGACGCAGACCCATCTAGGGTGACACAGAGCCAACGTGGGGCCAAGAGGGGTTGACGCAGTTCACAGAGAGGCAGTTGCTGGAGTCTAGAAGGCTGCAAAATATTGCAGAGTGGAGTTGGTGAGGTACTGTAGTCAGAACAGTACTTGACAGAGCAGGGCCAAAGGAGTTGTTATCGAGGGTTTCTAGCCGAGGAATCTGGATGAATAGTGCAGTTGCACAAGACAATCAGAGTAGGGGACATCTCGACAAGCGACAGAAGGATTTCCAGGAGGGAAATCAAGACTTAGAGGAAGTCCAGAAGAGAACTTCCAGACGGGAAGTAGAGACTCAGAGGAGTCAAACAGAGAACTTCCAGGAGGAAAGTAGAGGAGCGTCATGGCACTACACAGGGTAAGAGACCAAGATAGGTTGGATGGAGCATCGAACTTCGCAGTCTGGAAGGCTAGAATCTTATCAGTGCTTGACAGGAATCGTGTCAAGAACTTTGCCTTGAAGGTTATAGCTGTTCCAGTCGACCCCAATGAAAATGAAAGGTACGAAGAGGCGATGGCGAGGGTCAAGTGCATTATCCTTGACGGGGTCAAGGATCATGTGGTACCACATATAGCCGAGAAGGAAATGACAGTTGAGATGTGGGAGGCTCTTAAGAACCTGTACCAGCATACTTCTGTGCAGAGAAGAATGCTGCTCGAGAACCAGATGAGGTCGTATCGGATGAAGAAGGGTCAATTGATTGACACCTTCCTCGGAGGTCTAAATGAGATTCGAGACCAGTTGACTGCGATAGGAGCGACATCGGATCAGGAGCTTATGGTGAGGACAATCTTGAATGCTGTCTCAGAAGATTGGGAAGTGTTTGTCCAAAGTATCCTGGGCAAAGGGACTCTCCTACCTTGGGACGAGATGTGGGCAACTCTTCGCCAGGAATAGATCAAACGACAGTCGAAGATAGGTAGCAGCAGCAAAGGGGTCAAGGTCAAGCAGGAGGAGGAGGATGTGGCCTAGCCTCTGAGGGAAAGCGGGAGAAGCGGAAGAAGAAAGATCTCTCCAAGATCAAGTGCTTCCACTGTGGGGAGATGGGTCATTATGCGAACCAGTGCCCAAGGAAGAAGAGTAAGGGAGAGTCTTCCGAGACTAAGGCAATGCTAGCATGGGTAGAGAAGGATGTTTTGATAGACGATGATTGTGCCATGAGTGCACACGCGCCACTTGAGCGGAAGTGGGGAGACATCGAGCTGTAGTCAGGCGGACTACAGGCGATGAGGGGCAGGATCCTTGAGGTACCCAACCTCTTGGATTAGACCTTGCTACGGGAGCCCCGAAGAGGAGTAGCAAGATTGGCTGAGTTGGATAGAGATGGATGCAGATGGAGCAGCAGAGAGAGCTACAGTGCAGGAGTCCCGAGACAGCGCAGAGCTAGCAGGCTGCAACAGTGCGAGAGGCACAAGCGTGTTGCACTAGTGTAGGAAGGCACAGAGAGGTGTGCAACTGTGCGAGATGCAGGGAGTCGTTGTAGCAATGTAGAGGTCAGAGATAGGGAGCACTTGTCAGCAACAGAGGGAGCTTCAGCATCAGTGGCTGTTTCTAGCCCAACAGGCAGGTCAGTTGGGAGATCAATTACTTACTTCTCAGTAACTGAGTTGCAATGCAGCAGTGGGCAACACGTTGCAACATGATGAGAGGAGGTGCAGTGCGGATGTAGTGCTGGGAGAAAGGACCAGTAGCAACATGGATGCAGATGGAGCTATCGTACAGATGCAACAGCGGCAGTGGCAGAACCATGGGTAGTAGTACATGAGGCACCAGTGCAGAGGATGTTAGGAAAGAAGACCTAGCATCAGCACATGTACCGGTGCCGGATGATCAGAGTAATACTTATTGAGGAGTATTGCTAGAGCATAGTCCTCGCTAAGAGGGAGTGTTGATTTGGGGTAGCATCAGATGTGCTCTAGCCACGAAATTTGATGGAGAGGTTGGGGCACATGAGATCTCCAATACCCAGAAAGGGTTTAGGTAGATTCTAAATAGATCAGGGGATATTAAAATAATTAATATTTTTATTGGAGTCCCTAAGTCTAAACTTAAGGAAAGTAAAATATTAATGTGTATTAATATGAATTTGTGTTAGAATGGTCCAAAAGACATGGATCAAGCCAGATCTAATCTTAGCCATTGGTTAGGGACTTAATCTCGGCCGTTGAGATGTCAACAAGAAAAGTATAAGAGGCTTGAGGGTCACTTGGAGTAGTACACTAGATGATCAGTCATTCTATTCTCTAGAGCGAGGTTTGCTAAGAGAGATAGAATCCGTGATCGACAAAGCAACTGAGGGGCATTGAGTACAGAGAAATAGAGAAAGCAGAGATTGTGCCGGGCGAGCAGTGTGGTAGCCAGGGAGGCTGACGTAGAGTCAGCAAGGGCTCACGTAGGGCCATGCAGAGGCAGCCAAGTGCTGCATAGAGCACCAGAGGGGCCAACGCAGCTGACGCAAAGGTTCCCAGAGTTGATGCAGACCAAGAAAGGCTGACACAAGGTAGCGTGGGACACAGAGGGGTTGACGCAGTCCAGATTGGGCAGATGCTGGAAGGATTTTCTGGGGTCCTCACCTTATGTTATATGCGCAGGCCTGCCTTCGACCCGATATGTCGGGGATCAACAATCGGGGGTTTCTCCCCTTTATGCTTAAGTCCATCTTTTGGACCTCCTCCGATGCGATTTCCTTTTATAAGGGTTTTTTTTGTCCATTTTAGGAGATTTTGCCTCTTTTTCTAAGGAACAATGGGCATCTTCTTTTGGTGATGACCTCTGCATCGTAAGTCCATTTTTGCCCATTCAAGTTGTAGTGGATTCAGAATGAAAAGATCTCTGCCATGGGGCTATTTCCAGGAACTTCCTTGGACTTTCATTTTCCTCTGTGAGGAACACTTAGACTTAGGAGTCTTTCCAAAATGCATTTTGGATCACGCTTTCCCACTAAAAGAACTTTTGGTCTCCTAAAGACCGATATACTGATTTGAACAGAAAATGAGAGTAACAATGCCCTCTTCTTTCAGTCTCCATACACTTGCCTTGCATAGTGCCTCTGAACCAAAGCCTCTGACTACTTTCCTTTCTAGATATGCTGGTGCTCTTTGGAAGAATTGTCTTCCTCCTTGCCTTCCTGCAGAACTCCTGCTTAGATGGTCACAGAAGGTAGTTTGAATTTCTCTGCCTTGATCATTGATCCCAGGTGGCTCAAACAAATGTGAAGTACACCTGCTCCACAAAACTCTCATTTGTACCTATTTGAAAAACTGTCAACAACAACTGTTAACAACAACAGAAATACAGACAATAACTGGATGGACTAAACTCCTGTTTCAACAAAAGAAACAGATTTCACATCTTGTGAACACCTCCATGTCTTACATCTGCATACAAATGATGGCCTAGACAACAAGCCCACAAAACATGCCTTTAAAACAAATGACCCTTCAAGTCAAGCATATAGAAAAAAGACCATTAGGACTCCTTTCAAAAGATGAACATTTCATCACTATCTCCATCTTGGAGACCAAGTCAACTTTCCTCAAGTCAACATTACATGCATGTTTACATCAAAGAAATCAACCCTTCAAGTTAATTACACATACATGTTCAAATACAAGGAAAACATCAACATCCCTGTGTTCATGCACATCATGCTTATGCATGCATTTCATCCTTCAACTTTCGCTTAAGCACATTGTACTTTCGAAGCTGAAATGAAATATAATGTTGCAACAACAAAGTGAGCCTCCTACTCAACCTTTTTCCATTCACCTTCTTGATAGAAACTTGCAACTTGCATCTCATCAACAAAGAAATGCAAATAGATGCATCAATAGACATGCAATCCTTAATTGGAAAAGAACTCTAACCATTTCTTACCAATCCAGTTCAAAGGTTTTTCCTTTGTCTACACATCAACATCAACATGTGAATCATTCTGAAGCACATCATCCATGGAAACTTCATTTCCATTATTGCTATCTTCTCTTTCCACTTTCTTCAGCTTTTGTGGAAGCATTGTTGGATTTAGAGTCCAACACCTTTCAGCAAGATGCCCTTGCTTATGGCAGTAAGTGCAACACATGTGCATCCTCTTGATAGCATGATTTGCCTTGTCCAATGGACCTTTGGCTTTTTGCTTCTTTTCCTTCAAAAGTTTCATGTATGTGGCCATTCTCTTCCAACATCTAGAAACATGATGGTTATCCAAACCACAAAAGGAACATGCAATTCTTTTCCCATATCTATGTGGAAATTTATCATGCTTTGCAAAATCAAAAGGAAGATGCTTAGAACTAGATTTATACCTGCCTCTTTCACCTTTATTGCCTTCATGAGGAGGTGAAGCAAATGAAGAAGTGACTCCCTTTGGAACACCATCAATCTCTTCAAGGCTATTAGAGTTTCCACAACTCTCTAGCTCAAGTGTGTGCTTCTGAACACCTACATCCTGCAAGAGATGTTTCAAGCCATTGCATTCCTCCTGAATACAATATTCACACTTCTGAGGTAGAGGACATGAAATGAAACTCCTTCTTGGGACTGTTTTAATGGCCTTCATGGCAGCGTTGGAACTCTCTCCATAAGATTGTCCATAGCTAGGACCCAAATACTTAGGCCTTTTCTCAACCATTATTGGTTCAACAATACCTTGTGCATGCTTACCAAGCCCTTTTCTTCATAGCCCATCTTGGACATTAGCTTGGAACCTATGCCTCTAGTATGTTTTTCAAAAGAACCAATATAAGCATTCTTAAGGGAATTTGAAGACAAACTGGAATGGTTTACCTCTTCTTCACGCTGATACTTGACCAAGGCTTCTTTGGCAACAAAGAGCTGTGACTCCAACTCATGCATCCTTTTTAGGTTCATATTTGCAATATGAAGTTGCCTCTCCATTTTCTACAGTCTATCGGAAAGCAACTGCTTCTCTTCCTTCATGGAATTCAACTGCTCTCTAAGTATGCTGCTCTTCCTTCCATCCTCATACATTTCTGTCACCTTGTCCATCATGATGAACAAGTCTTGCTTCAAGTTTCCATCATAGAGTCTTGTGATGAAGGAGGAATTTGAGGATTCACTTGTAGAGGTTGTCATTATACCAATGAACAAAAGAACTTCAAACAAGATTAATAAAGGGCTTTATTAAGCAACCTTTTGCAACAAACGTCTTGTGCTCCAAGGATTGCTTTGAGGTCCTTTGGAATAGAAGAATGCCTTCAGCCCTTCTTCCTTCTTGTCCTTTCTGGACTGAGCTATCAGTAGCTTTCCCTTCACCTCTGCAACTCAGAAAATAGTTAGTCTGCAACAAGCATACAATCAATTAGATAATCAATCCTTGACTGCCCAAACACCTTTCAGACAAGCAATCTTTGCCCTGTCAATCAAGCATTCTGATATAACCTTCTTTGAAGGTGGGTTAATCAATCACTGGCTCTGATACCACCTGATCTGAAAATGGGGCACTTAGGCTTCTTGTCTAACTTACAAGAACCTCTCCCACTTCCAAAGTTTTAAATTATTCCCAAGTCTTTATGATTAACCAAATGTGGAATTAATAAGTGCTTGACAATATAGGTGTATGCTGATGTCTGTTTTAGAACTGTTTATGTACTGTAAGTTGATGTGCTAAAACTGATATATAAATTCATATGACAATAGACAAATGCAACAACAAGCAAACACATAAGACAACAATTTAACATGGAGTTCACCTGAAACTCTTGGGCTACGTCTCCTTAAGCTTTGGTCAACTCAACTAGGCTCTTTGGGATTATGGCAAGTCCTTTTTTACAAGCTCTTGGCTCGACTCCACTGTTTTACACAGAAACAGTGGGCTTAAAACACTATCTCTCCCTGGCTGTGAAGCTCTCGGCTTTCTGGCTCTGGCTCTGGCTTCCCCGAGCTCTCTCTCTCGGCCTCTGTGTGCTTCTGTGATTCGCTTGACCTCCGAGTGATCCTCGGAAACCTTCCAGTGACCTTTTGGAGCTCCGCTTTTAGCTTTCTCTGGCTGCTTCTGCTAGCTTATTCCTCCTTGTGCTCTCACTCGTGCTCTTTGGCTCTTTTGAGGCATTTTCCCGGCTTTTTGGCTTCCATGGCCACTTCTTCGTGATTCGTTGTCCCTCTGTGGCTTTGTTGCTTCACAATGCATCATTGCCTGTAAAAACGCCTGCTGCAGCGTGGCATGATGATCAGGAGTGGTTACAGAAGGAATTGGGGCCGTTTCATAGGCAAAAACCCGAAAATGGAGAAAATCCCATTACACAGGGAAGGCCCGCAAAATACACTATCGGGCGTGATTTCTGGACGTGAAATCCCATTCAATCGCCCCTAAATCCCTATCGGGTCCACCATTAGGCGTTATATCGCATTGCATTAATGTGTTGGGCGAGATCCCTAATACACGGGAAAACCTTCAAAAACCCGACAAAATCCGTCCTATCGGACTTCAAAATATTATCGCAATCGCCCTAAAATCGCATCGGGTCCGCCTTGGGTTGCTTTCACAATCCCCACCATCGATCTGGGTGATCTCCGATCCAACGGTCAATATGCGATCTCAGGTGGCTTAAGGGTACAGAGGTTAACTGCGCAAAAAGGTGGTTTTCCTCTCTCCTCCTCCAGCCACGCGTCGTTCGCTGTATGGGATCGGGTGGAGCGGACCCAATACCATTTACCGCTTGAGGCCCGCCCGAAATCTCGCTTACGAAACTCAAATTTCATTAATCATGCCTTTATTTCCCCGTCGGGTCCGACTGTGTCGCTTTGGGGGCTTTTTCCTTTGTATTTCGGTTTTTATGCCCAAAAGCGCTTATACACGGGAAAATCCCTTTTTCCGGAACTCAAATATTATGGTGTCGGGTTTATAAAACCCATCGGGTCCGGCGATTGCATGTGCATGTACTATCGCCCTTTTTATCTCCGCAATACGACGTTGCGATGTGATATATCGCAATTGCTCGTCGCATAGCCTCGGGGGTCCGTCGCTTGTCTCATGCCATCATCGATGCCGCATCGGCCTGGGGGTCCTTACCTTATGTTATATGCGCAGGCCTGCCTCTGACCTGATATGTCGGGGATTGGCAATCGAGGGTTTCTCCCCTTTCTGCTTAATTCCATCTGTTAGTGTCAGTCTTCCCAACCTTCCTCCAGTGATCAAATATGCTCTCACAAAGTGGTCTCAGAGTTTCCAAATCAAATTTTGTCATTTCAAAGAGTTTTCAAGCAAAATTTGGTCACTAGGCATTAGGTCTAGGGTTTGCTCTCACTCTTCTCAAAGTTGTCCAAATGGCGGTCCATGTCATCATTCAGCTGAGTCTATCATCATTCATAGGGTTGTCATTATCATGTCAGTGTCTAATGAGTCATTTTACATCTTGTTCATGCTTCAGTTGTGCCTAGGCAAGGTCATTTCCCTCTCCTAGGGTTTTGAAAGCTAATTTCTCTTGGACGGTCAAATCATCGGCAAAACTTGTATCCTGATGTTCATACACCTTCCCCTATCCTTAAAGTACCTTACCAAATGCTTCCCATCCCTTAGATCCGCCAAATTCCTCATTTTTGCACAAACCCTAGTTTCTAGGTACAACCTGGAAATTTTCTAGGTTTGGCCTGTGTTTTGCCCTTTTGGACCCCTTCCCCTCACTCAACCTCTGAGATTCCACTTTCCCCTGCTTCCTAACATCCCTCCCCACTCCCAAAAATTTCCCAAGAATTTAGAAGCCTCTTATCCCCTTCATTTCGTTCCATTTCGACAAAATTTCTTGTTTCACACATCGGGACAAGTCGCACTCAAATGATGTTCCAGAGCAATAAAAGATGAATTTTGGAAAACTGAGAGAGGTTTTTGTCCACAACATGCCAAAGAAGAAAAACCTCCTTCACTTTTTGCACAGGTGTCATGGTTTTAGAGAAATGTCAAAATTACAATCGCCGGATCCAAGGCGGTTGGCCAAGGCACAAAAAAAGGAGAAAGAGGCCCGATCCCCTCCATATCTTGGCTGAGGCCTCACTGAAGGATCAAGGCACTCAATAGCCTAGCCACAGCTCAAATCCCAAATTTTTTTGAGAATTTTGGGTAATTTTGGCATTTTTTGGAAATTTACAGGTTTTGGCTCCTCAACGGGTCTCACCCCCGGTGAGACCCTTTGTCATGGCAGCTCCTTTTTGCAAAAACTCAGCATTTCTAGATTTGTCATGCAAAGTTACATATGCCCATGGATGGACTTGAGTTTTTATGGAGTTTTGGGCCTCCAGAAGGTCAAAATACATGAAAAATTTGACTTTCTGCCACTTTTTTGAACTGCAGAAAGCTGTCTTGGGAGAATTGATTTTTGACAGGGCAAATGAACTCCAAATTGAAAAATTCCAGTTGGGTTGGAAAGTAGACTCAAAGACCTTTCCAACGAGCTATCCTGCACCTGATTCTGACACCAGGAAGTGCCTCAAACATCACTCCAAAGGGGCGCGACCCATTGAGCAGGGGGGCGCGACCCGTTGAGCAGACTTTGCCAGATTTCACTGTATAGCTCGAAAAAGCACAATTTGACTTGGTTTGACTTTTTGGGGTTGAAAATGATTATCTTTGATGTAATTTTTGTAACTCTAAGACACTTTTACCCTTTTGTAACACTTCTAGAAGATTCATTCATGTCAAGGGTAAATATTTAATGAATGGATTGGTTTCCTAGCTTATAGAGGCAAGTTGTTTTGACTGCCTAGATTTTAGTGCTCAGTTTAGAATTAGTTGAAACAACTCCTAGAAGGATGAGCTCGACCCCTAGAGGCAAGGGAAGAGGTTGGCTTGCCTATATTATGTATTTTCTTAATCATTTTCAGGGGTTGGAAGGAGGGACTCTTGAGGGAGAAGCTATCATTGTATATTTTCACTGTATCTCTGCAATTTTTGGCTAAGGAAGACCAGGGTTTTGCAGTCATCTTTGGGATTCTTGTGGACTCATGTGTTGATGGTGTGTTTCTCAATGTTCTTGTAAGCTTTGTTATGTGATTCATTTCCTTTCTTTACTGCTGCACATTAAACAAATGAAGTGTTAAAGTATGAATTCATGCTAGCCATGCTCTGCTTTTAAATTTGTTTAATTTCAATGTTTTCTTCTGTCTAAAGAGAATTCAAAGTGATTGTTTGCTCTCTTTAGCTCCTCATCTTTCATTCCTGACCATTCATTTTAGTTAAAGGCATCAACGCTGTCTCCTACTTCGCCCCAAGGAACCCCCTGCAGAAACTGTGTCCAATCCCCGCACCCAAAATTGCAATTCCTCAATTTGCCACCAAAAATCCATAAAACCCCAAATCAACCCTTTTGATCAGTTTACTAGCCTAATATCAGTGTTACCTTGTTGGTCATCTCATCCCATTGAAGATCTACCGAGATTGACCGGAGAGAGCCTTCTCCTACCCCGTAGGGCTAGCTACGAGGCTAAATGGTTTGATGTAGCCTTGAGGTTTACCTTTCTCAGCTTGAGGTGAAATTTCAAGCGCTAACATACTGGCGACCATACTGGGGAGAACAAACTTGTTTGCGGATTGATGTGTTTGTTTCATAAGTCTTAGACGGAGCTTGAAGTTATGCCAGGTAGCCTTCGAAATGCTTTTGCTTTGCATTAGCGGAAGTAGATAAACGCTGCTTCAGTCAATCTCCGTGAGCTTGTGAATATAGCACTTCATTTGCATTTTACCCCAGTACATGTATCAAGTTCAGATCTGATTGTTGATAGTGGACAACGATCAAACACTGACAAGGCTGAATCATTCACTGGCGACGCCTTCACTGAAAATTTCAGAGATCAATGCTTCATGGTGACTTCACTGCAGAGAGATCAGTAGTTTTGAGCTTTTCAAGATGGATCGGATTGCAAGAAGATATGCTCCCTTGAGCCGAGATCACATACCAGGTTTTCCGAATAAAATTCCGAAGGTAGATTGGTCAAGGAATTTGCCTACATTTAATGATGATGGTAAGAAGGATGCTACTTTACATCTAGTTAGATTTCATATGCATATTCGCAAGTTAAAGGTGGATTTTCCTGAAGATTGCTTGATGAAGATATTCTTGGCCACTCTGGAAGGTAAAGCCCAATCATGGTATGAAAGTTTGCCGCCTGCTTGTATTTACTGTTTAAAGGATTTTCATGCCTTGTTTATTGAAAGATATATGGACTCTTATCCATCATTACATTTAGTTCAAGACTGTTGCAAGCATGCCTATAGTTTTATTGAAAGCCTTGAGAAGTTTTATGAAGATGATAATTTCATGGATGAAGAGATCATGGAAGCCCTGTATGAAAAGCCATTTCAGCAGCACACCGAAATCTTAGAGGATACTTGCCAAGATCAGCAGGCTGAAGATTTCAATATGGTTGAAAATGAGGAAAGAGCAAATGTTGTTTCAGATCTGCCCACAGAAGACAGCAGTATGCAAGTAAGTTCAGTGTTGATTGCAGAATGTGATAATGTTAGGACAACTACTTCAGAACAACATTTAGATTATGATGACCAGGAATATCTTGTGCTGAAGCCCATCAAAGAGAGCTCTACTGTTGAGATCATGGACAGAGTTTTGGATTCAGATGTTCATGAACAACAAGGTGAGATCTTTGTGCAAGTAAGTGATGAATCTCCTTTCAATAACTCAGTAATAAATGATAGTTTGAATGCCTTGTCATATGAAGATAATTATTGTTTAAGCAAAAGAAACCAAAAGACATTGTCTCCTTTGTCTGAAGAGGAGATAGATCTGCTTTTGAAAGGTCTTGTTACATCCCAAGCTACAACAGATTTGCAATGCATACATAGTCAGGAAAGTGTTGGGGAAACTTCTTCCTCTGTTGAAGAAGATGATTGTCTTGTAGATCAGCAAATAGATAATGTTTTCCTTCACAAAGATGATAATCCGATTGTCATATCATTTGAAGATGACCTACCATATTGTCATACTACCGAAGATCATAGCATTCAGGATTCCATTTCAGATTCTTCCTCATATGTCTCATGTTTTGAAATGTTATTTCAAGAGGAGATCTGCTCATCTACTTGTTCAGAATTTTTTGAGGACCAGGAACATACTTTTACTGAAGCACATGATGAAGGCATATCAGAATTTGAAACAAAGGACACCTTGATCTTTCAGCACGAGGTGGCAGTGGCAAAGCTTCATGTTTTTCAAGATCCAATGGCAGATTTGTTACAGTCAGCAGTGAAGGTGATTATTGCAGTATTCAGTGATGAAGGAGAATATGGTCAACTATGTTTTTGGATGCCCAGTTACCAGTATCTATTGTTGATCATGAGATCTAATCAGGAGAATCAATCAAGAAGGCATCTGCTTGATTGGTTGTATTGGCATTTTGATATAGTTTGATGTATATAGTCTTGTAAGAAACACCGGTGGTTGTCATCATGATTTCACATCTTGATGGACTGCTGCCCTTCTCTTGTTTTAGTTAAGTAGTCATGAGTCATTTGTGTTTGGTCTATTGAGTGAGTTTTTTCAAGTTATTTCAGTTTGCCATCGAGTCGGTTTGAGTCAAGCTTCAGTTAAGTTTCAGTCAGTTTTCAATCAAGTTTTCATTCAATAAATGTGTCAAAGTTTTGTGTCAAAGGTGTAAATAATGACTCCATCGCCCAATGGTTGCAAGCACTGGTCTGCTCTCCCAGATGTCTAAGGTTCTTGGCACCTCCAAGGAGCTACCATCCCCATTGGAGCCAATGTTAGTGTCAGTCTTCCCAGCCTTCCTCCAGTGATCAAATATGCTCTTACAAAGTGGTCTCAGAGTTTCCAAATCAAATTTTGTCATTTCAAAGAGTTTTCAAGCAAAATTTGGTCACTAGCCATTAGGTCTGGGGTTGGTCTCACTCTTCTCAAAGTTGTCCAAATGGCGGTCCATGTCATCATTCAGCTGAGTCTATCATCATTCATAGGGTTGTCATTATCATGTCAGTGTCTAATGAGTCATTTTACATCTTGTTCATGCTTCAGTTGTGCCTAGGCAAGGTCATTTCCCTCTCCTAGGGTTTTGAAAGATAATTTCTCTTGGACGGTCAAATCATCGGCAAAACTTGTATCCTGATGTTCATACACCTTCCCCTATCCTTAAAGTACCTTACCAAATGCTTCCCATCCCTTAGATCCGCCAAATTCCTCATTTTTGCACAAACCCTAGTTTCTAGGTACAACCTGGCAATTTTCTAGGTTTGGCCTGTGTTTTGCCCTTTTGGACCCCTTCCCCTCACTCAACCTATGAGATTCCACTTTCCCCTGCTTCCTAACATCCCTCCCCACTCCCAAAAATTTCCCCAAGAATTTAGAAGCCTCTTATCCCCTTCATTTCGCTCCATTTCGACAAAATTTCTTGTTTCACACATCGGGACAAGTCGCACTCAAATGATGTTCCAGAGCAATAAAAGATGAATTTTGGAAAACTGAGAGAGATTTTTGTCCACAACATGCCAAAGAAGAAAAATCTCCTTCACTTTTTGCACAGGTGTCATGGTTTTAGAGAAATTTCAAAATTAGAATCGCCGGATCCAAGGCGGTTGGCCAAGGCACAAAAAAAGGAGAAAGAGGCCCGATCCCCTCCATATCTTGGCTGAGGCCTCACTGAAGGATCAAGGCACTCAATAGCCTAGCCACAGCTCAAATCCCAAAAAATTTTGAGAATTTTGGGTAATTTTGGCATTTTTTGGAAATTTACAGGTTTTGGCTCCTCAACGGGTCTCACCCTCGGTGAGACCCTTTGTCATGGCAGCTCCTTTTTGCAAAAACTCAGCATTTCTAGATTTGTCATGCAAAGTTACATATGCCCATGGATGGACTTGAGTTTTTATGGAGTTTTGGGCCTCCAGAAGGTCAAAATACATGAAAAAATTGACTTTCTGCCACTTTTTTGAACTGCAGAAAGCTGTCTTGGGAGAATTGATTTTTGACAGGGCAAATGAACTCCAAATTGAAAAATTCCAGTTGGGTTGGAAAGTAGACTCAAAGACCTTTCCAACGAGCTATCCTGCACCTGATTCTGACACTGGGAAGTGCCTCAAACATCACTCCAAAGGGGCGCGACCCGTTGAGCAGGGGGCACGACCCGTTGAGCAGACTTTGCCAGATTTCACTGTATAGCTCGGAAAAGCACAGTTTGACTTGGTTTGACTTTTTGGGGTTGAAGATGATTATCTTTGATGTAATTTTTGTAACTCTAAGACACTTTTACCCTTTTGTAACACTTCTAGAAGATTCATTCATGTCAAGGGTAAATATTTAATGAATGGATTGGTTTCCTAGCTTATAGAGGCAAGTTGTTTTGACTGCCTAGATTTTAGTGCTCAGTTTAGAATTAGTTGAAACAACTCCTAGAAGGATGAGCTCGACCCCTAGAGGCAAGGGAAGAGGTTGGCTTGCCTATATTATGTATTTTCTTAATCATTTTCAGGGGTTGGAAGGAGGAACTCTTGAGGGATAAGCTATCATTGTATATTTTCACTGTATCTCTGCAATTTTTGGCTAAGGAAGACCAGGGTTTTGCAGTCATCTTTGGGATTCTTGTGGACTCATGTGTTGATGGTGTGTTTCTCAATGTTCTTGTAAGCTTTGTTATGTGATTCATTTCCTTTCTTTACTGTTGCACATTAAACAAATGAAGTGTTAAAGTATGAATTCATGCTAGCCATGCTCTGCTTTTAAATTTGTTTAATTTCAATGTTTTCTTCTGTCTAAAGAGAATTCAAAGTGATTGTTTGCTCTCTTTAGCTCCTCATCTTTCATTCCTGACCATTCATTTCAGTTAAAGGCATCAACGCTGTCTCCTACCTCGCCCCAAGGAACCCCCTGCAGAAACTTTGTCCAATCCCCACACCCAAAATTGCAATTCCTCAATTTGCCACCAAAAACCCATAAAACCCCAAATCAACCCTTTTGATCAGTTTACTAGCCTAATATCAGTGTTACCTTGTTGGTCATCTCATCCCATTGAAGATCTACCGAGATTGACCGGAGAGAGCCTTCTCCTACCCCGTAGGGCTAGCTACGAGGCTAAATGGTTTGATGTAGCCTTGAGGTTTACCTTTCTCAGCCTGAGGTGAAATTTCAAGCGCTAACACCATCTTTTGGACCTCCTCCGATGCGATTTCCATTTATAAGGGTTTTTTTTGCCCATTTTAGTAGATTTTGCCTCTTTTTCCAAGGAACAAAGGGCATCTTCTTTTGGTGATGACTTCTGCATCCTAAGTCCAATTTTGCCCATTCAAGTTGTAGTGGATTCAGAATGAAAAGATCTCTGCCATGTGGCTATTTCCAGGAATTTCCTTGGACTTTCATTTTCCTCTGTGAGGAACACTTAGACTTAGGAGTCTTTCCAAAATCCATTTTGGAGCAACTATTGACCAGAAGTAAAACAGACTGAAAATCAAGCTGTTGACCAGATTTGACTAAGCTAATAGAAGTCAGATATTCTCTCTCCTTTGACCAGGTTTGTCCGATATTTTGTGCTTGGAAATTGGGACAGATTTCTAGACAATTTATATTGGAAACTTTGCTAAACACTAAATTGTCCTTAGAAGAAAAGTTGGTTGGGTTTTTACCAAGGTTGGGTTTTCCCAGGGTAATCGTGTGTCTCTTATTGTGTTTGGCTATCTCTTTATGATCCTATGGTTATTGCATTATAATTGAGATTCTTCTATGTATAATTACTTAATAATATAAGTGACATAAGACAACTTAAGAATACGAATCATTGAAAGTAATTATCAGAATAGGAAAATAGTTTCTATTATAAGAAAAATCAACAACCTATACCATGCAAAACCTCTAGATCAAAGATGATGCATCATGAAAATTTCCTTCATGTCAAAATTGCAAGCCAATCTATCTTGCACCATGCAATCAACTTCTCAATACTATCTGTGATGACCAAGTCATCAACACATAGGAATGAGACAAGTAGATTGGATGTATCAAATAAAAGATATAGATTAAGACCTACCACAATCTTGTTGAAGCCCAATCTCATTAGATACCTGTTATGACACAATCTAGCAGGCCCTAAGAAGGGAAACCCTATAGGACGGAGAGCTAGACCAAATTATAACAATGGGATAATGACCCACTATCATCACAGGCAATGCTCCTTGCTCTTTATAGACTTTTATTTATGGGAGGAGTCCCGGTATGGTTGTGATCACCCATAAGAGATATTCTAGGTTTGAAGGTTCAAGGTGATGGAGCTAGAGCTCATTCGAAGAGAGACCTAGTAAAGGTATGAAAAAACCCTAGAAAAGAATGCACAAGACCTAGGGTTTTGAGGTTTCTCGATGGTACTAGGTATTCACAAGGTCAAGGTCCAAGAGAAGAAAGGGCTTCTTATGATTTATTCCAATGAATACTAAGCTCATAAAATCCTCAAGGAAGTCCCCAAGTTGAGAGAGAAAGGCCTGGGTTTTCCCTCTTGGAGCAACACCTAGGGTAAGATATTTTATGGATGAAACTCGAGTGGATGCCCACCAAACTTGGAGCATAGGTAGCCTAGACTCTGAGGTTGATGTTTGGACCCTTGGATTCCCGAAAAATCACTTGCATAAAATTTCGCTGCAAGCCCTAGATTTCCGCCCAATCTTTATGGGACCGAAATTTAGGAGGAGAAAATATGGAGAAATAGGATTTTTGTTGATTTTGGGTAGCATCAGATGTGTTCTAGCCATGAAATTTGGTGGAGAGGCTAAGGCACATGAGATCTCTAAGAACCATCATCCTCTAGTGTTGCTTACAGTCGCAGAGTGTTTGGTTGTTACCCCTTGACACTCTCCATTTGGGCAACAGGGCATGGGAGGCTCACCCTAGGCATTTGGATGAGACACCGTGTGTTATGGGCTTGGAGGAGACTCTCTAGTTGAGACACTTGGTAGGTGCACGAGTTGACGGACACATGCGTAGGGATGGTGTGGTTGATTGGCGAGGTAGCATATGTTCCACCCCTGGGCTCACACTTGGGGAGGTGACCCAAAGGAAGTTGTGTGTTGCTTTTTCAACTGGACAACTTGAGGCGTTGGGGGAGCATGAGGTGCAGGGGATGGTAGTCCTTGTCAGTAGTATGATGCTGAGGCTTCTGGCAGTACCCGAGCACATCATCAGGCGCTGGAATAATAGATCTTGCTATGTGATTTGGCAGGCGCAGAGAAGTTGATTATTTGCGACACAGGTTCTTGATGCTCGATGTCTACCTATTGGATACCTACAGGAGACACAAATGGGGCACAGGGGGGTCCCAATAGCTAGCAGCATATCACAATGACAGACAGAGAAGATTGGGGGTTGTGGACCTCCACTATGGCTATGGGATCCAGGGATCAAGTGGATTGGTGGGATACTCCACTCAGTGAGCATGGTCAGGATAACTGGCAGACTGATTCATTCATAGGAGGACACATGGGGGATCTCTGAAGTCCTCACCATAGGGCAAGGCAGATTGTTGCTTAGGATTGGGGCTAGCCACGGAATGATAGGCGCTCACACTGTTGAGTTGCTTTGGCAAGACTCCCCTAGCCTCAATCATTGCATAGATTATCACTGAGAGTTATGGGAGAGGAGGGTCTGGTATGAGCATGCTAAGCAGTTAGTCATGACCAAAGTGCACAATGTCAACAAGATAGGTTCCTTCTGCGACGGGCAAGGGGTTCTGGCATAACAAGGTTGAGCAATTCAACTACCCATACAGGTGAGTTGGTTTCTACAGGGGAGGGTCATCCAGATCCTCCATTTGGTTTTATTGAATGATTGGTGGTGTGCGAACTTCACCGGTGTGGTAGGGTGATTGACAGGAGGAGATCAGGGGAGGCCTGAGTAGATGAGGGTTCAATCCCACCAGGATTGGATTGCATCTTTAGGTGTTTACTCTTGTAGTGCACGAGATGGGCTATTCGATAGGGCAACTTAATGAGGATCTGGACGAAGTTTTACATCGTTAGGATGCTCTACTTATTGGCAGTACACAGAGGGGTTCTAGTGCCCCTATCTGGCAGGATAGTGAGTGGAGCAAGGGGTCCTTCATGCTGATCAGGCTGGCTTGGGATCCTGGTATTGAGGGACCCCTTCACTATAGGATAGTACAACAATCTGGGACAATCCAATGGCATGTTTGGGACCCTGGTGAAGTTTGCAGAGACAGTGGGTATTTACAGTTAGAGAGGGCGCTTGTTTATGCACTACTCGAGGACAAGCAATTTTTAGTGCATTGGAGGAGCTTTCAGATGAGGATGCTACTTGGGAGGGTGAGCACATACTTGGGAATCCAACACTAAAGTTGCTTGGGGACAAGCAACATTTGGGAGGGGAGGATTGTAATGTCCCTTCTTAAACTATTTTGGAACATGATTAATTTCTACATTTTGGGGTCAATGTTGGAGGTGATAGGGCCCATTCAATTTTATTAGGAGGCTAGAAGTTATTTTGATGTGGTTAGGTTATACGTGGGGGCCACCCACACTAGGAGAATACACATTCCCTAGTTCGATTTGCATGGAGGGGAAATCGTTGGTTAAGTGAGGGACCTGCGATGGAGGGAAAATGGAGGGAAAAGTTCTCCACAAAATCTATATAAGGAAGGCAATTCTCCTCATTTCATCATCTTTGGCATATCGAATTTCTCTTTGGTTGCTCGAGCTACTTAGCCGAGTCACTTGTTGTTTAGCAAGAGTTCTTCAAGCGAAGAGCTCACCCTTTCTTCGGGGGACTTTGAGTGCCACCCTAGGAAGGTTTTTCTTCATTTCTTCAGGAGGAGGATCTCATTGTGATTTCTAGCAATTACATTCATCTTTGGGTGGTGCGTATTACTGGAGGGCGCAATGAAGAGGAGGTTAATTTTGTTGTGGTGTCTTGCAGTGCATTTTGGGTGAGAGATTTTTCGGAGAGGATGCATCGGAGGATTGTTGGCATTTGGGAGAGTTTTGGAGGTGGAGGAGTGTGCTACCTTGTAGGGTGATTTTCGCACTTCCTGGGCTAGCACAGAGGCAACACTGGGAGCTCACGAGAGGGTAGAGTATCAATATTTGAGGCTAAACTTCACCGTGGAGGTTAAGGGAAATATTTGGAGCGGTGATTTCTGCATTTTTGAAGTTTGGAGGAGGATTTTGTTGGTGTTCCTTGTAGGCCGTATTCCTTGAGGGTGTGGGACCTATTGGAGGCCGAATTTGGAAGGTCAAAACTAGGCCAAACCATTTATGGGTTTTTGGGTTTTTGACAAGGATCCCAGATATAAAGTTTCTGAATTTTCTGAGCACCGGAAGTGGGGTTTCCAGCCGTATCTTTGTGGCAGACAGTTCATAATTGTGGGGATTGCACAGTGCCTTTGGGGGTCGATTTTGGGAGGTCAAAATCAGGCCAAACTATTTCTGGGTTTTGGCCAAGGAGTTTTTGGCTGAAATTTTAGAATTTTCTGAGCACCAAAGGTAGGGTTTCTTGCAACACCTTTCCAGCCAGCAGTTGCCGTAGCTGAGAGACATCACAAAGCTTTAGAGGAGAAATTGCTTTCTAGCATTTGGGATTACTGTCAACACCTGGGTTCTGTCTAGCTTGCCCTTGAGGCAAGCCCAGGTGCTCTTTTCATACTATTGTACATTGCTCCATCACTAAATAAAATGACTCAGCTGGTTCCCATTTCTGTTGTGTATTGAGTCTTTACCGATAGTTTAATTTTTTTTGTGCAATAATCGAATTGGCTTTTGTGTATCACTGTTTGTTTAAGTTTGGAACATTACAAACACGTTCTTGACAAAAGTTGTCTTGGGTTGTGTTAGCGCTCAAACTAGCAGGGATCCTAGAGGGGCACTTTCTAGGTCAAGAGCAACAATGAAGCTAAAGCCAACTGTCATCACAACTAAAGCTTCCTACTCTATATGGACTTTCACTGATGGGAGGAGACCCGATATATAGAGAACCACTTACGAGGGATAGATCAACTAAGATGGATGTAAAGTGATCTCGATGACCCTTTCCTAGGAGAGACTTAAGAGTGGGACTTGCTTGCCTTTTAAGCAAGGTACAAGGTTCTCTAGGATAGGGGAATAGGGATTTGAGGGCTTGGCTTAGGGAATGTGACTTGCAAAGGAGCTTCCTAAACCCTAAAATCCTTGTGGAACTTGGTTTCCCAAGTGGTTTTTGAAGAGTTGACTTTGATAAGATATGGGACCAAGTGGACCCAGGCTATGTCACACGGTTTGAGTTCGACAACAATTAAGTTCGATTCGAATTCGAATTTTCCGATCAGGTTCGAATGAGGTTCAGTATTAGGTTCGACTATACATATTTTTCAATATATATATATATATATATATATATATATATATATATATATGACAAAATAATAGAAAATTCAAAATCGATCCATAAACACATGAATACAAATTCTTATTAGTAACATACGTGAATAATGTAATCATTCTAACATCTAGTTAAATGTAAACATACACAATAGTAGTTTGCAAAAAGAAATGACATAATTTTCAGTCTTCAAGAATTAGGGCTGGCAAGTCCCTACCATGAGCGGGCGTGGAGAAAAGAAACACCACGAGAAAGTTTCATTTGTTGCTGAAATATTGGAATTACATCTACCTCACACAATCTTGAAAAAGGATCACAAATAATGACATAATTTTCTTTCCACATGATTTCCATTACGTTCTTTTGTATCATGTATGTCTTCCAAAGTCTGATTTCGGACCACTGTTCTGTACATAATTAGTTGAGTTGACAGACAACATCGATTAGATTTCTGTAATTAATGACTCCAAATGACCACGATCATCCATGGACTAATTATAAGCATATTAGGAGAGATAAGAACCATGACCACAACAACAGAAGGACGTATTCAGTTATAAACACCACCGGTACTGATCTCCTAGACGTGGGCACTAAAATATTTGTCTAGTAAGAGGAGAATGATTGAGCCAAAAGGCTTATTTTTGCTTATTTTACAGTTAGCTGTGATGTGATGTGTAATTTTATTAGGAAATTATTAAAATTGAAATTTTGCTGAGTAAATTTGTATATAAATTTTAAACAATTTAAAAATAAAAAATTTAAATAATAATATCTGTTTATAAAAAATTTGTAAATAAAGAAATCAGATTGCTTTGGATTTAAAAAAACCCAAAAAAATCAGGTTTTTTTTTTAACAAAACCATCCAAACAACCGCCATTAAATGAGTCATTTTCATATTGAACATTCAATATAAAACATTAGCAACCTACTTGTATAAATTAAGCTCTATGAACTGGCATGATAATGCAAAAGAAATTAGGGCCAATTGGCGAGCAGTGAAGTGAGGACAACGCGGATTCTAGCATGCTTGGCAAAGGCTTCGATGTAGTCATGAAGGTCCATGTTAAAATAAAAGGACGTGTCTCGATGAAACGCTGAAGCGTCTGGACCACTTCCACAGACGGATCCTTGTTTCGATCGCCGTGGGTTTGTTGGAGAAACAACCCAGATCGTCTTGGTTGGTCCGTTTGACTCTAATACTAAAAAACACAAGCTAAGACATATTTAGTATGATTGGAAATTGGAATGCTTTGATTGTATGGCTGAATCGACAGAATAAAAGAAGAAGTGGGGCTAGTATTGTGGGGATTGTTTGATAATATCGTGTGAGTGAAAGAATGGAAACGAACGAGAGGAATGAAATGATGCGTACATAGAATCTTATCCAAATGACATCTGGGCTGCTGGCTATAATACTTTGCCTCTTCTTCTAAGAGTGAGGGAGACAACGATGGAAGAGAACCAAACTGTTGGGATGTTATGACCACTCCTCCAATTAAGGGTTCCGATGTTCGTTTAACTGTTGAAAGAGATTGTTGGTGGTCACGGGAACGAATGCAGACAGTTGACAATTGCTTCTCTGTCGTCTCTCACATTATTATTTTTCCTCTGTTTGTCGAACAGACACATGGCCGAACCTGCTCTTCTTACTTCCTACCCGCCAAAAAAACCATCGAACCTAAAAAAAAACCCTTGAAATTTGCGTTAAATCCGTTCAGGTTCGATTTTCAGGTTCGTTTAAGTTCGTTTAGGTTCGACTGGGTTCGAGTTCGTTTAGGTTCGCCCTTCAGGTTCGACTTTCAGGTTCAGCGAACCTGAACGAATTTCAATTTTTTTTACAGGTTCGCCGAATTTCGAACCTGAAGCTTCAGGTTCGCCGAACCCTGTGACAAAGGACCTAGGTTTGGTCAAGAGTATAGGATTTAGCAACCAATGATATGCTTGACCTAGTTAGGGAGGGGAAAGGGATGAAGGAATGAATTTTCAATGGAAGACAATGCAAGGATCCTAGTGAGGTTTCCACCTAAGGGAAACCAAGGGCAAGAATTGGTCTTTGAGCTAGGGCTTGTGATATCTCAATATCTGATCATCGGAATCTCATGAAATTTGGAGGGCTTCTTGAGGACATACTAATGCAGTTGTGGACCAAAAATCGATATATTTGGATGGCTAGATCATGAGATAATTGATGCCCTAGGTGACCTAGAGAACTAGACCTATGGAAGAGGAAAGGGGAGAAGGAAAATAGGTTTAAGGTGATCACCTTTAGGTGGACCAGTGCCTAATCCTTTGTTGAGATTAGAGTTAGATAGAATTATGACTATGGACCTTTGAATTTTCTAGGTCAAGGAGGCCTCAAAGACAACTTTGCTTGGCATTAGGGCAACAACAAAAGCAACTCCAATGACTTTATACTTTGTATTGCAAGATAAATGGCTTGTCAAGATGAATTTCAGTAATGAAACATCCCTAGGAACATTCATTCATTATACATGGCCCATACATGAAGCATTCACTCTCTAGAAACAAAATCTCCACAACTTCGCATAAGAGATGCAACAAATAAGCCCTAGTATAGCGAAATCCCAAGAACAATGTATGTGACAAAATTCGAAAGAAAGAATAGCATTAAAATGTACTTACATGTATAAGAATATATCCAACCATCCAAAAACTTGCCATCAAGAAGCTCCAAGACATGAAAAGTTATCCAAACATCAAAATTCATTCCATGCTCCAAAAATTCATCCTCCAAAAAGGATAGCGAAAATCTCTGAAGAGTTACTAGTTCCAAATCCCAGTGATGACGCTAAAATGAATTCACATCACTTGTATTTATACACTTCTAATGAGCTTGATTTAGCACATTAGGCCTACAATAAAATAATGTGCAAAATAACTAACTTTTGCTAACAACCCCGCCAAACTAGCTCATAAACAACAAAATAAGCATATCAAGAGGTCGAATAATGAATAGTGCATGTCGTTGGGCCTTGGAGGAGGCCTAATGGAGTCCATATGTGCCATAATATGTAGTTGAACACCCAAAAGCAGTGGCAAGGGGTTGGCCCCTTGTACTAACTTGTGGTTCTCCAAATGACATGTGGGGGCACACAAGTGTCCTCATGGGTCTCCAAACAAAACAAAGATGCATGTAGATCGTCTGCAAGGGCTAGGATGATGGTGTAGGTGACGCCACATCATTGTGCAAGCCTTGGATCATTTGCCAAGTGTATGGTGCAACTCTGGGGCCAGCTGGGCATGCTGGATCAAGTGCATCTTCGTCGTCCAATAGGTGAACCATGAGCAATCTTTGAATGAATGTGGGGATCCATGGAGTGTTGACTACTGATGTGGAGGCCCATGGCTCTCTACACACACCTTACATGTGCCAATGTAGCCCTCTGGGGTTAGGACCTCATATAGGGAGACCAAACCCAAATGGAAACCACCTGCAATTTTGCATAAGATCCAATGCGTCCCCATGCCTTCCAGCGCACCAAGTCATTAAAGAAATGAATTAGAAGAGTTTATAAACGATGGATAACAAGTGAGCACCTCATAATGGCATGTCTTTCCATAGTGGGCTTTGGTATGTGCTAATGTCTCCCAACTACAAATAGGGTTAACCAGGCATCCTATTAGGTGGTTTCTACCTCTAAAGCGGGTGGTATGTCCATGGTACATTCTTCAAATGGTGGTGGCATGTGGAATAATGATGGAATGGATTAGGGAATGAAAGGGGGCAAGCTGGATCACATGGCATGGTACAAGGGTAGCTAATAAAAGGGAAGCCCACACTTGGGTAAATAATATGTAGGAGGGAGCAATCGTGGTGCATGAGTTAACTTGACCTTGATTTTGCCGCCTTTCTTCATATGCCTTTTGCCTTTTTATGATTTTCTTTGGTTAACTACTCGAGGCTCTAGGTAATGAGAGCATGATGCGTAAAGTATAGCAATGGATACCCCCTTATAAGGTGGGCAATTGATTGCCCACTGGGGGTTGGGACAATCATGGGTTCTTGAATGATAAAGGGGCCTCATCAAGGGCCATGTAGTAATTAGGGTGATGGCCATGGAATGTGGTAGAGCTCATGTCATGGCTTTTGCCCACATGCTAAATGCTTTTGTCCCAGCCATCATTTGCATTTTGTGGTACAATTCCCTGTTGAATGTGGCCAATTATGCTTTTCTTTTTCTTTTAGCTGCATCAACTTCCGGGCATCATTCCAGGCTTGACCCAAGATGTGGGGGAAGGGAAGGGGGTGGCTGACCCTATGTGGACCCAATACAGGAAAGTGGACCCAATAGAGGAAAGTGGAGCCAGGTGGGAGGAGAGATGATTGGAGGTGTAATGAGTGGAAGGGGAGTAATATGTGCGAATCAGGGAGTAGGACTGTTGTCCCTTAGGAAACTAATTTCCTGGCTGTGGAGAAATTGTGCCGAAGACATTAATGATTTATTATGTTTGTCACTTATATCTCTATTGAATCTCTATTTGAAGAATCTGAAAGACTTGACCTTAAATCCCCAATATTTAGATCGCTGAAAAAGTCTCAAAATGCCATGTGATGTTGAATATGAATGTGATGTGAAGAATATGTAAATAAATTAAACACAATATGTTGTGTTTAACAGGAACTATTCTTTGTAATTTAGAGGAAACATATAGAAAGAGGTTTTAAATATGGGAGCGCCCTTTAAGGAATTTAACTTCATTTACATAAGTAAATAAAGACCTGCAACTTCATTACCATATTTAAAGAGATGAATAAACAAAATGACACATAGTGGAGAAATAACAAAATCATACCCAACATGTATGGAAACTCCTGATTCTTTCATTAATCATCAATTTATCGAGTACAAAATAGTATAGCCTTTCACTCTACGAAAATCCAACCCTTTTTTCATAACTTTTCATCTTTTTATACATTCATGGGACAGTTGGTAACTGTCAAAATTGTCAAACCGCTTATCTAACTATCTAAAAGTAAAAGTCATTTTAAAATGTTACATTAGAGGGTAAAAGACACCTCTTTCCCAAAAAATAAGATAACAGAAATTAAACTATGATTGGTGATTGTTGATCACTGTTTGAATCTGAGACTTTGGCGGGCTGATCTGTTGGTGTACCCTTTGCCTGTTCTATCATCCATTCCTTGCACTTTCTCCACAGTGGCACATTTGATTTAGGTGCTTCTTCTAGTTTATCAAGTGCTAACTTGAATGCTATAATCCTACTATAAATAGGCTTATCTGTAAACAAAGTTTCCACCATCCACAGAAGTTTAAAATCTTTATGGAGAAAGCTTACAATAGTGGCTCCCTTCAATATTGCTGTCTTTTCATGAGTGCTATCAATCTTGCTCTTTGTTTCAACCAACAAAGTTTCATATGTTTTCCATGGCAACAAATTTTCCTGTAAATCCGAGCAAGAGGGAAGCCCAACCCTCACTCTTTTATCAAACAGTATGCTAAACTTAGAGACAAATTCCTTCATCTCTTTTAGCTTCTTTTCAGTAGTATTCCTGTAGATATTTGTAACAATCATTTTGTTGAAATCAATTGCACATAGTGTCCTGTCTGGAAGGTCATGCTCTTTAAGCTCTGAAGCAGACTTGGAATTGATAAAACCTATCATTCTTTTAACAAATTTTGATCTGTCCAAATCTTTCTGGTTGTCCTTCATAACTTCACCTTCAATATCTCTGACCAATGATTTTTCATCAGACATAATGACAAGGAACTCCTAGATGTTCCTGACAATCTCAATGATTTCATCCCATAAAATCTCCCTGGCTTGAATTAAGGACATATTACCTTTCAGTTTTTCTTTCAGTCTTTTCACCTCTTCTTCAGTCCTTAATAGATCTTCCTGGTACTTCTTTGCATTCTCCTTTTCTGTCCTTGCTTCTTCTTCACTCAAATTTAACAATTTGCAGGCCGTTTCCAACTCCCTTTGTACTTTCTTGGTATCATGTTCAGCCATTTTCAATTTTGTTGCCAACTGCAATACCTGTGTTGCTGGATCTTCTACATTTGCTGGCATGACTATTGTACAAACATGAGAACTCACTTGTTGTTGCAGTTTATCCAAAGATTCTTTAAGTAAAGAAACTTCTTTAGTTTTATGCAATACGTCCTGTAATAGCTTCTCTTTTTCATTCTCTACTTTAGCTATCCCTACAACAATGGGATGTTCTCTTGTAGGCAGATGTAACTTTTTCTTCAAAACTCCAATCTCTGCCTTAGCAGATTTCAACAGTTCTTGTACTGCAGGTTGATCATCAGGGTTGATACCTATCTTGACAATAATGTTCTTCAATTCTTCTACCTGGGCATTCAGGGCCCTAGAATTGGCTTTTTCCAATTTCAGCTGCTGAATTACCTTGTTCAACATTTTCTCTGCTTTAATAGCAACTGCATTAGTTTTGTGTAAGTCATTAACAATCAATTGCCCAGTTTGCATATGCAAGTTGATCTTGTCAAGCATGGGAAGCTTGTGAGTATCAACAGTCAAATTAATAGTTTTGAAACTGCTGGCAGATCCAATAGACATCTCAGTAGGATGAGAGAAAGCAATTTTAAATTGACTTCTCTCCAAGTCCATAGCAAATAACAATCTTGTTTGTTCAGAAACAATTTGAGACTTAGCTTGAGCCTCCATATTTACTTGCACCTTTTTATTTCTTTCAACAATTTGAGCAAACATATTTTGAATTAAAGGAACTTGATCATGAGAAGGCTCTCTGGAAGATGGAGAGGCCGGTGCACCCTCTGTTTCTCTTAATTGAATTATTAGGTCAGGTTGAGCTGCAGTCACTACATCCGAAAGTTTAGCTCTTTTAGCTGTTTTTGCTTCTTCTACATCCAAGTCAATAACATTTTGTCTAGCCCTCTTGGCACCCTTTTCTGAAATGCCAGGAGTTTCAATCTCCGCCCCCTGGGTGACCTGTAAACCTTCATTTTCCATCTTCTCTGTTTCTGGTCTACTCTCATGTACAAATGCTGAATACCCATTCTCCATCCTCCTCTTGGAAATAACCTGGTGAGGGTCATAGGCCCACTCAACCACCTGTAAAAGACACATGTCATTAAATAGCCTCTCAACCTCTTGAGTAGCTTGTCTAGTGTTCACAATGAAAGGACCTACTGCTTTGGGCAACTTAAACAAATAACCTTTTTTCATGGGAACAAAATGGACTTGATCCACATTCAAACCCTGTCTGATAAATTCCAGGGCAAAGAGCCTCATTGGCACAAATTTGGGCAATCTGTATGGTTTAACTGAGGCTCCATAAAGCCTAATCTCTACATGATCCTCAAAAACATACTAGTCACCACACCTCACATCTTTACTCAACTGAAGGAATTCCTGAGCTTTGGGAAGAAAAGCTGGAGGTAAGGTTCCATTCAAGATCTTGTAAACCACCGGAAGAAATAAAGAGGTGAACTCAAACAATCCACTATCCCCTGGATCACCTCTGACCAAGTCTATCCAAAATACCACTGATTGTTTTCTCTTGTTCGGATCAACAACATTTAATTCCAACCCTAAGAAGTGCTCAACGTTGTGGTATAAAAACAGATAAGTAATGACTGAAGGAAACTTAAAAGATCTAGTAAGAGGTAGAGTCATGAACTGAGTATTGATGACATTTACCCAAAAATATGGAATATCTAGCACAACCTTTGGCTTCATCATTAAGGAGAAGAATCCCAACACCACTTTATCAACCTGTCTGGAATCTTCTTTCCCTAAAATCTTTGAAATTACTTGTAAGACTGGTCTTATATCAACTGCGAAAATATCTAAAGAGAACATATTATCATCTAGAGAGAATTGTCCTGACTTAGGAGCTAAGAATGAGGTGACATGAGACAATTCTTGGGGTGACAAGCTATCATAATGGGAGACCAGAGATTCCTCAGTAAAGGTAGTGTATGTTCTTAACACAGGGTAATTCAGTGCTTGGTGAATTAACTGAGTGGTTACTTGGAAAACATTTTCTCTAGAATGATTCATTACGAAGCACTTCTTAGGGTACATGGCTGAGGCTAGCCATTGGATGAATTCAGGAAACAAGTGAGTCTTAGGGATGAAAGCTGCTAAAACCCCTGACCTAATGATTGTCATGGATATAGGGAAATTTTTCTAGTTCAGAATGACTTCTTGATATAATGGTAGATGCTTAATTCTACAGAGGGTATCAGAAATATCATGTTCGACATCCATTAATGGGGTATGAATGATTGAGGAAGAACTTACTTGCTTGGCCATGGCGTCTGGTGGGTGACAGTTGCTGACTCAGAATACAGTTGCTGAAGACAATTGCTGACTCAGAATATTGAATTAGAAAGGAAGCTGCTCTGTTTTACAAGCGAATGATTAATACAATGTTCTCTTTTACACTTTGATTATATACAATAACCAAACAGGGGAAAAAATCTGCAATAAATGCTGTGTATTAATGGAGTGGTGGATGAGGTGACGGGGTATGGTGAGTGATGTGGACGATTAACGAATGAAGGTGGCGGAAGACGTGGAGTGAGCGATGTGGAGCGGAACAATTTGGGTGGCCCACTGTGGGGGTAAGGAATGTACGGGAGCTTTATTAGAATTGAACCCTCGCAGTTATCTCAGGCCATAGATCGCGGTCAACCATGCCAACATCACGGTCAACTGCGGGGGTTAAGGCTGAATTAATTTTCATGCTTGTTGCTTCCCTGCAACACACCTCAACGTGCTTATCGAGTTATCACTTGATCGCACCTCTTGAACCTGCGTGAACTTTAGTAAATGGGCCGGGCCCATTTACATTGTCGATTTTTTTTTTTAAACAACAAAATAATACTTTGGCGTTTAGATCTTTTTGATTTTTCTGAAATTCATACATAATATTTGATTTTGTTTTTATTTTTATTTTTTTCTTTTGTAATATTATTAAGAAACCTCAAATGACAATGGATGCTACAGGAGGGACCACACAACCAAAATTTAGGGTTTTCCATGTAGTGCCATGATCCATCCCTAAAACCAATAGGTCAGTAAAAGAGATCCCACGGGACTAGGGTGCAAGGTTAACATGCCAAAAGAGGCCTAGGGGATAAGAGCATAGACCTAAACCACTCTTTCTGCCAAATCTCCCCATTAATCCATGCCCAAAGTTTCCGTGATAAATAAACTACAATACTCAATTACCAAATAACAAGGCATACCTTTATGTTTGGGAGGCCCACCTTCAAACATATGATCTGGACAGATGGGTGAGGGACCACATGGCTGGCTCAGGTGGTGGAGAAATATCACATCAAGCTAGTTGGTGGTTGCGAGGGGCTGCCAGCTAAGGACCATCATGGAGAAATTTTTTCTCCTATGGATATCACCCACAAAATTGTGGGTAACGGGTTGATAACAAAATATTCACGCATTTCCATCTTGTAAATGTGCCTATTTTTCTTTATGCGTATGTCTAATGTATGGAATGCATTGATAATCTAGGGTTTTTCTATTGTAGCCTAATTTGTTGAATATCAATTGTATATAATCTTGATATCATCATTGTATGCATCACTCATATTGAAAATGTGAATGATATCTCCCTTGTTGGATCTTGATTATAGCTCTCACGAGTGACTTTAATCCCTCACAAAGGCAATAGTTAGGGTTTGTGCTAGGGCATCAAACATCCTTACTCCTTTGCAAGAATTGGCTAATCTATCACCTCCATAGACTCCATCAACCCAAGGACTAGGCACTGTCCATGTCTTGTTGGTGATTAGACCATCTTTTACCCATGAACTTGAATTTCCAGTCTCCTTTAATTCGACCATCTTAAGGCCAAGCGACCAGCAAGGGCTTAGTGTGAATTTGCTAGGAAGAGGAGTTTTTGGTCTTGGAAGGTCTCAACATCTAGGGTTGAGTGGTTGCCTCAAAATCATTCCCCTTTGGTGGCCATTCCTTCCATTTTCATCCATAATTTCTCTTGCCCTAGGATAAAACCCTAGTTTGGTTATAGCTTCAATTTGAGAGTTTTTTTTAAGTTACATGTGCCTTTATCTTGTTAATACTTATTATTGGAAACCTTTTCTTGGCATCTTGACCTTGGGTCATCCCAACACACAACATATCAATCAAACCCTAGGTCTTGCATTGCCTCAATTTGGCCTCTACTTGGAAAGTGAATTGCCCCTTCTTCATTGTTGGAGCCTTGTACCTAAATTGTGCCTTTCCCTTAGAAGCCTTGTAATCACCTGATAGCTTTAAGCATAGAAAATCTCTTAGGCGACCTACCTACTGGGACTCCTCCCATTGGTAAAAAGCCATAATGAACAGGGGGTAGTAGTTGTGGTGACAATGGGATACTACCTTATTGTGTCACTTGATCGTGTGATAGCCTTGTAGGGTTTCCCTCTCCAAGGCTTGCTAGATTTTGCCATGACAGGACCCATCGGTTTGTTGTAAGTATTTATGTGTATGTCTTGGGTATGTAAACTGTTAGCTCGGTAAATGCCTTGGGCAGGCATTTTTAAGGGGGGGTATAGCAGCATGATTTAACTAGAAGTTTGTCAGCTTGTATTAGAGTATTAGTTTGAGGGTAAGTTTTAATCCTTTTTTGTATGGTTGCACATTTTCAATGCTAATGACTGAACTGACTGGTTGCAAAAAACAAAATACATTAAATGTAAACTGGCTAAGGTAGCCTTTTGACATTTGTAGGTATGTAATGGACCTGTTCCACTCTGAAATTGTACTCTGGATTCTTTTGTTTTAAGGATAGACTTTCTACTCTTTTTCTGCAAGGAACTTTAGTATCTAGGTTATCCATGGTGTATGCTTTGAAAATATAATTGCATTATCTGAGAATGACGGAGAAGATTAAGCAAAAAGTAAAGAACATAAATAGTGATTCCCTCATTTCTGCAGGTAGGGTTGCTGTATGATGAAACCTCACTTCAGTCAGCATTGGACATCACAAAAGACTGGACACTTGAAGAAATGCAGATGTTAAGGAATAAGGTTGGAGATGTTTTACAGATGAAATGCTATGTTGATTCTTATATCGATTATTTAATTGAGTTATTTGATTCAGTGAAGATGTTTGTGAACGATGTATGGGCTTTAGGGATGTTTGTAATTGCACTTTTTACTGTTAAAATTATCTAATTTTTTGTTCACAAGGAACTGCATGATGGTTACTAGTTATATTTAAAGGAGGATTCTCGTTGCTATAATTTACGCATGCACATGCTGTTGTGTGTTCTTACAAACCACCTCTGTTTGTGCTAAAGAAATTAATACTGTGAAAACATTCAGAATTTTATGATTCTTCTATTGCCTTTTATTCTTATCTTTGATCTATTTGTCTAGTTTTTCAAATGCTTCCAATTATCTCCATTTAAAAGTTTCCACTAACATAAATTTGCTTCTATCACCTACATTTCTTTTCTTGTTTTGAAATAATGAAAGATCCAAATTTTGATTAAATTCATCTTGTGCATCTTTAGATGTTTTAGCTCCTTGATGATGAACTGAACATGGAGCATTAAATAAGTTAAATCAATATCTTATTTTCTTCTACTCTATTCTTATAGCTCCACCAGTGTTAACCATCTAACTTGATGAGGTAGAATAGTCAAGAATTTGACTTATTTACAAAAATATGATGAAATACACATTTTGGGGATTTTATAGAAACTTTGCTTCTCAGCCAACCCGATTCCTGTTACACTGAACTCAATAGTGTGAGTTCTATGTGATAATTGTTGCAGATCAAACTCAGTCAACCTGTGTCAAACTCAGTCAAACTGAGTTTGAATCACCCTGAGTTGGAAAAACTCTATTGGTGGAAGATCTGAGTCAGAATCACTAGTCTAAGAGTAAAATTCCTGATTCTTGTCAGAGTGAACTCATTATTGAGTTCTATGTGCTAATAGTTTTTTGCTATCAAACAAGTCCTGCCTCTCATCTTTCTGTTGTTAAAAGTCTAGAGGGATTTATTTGAGTTCCCTGAACTTGCTGTGTCTTACCTTTAGATCAAGGGTACATTTGCTATTTTATAATAGGATGATATACACAAGTGTATTTCGTCATCATAATGCATATAAATTTATGCCCCCTATGATCTATTAGTTTGAAGAATATTATGGACATGGTTGGTCATGTTTAGGTTCCATTTTTTTCATGCTGATACATAGCCGGTGAAAATGGTAAATACCTAGTTATGCATGATTCTGTCCACAATGACTGTCTAGAAAAATTCTTGGTTTTTTATATTTATTTTCCAAAGAAAAAGTTGTAATATATTTATTTCATGAATTGAAATGTTAAATTACTTGAGCAATATATGCCTATGGCATATGGTCATCTCCAGAATGTTACGTGACTATGCCCATCAAAATATCTATTGCTGCAGGCCTATCAATGAAATGCTTTCAGCTATTACAGGTCTTTACAATTTATCAAATATAATGAATAATCTACTACAAAGATTGAGCTACAGAAAGCTGTGCAAAGGATGGGCATCTTCCAAAAACTGTGCATCTTCAACTGTCCAAAGGGATCTGATGCGCCACATTTGAAAGCTTATCTACAGTATTATTGAAGTCTATTTTGATTCAAAGAAATAAGTGTAAACTTGCTTCTCCAAATATGAACTTGGTCCATGATTGCTTGAAGTCCCATGTTTTTAAAAAACACAGTCCCAACGATCCAGTCAAGAATAAGTCTTGAATCTCCATAAACCTCCAAGCTATCCAAACCTTTTTCTAATGCGATTATGAGCAAATCTGAGAGGGTATTTAGTTCTTCCCAGCTATTTGTTCCATACCCTAAGCCTACCTGGAAAGAGAAATGATGGTTTGCTGTTAGATGTAGTCTTCCGCCTACTCCTCACAAGCCAGGATTACCTTGTGATGCACCATCAGAAAACCCTATGGTTTTGATTCATCAATCTGCTCAGGTGGAATTTGCCTCAGTAACTTTTTTTTGGGAAGGTCTTGAAATCCTCAAAACAAAATTTGTATTCTGTAGTGTACCTGCAGTGGGGTGAAAGATCATTCTTGAAAGATAAATTCATTAGATCTTCATATTGCCCAGTTCACAGTGAGTGAGAAGTCTCTGATTTTTATTCTATTTTAACATGTGGATCCTCATACCAGAGTTTGAAAGCTTGTGACAATGATTCACCTTCCAATAAGAGTTTTGGCAGCCACTACTTCCTTGTCCTTTGCCACAGGTGCAAGTAATCCCTATGTCTTATACAAAGATAACTCTTAAATTTACTTCAAACTTTGACTAAAACTTCTCCAAATACTAAGCGTATTATCTCCTTAATTAAGACATATCTAGGTCAGCTGTAGCCCCAAACCAGGGCTTGAAGTTGTCTCCAACTTTAAATCAAATTTTAAACAATAGTTTAGGTCAGCCCTGTTACCGCTCAAACTAGGAGGGGTCGTAGGAGGGTTCCTATGGAGCAACTACTAAATCAAGGGGCATTCATGAAGCGATAGCCCAATGTCACCTCAACTAAGGTTCCCCACTCTTTATGACCTTTCACCGATGGGAGGAGACCCGGTATAAGAGGAATTACAATGATGAATGGATCAATGATCGGATAAGGAGTGATTCCTAGAGCCTATTCACAAGAGATGCTCAATTAAATAGCTTACTTGCTTGAGAAGCAAGGTGATGGGCTGTGTAAGAAGGGCTATGAGGATACCTTAGCCTAGGGTTGGAGGATATGCGTTGACAAGGGGCTTCCTAGACTTAAGGATCCTTATGTAGAGATGGATTCTATCTAGTCCCTGTGGAGTTTGAGTTATAAAGTTGCGGGACCACAAAGAACTCAGGTGGACCCAAACTAGGTCAAGGGTATGGAGTTGATCAACCAAAGAGGGGCTTGACGTAATTAGGGAAGAGAATAAGATCAAAGAACTAATTTTCTTTTGAAATTTGAATGCAGTGATCCAAGTGAAGACACTAACCCAAAATCAGCCTAGGGAGAGAAATGATCTCTGAGCTAGGGTTTGCGATATCTTAGGATTCCATCGTCGGATTGTGCTCAAATTTGGAGGACCCCTTAAGAAGACCCCAACGCAATGGTGGACCAATTTGTAAGGTGTTTGTATGGCTACAAAAGATTTTGTGTGATGCCCCATGAGACCTTCTAGGGTTGGGCCTAGAATTGGGAAAAGTGAAGAAAAGAGAGGGAAATTTGACCACCAAAGGGATATGAGGATCAATGCCTTATTGCTTGGGCCTAATGGAGGTAAGATACACATAGGTTGAGAATTTTGCTTTGCTAAAAAGCTATAATTGATCTTTTATAGCCTCTCCAAGGGTAAGAACTAGGTCAATAGGGATTTATACTTCAAATTTTCCAAAGAGATGAAGTTTCGAGGTCTTTCAACCTAAGAGGTGCCTCTAGGAACTATCACCCACTCTCTTCAAGTACAACACATGCATTAAATCACTTATTCAAGGTTACCAGAAGAATTTCGCATTTACTTTAACCCATACAAGAATAATGATAATCATAACATGTAGTAAACCAGTAAAATACCAAGAATAGCATCATAATTTGACATACATGAGAGAGAGAGAGTATATCCATTTATGAACTTCACATTAGAAAGAAGCTCCAAAGACAATAGCGAAATCCAAACATCATGCTGCATCAAAAAAGCTCCAAAAGTTTAGGTAGCGAAAAGTGCAAAAATCTCACAAGAGATACTTATTACTAATCCAATCCAATAAAAGTGGTGATGATCAAAATGAATAACCTCAATTGTTTTTATACAATCACTAATGAGTTCGATTTGCTTAATTTGACCTAATTGAGCCCCAAATAATAAAATAATGTGCAATAATAACATCCCTTGGTGACAAGCCCACCAAGATAGCTCAATAGCACAATAATGAGCCTCTTAAGAGAGTAGAATGATCAATAAAGTGAGTCATTGGGCCTTTGAGGAGGCCTAATGAAGTCCAAAGTGTGCCATGATGTGAGAATGGCCTTAAGCATAATGGACAAGGTGTTGGCCCCTTGTTTCCAAGCATATCCTTTTGGTGCCCCCAAGTGGGTGTGAGGGGCACAAGAACATCCTCATGGATCTCCAAGTGGATTGAAAATGCATGTAAACCATATGTAAGGGGCTAAGATGATTTCATAAGCCCTCATCTGAACCCCAAATCATATGCCAAGTGTATGGTGCAAGTGCGGAGCCGGCTGGGCATGGTGAACCAAGTGCATCATCCTCATCCAAAAGGTGGAACACGAGCAATCAATGAGTGGTGTTGGGGATCCATGAAGATTTGCGATGGTGGAAGCCCATGGCTCTCAATGCTCACCCTACAAGTGCTAGTGTGGCCCTCTAGAGGGTTAGGGTCCCATATAGGGAGACCAAACCCCAAACGGAGACCCACCTGCAATCCCACATAAGATCTAATGCGTCCCATTGCCCTCCAATACAAGAAATCATTAGAATAATCAAGTAAAAGAGCTTACAAGTCATGAAATCAATGGGGCATTTCATGGTGGCATGCCCTTCCATAGTGGGCTTTGGCATGTACAAGTGTCTACAAGCTCAATAAGGGGGTTAATCAAGGACCCTATTAGTTGGTTTCAACCTTTAAAGGGGGGGTGGCATGTCCATGTTACATCCTTCAAGTGGTAGGTGGCAATTGATATAGTGATGGAATAAAGTGGGGATCAAGGGAATCATCCAGACCACATGTCATGGTACAAGGGTAGCTACAATAAGGGAAGCCCACACCTCGGTATATGAGAGTAGGAGGGAGAAATTCGTGGTACATGAGTTACCCTGACCTTTGTTTTTCCACGCTTCTTCATTTGCCTTTTGCCTTTGATTGATTTTTCTTGATAACTACTCGAGACTCTAGGGGATGAGAGCATGTTGTGTAATATATAATAGTGGATACCCCCTTAAGGTAGTGAAATTCATTGCCCCTGTTGGAATTTCTAAGTCTAACTGTTAGAAACCCTTCATATACTTTTCTGATTTATTTCTGCCTACTTGTTCTGATTAATTAACAAGTTATTTACCATGTAAATATTGAAAATAAATACAAGTACATGAAGGGTTTCTAACAGTTAGACTTAGAAATTCCAACATGGTATCAGAGCTTGGTTGCAGATCACGGGAGAATTGAGGACATCAGCCGAGTAGAGAAACAACAGCAGAAAACAGATGTCTCGAGTGACAGACGCTGTTCCTAGCAGAGAAGCAGCAAGGAAGGGGTGACGCAGTGCCTCCGTCATCAAGTTTGAGCTGGGAAGAGGATCAATGTAGTGACAGAGGGGAGTAGACTCGACCTACGCAGTGCCCGATCATCTTTCTCAGTCAAGAAGGATTGACGCCCGTGGCCAGGAGGTGCAAATTTTGCTGGTGCTGGGATTGCGCAGAGCTTAGAAGCTCTAACCTTCAGTTTGTTGGGGCTTAGGAGGCTGTGGGTAAGTTGTAGAGTGAAGCTGGTGGGGTACTGTAGTCAGAACAGTACCTAACAGCGCAAGACCAAGGAGGAGGGAGTTGCTACCGAGGATTTCTAGCCAAGAAATCCGGATCAACGATGCAACTGCACTAAGGATCGGAGTGGAGGCATCTCGACATTGGCAGAGGGGTTTCTAGGAGGGAAATCGAGGCTCAGAGGGAGTCACACCAAGAACTTCCAGAAGGGAAGTAGAGGAGCAGCGAGATGGCAGTGAACGGGGTAAGAGACCACAACAGACTGGACGGAGCCTCAAACTTCGTAGTCGGGAAGGCCAGAATCTTATCCGTTCTAGACAGGAACCGTCTCAAGCAATTCACCTTGAGGACAATAGCAATCCCAGTTGATCTGATTGATAACAATAAGTACGAGGATGCAATGGCGAGGGCCAAGAGCATCATCATTGACGGGGTTAAGGACCATGTAGTACCACACATTGCCCAGAAGAATATAGCAAATGAGATGTGGGAGGCCCTAAAGAAGTTGTATCAAAATACTTCCGTGCAGAGGAAGATGCTACTAGAAAATCAGTGGCGGTCATACTAGATGTAGAAGGGAGAACAAATCGACCCCTTCCTCGGTCGATTGAAGGAGATCCGGGATTAGTTGACTTCCATAGGAGCCATGCCGGATCAAGAACCGGATCAAGAATTGATGGTGAGAACAACCCTAAACACAGTCTCAAAAGACTGGGAGGTGTTTGTCCAGAGCATACTGGGCAGGGTGACCCTTCCAGATTGGGAGGAAATGTGGGCGACTCTTTGCCAAGAAGACATCAAAAGGCTAAGGAAGGTGGGAAGCAACGACAAGGGGATCATAATCAAGAAGGAGGAAGAGGACGATGCTTCCCTAGCATATGAGGGAAAACAGGAGAAACGGAAGAAGAAGGACCTCTCCAAGGTCAAATGCTTCAACTGTGGGGAACTGGGTCACTATGCAAGCCAGTGTTCGAGGAAGAAGAGCAAGGGAGAGGCTTCCGAGACCAAGGCTGCACCAACAAGTGCGGCGAAGGAATTGGAAACAGATGATGACTGTGCCATGAGTGCTCACACGCCACTTGAGCGGAAGTGGGGAGACATCGAGCTGTAGTAAGATGAACTACAAGTGATAAGGGGCATGATTCTCGATGTACCCAACCTCTTGGATTATACCTTGCTACGGGAGCCCCAAAGAGGAGTAGCAGGACTGGCAGATGTTGGTAGAGACGGATGCGGATGGAGGGACAAGAGGGAGCTACAGTGTAGGAGTCTCAGGACAGCGTGAGGCAGTAGTGCGAGATGCACAAAGTTGTTGCAGTAGCGCAAAGGTTAGAGAGGGAGCTCTTGTCAGTGACAGAGGGAGCCTCAACATTGGGAGCGTTTCTGGCCTAACGGAGATGTCAGAGTTGGGAGATTAGTTACTTACTTCTCAGTAACTGAGTTACAGTGCAATAGTTAGCAGTGGTAGTGCTATGGGCAACACGATGCAACATGATGAGAGGGATTTCAGTTCAGCTGCAGCAGTGGTAGTGGCAGAGCCATGGGTAGCAGCACGAATGCAGAGGGAGTTGCTGTACAGATGCAACAGTGGCAGTGGCAGGGCCATGCGTAGTAGTACTCGATGCAACAGCTTCAGAGGATGTTGGGTAGCAGGCCTAGCATCAGCATAAGGACTGATGACGGATGATCAGGGTGATGCTCAGTTAGGAGTATTATTAGAGCATAGTCCTCACTAAGAGGAAGTGTTGATTTGGGGTAGCATCAAATGTGCTCTAGCCTCGAAACTTGGTGGAGAGGCTAAGGCACATGAGATCTCCAATACCCAGAAATGGTTTGGGCAGATTCTAAACAGTTTGAGAGATATTAAAATAATTAATATTTTTAATGGAGTTCCTAAGTCTAAACTTAGGGAAAATAAAATATTAAATTGTATTAATATAAAACTGTGTTACAATGGTCTAAAAGTCATGGATCAAGCCAAAATTAATCTTAACCATTGATTAGGGACTTAATCTCGACCATTGAATTGTCAACGAGAAAAGTATAAAAGGAGGCTTGAGGGTCACTTGGAGAACACACCGAGTTGATCAAGATTTCGATTTTCTGGGGCAGGGTTTGTTAAGGAAGTCGAAAGAGTGATCAGAGTTGCAGCTGAGGGGCAATGAATACAGAAGAAAAGAGGCAGAGAGGGTACCGGGAGAATCAACGCAAAAGCCGGGAGAGAGGGACGCAGAGCGAGCCAGAGGCCACCTAGAGCCAATTAGGGCCCACGCAGAGGCAGCCAGGAGCTGCGCAGTGCCTTAGAGAGCCAGTGTGGGTGAAGCAGAGGCTCTAGAGGCTGACACAATGCCTCCAAAGGTTGACGCAGGGGTTATTGCACTGACACTAGGTTGACGCTGGGCCAGGAAGGGCTGACGCAGTCCCCAGAGGCAGACGCTGGGGTTTTCGTGGAGCAGATTGGAGCTGGGAGCTGTTAGAGTGTTTATCTGGGGTTTCAGCCGGAACATCTGTCTCCGACTGAGAGGTACTACTGCCAAGATTATTCTCTGTTGGGTCTGCCGGTTTTGGCACCCAGATTGTATTCAGAAAACTGCATAATAATTAAAACCCTCAGATAGCTGCATCGGTTTTTCCACCTTGTGTTGTTATGGGGAAATTGGTCCAAAAACAACAGTGTCACTTGTGTGCCTGTTTTGTTTCCTTCAGTTGATGATCTGTAATGTGTTAAGCATGTATTTGTATTTATTTTCAGTATTTACATGGTAAATAACTTGTTAATTAATTAGAACAAGTAGGAAGAAATAAATCAGAAAGTACATGAAGGGTTTCTAACGGGTTAGACTTAAAAATTCCAACACCCACCAGGGGTTGGGACAATCATGGGTCCCTTAATGATGGAGGGGGCTCATCTCGAGCGTCTTACCGCTCAAACTAGCAGGGGACCTAAAGGAGATCCCTAAAGGGAAAATGCTAGACCAAGGGAAACAAATGGAGACTTAGCCCATTGTCACTTTAGCTAAGGCTCCCTACTATTTACGGATTTTCACTGATGGGAGGAGTCCCGGTATATATGGAGTCACAAATGAGGGATAAATGAACAAGTGGATATAGATTGACCCCAATAATCCCTTTCCAAAAGAGATTGAAGAATAGAGCTTGCTTGCTTTCGAAGCAAGGTACAATGTCTTCTAAGAGAAGGATGGGAATATTTGAGAGTTAGGCTAAGGGAATATGACTTGTGAAGGAGTTTCCCAATCCCTAAAATCCTTATTGAAATTGATATCCCAGATTGTTCTTGAAGAATTGTCTTTTCAAAGGAATGGGACCACACGGGACCAAGTGGACCCAGCCTATGTTAAGAGGTAAGAGTGTAGCCACCAAAAATATTCTTAACCCATACAAGGATGTGGAAAGGATCAAAGAAAGGATTTTCACTTAAAGGTGTTGATTTGATCCTATGAGGCACTAGCCTTGGGGATACCATGGCAAAGTTTGATCTTGAAGCTAGGGCTTGGCTTTTCTCACAACTCCACCGTCGGAATGGCTTCAGAATTGGAGGAGACCTTGAGGAAACACCAGTGCAGGGGATGCTAGGAGGTCGAACTTTTTGGAGGGCTATTTTGTCCGAAAAATGATGCCCTAGTTGACCCAACACAGCTAGACCTAGGAAAAGGTGAAAAAAATTGATTTTGGGTGACCACCTCTTGGTAGATCAATGCCTTAGTCTTTGGAGAATGGAGTCTATGATAAATATGAATGAGGAGCTCGTTTCTTGGTCAAGGAGGCCTTGAGACTACCTTGCTAGCCTTCTAGTGCGAAGGGAAGCAACCTTGCAACTTTTAAACTTCGACTTGCAAAATGTGATGGCTTGTCAAGATGAATTCGTTGATAGAATTATCACTAGGAGGTTTCATTCAAATTACATGGCCCATACATTGAGAGATGCTATATAGAGACAAAATTCCACAATTCAAGCAGTAAGTGCATGCAACAATTAGCTCTAAAAACAACGAAAATCCCAATCCAATGTATATGACAAAGTAAAACAAGAATATCATTAAAAGCATGTACTTACATGTAATAGAACATATCCAACTTGTTAGGATATTCCGAGACATAGGAATTAATTAAGTATAACTTGGTCTAGTGTATAGTTAGGTAAGATGTGCTTCTTTAGTATGTACTTTTTGTAACTTACAATTTGACGGTGACGATATGTTCTAGACATGAAGTGATCTGACAATTCATTCTCTCCTTGGTATTACCGATAGTTGATCCGTGGCTTAACACCCAATTGGGCCATGATATCTATTTAAAGAGCATGGAGGGTCATTTGTCGGAGACTGTTTATGAGATGAGCTTATGTAAATTTTCTTTCTTTTACATTAATAATATTGCCTGAAGTGGTCGCGTTGGCTTAGGCTATGGATTGTTTCCCTCTTTGAGGGTTTTAACCACGTCAAGAATACTGGTGTACTGATCTGTGATCTGTTTGTGAGTGGTGTCCTTTGATGTTCAATCTAAGGAACTTATCCTGTAAATTCCTACATTGTATCAGAGCATTTCGAGGGCCACATCAGTTGGTGATCTGAATCTGAAGCCGGTACAACTGCATCTGACTGTCGTTTCCTAGATCTATTGTTTTTGATCGCTTTCGGGCTGAGAGGACTGCTCTATTTTGTTGGGAGCATCTGTTCCAGTGAGGAAACCTTTTCGTTTCACGCGAAAAGGTTTCTAGTAGCCCTAGCTACGTCATTTTTAAAATCTAGAGGGACATAGTCTTTATTTGCAGTTATAGTTATTTATCTCTCTGTTTATTTTGATTTATAGTCATCTATAATTTTTTTATTATCGGATCTATACCTTTGACTTCTGCGTATGCTCTTTGCCCCGTGGATCTATGCGATTTGAGCAAACCAAAAACAAAAATAAAAGATTTTTCTCATGCGTATGCTCTTTTCCATTGCGCCTTAGTGTGATCTCGGAAAATTAGAAATGTTGAGGAAAATATCTAGTTTCCGGGGGACTAACCCCAAATCTAACTTTAAGCCATAAGACTTGCATATGTTTGCTTGTTTGTTTGGTTTGTGTGGTTGTTTTTTAATTTTGTAGGTAAAAAAGGGGTTTTCAAGTAAGCACGCGCCCCAAAGCTTCGTTGTGCAAAAAAAAAGCCCCTTCCTCCTTTCCAACAGTTACTAAATCTTTTAACTACCTCTCAGTTGGTCTAAAGTTACTTTATGAGAATAGAGATCTTGGGTTCAAGTCTTTTTTTTTGTTGAGTTACTTTTTGAAAAAACACATGTAACTTATGTTTTAAAGTTATTTTATGTAAAAGTGTTCTCACCCATTATAAAAAGTGAGTCACTTATAACTCTAAAGTCACTTTACCTTTTATTTAAGTTACAATTTAGTGGATAGTTCATAAAGTACCATTGTAAAAGTGACTTTCACTTATTTATAAAAGTGGGTCACATAAAATAATCTTTTTAAAAGTGAGCTAATTAGATTAAGTTTGGAAAGAGGGATTTTTTTTAGATATAACATTATCATCAACTTTCCAACATTCATGTGGTTCATTGGCATCTTCAAGAACTTTTCTTCAAAAAGCCATAACTTCTTCATGCAAAAGTCATTTTTAGCGTTGTTTTTCTTGAATCGGCCTAATTTTTCGAGATCTTTCCATTGGAACACTTAGTTTTAGCATATACAGCTTCGATTTCTTTTAAAATGGAAAGTCCATGCCTAGTTATTCTTGACAGCACCAACTACTTCCAATGACCATCCTACATGGTGGATTTACTAAAGTAAAGGTCTTTATAGAATAGTCTCAGGTCAAGAGTCTAAACCTCAAGATGAAGATAAACTAGCCAAATGGGAAAATAAGCAAGATCAAGCATGTGAGTTGATAGGGATGTCTATTTCTCCAGACTTTAGATTCTGTGTCAGAGAAATTGATACCCTCGATGAAGCAATGAAAAAGCTTAGTACTGTTTTTGGAATTAAAAATGAAATTAGAGCCCATCTACTCGAAAATGAGTTGCTTACTTTGGACCCCAATAATTTTTCTTCCATTGAAGATTTTTTTTCCAAGTTCAAGAACCTTAGACTTCTCTTGGAAGGTGTTAAGGTTAAGAAGGAAGATGGTAGCCTTATCTATTCCATTTTTACTAAGGTAGGACCAACCTACTTTGTGTTTGTTTCCACCTTCTATTCTACTAGAGAAGCCTTTATTTCTCAAGGACATGAGTACAAGTCCCCCTCTTTTGATGCCTTTTGTGATTCTTTAATAAAAGAACAAGAAAACTCTTATATCTTGGTCTTCTTAATACTGGAAACTCTTCTAAGAAATCCCTAACAACCCAACAACAATCAAGTTCAAAGAATCCTAAGAAGCAACATCCTAAAAAGAATGGTCCTAAACCAAACAAGGGTCCTAAGAAATTTTAGTCTCAAAATGAAAAATCAACTCAAGAAAATGATGAGGCAGATAAGAACAAAGGGAAGAACACTTATAGACATTGCAACTTTTGTAATCGTGATGGCAACTTAGAATCCAAATGCTTTAAGAAGATGGAAGCCTTGGAAGGAGAATGAAGAAGCATAACATCCATTTGGAACACTCTTCAACTTCAACTTCATCTTCAGGAATAACGCTTTCTGCATGTGGTTGTCAAGCATATCGGTCTGGTTATGCACTAAATGTATCTTCTTCTACTCATTCTCATGAATGGCTCATTGATTCTGGAGCTTCTTATCACATGGCCAAAAACACAAGCATGTTTTTTTATTTAACTGATTGTAACACCAAAAATATATATGTTGGTGAAAATAGATCTCTTAGTGTTGTAGGGACTGGAACTATTCATCTAGACAATGGTCAATTTAATGATGTATTATGTGTTCCTATCTTGTCCTGCAACCTTCTATCTGTATATCAGATAACTCTTCAGGTGAAGTTAAAATTGTTGAATTTTCACATCATGATGTTGTAATTAAGGACCTAAGAGATCCTAGACAGATTTTGGCTACTGGCATTGCTGATGATTCTACAAGGTTGTATAAGTTTAACAACTTTGGGTCACCAACTCTTCCCTCTGTATTTGTTGCTCATAATGATGAAGTGAACAACTTTGGCATAAGCGATTTGGTCACTTAAACTATCGCTCCCTTCAAAATCTATGTAAAGAAAATATGGTAATAGGTCTTCCTATGGTATCTTGCAAAGATGGTGTTTGTTCCGGATGTGTACTCGGAGAACATCATTGGGATAGTTTTGAAAAACGTGCCTCTTGGCACGCGTCAACCCCCTACAGCTTGTGCATAGTGATTTATGTGGTCCACTTCCTGTTGTTTCATTCTCTGGTTACAAGTATTTCTTAACTTTCATTGATGATTTCTCCAGACGCACTTGGGTATTCTTCTTAAACCTCAAGAGTGAAGTCTTTAACATGTTCTTGGCCTTTAAGGCCTTTCTTGAGAAACAATCTGGACATCAAATTCTTAAGCTAAGATTTGATAATGGCGGAGTATATGTTAACAACAAATTCATCAACTTTTGCATTGAGCATGGAATTCAATTGCAACATACTGTTCCATATACTCCACAACAAAATGGTGTAGCTGGAAGGAAAAATCACACCTTAAAGGAAATGGCTAATTGTATGCTTCAATCTAAAGGACTTAGTCTTAATTTTTTGGCAGAAGCAATTAACTGTGCAAATTGCATAGTAAATCACACTCCTACTAAGGTTTTAAAGAATATCACTCTAGAAGAAGCATGGAGCTCAATTAAACCAGATGTAAGTCACTTTCGTGTTTTTGGAAGTGAAGCATGGACCCATATTCCAGATGAGAAACATAAAGCCTTAGAACTTAAGAGTTGGATATTTTGAAGATGTCAAAGGATATAGGCTTCTTCAACCTAAATCCAAAAATATAACCATTAGAAGAGGTGTAAAGTTTGATGAAAATATATCAGCCTATGAGCCTAGTTTGGCGGATGTGCCACCTCTCTCTATCTCTTCTACTTATGAAAATATTCCTTCTTCAGATGATGACAACGAGGATGACAATCCTTCCCCACCTTCTCGGGATCTTCAATCAGCTCCTCAGCTTCCAAAATGGGTCTGCCCTACTTGGGATGCAGCAAGTGCTCTTGCAGGTGATCCTACAGATCAACGTCGTACACGTTCTCAGTTCGATAGAGCCTTTTCTTCACTGGCTCAAGTTTCAACGAATTATGATCCTGGCACCTTTGCAGAAGCTTCAAACCATCCAAATTGGGACACAACTATGAATGAAGAATATTGTTCATTATTGGCAAATAATACATGGGACCTTGTTCCTCTTCGAAAAGGACAAAACTTGTTAGATGCAAATATGTTTACAGAACCAAGTTTGGACCAGATGGAAAAGTTGATAAACATAAAACTCGTCTTGTTGCTAAGGGTTTTTCACAAGTTGAAGGCATTGACTATGCTGAAACCTTCTCCCCTGTTGCCAAAATGAACTCTATCTGCCATGTTCTTTCCCTTGCTGCCTCCTTCAAATGGGAAGTCCATCAGATGGATGTTAAAACCACCTTCTTGCATGGGGACTTGCATGAAGAAACATATATGGAACAACCTTTTGGCTTTATACAAAAAAGACTCTAGCCTTGTATGTCGGCTTTAAGAAATCCTTTTATGGTCTCAAGCAAGCCCCTCGGGCTTGGTATGCCAAAATGGATAGCTTTCTTTTAGATACTAGCTTTTCTAGGTGTCATTCTGACAATACTATCTACACCAAGAAAGTGGGTAGGTGCCTTATCATTCTTGTTCTTTATGTTGATGATCTTATCCTCACTGGTAGTGATCCCAACCTTATAAACCATGTGAAGTCTTGCTTTAAAAAGCTGTTTGAAATGACATACTTAGGACACTTGCATTATTTTCTTTGTCTTCAAGTCTTGCAATCCAAAGAAGGTATTTCCCTTTCCCAGTCTAGGTATGCCTGTGATCTTCTACGTGACTTTCACATGGAAGACTGTAAGCCAGCCTCTTCTCCCTTTCAGTGTGGAGAAAAACTTTCAGTCACTTGGACTTCCCCTGAAGTTGATGCTACCTTATACCATCAACTTGTTGGAAAACTTTTGTATCTGAACCATACCCGTCCTGACCAATGTTGCACGAAGCGGGAGCGAAGCGGAAGCGTTTTTTGGAAGCGGGGACGCCAAAGCATCATTTTCCAAAAATCTAGGAAGCGAAGCGTCCGCGGAAGCGTCTGCTATATATATATATATATTTTTTATATCTTTTTGCATTTATACTCAAAACAAACATCCCAAATACCAAATTAATTGTAGAAGACATGAAAACATGCATATTTTTGCATAAATCAAGATAGATATGGCATCCATGATTCCATTGTAGTTACTAGTATGTACAACAATCATCTATATTCTAGCTATTACAAACATACATCAAATTTTTAAGCATATTATAAAACATAAAACATTTAAGCATATTGTAAAACATAAAACATAGAGCATATTATGATTTATCTAGCAAGTGAGCAACTGTCAACATTTGTCATGTCCAAAATTCAAATAATAATGTTTACAAAATATGTCACTTGGTCACCGCCAAGCCAAAAAGGTTCAAAATTCAAATTCACAAGTCTACAAGTCTAATGAGTAATCTATGACAAAAAGTAGTAGATTGTGAATATATCAACTAATCTCTCCTCCTTCCACCACGAATAGAACGTGGTGGCGGGCCTCCACGTGGTGGCAATGAAGAAGATGGTGCCTGTGGAAGTCGTGGCACTGAAACTGATGAAGAAGAACCCCCTGCTGTTGGTGTTGAACCATGGAACCTAGGAACCAAGGGACCAGATGGGGGTGGGGGTGGTGGCATATCAACACGGTCATCATCATCCTAGAATCGCTCAAAAAATTCATGCAAAAAAAAAAAAAACACTAGTTAACAAAAAATTAAAAACATGAATTAGCGAAATGCTTTATAAGGGAAAATTGGAAAATTCATACCACAATGGACATACCTGGATAAGAGCATCCTCTAATTGCTCTAATCGCAACACTCCATCCTCCAAATTGGGCTCCTCTGGATTCTTGTCCCAAATCAACAAGTCTTTATTAGACTTTGCATCTTCACAGTAATGGGACAACAATCGCAAGTTGTAATGAACATAAACCAAACTCTCTGCCCGGTCTAAATTCAACCTGTTCCTTTTAACACTGTGGATGAAAGAATAAGAGCTCCAACACCTCTCTGCAGAAGAAGTGTTTACCACCTGTGATAGCACCCGCAATGCCAAACTCTGTAGAAGTGGAGTACCCCCTCCATGCATGTTCCACCACTCAAGAGCAGAAAAAGTCTCTCGATCTTTAATTGCATGCATGCTCCCAAATGGACCAGTGTTGAGCGTATAGTTGCTCACCTGTCTCCGTACCAATGCAACCTCCTCCTCATCAGGGATTAATTTACTCAATGCAGCCATATATTTTTTGTGAACCTCTTGATCTTGGTGTGGTTTTCTCCTGCTTGCCCCCCCAGGTGCTGGTGTTGAAAGCCATGATGGATGATAGTATTTAGGTGTCAAAACATATGCTAATGCATGCAATGGAACATTTAGCATTTCCCATCGGTTTTCCACCTCTACACGAATATAATTGTACAAGGTGGTATCTCTAGGCTCAACAATGTCTTTAATTTGCCCCAACATGCTATCCATTTGCTCATACACCTCCCCAATTACTGGTCGATCTGAATCTACAAACTTGATCATGTAATAAATTGGTTTGGTGAATTGCAAAACATATTTAACCTGTCCCCAAAAGTAACTGTCAAGAACAGTGTCCTTGACTGCATTAGCACCATCTATGTCAGTGTTAATTTCATCCCATGTTTCAGCATACACCAGATTAGTTAAAGCTTGTCTCACCTTCATTAGCCGCCTAAAGGTGAGGTAAAAACTAGCAAATCTTGTCTTTGCAATTTTAAGCAATTGCAACTTGGAGTAAGTGCCATAGAAGTAGTTTACCCTTGTATGCCCTGTGATGAATTTAATGAGCTGCTTCCCTCTCCTGTAAACCTCAGCAATCCACCCACATTCTTTGTGTTTCACAATATCATGCATCAAAAGGTTCAATGTGTGAACCAGGCACCCAGACCAAAAGATGTGTGGATGAGTACGCTCAATAATTTTTCCTGCTGCCTTACAATTTGCTGCATTATCTGTGATCACTTGAACCACATTATTCGGACCAACATCTTTGATTGATTTCAATAGGAGATCTGCAATGTTTTGTGCAGATGCAGTGATGGAGGAGGAGTCATGACATGCAATAAATACTGCACCACTAGAAGAAACACCAAGAACATTTATCAAATGTTGGTTTCTAATATTTGTCCACCCATCTAATACAATGGATACCCCAGAATCTACCGACTCATTTGTAAAACGTGTCAAAGCTCTTTGAACCTTAGCTTTTTCTCTTTCTAATAACACTGTTCTAGCTTTCTCATAGTTGGGGGCCTTGTATCCTTTTGGGGCTTCGTTGATGGCCTTTACCATTTCATGCCAATAGGGAGAGCGAAGCACATTGAATGGTACACCGCAAGCACAAAGAAAACGGACTATCTTTCCATCCACATCATCCCTCCCAGCAACATTAAGGAAATCCCCTATTGTTCTTCTACCTCCAGAGCTTGCAGAAGTACCATGAGGAGATGAGCAACTACCAAATTTAGAGGTTGCACTTGATTCAGAATGAGTTTTTTGTTTCTTGTTTTTTTGTTGTGCAGCCATCTCTATTTGGATGTATTTTCTTCTTTCTTCAGTTGAAATGTTTGGGCAAATTTGTACCCCCACATGACCCTTTTTTTCATCACTGTCCAGCACCCCACAAAGATGCCTCCTCAGACGGGTATATGAACCACAATATGGTTTTCCTCCATGACAACCATGAGGGCACACAAATTTGTAAGATCCACCACCCTTTCCCCCATCAAGTTTGGTCACATAGTTCCACAAGGGTGTTGATGTAGCTTTCCCATCTTGTGTTTCAGTGTCCCCTTCAGGTTCGTCCCCTTCCTCTTCAAACCCTTCCTCCTCATCATACATTGGGTCACTCCTATTAGGACCATCACCACTGTCCTCTTCTGTTTCTTCCCTTCTATTCCTATTCACTTTTGCCATCATTAAAACCAAGAGTGGAATGATACATAGAAGCCAAAAGAACACCATCTTGGAATATGGATATAGGTGGTGGACAACCTGTAAATAAAGGAGCAAGTAGAAACAATGGGAAAGAGTAGGAGAGGGAGGAGAAAAATACAAAAAAATTGTCAAAAAAACAAGGGAGTTTGGGGTTTGAACTTACCTCTTTAGCTCTTGTAGATGAAGTCCTCCAAGCTCTTGCTCCAAGCTCCTCCTCCTTCTCCTAGCTCCTCCTTCTTCACTCCTCCAAGCTCTCCTCTCTTCTCCTCTCCTTTCCTCTCTTCTCTTCTCTTCTCCAACTCTCATAAACTCAAAGTGAGAAAATGAGGAATGAATGGGGGCTTTATTCTTTTCATTCCTCACCTTAACCTCACTCTAACTTCACCCTAACCCACCTCCTTAATGTTGAGTTAACATAACTTAAAAAAAAATGAAAAAAGAGTGTTTTTTTCCCTTGCGCGCGCCCTTTTTGGCCGAAGCGTACGGAAGCGTGCGTGAAACGACCGCTTCCTGCTCCGAAGCGCCGAGCTTTTGAGGCCCGAAGCGCCGTACGAAGCGCGCTTCGGAGGCATGGAAGCGGCGCTTCCGGTCGGCGCTTCGGAAATTCCAGGAAGCAGCTTAAAAAGCCGAAGCGCCGCTTCCGAATTCGGAAGCGCCGCTTCCGAAGAAGCTTCCTAGGCGCTTCTGTATGGGACGCGCTTCGGAGCTTCGAACCGGGGGGGGGGGGGGGCGCTTCGTGCAACACTGGTCCTGACCTTTCCTTTACTGTTGGCCTTGTTGCTCGGTTTATGCACAAACCACATGAAAGTCATTGGAAAGCAGCTAAAAGAATACTTCGTTATGTTCGAGGTACAGTTCAATTTGGGATTCATTACAGTGCAGGGGCATCTCCTCTGTTAGTTGTTTTCACTGATTCTGATTGGGCTGGTGACCCTGACGATCGGAAGTCTACTGACAGTTATGTCTTCACTCTTGGTTCTAGAACAATTACATGGGCTTGCTAGAAATAACGTGCCATTTCTCCCTCTTCAGTAGAAGCAGAGCATTGTGGCGCTGTTGAAGATAGTAAGGAAGCCCCATGCTTCGTCAGATCCTGTCAGAATTTGGTTTTCAGCAGCAGCATCCGGCTACACTTTGGTGTGATAATCAATATTCCATTCAACTATGCAAAAGTCCAGACAACATCAGCGAAACAAACACATTGAACTACACATGCACTTCATCAGAAAGCTCATACATGACCATGTTCTTGAAGTGCAATATTGTTCAACCGATGATCAAGTTGCATACATCTTTACAAAGGTTCTCATAGAGGCGAAGTTTACTAAACTTCGATTTATGGTTGGAGTTCAAGAAGTTGTCACTAAGGGGGGATAGGCTCTAATGCCTCATTCCTTCTCCTATTGTGTCATCTTTGTACATCCTTCAATCCTATCCCAAGTTGTTCTTAAGGGGGGTGGTTCGGATATTTCGACACATAGGATTTACTTAAGTATAACTTGGTCTAGTGTATAGTTAGGTAAGGTGTGTTTCTTTAGATGTAATTTTTGTAACTTACTATTCGTAGTCATGATATGTTCTAGACATGAAGTGATCCGACGGTTCATTCTCTCCTTGGTATTATCGACACTTGATCCGTGGCTTAACACCCGATTGGTCCTTGATCTCTATTTAAAGAGCATGGAGGGTCATTTGTAGGAGGTCGTTTATGAGAGAAGCTTATGTAAATTTTCTTTCTTTTACATTAATAATAGTGCCTGAAGTGGCCGCGTTAGCTCAGGCCGTGGACAGTTTCCCTCTTTGAGGGTTTTAACCACGTCAAGAATACTGGTGTACTGATCTATGATCTATTTATGAGTGGTGTCCTTTGGTGTTTAATCTAAGGAACTTACCTTGTAAATTCCTACACAACCATCCACAATTTGACAATACAGAAGCTCCAAGATAAGATAAACCAAATCCAAACATCAAAATTTATCCATAAAGCTCCAATTCATCCTCCAAGAAAAAGTGCGAAATTCTCAAGAGAGAGAAGAGATCCAATCCAAAGTGATGATGAGCAGATGAACTCATCTCACTTGTATTTATACATTAATAAGGAGCTCGAATTAGTCTCCTTGGCTTACATAAGCCCCAAAAATAAAATAATGTGCTAATAATCTAACTTTTGTTGACAAGCCCACCAAACTAGCTCACAAATGAAAGAATAAGCCTCTTAAGAGGTCAAATGATGAATAATACATGTTGTAGGGCCCTCTAGGAGGCCTGACAAGGTCCATGGGTGCAATAATGAAGAGTAGAACCCTCAAAAGTGATGGACAAAGGGTTGGCCCCTTGTTCTCTAAACAATAAACTTGTGGTGCTCCCAATGGGTTTGGGGGAACAATAATAACCTGTGTCTCCAAATGAGTTGAAGATGCCTGTAGATCATTTGCAAGGGCTTTGATGATGGTGTAGGGGATGCCACATCATCCTACAAGTCCTGGGTCAGCTGCCAAGTGTATGGTACATTTGTGGGGTCAGCTGGGCAATGGTGAACAAGGTGCATCTTCCTTGTCCATTAATAGTATCTAGAGCATCTCTTGCCATCCTCTGGGATCCATGGAGTGCTGTCTACTACTATGGAGGCCCATGGTTCTCAACACTCACCCTACATGTGCCAATGTAGCCCTCTGGAGGATTATGTTGATTAGTGGTTGTCATTGATGTCAACCTAAGCAGCACCAGGGGCTACCCTAATATTGCAATGGCATTTTGACTTGACAACTCATATTATTTTGTGTCAACTATCTTCTCGATGGTTTCTACTCGTCGAGATCTTTCTGTTGATATATGGTACACGTCCCAGTTCTTCACGGTTTGAGAGTTATTTGTGTTTGAAGTTAGTAACCCCAGTTAGTGGGTGAAAACCCTATGGGGTTGTGGCATGGCACTCATAATTGGTTGTGGTCATTGAATAGTCAATAATTAATAATATTTTTTGCTCATAAAATCCCTCCAACGATCACTTGTTGAGGACCCTCTCAACTCAAGACATTCATATAAATAATGATCCTCATATCCTCTTGTAGGGATTTTGTGGCTTCAAACAGAGCATCGTGGCATTTTCTCTATAGCTTTTTTTTCTGTGAAGCTTCAGAAGCTGAAATTAAAACCCATTTGAGTCGGAATCTTGATGAACCTCGTGACCGAATTTCAGATCTTGGTTCGCTATATTTTCGGAGATATGATCTGAGAAAATTAGGGTTTTTGTAGGCTCCTGAATTCTATGTCAAACAATTGACGTTGGGAAAATCATCATAACTTTCTCTCTGAGCATTGGATTCAAATTTCGTAAATAGTCATAGAAAGAGGACAAACTATAGTTTGTTGAGTAGCATTTTCAGGGCCGAATGTCACAAAAATGACATGTGGCACTTCGTACAAGTTCGTTCTATTGAACCAGGCTATAATCGGTTCATTGTGGGAGATTGGGCATAACTCTTTCTTGAAGAATCCAATCTTGATCAGACTTGTGGGGTTGCAAAGAGGACTTAGAGGGCTACCACAAGACAAAATTTCAGACCCTGAAGATCCGAAATTACATAGATACAACATTCAGTATTGAGCTCCTAAAAGTCAAGAAAAAGAATGCATTCAAGGATCAGTGCAGTAAGGACCACACATCACCAGTCAAGGGTAAGTCTCCTACAACAAGGTATGTATGATTAGTGTTTACCTAAGTAACCTGACTCGAGGATTCAGGATTCGTAGGATACGGGGATTCGAGTGTCGGATTCGAACACGTTGAGCCCCCGGAACAGGACACGCAGGATTCGTTATATATATATATATATATATATATATATATATATATATGAAAATTAAATATTTCTTACACAAATTCTCATTAATGATACAAATTCATTGATTTCAAACATAGATCTTCATCTAGATGTTAGTTTTACTGTTTACAAAGTAAGTTAGTCACATTATAGCATGCATAGTACATACAAAATTCAAATACATGTCACATAAATCATGATTCATAAATGAAAGACTAGATAGTAAGATAAAGACACTGACAGTTGTAGTTTTCTCATTAAGTCATCAAATCAAAATGTGTTACATAGGTAGTGCAATGCCAATGGCAAATAGAAATAGAAAATATAAAACAACTACAGCTATGCAAGCCTCAAGGTAGTAAGTAGCCCATGATTCATGAGTCATCAATCCTCATAGTCATCATCAAAATCAGCATCAATGTCCTCATCATCATGGTCACCATTGCTCTCCTCTGCATCCTCCTCCTCCCCTGTATCCATAGTCGCCTCTGCATCTGCTGGTGTGGAGGATGACCCTCTAAAATATCACTGTCATCAAATCTAACAGGCTCTAGCACTGGATCATTGAGATCCATGTTGGCTAATGCCAACTCAACAATGTTGTTGAGACCCATATCATCAAGAAAGACATCCCACATCTTTGTCTTTCCCCTCAACCACTCTTCCCTCTGCCTGTAAATGAGACGAAGGTTGGTGTGCACATACACCATTGTCTCTGCCCTGAACTGCTCAAGCCTGCTCTTCTTCACACTATACAAATTCCCATATGTGCTCCAATTCCTCTCGCAACAAGTGGATGAAGTCACCTGAGAGAGGAGCCTCATGGCTAATTGTTGAAGAGGAGGGCTTGTTGCTCCATGATTTGCCCACCAAGAATAGGGCTTCTTAGCCCCCCTGTCTCTAATCACATCATATCCTGCAAATCAACCAGTGCCGATGGAAAACTTTGCAAAGGCATCTTCCACCTTATCAAGCAATGCTCTATCCTGGAAAACCCGCTTGAGTGCATCTTTCCTCCCCAATGAGATTTCACCATCCATGTAAGGAGGGAATCTGCGGGAAGGTCCACCATTCAGCCACTCATCGCTGTAGTATTTTGGGTTCAATGAGTGAGCCAAACAATGTAAAGGTGTGCAATTCTTGTCCCATCTGCTGACAACAATATCTTGTATAGTACCATATAAGGCCTCTGGTGATGTCTCATACTCAGGGCACTCACTCTGTAGAATAATGCTCCTCACAGACTCAATCATGGAATCCCATCCCTCATAAACCTCTCCTAGGATGGGTTTGTTTGTATCTGCAAATCGAAGCAAAGAAATGATAGGGTCCATGATCTGAATAATTAGATCTACCCTCTCCCACCAAGCATCATCTAGCGCTGTGTCCTTCACTCTTTTAGAGACTACTTGATTTATCTTTCTCCAAAAAGACCAAAAATCAGAAATAACCATGGCCCCAAGAGCGGTCTTGACCTCCCTCAACCTCTTCAACATGATGAATGAAGAGGCAAACCGTGTATCAACAATCTTTAACAATGATAGATTGTTGTACTCCTTGTAGATAGTGAGGGCATTTGTATGATTTTGCACAAAGTTACGGATAAGTTGTGCATCCTCAATAATGTTACCAATCCGAAGCACATCAGAAGCAATGGAATTCAGTGCTAAGTTCAATGAATGGACAACGCAAGGTGTCCAAAACACTTGTGGATATTTAGCTTCCACAATCATGCCAGCGACCTTGCAAACGGGTGCATTATCTGTAATGATTTGCACACACGAATCAACACCTACATCTTCAATAACTTTAATAAATAACTCACCCATAAATTGTGCATCCTTGTATTCTCCAAGTATATCCACTGCTTTCAAGAAAACGAGACCATTCAAGGAAGGCACCATGAAAGTTGATGAGTGGGTTTTGTGCTGAATCTGTCCATCCATCAGAAACAATGCTAACCCCAGATGTTGGCCATGATGCTTTAATAGGCTCAAGCATTTTTTGCACTTCTTTTTTTTGCCTTTGTCAACAATGTGGTTCTAAGCTTCTCTGAACCAGGAGGCACATACCATGATGGAGACCCGTGAGTTAGAGCTCGACACATTTCAATAAATATAGGTGAGCGTGCAACATTAAATGATATGAAGTTTTGATAGAAAAAGAAGGCAATGGTGAGATCAAGCTCTTCCCGTTTCTCTTTTTGAAAAATCTTGTCCATTGGACCAAGTGAAATTGCTTTTCTTTTTGCTGCTTGTCCCCCAATAGAACTCTCAAATGGAAATTTGGTGGTGCCTTTCCTCAAAAATGGAAGGGGGTTTTCATTCTTGGTTTTTCTTGATTTTGCAGCCAACTTTTCCATACCAACAGTGAACTCTTTTTCCATTTCTTTCTTCTTTTGTAAAGGAACAACTTTACAAGCTCCAACTCCACAACCTGGTAAAGCCAACAAATGGCCTTTCACACAAAAATATGTGCTTGTGAAAGTATTGTTGCAAAATTTGCATCTCCAATGCACATTGCCTCCTCCCTTCCCCTTGGTGCTTTGCCCATCCTCTCTTGTGACATATTTCCACAAGGGATATTTCTCAATGTTGTCTTTAGGAGGAAGTCTTCCCTCAACATTACTTGAAATAGACTCTGATGATATTGGGGGAGGAGGGGCATCTCCAATGGGGACATTTTTCCCCCTCCTTTGCCCCCTACCTGTTGCCCTTGATTGAGCCATGAATACTCTAAAAAAAATAAACAAAACATGCACAAATTTGTAAAAGAAATGCATATACAAACTGCTATAATAGAAATGCAAAAAAATAGAGATGAAATGCACTTACCTGGTGCTTGAATCTCCTTGCCGAATGCTCGAAATCCTTAACTCCTTGCCCACATCTCACTGTTTGAAAAAATGAATGAGAGAAATGGTAAATAATGAAAAGAGCAACGTTGTTTTTATGCCGCGGGTTTCACTTTTTTGGGATTCGAATCCCAAAATTGGGACACAATGTGTCCTAACGGGACACGGCTGAGATTCAATCGCGTCCCATTAGGACATGTCGTGTCCCATTTTTGGGATTCAAATTCCCATCGAATCATATCCGATTCGTAGGATTCAGACATGTGGTCTATTTTGGACGAATCCAGCTTCAGAGGTGTTTACATTTGAATTTGAGTATCATCTCTGACATACGTTTTTGCAGGACAACGTAAGTATATATAGTTTCGGTTATATCTCTATGTCTCTATATGTCACAATTAGTTTTTCGGACGTCCTATTCGTGATACTACACATTTTATGCTACATATTCTTGATGTTACACCAAGTTTGCTAAATCTATATGATGTTGCAAGTTCATAGTTGATAGAATGGTCTCCGTTGTTGTGCTTAGAACTTGGTCCATCACAAGTCTAGGGTCTGTCATCAGTTTTTATTACACATCTTTAGGTCAGTTTTGGATATATTCTTGCATAGAATCTATGCCTATATTAAGAGTGGGAGCCTTTGTCTACTGCTGCAACAAGTCAACAGCAAAAGTGACAAGAACACTTTAGGTACACATTGTAATTTTAATCTGTATTTATTCATTATTAAGAACTTACATGTCTTTTGCAGGTAGGGTAAGTTGAAAGGTATTTTGTTTTGTTTTGGGATTGGTTTCACTGGGAAAATTTTGCATGCAGGTAGAAGAAGATTCAAGTACAACTTCAAGCAAGAATTCAAGAGTAGAAGTATCTTGTTAGGTGGTTTATGTTGATTTTGGGGTAGCATCAAATGTGCTCTAGCTCCGAAATTTTGTGGAGGGGCTAGAACACATGAGATCTCCAAGACCCATAAATCTTTTGATGAAAGTCCACCCGGATTGTATTTTATTAAAATAATTAATATTTTTAATGGGGTTGCTAAGTCTAAACTTAGGAAAAATAAAATATTAATGGGTATTAATGAAAATATGGGTGAGAAGCTTCTAAGAAACGAGGATCAAATATCATAGCCATTGATTAGAGCCTTAATCTCGGCCGTTGATTTGTTAGCAGGAAAAATATAAATGGAGGCTTGGGGTCAGTTGGAGGAGACACACAGAGAGATTGAGGAAATCGATTTTCTGAGGTGAGAAGTTCTCAAGAGGGAAATCGATTAGGGAGATCTTGCAACTGAGGGGCAATGATAGTTGGGGAATATTGACAGAGAGGCAGAGATAAGCTTATGGAGGCAGCGTAGTAGCCAGGAGAGCTGGTGCTGGGCCAATCTGAGCCCATGTAGCTTTGACCCAGAGCCGGAAGGGCTAGCGCAAAGGGAGAGAGCTGCCTTCCAAGAAGAGTGCCGGAACTATCGGAAACTACCCGAACAGTCGGGGAAAGCTGACGCAGTGGGCAGCAGAGCTAACGCAGTGCTTTAGAGAGCTCCACGCAGGCCCACACAGTTACTGTGAAGGGGCAACACGGTTGTAGTCAGGGCCAACTAGTTTTGCTGCTGGAATCTATCGGGTGAAGTGAGGTAAAACTAACTCAGGTTTTCCGCCATTGTATTTCTCTGTCACTGGTTTGCTGGGAGGGCAACCAACATTTGTATTCAGAACTTCTGCTTAATAATAGAAAACCCTCAGAGATGTTGCACCAGTTTTCCCACATTGGGTTTTTACAGGGACGTTTAGTCCAAAAATAAGTGTCCTTTGTGTGTTTATCTCATTTATTTTTCAGTAGTTGATCTGTATATTGGTGTAGGCTCGAATGTATTTGGGTTAATATTTTTCGAACATTTCTGGAGATAACTTGTTAAATGAAGAAAACAAGTAGGCAATGCAAATCAGTTTACTACAGTGGGATTTATGGTTTATTAGATTCGAAAATTTTCACATGGTATCAAATCAATTGCAGATCAAGGGGGACTGAAGCCATCAACGAAAGGATAGAGGAAAATCTATGCTGAAGTCGGCTGTCCCGAGAGACAACGTAGTTTCTGGCCGAGAGAGTAGAGGAGGGGTGACCAGTCACCAAGGGAGGCTCACACAGAGCCTGCGTTAGCCTAATTGGGTGACGCTGTTGCTGCAGAGGGCAGTGCAGTGATTGTTGGACCAACGCAAAGACTGTTGAGTCTCGTTTTTTGCAGTTGCCAGGGCTAGAGGTGCATCGTAGACTTCATCTGGAGTTGCTGGTGCGGTGCTGATTCTGTTGGTGTAGAATAATACCTATTGGGGCAGAAGCAAAGTAGAGGGAATCAGTTCCTCAAAAGATTTCTTGCTAAGAAATCTAGATCCAATGCTGAGCAACAACAAAGAGAGATCAGAGAGTGGTGGTTCGACAGTGGTTGGCAGAAGGATTTCTGTGAAGGAAATCAAAATTTAGAGGGAGCTTGTTCCTTAGAAGATTTCTAGTGCCAAAGAAATCCAACTCCAAATTTTGCTGGGGTAGCAGTGAAAAAAGGGAGAAGAGAACCAGTTCAACATTCTTTTGAGCAAAGATGGCCATAAATGGATTGAGGGATCATGACAGGTTGGATGGAGTGTCCAACTTTGTCATCTGGAAGGCCAGGATCCTAGCAGTTTTGAATAAAAATCGCATCAAGGATTATGCCTTGAAGATGGTTGCTGCTCCGATTGATGTTGATCATCTCAAGAAGTACGAGGAGTCTCAGGCTAAAGCAAAGTGCATGATCTTGGACAGGGTCAAGGATCATGTGATCCCACATATTGCTGAGAAAGACACAACAAGGGAAATGTGGGAGGCTTTGACCACATTGTACGAGGGAACTTTTGTTCAGTGGAAGATGTTGCTTGAGAGTCAATTGAGGGAGTTTCAGATGCAGAAGGGAGAAGAAATCGATCCCTTCCTTCTCATGTTGCAAGGGATCTGTGACTAGCTAACTTCCGTAGGGGCTACATCAGATATCAAATTTATGGTAAGGACCAGTGTTGCAGGAAACACCCCCCCCAGATCAAAAGTCCAATCTGCGATCCGTACGGATGCATGGGTGAACCGCCCTCCAAAACGCGTTTTGGAAAAATCAAAACACGAATCGGGTTGATAAATCCGATTCTTGCCATTTTCGGAATTATTCAGCCAATTCGCGTTTTGGTTTTTTCGAAACGCGTTTCATACGACGGTTCGGCCGTACGAAGCACGATGCTTTGGGGTCCGATCCGTACAGATCGCGACCGCTTTGCGTGAGCGACCATCATTTTTGTCGCGCAGGCCAAAAAAAATCTTTTTTTTTTTTTGTTTTCTTTGATTGGGGGTGGGTCGACCTTGGTTTAGGGCGAGGAGTGAAGTGATTTAACACCCTTTCATCTCTCATTTGCTCGCTTTTATTTTATGAGAGCTTGGAGAAGAGAGGAGAGTAGAAGAGAGGAGAAGAGAGGAGAGCTTGGAGGAGTGAAGGAGGAGGGGCGAGGAGAAGGAGGAGGAGCTTGGAGGACTTCCATATATAAGAGCTAAAGAGGTAAGTGCAAACCCCAAACTCCCTCATTTTTTTGACATTGATTTTTGTATTTTTCTCCTCCCTCTCCTACTCTTTCCCATTCTGTCTACTTGCTCATTTAATTGCAGGTTGTCCACCACCTATATCCATATTCCAAGATGGTGTTCTTTTGGCTTCTATGTATCATTCCACTTTTGGTTTTAATGATGGCAAGGGGGAGTAGGAATAGAAGGAAAGAAGAACAAAAAGATAGTGGTCCCAATATGAGTGACCTAATGTATGATGAGGAGGAAGGGTTTGAAGAGGAAGGGGATTAAGTTGAGCCTGAAGGGAACACTGAAACACTAGAGGGGAAAGCTGCATTAACACTCTTGTGGAACTATGTTACCAAACTTGAAGGGGGAAAGGGTGGTGGAAGCTACAAATTTTTGTGCCTTCATGGTTGTCATGGAGGAAAACCATTTAGTGGTTCATATACCTATGTGAGGAGGCATCTTTGTGGGGTGATGGACAATGATGACAAAAAGGTTGCTGTGGGGATACAAATTTGCCCAAACATTTCAGCTGAACAAAGAAGAAAATACATCCAAATAGAGGAGGTTGCACAACAAAAAAGCAAGAAACAAAAAACTCATTCGGAATCAAGTGCAACCTCTAGATTTGGTAGGTCATCTCCTCATGGTACTTCTGGAAGCTCTGGAGGTAAAAGAACAATAGGGGATTTCTTGAATGTTGCTGGGAGGGATGATGTGGATGGAAAGATAGTCCGATTTCTTTGTTCTTGCGGTGTACCATTCAGTGTGCTTCACTCTCCCTATTGGCATGAAATGGTAAAGGCCATCAATGAAGCCCCAAAAGGATACAAGTCCCCCAACTATGAGAAAGCTAGAATAGTGTTATTAGAAAGAGAAAAAGCAAAGGTTCAAAGAGCTTTGACACGTTTTACAAATGAGTGGGTAGATTGTGGGGTATCCATTGTATCAGATGGGTGGACAAATATTAGAAACCAACATTTGATAAATGATCTTGGTGTTTCTGCGAGTGGTGTAGTATTTATTACATGTCATGACTCTTCCATCAGTGGATCTTCCCAAAACATTGCATTTCTCCTATTGCAATCAATCAGAGATGTTGGTCTGAATAATGTGGTTCAAGTGATCACAGATAATGCAACAAATTGTAAGGCAACATGAAAAGTTATTGAGCGTACTCATCCACACATCTTTTGGTCTGGGTGCCTGGTTCAGACATTGAACCTTTTGATGCATGATATTGTGAAGCATAAAGAATGTGGGTGGATTAATGAGCTTTATAGGAGAGGGAAGCAACTCATTAAATTCATCAGAAGGCATACAAGGGTAAACTACTTCTATGCCACTTACTCCAAGTTGCAGTTTCTTAAACTTGCAAAAAAAAGATTTGCCAATTATTACCTCACTTTTAGGTGACTAGTGAAGGTGAGACAAGCTTTAACTAATATGGTGTGTGCTGAATCATGGGAGGAAATTATCATTGATAGAGATGGTGCTAATGTAGCCAGGGACACTATTCTTGACATGTACTTTTGGTCACAGGTTAAATATGTTTTGCAATTCACCAAACCAATTTATTACATGATCAAGTTTGGAGATTCAGATCGACTAATAATTGGGGAGGTGTATGAGCAAATGGATAGCATGTTGGGGCATATTAAAGACATTGTTGAGCCTAGAGATATCACCTTGTACAATTATATTCGTGCAGAGGTGGAAAACCGATGGGAAATGATAAATGTTCCATTGCATGCATTAGCATATCTTTTGACACGTAAATACTATCATCCATCATGGCTTTCAACACTAGCACTTGGGGGGGAAGCAGGAGAAAACCATACCAAGATCAAGAGGTTCACGAAGAATATATGATTGCATTAAGTAAATTAGTCCCTGATGAGGAGGAGGCTGCCATGGTACGGAGATAGTTGAGCAACTATACGCTTAACACTAGTCCATTTGGGAGCATGCATGCAATTAGAGATCGAGAGACTTTTTCTTCTCCTGAGTGGTGGAACATGCATGGAGGTGCTATTCCACTTCTACAGACTTTGGCATTGCGGGTGCTATCACAAGTGGTAAACACTTCTTCTGCAGAGAGGTGTTGGAGCTCTTATTCTTTCATCCACAGCGTTAAAAGGAACATGTTGAGTTTAGACCGGGCAGAGAGCTTGGTTTATGTTCATTACAACTTGCGATTGTTGTCACATTACTATGATGATGCAAAGACTAATAAAGACCTTAAGGTTTGGGACAGGAATCCAGAGGAGCCCAATTTGGAGGATGGAGTGTTGCGATTAGAGCAATTAGATGATGCTCTTATCCAAGTATGTCCATTGTGGTATGAATTTTACTTACAAAGCATTTCTATAATTCCTGTTTTTAATATTTTTTGTTAATTAGTGGTTTTTTTTTATATGAATTTTTTGAGGATTCCAGGATGATGATGATTGAGTTGAGATGCCACCCCCATCTGGTCCCTTGGTTCCCAGGTTCCATGGTTCAACACCAACAACAGGGGGTTCGTCTTCATTAGTTTCAGTGCCACAACTTCCACATGCACCATCTTCTTCATTGCCACCACGTTTTTTTCGTGGTGGAAGGAGGAGAGATCAGTAGATATATTGACAATTTACTACTTTTGTCATAGATTAATCATTAGACTTGTAGGCTTGTGAATTTGAACCTTTCTGTCTTGGCAGTGACCAAGTGACCTATTTTGTAAACATTATTATTTGAATTTTGGACATGACAAATGTTGATAGTTGCTCACTTGCTAGATAAATCATAATATGCTCTATGTTTTATAATATGCTTAAAAATTTGGTGTATGTTTGTAATTGGTAGAATTTAGATGGTTGATGTTTGAATAATTAATCATTGATGTACATACTACAATGGAATCATGGATGACATATCTATCTTGATTTTTGTAAAAATATGCATGTTTTCATGTCTTCTACAACTAATTTGGCATTTGGGATGTTTGGTTTGAATATAAACGCAATATATATATATATATATATATATATATATAGTAGACGCTTCTGAGACGCTTCGCTGCCTAGATTTTTTGAATGTCTACGTCTCTGCTTCCAAAAAACGTCGCCATTTCATCCTCGCTTCGTGCAACATTGGTCATGACTGCTCTGAATGCAGTCACTGAAGATTGGGAAACCTTTGTCCAAAGCATCTTGGGCAGAGCTTCTCTTCCCAATTGGGAGGAGACATGGGTAGCTCTTCGACAGCAAGAGATCAGACGGTTGACCAAGGTGGGAAGCAACTACAAAGGGATCAAAGTCAAGAAGGAGGAAGAGGAGGATGCAACCCTTGCATCAGCGGGACAACAAGGGCGACAGAAGAGGAAGAAAAAGGACATATCCAAAATCAGATGCTTTAGATGTGGAGAAATGGGTCATTTTTCCACACAGTGCCGTCAGAAGAAGCGCAAGGGAGAGAAGTCTGACTCAAAGGATGCTCCAGCGAAAGCTAACAAAAAGGATGATGATGAGGATTGTGCCATGAGTGCTCATGCACCTCTAGAAAAGAGGTGGGGCGATATTGAGCTGTAGTCGGGAGGACTACACCGAAAGGGGTAGGATCCTTGAGGTGCCCAAACTCTTAGATCACATACAGCTACAGGAGCCCTTAATGACAGTAGCAGAATGACGAGAGTCAGTTGGTGCGAGGGATGATGGAGAAACAATGGCAGAGCTAGAGTGCCAAAGTCTGAAGTAGCGCAGTAGAGTGTTGCAGTAGTGCGGGAGGCACAAAGCAGATACAATAGCAACGTAGTAGCATCAGAGGGTCAACACAAATTAGTAGCAGAGGTATCTTCAACGTTCAAGGACATCCCGACTGACCAACATGTCAACTTTTGGGTGGCTTTTCAGTTGCTTACTTCACAGCAACTGAGTTGCAGTGCAGCAGTTAGCAGTGGTAGTGCTATGGGCAGCGTGATGCAGCATATTGAGTGGGAGTTGCAGTAAAGATATAGCAGTGACAGTGGCAGTGTCATGGGAAACAGTACAAATTGTAGCAATGCAGTGGATGAAGGGCAGTGGGCCAAGCATCAGCAGCGCAAAGGACCGATGTCGTGGATCAGTGTGATATTTTTGCTGGGAAGTATTGCTAGAGCACATTCCTCGCTAAGAGGGAGTGTTGATTTTTGGATAGCATCGGATGTGCTCTAGCTCCGAAATTTTGTGGAGGGGCTAGAACACATGAAATCTCCAAGACCCAGAAATTGTTTGATGAAATTCCACCCGGATTGTATTTTATTAAAATAATTAACATTTTTAATGGGATTCCTACGTCTAAACTTAGGGAAATTAAAATATTAATGGGTATTAATGAAAATATGGGTGAGAAGCTTCTAAGAGACGAGGATCATGTCTAATTTAATCTTAGCCGTTGATTAGAAACTTAATATCGGTCGTTGATTTCTCAATAAGAAAAGTATAAATGTAGGTTTGGGGTCAGTTGGAGGAGACATAGAGAGATTAAGGAAATCGATTTTCAAGGTGAGAAGTTCTTAGGAGGAAATCGATTGGGGAGATCTTGCAGCTGAGGGGCAGTGATAGTTCAGGAATACAAAGAGAGAGGTAGAGAGAAGATTGTGGAGACAACGCAGTAGCCAGTAGAGCTGACATTGGGCCAGTCTGGGCCCACGCAGCCTTGATGCAGTGCCAAAAGGGCCAACGCAGAGGGAGAGAGCTGCCTTCCACGCAGAGTGCCGAAATTGCCGGAACAACCAGGGAAAGCTGACGTAGTGGGCATAACAGCTGACACAATGCCTCAGAGAGCTCCACGCAAGCCCACATAGTTACTGTGAAGGGGCAGTACCGCTGTAGTCGGGGCCAACCACTTTTGCTGTTGGAATTTGTTGGGTGAAGTAAGGTAAAACTCACTCAGGTTTTCCACCATTCTATTCCTCTGTCACTGGTTTGCCGGGAGGGCAACCAACATTTGTATTCAAAACTTCTGCTTAATAATAGAAAACCCTTAGAACTGCTGCACCGATTTTCTCGCATTGGGTTTTTCTGGGGACATTTAGTCCAAAAATAATTATGCCCTTTGTGTGTTTGTCTCATTTATTTTTCAGTACTTGATCTGTACATTGCTGTAGGCTACACTGTATTTGCATTAATATTTTCTGAACATTTCTGAAAATAACTTGTTAAATGAAAAAAACAAGTAGCTAATGCAAATCAATTTACTGTAGTAGGATTTCTGGTTTATTAGATTCAGAAATTTTCACAGTTTATACTTCTAAAGGGGATAATATGTTCAAGGTACATCCTTCAAGAGTGGTGGCATGTGACAAAAAGGTGAATAAAGTAGGGGATGAGAAGGGGCAACCCTGAGCCACATGTTGAGGTACAAGGGTAGCTAATAAAAGGGAATCCCACACTTGGATTTATAATTTATAGGAGGGAGCAATCGTGGTACATGAGGTTCCCCGACATTGATTTTTCCACCCTTCTTTATATGCCTTTTGGCTTTTTATGCTTTTCTTTGATTAACTTTTCGGGGCTCAAGGGGTAAGAGCATGATGTATAAGGTATGGCAGTGAATACCCCCTTTTAAGGCAGGGCGGTTCATTGCCCACCAGGGGTTGGGATAATCATGGGTTCCTATATGATGAGGCAAGCTCATAGAACCTATAGGAACTAGGGTGATGGCCATGATGATGGTGTAGAGCTCATGCATTGGCTTTTTCGTCTCGACCATCTTTGCATTTTGTTGTACATTTTCCTGTTGAATGTGGCCTAATATGCTTTTGTCTTTCTTTTTAGCTGCATCAACCTCCGGGGCATCATTTCTAGGCCTAACGCAAGGTGTGGGCAAGGGGAAGGGGTGAGCTAACCCTATGTGGACTAAGTGGAGGTATGTGGACCTAGGTGGGAGAAACGATGAATGGGGTAATAATGAGTGGAAAGGGGCTGATATATGCAGATAAGGGAGCGAAACCACGCAACCAAAATCAAGGTTTCCCGTGAAATACCATCCCTAAAGCCAAATGGTCAGTAAAAGAGATCCCATGGAACTAGAATCCGAGGTTGACATCCAAAGGGGTCTAGGGGACAAGAGCACAGACTTAGCCCATTCTTGCCGCCGAATCCCCCCTTTAGTCCATGCCTAGAAGTGTCCATGATGAACAAACTACAATACTCAATTACAAAATGACAAGGCATACCTTCAGGTTCGGGAGGCCCACCTTCAAACATATGATTATGGTAGATGGGCGAGGGACCACATGGATGGCTCAGGTGGTGGAGAAATATCATAGTGAGCTAGCTAGTGGCTACAAGGGGTTGTTGGCTACCAGGTGAGGACCATCTTGGAGAAAACTAATTTCTCCTAGAAATATCACCCACAAAATGGTGGGTAACATCTGGCTCCTACTGGGACGTAATCTCTCGAAGAAGTGTCCAAAGCTACTCGAACGGGAAGTCACTAGAACTCCAACAATCTCTTTGTTATTGTAGACCTACCACCTGCACATATAATAGATGAAAAACACGAGGCAACATGCTTTCGCGACGTCTCATGATCACACATGCTAAATGTTAGGCCATAAAATCAACGGAAAAGAAAATATGCAAAGATGCATCTATCTACCATGAGAAATATCGTATGATGTTAGTTTGAATGCCAAAGTCATTAGGCGATGCATCCTACTCTACCATGCATATGATATAATGTGAAGTTTCAAGGAAGGAGGCGATATGACTTAATTTCACTGGCTTAGGCCAAAGTTCGTCGTTAGGTTTGGTAATGTAGTAATAATCCTCCCCAACCATTCCATGAATCCTGACAAGTATGAGATCTTTATCAACCAAGACCAAATCCCCAACCTTATATTCTTTTTTAGGCTTCCACTTTTTGCTTGTTTTGGACATTGGCTGCTTGAGGACACTGACTTCTTGAGTTGAGAGAATGGGAGAAGACTTCTCGATCTCACATGCTTCATAATAATGTCCAGGATTGATCACATGAAGCAAGTAGGTAGGTTCCCTATAAAGGATAAAATGGGTACCATTAGATTATGGAATGGTGGCATCTAATAAGTCTATTTGAACTTGCCCTCCAATGATAGCGCCCCATCTCCTAGACAATAGCATCCCCCACACATCAGGAATGTCAATGACGATAACATCCATGAGGAGGGATATATCGGGATTCCAAGCTAAAGAAACCTTAAGGTCTTTGATAATACCTTCCAATTCCACAAGTTTGGAATAAAACCACACACCTTCTTGTACGGTCAAGTGACGCTGAGACCCAATTGCTTCATAATTGTCAAAGGCATGATATTTGCGGAAGCCCCTGAGTCTAACATACAATTGTGTAAGAAGAGGTCATTTATAGCCAAAGTAAGCAAGAAAGGTTCATGCCCAGGGTTTTGGTCAAGAATATGAATGTTTTGCAATTCTTCAAGTAGTTCTTCTTCCTGAATTCCCAAGGACTTCTTAATTTGTTGTTGTTGCTCGAGAAGCTTAGCAATCTCCTTCAAAGGAACGAGTATAGTCATTCTTCCTATGGAAGCCCCTATGTCGATGTCAAGTTTAACTTCTTTCCCTTTTTCCTTCTTCTTGATGTATTCTTTCCTTGGAGGATCCTTTTTCGGATTGGCTTTCGTTGGGGGATCCTTCTTGGGAGGAATTTCAGGGATAGATTCTTTAGAAGGGGCTTGCTTAGGTGATGGATCTTCTTTAGATGGTTCCTTAGGAGTTGAGGGGTCTTTGCCCTTTTCTTTTCGTGAATATTGGACCCCTTTGAATCTTCCCTGGCTATTAGAGTTAAGAATGGATTCTTCCTTTTCCTCTTTAAGGGTGACCTCACTAATGGGAGGATGTGTATATTATCCCCCTAGCAAAATGTTGAAGATGTCAGATTCCACAAGGTTGGCCTGCTCGTAAGTTTGTTCATCCTCACTCTCGTCTCTTTTACTTTCCTCATCCTTAGATGAAGAGTCTACCTCAACAACATTAGTTGGAGCCAAATATTTGTGATTTGAGAAGAGCTTGGCCTATCTTCCTCACTTTGCTTTTCGGGAAAAGGCTTTCCTTTAGGGATGTAACTAGATTTTTGGGCCCTTTCCAAGGTGGTGATTTTGTTCATGATAACCCTGTCACGTGCATTGGAATCTTCGGTGTACTTTTCCATCCTTTTGAGGATGGCAAGAAGAGTTTCCTCGTATTGATTTTTGGATTTCTCCTTCTTGTATTCAACTTTAGCTCTAGGGTGGTCATTGACATCAACCTTCGATATTCTTAACCCAGACAAGGAGGGAGAAAGGATAAAAGAAAGGATTTTCACTTAAAGGTGTTGATTTGATCCTATGAGGCACTAGCCTTGGGGATACTAGGGCAAAGTTTGGTCTCAAAGCTAGGGCTTGGCTTTTCTCACAACTCCACTGCCAGAATGATTTCAAAATTGGAGGAGGCCTTGAGGAAACACCATCGCAAGGTATGCTAGGAGATCAAACTTTTGGAGGGCTATTTTGTCAGGAAAATGATGCCCTAGATGACCCAACCCAGCTAGACCTAGGAAAATGTGAAAAATAATTGATTTTGGGTGACCACCTCTTGGTAGATCAATGCCATATCTTGGGAGAATGGATTCTATGATAAATATGAATGAAGCCTTCGTTTCTTGGTCAAGGAGGCCTCAAGACTACCTCGCTAGCCTTCTAGGGCAAAGGGAGGCAACCTTCTAGCTTTTATACTTTGACTTGCACAAGCTGATGGCTTATCAAGATGAATTTGTTGATAGAATTATCCCTAGGAGATTTCATTCAAATTACATGGCCCATACATTGAGAGATGCTATATAGAGACAAAATTCCGCAATGTAAGTAGTAAATGCATGCAACAATTAGCCCTAAAAATAGTGGAAATCCCAATCCAATGTATATGACAAAGTAAAACAAGGATAACATTAAAAGCATGTACTTACATGTAATAGAACATATAACCATCCACAATTTGACAATAGAGAAGCTCCAAGATAAGATAAACCAAATCCAAACATCAAAATTCATCCATAAAGCTCCAATTCATCCTCCAAGAAAAAGTGCGAAATTCTCAAGAGAGAGAAAGGATCCAATCCAAAGTGATGATGAGCAAATTAACTCATCTCAATTGTATCTATACATTAATGAAGAGTTCAAATTAGTCTCCTTGGCCTACATCAGCCCCAAAAATAAAATAATGTGCTAATAATTTAACTTTTGGTGACAAGCCCACCAAACTAGCTCACAAATGAAAGAATAAGCCTCTTAAGAGGTCATATGGTGAATAGTACATGTCATAGGGCCCTCTAGGAGGCCTCATGAGGTCCATGGGTGCCATAATTGAGAGTAGGACCCTCAAAAGTGATGGACAAGGGGTTGGCCCCTTGTTCTCCAAAAGTGATAATATCGGAAATATCGGCGAATTCGTAAATATCGTGATATTTTCGGCGAGCCGAAATATTGTTGCGAAAATATCGCGATATTTTCAGCTCTCGAAAATATCGCGATATTTCCGAAATATCGCCAATTTTCGGCAAAATAATCCATATCGCCCAACGCCAAGGAGGGTTTGAGTGTTCCATAGCTATTATCGCCACCAACAACGAAGATTTCATTGATATAAGCTTCAAGAACAGTGAGACAATTTCATTTCTTCCATTAACAATTATGTTCAAATAAACCCCTATTTTAATGAATTTTTTGTTAGTTTTAGTATTGTTCTTGCTTGCCTATTTGCCTACAATCATTTTGCTTGATTTTTTTTTTTTCCATTTGAAAATATTTTCATGCCCATGAGCAAATGCAAGGGTTGTAAGTTTTTAAGTTTTCTCCATATTTGGAGAGCAAACTCCATTTTTTTTTGAGTTCATAGCCGCAGAGGCTATTTATTAATTTTATTATATATTAGGGGGTTCATCTCTATAAAATTTCTTCACCTTAGGAATTAGTTTCTTATTGTACAATGTGAAGTTGTGAACAGTGAGGTAGGTTTACCGTTTGCCTATTTCTAAAAGTAAATTCTATGTATGAATTTATGAAATTTCAAATGAATTTATGAATTTTCAATTCACATTGCAAAATTGCAAATTTGCAAATAATGTAGCAACAAAACTGTTTTGTAAAATAATGTGGTTATTAGTATTACTTATTAAGTTACTAATTCCAATTTTTTTAGTGCCCTAGGTTTGAGTTAGCCCACTACAAAACACAAATATGCCAAAAGCCTTGGACCCATTTTGGGAGTATGGGAACCTTGATGGTGGGACAAATCGTGCATATCTTACATGCAAATTGTGTGGGACCAGGATGACAGGTGGGGTTACACGAATGAAATACCATCTTGCTAGACTCAGTGGACATGATGTTGGGGTTTGTACAGTTTCTAGTCCAGAGCTTATACAAAAAGCTGTTGTGGCAATTGATGAAAAGGACAGAAAGAAGGAAGAGGCAGAAAGAAACAAAGTTGAACGTGCAGGTAGATCTTTCGGGATATCTTCTCTTGGTTTTGATGTTGAGGGTAGTGGCCCTAGTGGGAGGGGCTCCACAGCTGGCACACCATTACCTGCTACTGCTAGTGTGACTGCGAGGTCATCATTTTTTGTTCCACGAATAGGACCTGGAGCACAACCTGGCATAAAATCGCTTGTTATAAAGAAGGAGAAGCAAGAAGCAGATAGAGTCATGGGGAGGTGTATTTTCTGGAGCGACTTACCTCTCAACATCACCAAAACCAATCCATTTTGGCAGCCAACGTGTGATGCTATTGCTGTTGTGGGCCCAGGGTACAAAAGTGCCACATATGAGGAGTTGCGGGGGCCAATTCTTCAAGCAGAAAAGAAGGACATCAACTCTAGATTGGCGGAGTTGAAAAAGACATGGGAAGTTACTCGATGCACAGTGATGTCTGATGGTTGGACAGATAGGAAGGGTAGGACCCTTATAAATTTCTTGGTACATTGTCCTAAAGGTACCATGTTTATTAAATCGTTGGATGCATCAGAACATATCAAAGATGCAACAACGATATGTGAGTTGTTAGATGGGTTCATTCGGGAGATTGGTGTGCAGAATGTGGTGCAAGTCATAACAAACAATGCAGCTAATTTTGTGTTTGCCGGCAAAATGCTTATGGAGAGGCATCCCACATTGTTCTGGACCCCGTGTGCAGCACATTGTCTGGATTTGTTGCTTGAGGATATGGGGAAACTCTCCTTCACCAAGGAGGCGGTTGATATAGCTAGGAGCATCCCCAAGTTTATTTATAACCATGCTTTTGTTCTTAGCCTCATGAGGAGGTTCACTAGAAACAAGGAGTTGCGGTGTCTTGCCATCACACGTTTTACCACAAACTTTATCACTCTTCAGTCTTTGCTTCGATTTCAGTTCGAGTTGAAGCAAATGTGTGCCTCTGATGATTGGCGTAATTGTAGATACAACAGGAGACATGACGGGAAAGCCATTGCAAAAATGGTGTACTCTGAGACATTTTGGCATGGAGTAGAAAAAGCATGTGCAATTAGTGAACCTATAGTAAAGGTTTTTAGATTGGTGGATGGGGAGAAGCCTGCAATGGCTTATTTGTATGAGGGCATGGATAGGGCCAAGGAGGCCATTCGTTCCTATTATGCAGACAAGGGTTCTGTTGGCCTTGATAGGCAGATGATGTTATGGGATGTGATTGATAGTCGGTGGACATGGATGCTTTATCAACCCATTCATGCAGCAACACTCTTCCTCAACCCTGCATTTTCATACAAATGCAACTTTGATTTTGATGGTGAGGTGATGGAAGGTCTCCATTCCTGTATTCAGAGGATGGTACCTGATCCTTAGCTTCATAGCAAAATCAATCACGAGATACAGTCTTATCGGGATTGTGTTGGCCTATTTGGCTTTGATGATGCTATTAGGGAAAGGAACCTCTTCATGCCACGTAAGTGACAAGTCATCACTCATTAGAAATTAGAATTTTCAATTTAGAATTTCCTTACTTATAATTCTATTTTCTTAAAATTCAATTATGTAACTTTTATTTGAAAGTTTAATTATGTTTTAAGTTTTTGAATTTTTTATTTCATTATTTTGTTGTAGATATTTGGTGGCGAAGCTATGGTGCAAGGGCATCAAATTTGCAGAAATTGGCCATACAAATCTTGAGTCAAACATGTAGCTCTTCAGGGTGTGAGCGCAATTGGAGTGTATTTGAGAAAATACACACCAAAAAGTGCAACAGGTATAACTTTGAGCTCAAGCCTTCAGTTGAGCAATTACACTTGTAATTTTTAATTTTTAATTTATGACCTTCAAGTGTCAAGAGTCAAGAGTCAAGACTCATTACTTTTTTTGACACTCTTATAGGTTGGAGTTCGCACGCCTCAACGATTTGGTGTATGTGCATTACAACATCCGACTTCGAGTGAGGCAAATAGAATCACCAATGGATCCAGATGCCATTTCTTTAGACAATATTGATGTATTGTCTCTGTGGAGGGTGGAGTCTGAGGAGCCCATCTTGGAGGAGTCACCTTCATGGTTAGAGCCAGTGGCAGATGATCCATTAGAATAGGGGTACCAAGAGGAGGACTCGGAGTCGGAGGAGCACCAGCACTTAGAGGAGGAGGAGGAGGAGGAGGACACTACGGGAGCATCAGCATCAACACCATTTGCTATAGATATAGGAGAGCATAGCCCCATACCTAGCACTCATTATTTGACATTAGGTGCAGAGGTAGGGTCAGGGCCTTCTACTACCTAGGGGTAGGCCTGGCAAACAGCCCATCATGTTTTCCCGTAAAAGGAGGAGAGGGCAGTGATTCCAGATAGATAGCTATTAGTTTTATTTGTTATGCTACATATAACTCATGATGATGAAATACTTTTTTATATGTGATGTCATTTTGTATTGGTTCTCCACATTTGAGTCCTTGAATGGACAATTATCAGGGATCAACAGGATTTGGTATTGCCTTTGATGTATCATTTCTATTTGACATCATATATATCAATGTTTTCTCCATATTTATGTGCCAATGTGTTTATTTCATGTTGTTATTGCTTTATATGTTTAAAAATTTGAAAAAAATGAATATGTTATGCATTTTTTATGCTTGCCGATATTTGCCAATATTGCCGATAAGATATTTTCTGGACCCTCGCCGATATTTTCCCGATACCGATATTATCAACACTGCTCCAAACAGTAAACCTATGGTGCTCCCAATGGGTGTGGGGGCACAATAATAACCTCATGGGTCTCCAAATGAGTCGAAGATGCCTATAGATCGTTTGCAAGGGCTTTGATGATGGTGTAGGGGATGCCACATCATCCTACAAGTCCTGGGTCAGCTGCCAAGTCATGGTACATCTGTGGGGTCGGCTGGGCAAAGGTGAACCAGATGCATTTTTGACCATCCTTGGAGATCCATGGAGTGTTGTCTACTACTGTGGAGGCACATGGCTCTTGACACTCACCATACATGTGCCAATGTAGCCCTCTGGAGAATTAGGACCCGGTATAGGGAGACCAAACCCAAGATGGAGACCATCTGCAATCCTGCATAAGATTCAATCGTCCCCTAGCCTTCCAGTGCAACAAGTCATTAGAGAAATTGAGTAACTGAGCTTACCAACCATGGACCACATGTGGGCACTTCGTAATGGCTTGCCCTTCCATAATGGGCTTCGGGATGTGCCAATGTCTCCTAAACTCCAAATTGGGTTAACCAAGTATCTAGTTAGGTGGTTTCTACTTCTAAAGGGATAATATGTTCTGGGTACATCTTTCAAAAGTGGTGGCATGTGACAGAAAGGTGAACAAAGTAGGGGATGAGAAGGGGAAGCCCTGGGCCACATGCTAGGGTATAAGGGTAGCTAATCAAAGGGAAGACCACACTTGGGTTTATAATGTATAGGAGGGAGTAATCATGGTACATGAGGTGCTTCGACCTTGATTTTGCCACCCTTCTTTATATGTCTTTTGTCTTTTTATGATTTTCTTTGATTAACTGCTCGGGGCTCAAGGGGTAAGAGCATGATGTATAAGATATAACAGTGAAAACCCCCTTTTAAAGTAGGGCGGTTCATTGCTCACCAGGGGTTGGGACAATCATGGAAATAGGGTGATGGCCATGATGATAGGGTAGAGCTCATGTATTGACTTTTGCCGATGTGGTAAATGTGTTTTTCCAGGCCATCTTTTGCATTTTGTGCTACATATCCCTATTGAATATGGCCAAATATGCTTTTGTCTTTCTGTTTAGCTGCATCAACCTCTGGGGCATTATTTTAGGCTTGACCCAAGCTGTGGGCAAGGGGAAGGGGTGAAATAACCCTATGTGGACCCAGGTGGGAGAAACGATGAATGGAGTTATAATGAGTGGAAAGGGGGTGATATATACGAATAAGGGAGCGGGACCACACAACCAAAATATGGGTTTTCCGTGAGATACCATCCTTAAATCCAAATGGTTAGTAAAAGAGATCCGATGGGACTAGAATCCAAGGTTAATATCCAAAGGGGTCTAGGGGACAAGGGCACAAACCTAGCACATTCTTTCCGCCGAATCCCCCCATTAATCCATGCCCAGACTTGTCCATGATAAACAAACTACAATACTCAATTACCAAATGACATGGCATACCTTTAGGTTTGGGAGGCCCACCTTCAAACATACGATCATGGCAGATGGGCGAGGGACCACATGGCTGGCTCAGGGGGCAGAGAAATTGCATAGTGAGCTAGTTGGTGGCTGCAAGGGGCTGTTGGCTGCCGGGTTAGGAACATATTTGAGAAAAAAAAATTCTCCTAGGGATATCACCCACAAAATGGTGGGTAATAGGGCCCATAGGAACTAGGTGGATGACCATGGATAAGGGGTAGAACTCATGTTTGGCTTTTGCCCATGTGCTAAATTTTTATGTCAAGACCATTTTTTTCATTTTGTGGTACATTTCCTGTTGAGGGTGGCCAAATTGTGGTTTTTCTTTTCTTTTTAGCTGCATCAATGTCTGGGCATCGTTCCATGCCCAACCCAATGTGTGGACGAGAGGAGGGGGAAGTTAACCCTATGTGGACGCAGATGGGAAAAGAGATGAATAGGGCTAGAATGAGTGGAAGGGTGGGATGTATATGGTGTCAGGATGCGAGACCACACAACCAAAATTGGGATTTATCATGTAGTGTCAACCCTAAAGCTAATGGTCAATAAAGGAGATCCCACAAGACTAGGATGCAAGGTTAACCACGAAATCAGGCAGTGGAGACAAGAGTGCAAACCTAGCTGACCCTTTTCGCCGAATGCCCTGCCCCCGCTCCAATCCATGCCCCATAGTGCCCATGACAATTAAGAAAATAACTCAACTATACTAATGAAAAGCCATACCGTTGGGGTCAGGAGGCCCACCTTCAAACCTACAATCATAACAAGTGAGCGAGGGACCAAATGGCTGGCTCAGGTGGCGGAGATAATGGCACATCGAGCTATTCGGTGGCTGCAAGGCATTGTTGGTTGCCAATTGAGGACCATCTAGGAGAAAAAAGATTCTCCTATATACATTACCCATATGTGATGGGTAACATCTAGTTCCAACTGGGCATGAGCTCTTAGAGAGGTGCATGAAGCTACTCGAACGGGAGGTCATGAGAACACCAACAATCTCTTGGTACCGCGGACTTGTTACTAGCACATATCAAAGACCAAGCACACGGGGCAACATGTTTTTGTGGTGTCTTATGATCACCCTTGCTTAGTATTATGGCATAAAAATATATAAACAAGAGAGTAAAATGCAAATTTAATGTAAATGCATCTAATATATCTTGAAAATATCATATGATGTTAGTTCTAATGAGAAAATGAGCATGTAGTGCATCCTACCCTAACATGCATATTACATCATAGAAACACTAAGTGTAATCATAGAGACAATGCAACCAAGACATGAGTAGATCATTATAAAATATTTTGCCTAATGATTACTTATGTAGCAAATCCAAGAGTAAGGACAAAATCAATCATATGGAGGGTCACTAGGGCGAGAGGTGGGAAAATAGAATGCCCATACATGGATGAACACGGGAGAAGAGGGAACAAAGGGATGCAACCTAGTCCATGAGATTCTCTCCTCTAACCAAAAGATAGAGATGTCAACAATTAGGCTCATAAACTTTTGATGGATGACAACCTCAGGCATATCACTGTTGAAAAGTGTAACTAGGTTCGGTCTTCATAATGACATGTAATTGTGACTTTTGTAAATGATGTAATGAAGAAAATAAAATTATTATTGTAAGCCTTGCTTCATGGGTTTCATGAGTAAGTGGTTTTATTTTAGATGGCTCCCATTGAGAGCCTTAGGATTTTTCATAAAAGGTCAGAGAATTAATGTCATGTATGAAGAGCTCTTCTTGAGCATGTGTAAAATGTATATGAGTCAATTAAGTGTCTAGAAAGCCCTCCAAAGACAAGCACAATCCTCTTCTCTTGATGTCGGCCTGCAAAATGAAGTAATAACTCATGTCGGCTCACCCAAAGTGACACACCCATTCGGATGCTAAAGTTGGCTCATTATATGGACGAATGACTATATATACAAGGCTAGGGTCATCGCAGAAAGGAAAATTCAGATTTTCACATCTCTTTGAAATTTTAGATGGGTATTACAGAGATCAATTCGGATCTCTAGAACATTGATGAACTCGAATGGAAGGAGCAGCAATGAAGTTAATAAAAGGAGCAGCGAAGAAGTCTAATGAACAGTGGCAGCAAGGAAATTTGGATCACCTTTGTTTTAGGTATCCTACCTAGTGAAGAAGGCTACAGTTCTGTGGTAAAGGGAATTCAGATCCCTTCTGAGTACAGTTCGGATGCCACGGTTCAATATAGAAGATGAAACTCGGATAGAGAAGGAAGAGACAACAAGGATATCTTCTAGGCTAGCCATAATAAGGAAGTTTGGATCAGAGATACAAAGAGAAGTTCAAGGGTCTCTCTGTCGTAGATCATAGATACAATCTTGACGACATAACAGTTTGGTACAACCACAGTTCGTTTATGATGACAGTAAGAAGGTCTCACAAGAAGAGATCTAGATGAGATCTCAGTGATGTCAATGTCTTAATGCTCAAAAGATCAAAGAGAAAGAGGAGTCAAGAGAAGACAAGACAGTCAAGAGGACTTGTGGCTTGGTCTTGGTGTTCGTCAATTGGAATTTCTATAAGAAGAATTTGTGCGAGTTTCCTCTCAAAGGGAGAGAGGTTTTGGCCTTGGCTCATAGGCTACATGCTGTGTGTCTTGTCTATTTATGTTCATGCGTTGGTTACTGTTTGATGAAGAAGAACATCAATAATCTAGCATGAAGAAGATCCTAATCTAAACAAGTAAAAAACATTCACAAACAATCACAAATAGAAGAGAAATCACCCAATGCCAATGCCCTAGATTTAATCAACATGGTATTAGAGCTAAGATGCTAAAGTCAAAGGAAGGGCATCTAATCAAGGAGACACTCAAAGCTTGAGTTTCAAGAAAGGCATCTAAGAAGATCAAGATCTACATTGAAGAATAAAACCCTAGATCGAAGAAGCAGTCTACAACAACAAAAGGTTTGGATCCTCTAGTCATCATCAAAAGACCACAAATACCCTCATCAAGTTATCTACAAAGCAAGGTAGCTCGAAGTACTTTAAAGTCGAAGATCACATCATCTTGGAGAGAGTCGAAATCCTAAAAGCATTTCTGATCTACAATACAAGAAGTCAAAGTATCTTGGAGGCGAGAAGGCATTATCCTCATCTTGAAAGCTATAAGGCAAGCTCCCTATCGTTGCAACAAGGATCCCCTCCTTATCCTTGTAGAAGATCATCCAAGGAAGCAACAAAACATCCTCATCCATCACCATCAATAAAGGAAGCTAAATCTAAAGGCGTTGACATCATAAAAGTAGCAATCTCCTCTATTGAAGAAGGGCTTTTTTCATTTGGAAAAAGATCATCCAAAAGGAGTACTAATACATCTTCGTCAACCCCCATCAAAGTGATCAAGTTGAAGATTTCATCTTCACTTGTCAAGTAAGTATCTTTCATTCTATAATAAAATTTGGTAAAATGACTTCGTATTTCCAAGGAGATCTATAAGCTACTTGGGTCATCGAAATTCCTTGCATGGAAATGGAGGATAGACATAGTCCTCGAAGAAAGTGAAGTCATTGAACATATCAATGAAAAGGTCTCCTCTGAATACATGAAAAGGGATTCTTATGAAAAGTCCCCTCATATAGTAGTATTGGACACATCAAAGAGATATATATGATAAGCTAGTAAAACTATTCTCTGAAGATGCGATAAAGAAGGTCACATCACTTAGAAAGTTAGATCTGATCCACACAAATCGAAGGTATCAAAGGATAAAAGGTTATTGTCATAAGGTCTACATTGCAAGATCTGGGATGAGATAATCTTCATACACTAACTGATGAACAAGGTAACAAATGTTTGTAAGAAAGCTACTCAACAACGTGTAATCTCTATGCAAGATAGAAGAAGATAGGTTGAGGGAAAAAGTGTTTAAGGATCAAACAAAAGGTATTCAGGCATTTGCCGAAAGAAAAGAAGAATATAGCTAAGAATCAATGCTATACAGGGAAGATTGTCCTAATCTTAAGAAGGGCAATAAGAAGAAAGATAGAGAAGAAGTCGATTTCACCAAAGAAGTGGAGAAAGCTGAAAGTAGGAAGTCGAAGGAAGAGGAAAAACATTAGAAGTAAGAGCTCGTGACATCACCATAGGAAACATGAAGGATGTCTGATAGCCAACTATGAAGGATATAGCTCTTGAAAAACCCCATAGGAAACTTAAGAAAGGGAAGAAGTCATCCAGGACAAGTCTCATCATACATCAAGTCAAAAGGAAGCATCTGCTAGATAGGGATATGCAAGATCCTCAAGATTCTCTCATGGAATCCTCATTGGATGATTCACCGATCTAGAATGGAAGCAAGTGTTTCATCAAGAACTCCAACATGTGGAATTCATGGGATAATGGTATGATGACATATGAAAAAGATCAAGGGATTGAAGCTCTTTTCAATCAAGAAAGCTGTTGAAAGAAGCCTAGATGACCTAAAGGTAAATGAGGTATGTATTCTTATATTTGATTTTATAAAGTCATGTTGTATGGTTGCAGGTAACTTGGATCACTACTCTATCTTGAGAAGCATGATCAAAGGAAAGGATCTCCTCCCTCAAAGGGATGCACGAATGCATGATTCACATATTTAATTAGATGAAGTCAACATAATATGTCCTCAAATGGAGTATGAGGTAGTTGACTACAATCGAGGAACTTTGACGTTCCTGGAAAGTAAATATGTGAAGAAAGAAAGAAAGAGATCATGGAATATGCAACAATGGTAAAGGCAATCAACATTCGAAAGCCCAAGAAGAATTGACTATGATATCTCCCAGAAAGATATGGAGACTTTGATGGAAGTCTAGTAAAAGATAGAGACCCTTGACAATACATATCTTTAAGAGATGAGTCAAGATATACGTTAGATGCTGATGTCTACAGGAAGATGTCATAATAAAGACCATCACAAAGGTAATTTTGATATAAGTGTTCATTTCTTATTTTTTAACAAATATCTGTATGGGCTTATGCAAGACTGCAAAAGGGAATAACTGTGGATGACTTCCAAGAGGACCATATAGAAGGATGTAAGATCCTTTCGAAAAGTATGGCATAAAGAAGGCAACATGACATGAATCAAGAACATATGAAGACGAATAGCTGATGAAAGGAATAATGACATCACTGACCCATGGATGAAAGTGATGGATGGTCTGTGCCCTATGAAGAAGCCACAAAGATGAAGACTCTTGGACAAAGAAATTCATGACATTGAAGGAAGGAGCTCTTCAAGCAGCTGGTCGAGGAGCTGCTGTAGGTCCCTAATTAAGAGGGAGCCTGGAAGCAAGTTTCTTACTTGGAAGAAACTTGGAAATTCCTAAGCCAAGAGGGAGCTTAGGTAGATTCCTTCCATAGGAATGAGTATATCCTGCAATTTGATATGACCTCCCTAATCGAGAGGGAGAGATAGACACGTCATTTTGGTCTTCACTTGGGAAGACAGAATGGAGGATTGGGTAATTGCCTGACATTCGATGCTCTTTGAGGATGAGATAGGGCATCCAAGATAAGAGTAGTCCTGGGCCGATATTCTTTGAGGATTGACTATCCAAGATAAGAATAGTCCAAAGTAGGTCATACTTTGTGAACACCCAGGTGGAGTATGTACCTTGAGAGACAATGATTATGGTGTCTATGAATCATTGGTCTTGCCAGCATTGTGCTCTGATCATGTGGATAGAGCTGTTAGTCAAGGCCTTGCTATGTGACAATGCTAGTTGATATGATGCTAGACAGATGGGTTACCAATCCAATTCTTCTTATGAGAAATTCTTAAGATTGAGAATGACCAAGTACCATTATGAATACCTCCCTAGTTAAGAGGGAGTTTTGAAAAGTGTAGCTAGGTTCAGTCTTCATAATGACATGTAATTGTGACTTTTTTAAATGATTTAATGAAGAGAATAAAATTATTATTGTAAGCCTTGCTTCATGGGTTTCATGAGAAAGTGATTTTATTTTAGATGGCTCCCATTGAGAGCCTTAGGATTTTTCATTAAGGTCAAAGAATTAATGTCATGTATGAAGAGCTCTTCTTGAGCATGTGTAAAATGTATATGAGTCAATTAAGTGTCTAGAAAGCCCTCCAAAGACAAGCACGATCCTCTTCTCTTGATGTCGACCTGCAAAATGAAGTAATAACTCATGTCGGCTCACCCAAAGTGACACACCCATTCAGATGCTAAAGTGGGATCATTATATGGACGAATGACTATATATACAAGGCTAGGGTCATCACAGAAAGGACAGTTCAAGTTTTTGTATCTCTCTGAAATTTTGGTTGGGTATTATAGAGATCAGTTCGGATCTCTAGAACAGAGATGAACTCAAATGGAAGGAGCAACAAGGAAGTTAATAAAAGGAGCAGTGAAGAAGTCTAATGAAGAAGGAGCAATCACCTCTGTTTCAGGTATCCTACTTGGTGAAGAAGGCTATAGTTTTGTGGTAAAGGGAATTCAGATCCCTCTTGAGTACAGTTCGGATGCCACAGTTCAGTATAGAAGATGAAACTTAGATAGAGAAGGAAGAGACAACAAGGATATCTTCTAGGCTAACCATAGTAAGGAAGTTCAGATCAGAGATACAGAGACAAGTTCAAGGGTCTCTTTGTCCTGGATCAGAGATACAGTCTTGAAGACATAACAGTTTGGTACAACCATAGTTCGTTGATGATGACAGTAAGAAGGTCTCACGAGAAGAGATCTAGATGAGATCTCAGTGATGTCAACGTCTCAAGGCTCAGAAGCTCTAAGAGAAAGAGGAGTCAAGAGGACTTGTGGCTTGGTCTTGGAGTGGCTAGTAGGTCAAGGGTCTTGGTCTTGGTATTCGTCAATTGGAATCTCTATAAGAAGAATTTGTGCGTGTTTTCCTCTCAAAGAGAGAGTGGTTTTGGCCCTAGCTCATAGCCTACATGATTTATCTCGTCTATTTATGTTCATGCATTGGTTACTATTTGATGAAGAAGAACATCAATAATCTAACACGAAGAAGATTCTAATCTAAACAAGTAAAAAACATTCACAAATAGTCACTAATAGAAGAGAAATCACCCAATGCCAATGCCCTAGATTTAATCAACAATCACTTTCATCTTGGTCCTTACCATTTATGTCATGTTGTATGGCCTCCATAGGGTTATGATTTGTAGGAAAGGGAGACTGATGAGATGGAGAAACACAAGTAGGTTGCCACGGTGATCATTCTTAGGAGGGATGGAGGATTCCTCATTGTTAGTGATAATGTAAGAAGGGTTGAGGAAATGGTCCACACAAGATTCAACTATGACCCTAGGATTGTGAGGAAAGACAAGGGTCCTATTGATATCATTGTCATCGGTGTCATAGATAGGGTCCTTGTCGAAACTATTTCCATGGACCTCCCATTTACCTTCTTCAATATGTAAGTAACCATTGATATCAATGTTTGGAGGGACCATTTCATCACCTTCTCCAACGTTTTTAAAGTGTAGATCATCAGAGATAGTATCGTTGGAAACGGTAGGGTTAACCCTAACTTCACTCTCTACAAACTCATCCTCCCTATCACACATGCTTTTAGAATTATCATCATCCCATCTTTCACCATGCGGACCTAGGGAGGGCCCCCTTTCTTGCTGATCATCTAGGTTCCCAAGGTCATGATTATTCTCAATGAAGAATTCCTCTTGAATGTTTAATGCAGGGCATACTTGAAAGTGTCTAAGAAAGCCATCAAAGAACTCCTCAATAGATGAGATGTTACTAGGTTTGTGATTATGCAACCATGAGTTATGACCACAGAGAGATTTCATGAACAATAGAATAAGGACATCCTGGTGGACCACTTTCTCCTTTGAAGCATGTGCATTAAATCTTTACACATGATCAATTACGTAAAGTGGATCAACGTCAAACACAAGCACCCCACATACCATCCTTCCTATGACATGATTAGGGTGCCAAAGGATGCTAGTGATGTCCAAAGCGGGAAAATGATCAAAGAAAGACATCATATCGAGATATACATTTAGATTATATAGGAATCGCTAGGGTGAATTTAAAGATGCCTATAGAAGTGCTTGCTTTACCCTACAAGCATTGACTCTAAAGTTCAATGAAGAACTAGGGCTTCGTTCTTCCAATGGAGTCGCTAAGAATAATATATCGATATTTTTGTATGGGGAAAAAGGCACACATCTCGTGTCCCTGACAACGACGCCAAAATGTTACTGCTCAAACTAGCAAGGGTCATAGGAGGGGATCCTATGGAGCAACTACTAGGTCAAGGGGCAACCATGGAACGATAGCCCAATGTCACCTCAACTAAGTCTCCTTGCTCTTTACAAACTTTCATCGATGGGGGAAGACCTAGTATAAGAGGAATCACAATGATGAACGGGTCAATGATCGAATAAGGAGTGATTCCTAGAGGCTATTCACAAGAGAGACTCAATTAAATAGCTAACGTGCTTGAGAAGCAAGATGATGGGCTCTCTAAGAAGGGCTATGAGGATACCTTAGCCTAGGCTTGGAGGATATGCATTGACAAGGGGCTTCCTAGACTTAAGGATCCTTATGGAGAGATGGATTCTATGTAGTCCTTGTGGCATTTGAGTTATAAAGTTGCAAGACCACAAAGAACCCAGGTGGACCCAAACTAGGTCAATGGTATGGAGTTGATCGACCAAAGAGGGGTTTGACATAATTAGGGAAGAGAATAGGATCAAAGAACTATTTTTCTTTTGAAATTTGAATGTAAAGATCCAAGTGAAGACACTAACCCAAAATCAACCTACGGAGTGAAATGATCCTCAAGCTAGGGCTTGTGATATTTCAAGATTCGGCGGTCGAATTGTGCTCAAATGTGGAGGACACCTTGAGAAGACCCCATTGCAGTTGTGGATCAATTTTCAAGGTGTTTGGATGGCTACAAAAGATTTTGTGTGATGCCTTAAGAGACCTTCTAAGGTTAGGCCTATAATTGGGAAAAGTGAAGAAAAGAGAGAAATTTGATCACCAAAGTGATACGAGGATCAGTGCCTTATCGCTTGGGCTCAATGGAGTCAAGATACACATAGATCGAGAATTTTCTTGTGCTAAGGAGCCCTAATCGATCTTTGTTAGCCTCTCCAAGGGCAGCAACTAGGTCAGTAGGGATTTATACTTCAAATTTGCCGAAGAGATGAAGTTTTGAGGTCTTTCAACCTAAGAGGTGCCTCTAGGAACATTCACCCACTCTCTTCAAGTACAACACATGCATTAAATCACTTATTCAGGGTTCCCAAAAGAATTTTGCATTTACTTTAAGCCATACAAGAATAATGATAATCATAACATGCACGAAACCAGTAAAATAACAAGAATAACATCATAATTTGACTTACACGAGAGAGAGAGTATATCCATTCATCAACTTCGCATTAGAAAGAAGCTCCAAAGACAATAGCAAAAATCCAAAGTTCAAACATCATAGTGCCTCAAGAAAGCTCCAAAAGTTTACCTAGCAAAAAGAGCGAAAGTATCACGAGAGATACTAATCCAATCCAAGTGGTGATGATCAAAATGAATCACCTCACTTGTACTTATACAATAATTAATGAGTTCGATTTGCCTAATTTGACTTAATTGAGTCCCAAATAATAAAATAATGTGCAATGATAACATCTCTTAGTGACATGCCCACCAAGATAGCTCAAGAACACAATAATAAGCCTCTCAAGGGGGTATAATGATCAATAAAGTGAGTCGTTGGGCCTTTGAGGAGGCCTAATGAAGTCTAGAGTGTACTATGATGTGAGAATGGCCTCAAACATAGTGGACAAGGGGTTGGCCCCTTGTTTCCAAGCAAATGGTTGTGGTGCCCCCAAATGGGTGTGAGTGGCACAAGGAAATCCTCATGGGTCTCCAAGCAGATCGAAAGTGCCTGTAAACCATTTATAAGGGCTAGAATGATGTCATAAGCCCTCATCTGGACCCTGGATCATTTGCCAAGTGTATCGTGCAAGTGTGGAGCCAACTGGGGATGGTGAACTAGGTGCATCATCCTCATCCAAGAGGTGGAACATGGACAATCAATGAGTGGTGCTGGGGATCCATGAAGTAGTCTCTGCTATGGTGGAGGCCCATGGATCTCAACGCTCACCCTACAGGTGTTAGTGTGGCCCTCTGGAGGGCTAGGACCCCGTATAGGGAGACCAAGCCCCAAATCGAGACCCACCTGCAATCCTTCATAAGATCCAATGCATTCCCTTGCCCTCCAATACAACAAATCATTAGAATAATCAAGTAAAAGAGTTTACAAGTCATGGAATCAATGGGGCATTTCATGGTGGCACGCCCTTCCATAGTAGGCTTTGGCATGTACAAGTGTCTACAAGCTCAATAAAGGGGTTAATTAAGGACCCTATTAGGTGGTCTCATCCTTTAAAGGGGGGGTCCATGTTGATGGTACATCTTTCAAGTGCTAGGTGGCAAATGATATAGTAATGGAATAGAGTGGGGATCAGGGGAATCATCCAAACCACATGTCATGGCACAATGGTAGCTACAATAAGGGAAGCCCACACTTGGGTATATGAGTGTAAGAGGGAGTAAATCGTGGTACATGGGTTACCGCAACCTTTGTTTTTCCACCCTTCTTCATGTGCCTTTTGCCTTTGATTGATTTTTCTTCATAACTGCTCGGGGCTCCAGGGGATGAGAGTGTGTTGTGTAATAAATAGCAGTGGATACCCCCTTAAGGTAGGGCAATTCATCGCCCACCAGGGGTTGGGACAATCGTGGGTCCCATAATGATGGAAGGGGCTCATCTAGGGCCCATAGGAACCAAGGTGATGGCCATGGATAAGGGGTAGAGCTCATGTTTGGCTTTTTCCCATGTGCTAAATTTGTATGTCCTGGCCATCTTCTACATTTTGTGGTATATTTCCAATGTTCCACGGGGTTGCGTCCCCCCACCTGGGGTTCGAGTTTCCTAGCTCCCTCATGCTCCGGGGACTTGGGGATGAGAGGGGGACATTTGCCCACTCTCCCAAAAAATAGGGTATGTGAGGAAACTTGAAAGGGGTTGTTTCCTCCATTTTTGGGGTCGTTTCCTCCAATTGGGGTCATTTCCTAGGTGAAAGGGGTCTTAAGGGGTCTTGAGGGGTCGTTTCCCTAGAAAAAATACACAATTTTATTTTTTGAAACAAAAAAGTCTTAATTTTTAATATTTGTTGACTGATTGTGAAGGGTTTACATTATGTTCTTTTCACATTTCATTTTTTGTTTGCTCCTTCGTTGAAATGAACACTGCCACCATTGCCAAGTAACCTTCTGTCTGCTCCTTTGTTGAACAGAACAATGCCACTCTTTTATTAGACTTGACTTTTATATTATTCAATATTCAATGTTCATAGTTGGAAGTGGAACATCAATATGGTTTAAAAGTTTAAAGTTTAAAAATTTAAACATTTATAATTTTATAATTTATTTTCATTGTGCATTGTTAGTAAGTTAGTAGACTAGTAGTTACATTTTACAGTTACAAAATTACATGTATGATGTATGATTACAATTTATATGATAATGATATCAATGATCATGCTTTTCATTTTAAATTTGTTTCAGTTATATGATTCATCGATTTATAATTTATATTTATAAGTTTTAAGGCCTCGACGTCCCCCCACGTTTCGTAAAAATTGGTGGGGAGCTTTTGCATAGGCCGCTCCTGTGTATCCCCGCTCCCTCGCCTCCTTGTCATCGAAACTTGGTGGAACATTGTAGATTTCCTGTTGAGAGTGGCCAAATTATGTATTTTCTTTTCTTTTTAGTTGCATCAGCCTCTAGGCATCGTTCGAGCCCCAACCTAAGGTGTGGACGAGGGGAGGGGGAGGCTATCCCTATGTGGACCTAGTGGACACGTGTGGACCCAGACGAGAAAAGAGATGAATGGTGCTAAAATGAGTGGAAGGGAGTGATGTATATGTTGTCGGGAAGCGTGACCATGCAACCAAAATTGGGATTTCCCATGTCATGCCAACCCTAAAGTTAATGGTCAGTAAAGGAGATCCCACGGGACTAGGATACAAGGTTAACCACGAAATTGGGCAGTGGAGACAAGATTGCAAACCTAGCCCACTCTTTCCAACGAATCCCCCCACCAATCCATGTTGATTTGAGGTAGCATCAGATGTGCTCTAGCCACGAAAATTGGTGGAGAGACTAAGGCACATGAGATCTCCAATACCTAGAAAGGGTTTGGGCAAATTCTAAACAGTTTGGGAGATATTAAAATAATTAATATTTTTTAATCAAGTCCCTAAGTCTAAACTTAGGGAAAATAAAATATTATTGTGAATTAATATAAAACTGTGTTAGAATGGTCCAAAAGTCATGGATCAAGCCAGAGTTGATCTTAGCCGCTGATTAGCGACTTAATCTCAGTCATTGATTTGTCAGCAAGAAACTTATAAGAGGAGGCTTGAGGATCACTTGGAGAACACACTGAGGGAGACCAGTGAGTTCAATTTCTGGAGCGGGGTTAGCTGAGAAATTGAATCAGTGGTCTGGTGAGCAGTCAAGAGGGCAGAAGTCGGAACTACCGGGAACAGCTAGAACTGCTGGGAACTATCGGAGCAGCCGGGAACAGCTAGAATTGCCGGGAACTATTGGAACAGCTAGGAAAACTGACGCAGAGGGCAGAAACCAGAACTGCCAAGAATAGCCGGAACTGCCGGAATAGCCAGGAAAGCTGACGCAGAGGGCAAAAGCCGGAACTGTCGAGAATAACCGGAACTGCCGGAATTGCCAGGAAAGCTGACGCAGAGGGCAGAAAAGGTGACGCAGAAATAGACGGGGTTAGCCAGGCTTGTGTCGGATCTGCCAGAATTCTGCCGGGTGAAGTGAGGTAAAACTCACTCAGATTTTCCGGTAGTATTTTCTATGTAAAGGATTGCTAGATGAGCATCCTAGATTTGTATTCACATATTTCTGCCGCATAATAATAAAATCCTCCCTTGCTGCACCGGTTTTCCCACATTGGGTTTTTCCGGGGACTGTTGTCCAAAATATTTGTGTCAATGTGTTGATTCTTGTGCATATGTTTGTTTCTGTATTACGGTGTAATATCTGTAGCAATATTTATTTTAATGTTTATTGAAGTAATTTCGTAAATAAATTATTGAGGAATAAGTAGGAAAAGTAAATCAGTTGTTGCAGTGATAGAATTTTCACATGGTGTCAGAGCAAGTAATCAAAGACAGGAAGAGAAAATCAGTTATGGGTTGAGACCATGATGCAGAGGCATCCACGTCAGGGGACTCACATAGATTTTCATTTCACAAGAGAAAGAGACTTTGATTTCTCTATGTTGGCTTCCAGGCTGGAAGAAGTGGCTTGTATGACTAGTTCTGCATCATCAAAAGTGTGGTATATAGACAGTGGAGCTTCGTGGCATATGACGGGAATCAGGGAATGTTTCTCGGAATATCGAGAAGAGAAGATAAACTTTCAGATCACCATGGGGAACAAGGCAAAGTGTACTCCAGTAGGGAAGGGTACCATAGTTTTTCAAATAGAATCAGGAGAACGATTCTGTGCTACAAATGTGCTGCATGTACCAGGATTGGGTATGAACTTACTTTCTGTGTCACAACTTCAAGGCAAGGGCTATGACTTCTACTTCATCAAGGAGAAGGTATACGTCAAACACCCGAGCTGGAAAAAGAAAGTGCAGATCGGGATCAAAAGTAATAGGTTGTATAGATTACAACTAGAATCATCAATGGCACTAATAGGCATGGAGACAAGGACTTGAATGAACTATGGCACAGAAGAATGGGTCACTTGCAGCATGGAGCTCTAAGTACGGAAGTAGTATAGGTCACTGTAACAGGAGTTTCGAATCTGAGTATGGAACGAGATGATGTATGCAGGGGATGCACTCTTGGAAAGTATGCCAAGACAACATTTCCTAGGAGCAAACACAGGGCCAAGAGTGTACTAGGATTGATACACTCAGATATCTGCAGACTTATGTCCGTCAAAGTTCTCAGTGGTGCCAAGTATTTCCTTAATTTCATTGATGGCCACTTGAGGAAAACTTGGATTTATTTTCTGAAAACCATGGACGAGGTTTTCTGTCGATTCAAGGAGTTCAAGGCTCTAGTGGAGAATTTGACTGGGAAGAAACTAAAAGTTTTGCGCTCAGATAATGGTGGAGAATATGTCGATAAGGACTTCATTGATTTTTGCATTAAGGAGGGCATCGAAAGAGAGTGGACAACTCCCTACAATCTGGAGCAGAATGGAGTAGCAGAAGGAAAGAACATGACTATTATAGAAGCAACTAGGGCCATGATGTATGATCAAGATATGCCAAAATTCCTATGGGCGGAAGCATGCAACACAACGGTCTATGTTCAGAACAGGACTGCTCATCGGGCATTGGGCAAGATTACTGCAGAGAGTTTTCACAGGGAAGACACCTGAAGTCAATCATTTCAGGATATTTGAGAGTTTAGCATATTGCCACATACCCAAAGAAAAGAGGAAGAAGTTGGATCAAACTGCAAAAAAGGGATATCTGGTGGGATATAGCGAGAACGCTAAGGCATACAGAATCTATCTTCCAAGGAGCAGGAAAGTAGTAGTTCGACGAGATGTAAAGTTCATGGAAGACATGGCTTTCAGAAGATCTCGTGAGATGCCTTCCAAGGAGCAGTCGAAAGAGGAGCCGTTGGTTAAGCCTCTTCAACCAACAGAAGTAAAGAATTCTTCCTCAGGGTAGGAAGATTTTCAGGATGAGGAGGAGGAGCTAATAGAAGCACCTGATGTTAGAAGAGGAACTAGCAAGGAACTTCGTTAGATTCTGCGAGATGCAGAGGACTTCATTGGTGCGCCAGGAAACAATAAGAGGGAGTGAAAACAACCAAATAGATATCAGGCATTAGTAGCTCAGGATGGAGAGCTTGCCAGTTTCAAGGAGGCAACTCAACGTCAAGTTTGGCTAGATGCGATGGTAGAGGAGTACAACTCCATAATGGTGAACAATGTTTGGGAGGTGGTGCCAAGGCCTCAAGATAGATCAGTGGTAGGTTCAAGATGGATCTACAAGATCAAATACGCTGCAGATGGCAGTGTTGAGAAATACAAGGCCAGGTTTGTGGCTAAAGGGTATGCTCAAGAGGAAGGAATTGATTATGAGGAGACCTTCACCCTAGTAGCCAGGTATACATCTATTAGGATTGTGATATCTCTTGCAGCTCAGATGGGATGGGAGATTCATCAGATGGATGTCAAAACGAAATTTCTGAGCGGGGTAATAGAAGAAGAGGTATACATTGAAAAACCAGAGGGCTTTGAGACTCGTGAGAAGAAGTCTCATATATGCAGATTGAAGAAAGCGTTGTATGGGCTGAAACAGGCACCGAGAGCATGGTATAGTCGAATAGACGGCTACTTGCAGAAGATGGGATTTGTCAAGAGTGACGCGGATCCGAATCTCTACTATCTAGTTGTAGAGAACGAGATGCTAATCTTAGTATTGTATGTGGCTGATCTCTTTCTGACAGGATCATCCAGACTCATTAGGGACTGCAAGAAGAATCTAGCCACAAAATTCGATATGAAGGATTTGGGACAAATCCATTACTTCCTAGGGTTGGAAGTTTGGCAGCAGAAGGGAGAAATCTTCCTTGGGCAAGGGAGGTATGCTACAGAAATCCTGAAAAGATTCGGGATGGAGGACTGTAGACCCATGGCTACGCCAATGATCACCAACTGGAAGAAGATTGACGCATCAGAAGACAAGGATGTCGATCCCACCCTATACAAGCAACTCATAAGGTCCTTGATGTATCTGGTCAATATCAGGCCAGGCATTTGCTACGCTGTCAACACCTTCAGTGAGTTCATGGTGGAACCAAAGAGGGCACACTGGGCAACAACCAAACACGTTCTTAGGTATTTACAGGGAACAGTCGATGATGGGCTCCTCTACACCAAAGGTAAGGATATTAGTTTGAGTGGATTTACTGATGCAGATTGGGCATGAAGTTCAGTGGATTGGAAAAGTACCTCTAGGCACTGTTTCAACATTGGATCAGGAATGATCTCTTGGTGCAGTAGGAAACAGAAGTCCGTGGCTCTGAACTCATCTGAGGCAGAATATATGGCAACAAGCACAACTTCGTGTGAGGCCATATGGCTAAGATAACTGCTTGTGAACCTATTTAGAAGGAATATGGAGGCGACCAGGATCATGTGCAATAATCAGAGTTGCATCAAACTCTCTGAGAATCCAGTGTTTCATGTTGAAGCACATTGATATCCGGTGTTACTTTGTTAGAGGCTGTGTCCAATGAGGAGCTGTATAGTTGAGCTACATTCCTACAAGAGAACAGGTGGCAGACATCCTCACCAAGGCCCTTGGAAGGACAAAGTTTGACTATTTCAAGGAAAAGATGAGGATGGTAAAGAACCCGTTTCAGAAGCAGAAATGGGAGTGATAGCGGCACGGATGCAGAGGGAGTTGCTGTGCGGATGCAGTGTTGGGAGAAAGGACCAAGAGTAGGATGAATGCAGAGGGAGTTGTCGTACAGATGCAGAGCCATGGGCAGCAGTACAGGATACAACAATGCAGAGGATGTTGGGCAGGGAGGCTTAGCATCAACACAGGGACCGATGCCAGATGATTAGGGTGATACTCAGTAAGGAGTACTATTAGAGCACAGTCCTCGCTAAGAGAGAGTGTTGATTTGAGGTAGCATCGGATGTGCTCTAGCCATAAAAATTGGTGGAGAAGTTAAGGCACATGAGATCTCCAATACCCAGAAAGGGTTTGGGCAGATTCTAAATAATTTGGGAGATATTAAAATAATTAATATTTTTTAATGGAGTCCCTAAATCTAAACTTAGGGAAAATAAAATATTAATGTGAATTAATATAAATCTATGTTAGAATGGTCCAAAAGTCATGGATCAAGCCAGAGTTAATCTTAGTTGCTGATTAGGGAGTTAATCTCGGCCGTTGATCTGTCAATGAGAACAGTATAAGAGGAGGCTTGAGGGTCACTTGGAGAACACACTGAGGGAGATCAATCAGTTCAATTTTTGGAGTGGGGTTAGCTGAGAAATTGAATCAGTGGTCTGGTGAGCAGTCAAGAGGGCAGAATCCGGAACTGCTGGGAACTGCCGGAACAGCCGGGAAAGTTGATGCAAAGGGCAGAAGCTGGAACTGTTGGGAACAACTAGAATTTCTAGGAACTGTCGGAACTGCCTGGAAAGTTGTCGCAGAGGGCAGAAGAGGTGACACAAAAATAGCGAGGTTAGCCAGTCATGTGTCGGATCAGCCGGAATTCTGCTAGGGGAAGTGAGGTAAAACTCACTTAGATTTTCCCCTAGTATTTTCTCTTTTAAGGATTGCTAGATGAGCATCCTAGATTTGTATTCAGATATTTCTCTTGCATAATAATAAAATCCTCCCTTGCTGCACCGGTTTTCCCACATTGGGTTTTTCCGGGGGCTGTTGTCCAAAATATTTGTGTCAATATGTTGATTCTTGTGCATATGTTTGTTTCTGTATTACGATGTGATATCTGCAGTAGTATTTATTTTAATGTTTACTGAAGTAATTTCATAAATAACTTATTTAGGAATAAATAGGAAAAGTAAATCAGTTGCTGCAGTGATAGAATTTTCACAATCCATGCCCCAAAGTGCCCATGACAAGTGGGGAAAATTACTCAACTATATCAATGAAAAGCCATACCTTCGGGGTTGGGAGGCCCACCTTCAAACATACAATCATGACAAGTGGGCGAGGGACCACATGGTTGGCTCAGGTGGCGGAGATAATGGCACATCGAGCTATCCGATCGCTGCAAGGGGCTGCTGTTTATCGAAGTCTGAATTCCCATATATATGAAATGGTTGTGAGCACGTCCTCTCTCTAGGACATATATATCCATGTATTCTAGGATAGATACCAAGGGAATGCAGGATCTAGTTGTATTTTCTTTGCATGTCGCATAAATAATTACATGGAGCTTAAGTTTCTCCAGTATTGGTCTTTGCACTAAACTTTTATTTGATGCAAGAAATTTATGTGGAAATATGAATATTTAGCATGTAAGTTGGCATTCTATGTCTATATTCTATCACTCATACGACATCGATCAATTTTGCATTTTTTTTCCATTTTATTTGTGTACAGTCTTGGTGTTTTGGTTATTTGAACATTGAAAAAGTACTTAATCACAATTATTTTTCCATACATTCTGTTAGGAATTTAAAGTATTCTGCTAAATACTCTGAATTTAAGTTGCTAAAACATTATGCTGAGTAACTGTATCTGGAATAAGCAGTCCCTGTTTGTCATGAGATTGACAGAGGATTTCTGCTATCGTATATTAGAATAATGCATAATGATTGATTGATATGAATTGTGAATACAATGAGCCTTGTGAGGGTGTAGTTATATGCATTGATTGGTCACATGGTGAATGGGTGTGTGGCCTCTGACCTTTCATTAACCTAATTATTATTATTATCTTTATTATAGAATGATATGGTTTTGAGTCTTGACATATTTAATGCATGATTGAGGGTGTAGTTTTATGCATTGATTGGTCACATGGTGAATGGTTGTGTGGCCTCTGACCTTTCATTAACCTAAGTATTATTGTTATTTTTATTATAGGATGATATGGTTTTGACATAAAATATATAGTGGATCAAAATTTTAATTTCTCAAATAGCAGTGTTCCATTATTCAACAGTGTGAAAACTAAAAGAACTTTGTGGCCTGTCTATCCTGAGCATCTTATCAATAACGGACATTAGGCTTTTGAAGAATTGCAACTTATCTTGCTATGTTAGTTCCAAATACCTTGCTATCTTTATGATCTTGTGCAGTTGAAGATGATTTGAGTTAAAATGGAAGTCAAATGATCCTTTTTCTATTTTCATTTTTGGTCTTCATTCTGTTTCAGGTTTTATAATGAAACTATGTGACCAAGTTTTTAATACAACAATTGGACAATAGAATTGATACACATTTTAATACTGAATATTATAGCATCTTTTGAGAAAAATTCTCAGTTCATCGTTTATGTGTTTGAAAAATTTTGTGTATATTTCAGGTCCCAAAGATGGGTTTGAAGACTCCTTTCCGAGACTCCTTGTTGAGGCATGTAGCAGAAGATATTTTGCAACTGGCAAAAGTAAAGATCCTTTGATCCATCTGCCTTTCTTGATATTTTTCATAATGCTTCGGATATTGTTTCTGTCCCAAGTTGTATTTTGGATGCATAGTGGCCCACATGTTGTTCCTCGACAACTGTGACAGATCATACAAAGCTGCTTCTAATATTAGAAATGATTATATTATTGATTGTTGCAGGATGGCTTGCAAAGAAGAGGCTTCAAGGAAAGTGGGTTTTTAAATGAAGTAGCTGAAGTAGTTAGAACAGGTAACACATACAGCTATTAAGTAGTGTAGATTTCTTGTCTTTGAAAGTTGGGAATGAGTTTGATTGAATTTTAAAGAATGCGATCTACTTATAAATTATTGATTACCCTAGTTAGATGTTACAGACATAAATATATAAATAAAATTTTCATAAAGGATTAATAATAATTAATTATAATTAGTATAATGGAATGACTTGTCCTAAAGGCCAAGACTATTCATGAAAGGGCATCCAGTCTAGTTATATATCTCGGGGTTACCCTCATTGTGTTCCATCATATCATTTTTACGAAACAATTTTATATATATCAATTATTGTTAATTTTAGATAACAATGGTATGTTCTATGCTTCAACACAATTGACTTCAATGTTTCTTATCAGCCCAATGACAATTTCAATTATCTTTAGTAGCAATCACATTAACTTATACACATTGACAGCAAATGCAGATAGAACATAAAAACATATACAAAAGACAAGCCAGGACAAGAGGACACAAGATGTGGCAGATGCCGGGGACAAACCGCAATGTGGGGAAACCCTTTGATCAAATCTTTTTATTATTCTTCAATAGTTCAGTAGAGAGAGAGAGAGAGAGTACAAATATCAGAAATACATGCCCAAAACAAATATTTCAAATCAGCAGTCAATGCAGCCCTAACCAGAAAGTCAACGGTGGTCAAAGATGCCCCAAAACGTCCTCCAAGCAGCTCGGTCAACAACAGAAGAATGCGGGTCAACCCAAAACCTGCTCAGTCAACCCAATCAATGTCTGCTGTAATTCTGCAGTCAAACCAGAGAGTCAACGCAGCAGTCAACTCTGTCAAACAGTGCCCAATCACCTTGAAATCTGTGCCAAAGAATGCGCCCTGCAGAAATCAGAAATATGTCCCCAAAACAGTGCCAACGCTGGTCAAATACTTCAAGTCAACTCAGGTCAACGCACACCCTAATCTTGAAATTTTCAGTCTCCAAAACCAGTCCAGAAACCTGCCTTCCACACGTGTGAATAAGAGATCCTCCAAGTTGTATGAACCAATCAAGAGAGGAGAGAGAAAATGATGTGATGAGATGAGTGATGTCCAAATGAGAGAAGGGTCCCTCCTATTTATACAATTCGTTGAGGGTGAGGAGACACATCCAATGGGCTTCATAACCCTACATTTGACTGGGTCAACCTTGACAATTTGTCCATGAGAAAGAATAAATTCAAAATTCCATTTCTGCTTGTCAGAATGAGATGATCTTTATATCAAAATTGTACTTCTCGAGAAGAGGAATCCAAGGCAATGGTCATCTCCATCATATGAGTTGTCCTAAGGTAGAATTTAGCCCTACTTTCCTATTTTAGCACTCCCTCTCAACCTATGTCACAAGGTTCGTTGAAATTTAACCTTGAGGTTCGAATTTTGGTGAACCCTAACAACATTTTGAGGTTCGGCGAACGTCATAGCCATTGAGCAAGTCCATAGATCAAAACTTATAACTTCATGTCACAACTCAAGCTTGTAATTTATCCTTATAGTTTCCATGTCTGTGATATCATTTTTGATGTTTACTGATGTTGATTTCTTACTATTTTATCCTATAATTCATTTTAAATCAATATATATATATATATATATACACGAACCTAATGACAAATCTCATCCGAAGCCCATAAAAAAATTCGAACTCAAACCGAACCTAATCATTGCCGAACCATGTGACATTGCTCTCAATTAGGGAGAATTCCACCTGCCAATCCATCATCATGCCAACCTGTCATCCGTACCATCCCTGCCATCACTGCCCTGTACTGCTCTGCTTTGCTAAACCATGAAGTAATAATGAAGAAGTGATCGAGAGTGAGACATAAGATCATATCGCTCTCCACTGGAAAAAATTAGTACTTGATCCCAGATCAAGTTGTTGGACACCATGCATCCTAGTCATAGGGAGTACGACATACACGATGCGTCCATCAGTAGTGCTATGGTCCCTAACCATCTTTTCCCAACTCATTGGCCAAATGAGAGGTACTTCCCATGAGTCCTAGACTCTATGGGTAGGATGTGTGTCGATGGATCAACAGAAGAAGGTGAACCACTCATCTTATGCATATGTCAATCGTAGGGGAAGGTGAACCACTCACCCTACATGCATGTGTCCCGGTAGGGGAAGGTGAACCACTCACCCTACACACATGTCAACCATAATGGGTATCACAGGGGAAGGTGAATTACTCAACTTGTATCCAGCGCACCACTAGGGGAAGGTGAACCACTTACCCTGTGGCCGCTCATAGCTCCAAGAAGTACCCCACACCCCTAGGAGCTCCCAGAGCTCTATGTCCAACTCATATGAAACCCTCATAGGAGGGTCGTTCCATGACTCCAAGTCTCTCTCGTAAGGTTAAGAATTTGACCTTCTCCAAAGGCTTTGTGAGAATGTCTGCAACCTACTCAGCTATCCTGATGTGTTGGAGCCTAACTACTCCCCGTTGTACAATATCCCAGATAAAGTGGTACCTGATATCAATGTGCTTGGAGCGGTCGTGGAACACAAGATTCTATGATAGACGAATCCTGCTCTGGTTGTCGCAGATGATCACAGTGGTATCTAGCACGTGCTCAAATAGCTCACTAAGGAGCTTCCTCAACCAGACTACTTCACAACAGGCCATACTCGCAATAATGTACTCGGCCTCGGCGGTGCTTAGTGCAACCGATTTTTGCTTCCAGCGCATCCAAGATATAGAAGCAGACCCCAAAGAGAAGAAGCACCTAAACGTGCTCTTACTATCCACCACACTGCCAACCGAGTCAGCATCTGCATATCCATGTAGCCTCAAATCCCCAGTAGTGTATCTCAGTCCATAGTGGATTGTGCCTCAGAGATATCTCAAGAGATTCTTGGCAGCGATCCAATGAATGTGATGAGGGTCGACCATATATTGACTCAACGTGTTCACAGCGAAGCATATGTCAGGACGAGAGTTGACCAAAACATCAGTGCCCCCACAAGTTGATGATACTCGGTAGGGTTCGCCAATCCGGTTCCAACAACACCTCCACATGGCTTCTTAAAGTTGAGTTCCATTATAGTCACAGACTTGCATTCCACCATCCCACATCTGTCAAGTAGCTTCCCAATGTATTTTCCTTGAGAAAGGAAAATCTCACCTGGCTTTTGTCAGACCTCCAACCCTAGAAAATAATGCATCAGTCCTAGGTCCTCCATCTTGAACTCGGAAGCCAACTCCCTCTTGCATTGATGAATGAGAGGGTCATGTCCTGTGAGAAAAAGATCATACACATAAAGGACCAGAATGAGAGGTCTGTCCTTTTCAACGTTGAAGTATAGGTTCGGGTCAGCATCGCTTCTTGTAAATGCCAACTTCATAAGATAGCTATCAATCCTCCCATAACAAGCCCTAGGGGGCTTACTTCAACCCATAGAGGGCTTTCTTCAACCTGGATACATGTGTCTCACGATCTTGAACCTCGAACCCCTCGGGTTGTTCCACATATACTTCCTCCTTAAGTGAACCATGCAAGAAGGAAATTTTGACATCTATCTGGTGAAGGTTCCAGCCTTGCGATGCAACAAGGGCAACCGGTGCAAGTATTTCATCATAGTCTAGTCCTTCCTTTTGAGAGAAGCCTCGAGAAACAAATCTGGCCTTGAACTTTTTAACACTCCCATCAGCTCCATGTTTGATCTTGTAGAGTCATTTTGAAGTGACCACTGACTTGTCCTTGGGTCTAGGAACCACACCCTAGACATCATTCTTCATGATCGACTCATACTTTTCGTTCATCGCATCCTTCCAAACTTGGTGTTTCATGACTTCTTCGAATGTACAAGGCTCAGATTTTATAATGGTACTCACGGCAGCTAAGTACCCTTGGTACTTGATTGGCTTCCTCCTTTCACGAAATGCCCCCCCTGGTGCAATATGCTTCTCAAGATCTTCAAGAGTGTCTTTGAGCCAGAAAGGTCTTTTTCTTGAAGTAGAGGGCTCACTAGGAGGTGAATCAATGGGATCCATTGGACCTTCAACAGCGGACATCAGTTCATCGGGCGGAGGTTCATCTGTCTTTTCTGTATTAGCATCATCGTTGTTCTTCCTAGGAATAGGAAGATCTCAGATCTTTCTAAGAGCAGAATCTTCATCAAAAGTGACATCATGACTTAATTCCACTGCCCTTTGACCAGGCACATAATTCTATATGCCTTCGAAGTTTCCCTGTAGCCCACAAATTTTCCTTTCTTCCCAAATGCATCTATTTTTCTTCTTTTCTCTTCCGACACATGAAAATATACGGGACAACCAAAAATTCTAAAATGAGAAACATCAGGTTCTTACCGGTGAAAACTTCTTCGGGTGTCTCGAAGTCCAAATCTTGATGTGGGCATCGGTTTTGGACATGCACAACGCTGTTGGGAGCTTCTCCCCATAAGAACTTTAGAAGACCTTGATCATGTAGCATGGCACATGTGGCTTCTATGATAGTACGATTCTTCCTTTTGGCAACACCATTTTGTTCAGGAGTATATGCAGTAGTCTCCCTCTTAATTCCAACTTCTCTACAATAGTCTTTGAATTCATTTGACTCATATTCAGTACCATTATCGGTACACAATATTTTGATCTTCTTTCCTATTTGATTCTCGACCAAGGCTTTGAACGAGAGGAACCACTTGAATACTTCATCCTTCTTCTTTAAGAAATAGATCCATGTTTTGTGAGAGAAATCATCCACAAAAATAACATAATACAAATATCCACCCAAAGATGACACGAGCAACATACCTGATAGATCAGAATGGACCAATTGAAGAATATCAGTGGTTTGAGTCTCACTTGAGGGGAATGGTCCCCTTGTATGTTTTCCAGCTTCATATCCCTGACAAACACCTTCATGATTTAAGTTGATTCAGGCATCTTTGTGATCATCTTCCTTACATCATGTAAGGCTTTGAAATGAAGGTGAGAAAATCTCCGATGCCATAATTTGGATTGAAGAGAAGTATCACAAGTCATTGCTCCCAACAGACTTCCTCCAACCTGATAGAGACCTCCAACCCTGCATCCAAGAGTGAATGCATCTCTTGCGTTTCTTTGCTAAACACAAACCTTCCCATCAATGAATGTCACCTTAAAACCTTTGTCTTCCATCGCAGAAATAGAAACTAAGTTCTTTTTCAGATCAGGTGCATATAGCACTTCTTGTAAGTGGAGGGTTTGACTTTGATTTAAGTGAAGAGTAACAGTCCCAATTCCTTTCACAAGATAAGTAGCATTATCCCCAAGTATAATCTCCATATTTGTCTTCTTTTCAACCAAGTTTGAGAGAGCTTCTTTGTACCCAGTGAAGTGCCTTGAGGCACCACTATTAATCAACCAATGGTCCAATTGTGAAAATTCTATCACTACAACAACTGATTTGTTTTAACTACTTATTTTCTCAATAAGTTATTTACGAAAACCCTTTAGTAAACATTAAAAAAAATTTTGTTGCAGATATCACACCATAATACAGAAACAAACACATGCACAAGAATCAAGACATCAACACAGATATTCTGGACAATTGTCCCCGGAAAAACCCAATGTGGGAAACTGGTGCAGCAGAGGACGATTTTATTATTCAGCAATTCTTTAGTACAACCAGGTGCCAAACTGGCTTACCCAACAGAGAAAAATTTCTCCAGCACTTCTCTCAGTCTCAACGTCAGGCTTGCTGGCCTCTGCGTCAGCTCCTGCCTCTGTGCGTCAGCACTGGGCCTCTTTGCGTCACCCACACAGGACCTCCAATGAATGCACAGTTTGTTGCCTTTGCATCTGCCTCTCCAACCTCTGCGTTGGTCTTCCGGTGTTGTTCCCGCCTCTCTGCTCCATACCCCCTGCCTCTTGCTGCTCTCCAAACCACTAGTTCGAATTTCTCAGCTAACCCCGCTCTAGAAATCGAGCTGACTAGTCTCCCTCAGTGTGTCTTCCAACTGAACCTCAAGCCTCCTCTTATACTTTTCTTGTTGGTCCTTCAACGACTGAGATTAAATCTCTAATCAATGGCTAAGATTAGATTTGGCTTGATCCATGACTTTTGGAACCTTCTAACCCAGTTTTATATTAATAGCCATTAATATTTTATTTTTCCTAAGTTTAGACATAGGAACTCCATTAAAAATATTAATCTCGTGTGCTTTAGCCTCTCCACCAATTTTCATAGCTAGAGCACATCTGATGCTACCCCAAATCAGCACTCCCTCTTAGCAAGGACTGTGCTCTAGTAATACTCCACACTGAGCATTACTCTGATTATACGACACCGGTACCTGTGCTGACGCTAGGCCTCCATGCCCACCATCCTTTGCACTGTTGCATCCTTTACTGCTGCCCATGGCTCTGCCTCTGCCACTGCTGCATTTGTACGACAACTCCCTCTGCATTCGTGCTGCTGTTGGTCCTTTTTCCCAACACTGCAACTCCCTTTGCATCCGTGCTGCTGGTCCTTTTTCCCAACACTGTAACTCCCTCTCTCCTCGTTGGACACAATCTCTGACAAAGTGACACCCGATATCAATATGCTTTGACCGATCGTGAAACATTGGATTCTCAGAGAGCTTGATGCAACTCTGATTATTACACATGATCCTAGTTGCCTCCATCTTTATTATGAATAGGTTCACAAGTAGTTTTCTAAGCCATATGGCCTCGCACGAAGTTGTGCTTGCAGCCATATATTCTGCCTCAGTTGAGCTCAGAGCTACGGGCTTCTGTTTCCTATTCCACCAGGAGGTCATTCCTGATCTAATGTTGAAACAGTACCCAAAGGTACTTTTCTGATTTGTTGAACTTCCAGCCCAATCTGCATCAGTGAATTCACTCAATCTGATATCCTTACTCTTGGTGTACAAGAGTCCATAATCAACTGTTCCCTGTATATATCTAAGAACATGTTTGGCTGTTGCCTAGTGCGCCCTCTTTGGCTCCACCATGAATTGACTGAGGTTGTTGACAGCGTGATTGTTAATTTTAGGTATGTTTTATGCTTAGAGCAATTTATTTCAATTTTCACAGTTAGCTCAATATCTTTTCCAGATTAGCAATCACTTCAGCATTAAAGTAAATTGCAGATAGAACATAAACATAAATCGTAGAAGAGAAGCCAAGACAAGAGGACACAAGATGTGGCGCTAGCCAAGGACCCTGTGGGGAAACCCTTGATCAATTATTCTTATATGTTCTTCAATAGTTCAACAGAGAGAGAGAGAAATAGTACGTTTACAACAGAGGTCAACACGTTGACTTATCTAGATAAGAGCATAGATCATCTCTAAAAAGATGATACATGAGATCAGTTGAAGACATGATGCTTCAACTGATTCTCCAAGGTGACTCCTTCACCTATCGTTGTGCTGCATTTCATCATCATGCTACACCTCATTGCGTTGCACCATGCTGCACCCATCATCACTATGCTGCATCTCATCATGCTTCATTAATCATGACTGTAACCAACACTGTACTGCATTATGTGCCATTGCTACACCATGTTGCCGTACTGACCTATGCTCTGGCTGCACCTTGCTTGCTTGTTGTCCCTTGCTTGCTTGTTGTCCCTAGCATGCTTGTTGTTGCATGCTAGCTATCTCTTGCATGCTAGCTGTAACATTGCATGCTTGGTGTATTTGCTGCTAAGTACCATACAACTATCCCAATGTTAGTTAGTTGTCCCTTGCATGCTGCTCTCCTTGGGAGACAGATGCTCTGGCTGTTGCAGCAATTCCAACAGTTCCGGCAATTCTGGCTATTCTTAGCAGTTTTGGCTGTTCTCGTAGTTCTGGCTTCTGCCGTCTGAAAGTCAGGTTTCTCGGCTCCGACAGTTTCGGCAATTCCGACTGTTCCCGACAATTCTGGCAATTTCGGCAATTCCAACTATTCCAGGAAGTTCCAGCAGTTCCAGCTTTTCCCGACAGTTCTAGTAGTTCCAGCAGTTCCAGCTTTTCCCGACAGTTCTAGTAGTTCTGGCAGTTCCGACAATTCCGGCTATTCCCAGCAGTTCTGGCAATTCCGACTTTTCCAGCTATTCCTGGCAGTTCTGGCTGTTCCTGACAGTTTCGACAATTCCGGTTTCTGCCCTCTAGATTAGGGAAGCGTTATCCCTTAGGATCTCTCCTCCTACAAAAACCCAAAGACAAGTAGAGAGGAAGAGATCCCAAGTGTGTTGAAATGACTTGAATGCCACCTCTATTTATATTAAAACGTTGAGCACAAGTGGGGTTTATTTGGTTGTTGGCCGAACTTGATGAATTGTCCCATAATACAAATAAATTCATATCTCCATGAATACTTATCGGAATCGGATCATCTTTAGATCATTCCTACATCTCTCGATGAGAGGGATCCAAGAAAAGTATCAGCTTGCATTAATAAGATGACCCACATGGAGTTTGGCCCTAGTTGCCAATTTTAACAGTAATAAATGTCTGGCATGGTATTGACAAGATACATCAGGGACCCTATGAGCTGCCTGTATAAGGTGGGATCAACATCCTTGTCTTCTGATGCATCAATTTTCTTCCAATTGGTGATCATTGGAGTAGCCATGGGTCTACAATCATCCATCCTGAAGCTCTTCAGAATTTTTGTAGCATATCTCCCTTGTCCAAGGAAGATCTCCCCCTTTTGTTGCCAAACTTCCAACCCTAGGAAATAATGCATCTATACCAAATCCTTCATGTCAAATTTCGTGGCTAGATTCTTTTTGCAGTCCCTGATGAGCCTGAATGATCCTGTCAGGAAGAGATCATCCAGATATAATACTAGGATTAGAGGTTCATTCTCTACAACCAGATAATAGAGATTTGGATCTACATCACTCTTGACTAATCCCATCTTCTGCAAGTAGCCATCAATTCAACCATACCATGCTCTAGGTTCCTGTTTCAGCCCATACAAGGCTTTCTTCAATCTACATACATGAGACTTCTTCTCATGTGTCTCAAAGCCTTCTGGCTGTTAAATGTATACCTCTTCTTCTATCACCCCGTTCAGAAATGCCGTTTTGACATCCATCTGATGAATCTCCCATCCCATCTATGCTGCAAAAGATATCACGGTTCTAATAGATGTATACTTGGCTACTGGGGCGAAGGTATCTTTGTAGTCAATTCTTTCCTTCTAAGCATACCCCTTAGCCACAGACCTGGCTTTGTATTTTTCCACACTGCTATCTGCAACATATTTAATCTTATATATCCATCTCGAACCTACCATCTATCTGTCTTGAGGCCTTGGCACTACCTCCTAGACATCGTTCACCATTATGGAGTTGTATTCCTCTACCATCACATCCAACCAAACTTGATGTTGAGTAGCCTCTTGAAAACTGGCAGGCTCTCCATCCTGAGCTACTAATGCTTGATATCTATCTGGCTGTTTCGCTCCCTCTTATTGTTCCTTGGTGCACCGATGAAATCCTCTGCATCTCGCAGAATCTGTCGAAGTTCCCTGTACGTTTTTCCTCTGCCAGTAGGTGCTTCAGTTGGCTCCTCCTCCTCCTGTGATTCTTTCTGATCCGAGGAAGAATTCTTTACTTCCATTGGTTGAAGAGGTTTAACCAACAACTCTTCTTTTGACTGCTCCTCAGAAGGCATTTCTCGAGATTTTCTGAAAGCTTCCGATGCTATACTAATTTTAGATAACAATGGTATGTTCTACACTTTAACACAATTTACTTCAATGTTTCTTATCAGCCCAATTTCCAATTTCCAATTATCTTCAGTGGCAATCACATTAACTTATACACATTGACAATAAATGCAGATAGAACATAAAAGCATATACAAAAGACAAGCCAAGACAAGAGGACACAAGATGTGGCAGATGCCAGGGACAAACCCCAGTGTGGGGAAACCCTTTGATCAAATATTTTTATTATTCTTCAATAGTTCAACAGAGAGAGGGAGAGAGAGTACAAATATCATAAATATAATCAATAGTCAAATAGTCAATGCAACCGTAATAAGAAAGTCAACAATGGTCAAAGATGCCCCAAAATGTCCTCCAAGAAGCTCGGTCAACAACAGAAGAATGCGGCCTGTCGAGGAAGTCAAAGTCAACCCAAAACCTGCTCGGTCAACCCAGTCAAAGTTTGTTGTAATTCTGTGGTCAAACCAGAAAGTCAATGTAGTAGTGAACTCTGCCAAACAATGCCCAATCACCTCGAAATCCATGCCAAAGAATGTGGCCTATAGAAATCGAAATTCTGCTTCCAAAACAAAAGTCAACGCTGGTCAACGCATGCCCTAATCTTGAAATTTTCGGCCTCCAAACCAGTCTAGAAATTTGCCTTCCTTCCACACATGCGAAGAAGAGAGCCTCCAAGTTGTATGAACCAATCAAGAGACGAGAGAGAAGATGATGTGATCAGATGAGATGAGTGATGTCCAAATGAGAGAAGGGTCACCGCTATTTATACAATTCGTTGAGGGTGAGGAGACACATCCATTGGGCTTCATGAGCCTACATTTCACTGAGGTCGACCTTGACAATTTGTCCATGAGAAAGAATAAATTCAAATTCCATTTCTTCTTGTCAGAATGAGATGATCTTTATATCAAAATTGTACCTCTCAAAAAGAAGAATGAAATGCAATAGTCATCTCCATCATATGAGCTGTCCTAAGGTGGAATTTGGCCCTAGTTGCCAATTTTAACAATTATCCTTATGGATGTTTTCATACTCCAAATATTATGAATATTTTGTGTGAAATGAACATTGTTTGCCTCATTTGGTATTAGAGCATCGTCCCTGATCCTAGCCATTGGCCATATATGATTGTAGCTGCAGTGAAAAATTAATAGTCTCTATTTTCGATTCTTAACCGTCATTGGCCGTTGCCCATCTACAGTTCAGAAAATTTCATAAAAGAGAAGAAAAAAACTTCCTGCGTATGTAGATTTTGATTTGAAAATTGAAGTCGTTCTGTTGCTTGTGCGCACCAAGCAGAGGGGTTGACTATTGATTCCACCAGTGTCCATGTAGTCAAACATGATACTAAGTTAATTGATGTCGTTTGAAAGAGAACATTGGCGTTTCAGAATTAAACCAAGAAAAATATACAGTTATATTGTTTATTATAATTATATAAAAAGGAAAAAAACATTTCTTATAAAATAAAGAAAAGGGTCCATTAAAATTTAAAAAGGAAAAGAAAAACAAAAGAAAAAGATTAAGGATTTTCAAGACTCCTATGATATATCAAGCAAGTTTATATAATAAGTCTTTGGAAAAAAGTTAATATAATATTGTTTTGGTTTAAAAAAAAATATCAAAAGTTTGCACGACACTTATACCAAAGTTAATAAAAAGGATTTTTACTTGATGAAAAAAAAGGTTATATTTTTATAAAATATAAAAATGGGTTATAAAAGAGGTATATTTATTGATGTTAATATAAAAGATGTTTAAAACATTCAAAAAAAAATTAATTAATCAAGTATTTAATTGCTTGAGGATTGAATATCATTTTTCGAAAATAAGAAAGTTTATCTTATAATAGTTATCCAATTGCGGAGTGGAGTTTATTTACATTAAAAGGGAGCATCCTGGGAAAAGAGATTAATATCGTTATTAGAATGAATGATAAGGAAAATTACATCAATATTAATTTGGCAAATCAATTATTAATTCTAGAACCAAATATAGGTGAAAATGAAGATATTTTTGGCAACAAACATTATGAAATTAAGGACTTGCAACTGACAATTGATGAGTATGAACATATATCTCAATTTAGTGTTACAACTATGTATAAAAAAGAGATCGATGTAATTTCTGGTTTACCATGGTTTGGAGTATTGGTTTCCTTCATATTAAATGAAAAGAAATCCCTGTTACCCACCACTAGTGGGCTAAGTCACAGGACACGTCCCTAAGGGTCTCGTGTCCCATATTTCACGTGTCGGACACGAAAACCGCCCTAAAACGTGTCGAAAACGTTTTTCTTCGTGTCCTCCAATCAAGACACGTGTTTTGGATGTATCGAAAACGTGCCCTAACGTTTTTGGGTCTTAGGACACGTGTCCCATGAAAGGTGACATTTAAAACCTGCAACATGGTTTATTTTTGGGTTTATTTTGTCATTGTTCACCACCAAAGTTGAGTTTTCTCGTCGCTGGAATCCAATTTGTTGTGCAGTGTGAGGAATTCCATTAGATTCGAGCACAATGCTCACAAGTTCACATCGACCTAGACCTGGAGATGTAGGAGACGAGCGTTCGCATGCTTTGTTGAGAGTTTGGAGCACTTAAATTTCTTGTAAGTTGTGTTATAACCTATGGAACTTAACTTAATTATACACGAGTGACCACGTATAGATCGTGTGTTGAAATAAAAATCCCAGCGCCCCGTCATGTGCTCATTGCTCACTACACCTTTGAGGTCAAAAGTGAGGGAAAGCCCTATTAACGCTCTGGTCAACAATGAAGTTTGAACACATATAAATTTATAGTTCATAAACTACCTTATGTGAAGTTTGAACATGATCAAACTTGTTTGAAATTAATAACAAAAATTATAACATGAACAATGAACATTGAAATGTGAACATCGTTGATGTAGTAAATTAATAAACTAACTAGTAAATTACTAAATAGTAAATAGTGTATACTAAATACTAAATAGATATCATCGTGATTCATACTAAATACTAAATACTGGCAGTGGGTGACTCCATAGGAGAATTTTTCTCCTAGATTTGTCTTTAGCTGATAGCCAACAACCCTTGATAGCCACCATTGGAGCCAATATATTGTGCCAGTTGATCTCCGCTCCCTGAGCCAGTCATATGTCCCCTCGCCCATTTGTCGAGAGCATTTGTTTGAAGGTGGGCCATCCAATCCTAAAGGTATGTCTTTCATTGTGCAATCCCATGCTTATGTTTGTTTTTACTTAGGCACATTGGGTATGGATTATTGGGCAACTTGGAAGGAGGAAGGGTTTTGATTGTAGTCTTATTTAGGGTTGCGGGGGAGCAACTCCCCCCCTCCCCCCACTTCGAATCGCTCACGGAGTGCGCTTCGAGCGAGAGTGACCTTGGAGCGTGCTCCTACAAAAAAATAATATGCTCCTTGTTTTTTTCACAATTTTTTTGTTACAAAGATGTTCCAAACGCAATTTTTTGTCAAAGAAACAAGAGTTTTTGGGTAGGGAAACCTAATATTCAAACTTATGTCTCTAGTATTGATATGCAATTCATGGTAATGTTAAATTCTTAAAGTAAAAGTGACATTCTCCTTTGTCTCTCATTTTCATCATTTTCCTTAAAGTTTTAACATTGCCATGAAATGACTCAAAATGTTTGAGAGTGGTTCCGACCTCATTGGATTTCGTATGGAGAAAGTAGAGTTTTAGATCTCACTCAAAATTCAGCGGACTTATCAGTTTTTCACGATTTTAGGATTGGGGGATTGCAATGTCTCCATTGGATTTTGTCATGTATTAGGGTATGGGACTCGCATTTAATCAAGAGCACCAAGCCCTCTATGTACCTTGATGTTAGTGACATTAGTTGTTGAACTCCTCTATCATGACCCTACTAAAAATGTACCCATCACTCAAACAAAATCTTGAATTGATATGCTACATTTTTTCTATCTTATGTTAATTGCTTAGAGGGTGATATTAATGACATCTAGAGCCTATTTGTTGATGTATTTTCGGTTTAGAGATGGATTGCACTCGATGCTATTTTGGTTACGTGGACACTTACATGCTATAGAAATGAGAACTTGTAACTTGTGGACATGGTTGATGAAGATTATTACTTCTAGATGATTGATGTTATATGGTTTAATCCATGTTTTTATGTTTTTTTATATTTAATTCATCGTTCTACATGCTTTTGTTGACATATATGCATCAAAAAATATAAAAATATATATTATACAAAAATTCGCACCCGACCCGGGAGCTTTTGTCACTGTCACTCTCCGTTCCCACTTTCACTCCCACTCCCAAGTAACCTTGGTCTTGTTCTGTTAAAATTGGAAACTAGGGCAAAACTTCATGTGGGTCATCTTATTCATGGCTGATAATATTTTTATTAGATTCCTCTCGTCAAGAGGTGTAGGATTGATATAAAGATCATCCGATTTCGATAAGTATTCATGGAGATATGAATTTATTTTGATTATGGAATTATTATCAAGCCGACCTACAACTCATGTAGGCTCAGAAGCCCAACAGTGACATCTATTCAAACATCAACGTTGTGTATAAATACAAGAGGACTTTTCCTCATTTGGACTCACTCATCTCATTACATCTCTCTCTCTCTCTACGGCGCAGAAAAGAGTCTGTTCTCTACTGCGCAGAAAATGGTCTCTCCCTCACACATGTGAAGCCGGAAGCTGCTGAAACTAAAACTGCAACTGCAGAAATAAAGTTTGGCCTGCGTGGACTAGAAGATCTCCTCATCTGAACTACGTTGTAGGTTCATTTGAACCTCCTCTGAAAGCCACAACTTTTGGTGGTGGAATCAAGTCAATCCGACGAACGGTTTGCAAGATATCAACTACCCTAGTTTGAAGCCAGAAGTTGCCGAAACTGAAGCTGCAACTGCAGAAATAAAGATTGACTTGCGTGGACTAGAAGATCTCCTCATCTGAATTGCGCTGTAGGTTCATCTGAACCTCCTCTGAAAGCCACAACTTTTGGTGGTGGAATCAAGTCAATCCGACGGACGGTTTGCAAGATATCAACTGCCCTAGTTTGCTGCCGAAACAAAAGCTACCACTGCAGAAATAAAGTTTGACCTGCATGGTCTAGAAGATCTCCTCATTTGAACTGCACTGTAGGTTCATTTGAACCTCCTCTGAAAGCCTCAACTTTTGGTGGTGGAATCAGGCCGATCCGACGGTCGGTTTGTGAGATATCGTCTGCCCTAGTTTGATGATGAAGCCGCTAATGCTAATGTTGCTGATCTAGGTTTTGCTACTGTTGATATGAATCAGATTTATTGTACTATTTCTCTCTGCTGAATTATTGAAGATAAAAGAAGATTTGATCAAAGGGTTTCCCCACACATTGTGGGGTTTGTCCCTAGCTAGACGCACATCTTGTGTCTCTTGTCTTGGCTTGTTTTCTGTCGATCGTCTAATGTTCTATCTGCACTTTACTTTATGTACATGTGATTGCTAATCTGTGGAATATAATAAGCAAAAGAAGTAAACTGTTATAAGCATAGAACATACCATAACTTAACATGGTATCGGAGCTGAGGTGAAGACAAAGCCCGAGCAAGAGCAAGAGCAATGACTGAAGAGAAGATTGGCAAGGCTATCCTAAAATAACTATGGGGTCCTCAACACTCTTTCCTGCCGAAGACAAGCTCCGTGAGAAAGCTGACTATGACGGATGGAAGATGACTATCGATCTAACCCTAGAAGACCAAGGAGTGCTGGACCATGTAAGAGGCAATATTGTTGAGCCTCCATCAAATGCATCTGCCGCTGCTTGAAACAAATGGAAAACTGGAGAAGTCAAAACAAAAGATCATCCAGGACTCTATCGACAAGCACTTGGTGGCCTACATCTCCGACCTGAACACCTCCAAGGAAATCTACGATAGACTGGTGAGTTTATTTAAAGTTAATGATGCAAATCAAGTTTTGTTTCTTAGAAATAAGCTGAAGGAAATTCATAATGGTAAATATGAGAGTATGCAAGCATACTTCTTAAGAATCAACGAGATCAAGAACGATATCCTATCTATTGGGGAGACTATTACTGATAGGGAAATGGCACTCACGACTCTTGGAGGATTACCATTCGAATGGTACGTGTTCAGGACTACTCTTCTAAACAATCATGTAATTCGTGGTTTCAAGGAATTAATGGCTAGATGCATTCTAGAAGAAACAAGGGTAAAAGAGCAAGAAATGCTACTGCCTAAAGGTCCTCCTACTGCCTTTTCTTTTCATGCTAAGAAAAGAAATAATTCCGGGACTAAATCAAAAGGAAAGGCTGGACCTAAGGGTGGAAGAAAAGGACGATGTTACATTTGCAATAAAGCAGGTCACTATGCAAGGGAGTGCCCTGATAAAAGGACTCACACTAGGATGATGATCAAAATCCCTTTGATGGCAATCAAAGGAATGCCAAATTCAATAGCAAAGGTAAGAGGAGAGTTGGGAATCAAGGAAGAGGACAACCATTCAAGAAGGCTAGAAATTCCAGCATGTATTAAATGCACCTGACTTCAAAAAGAACTTGGTGTCCATCTCAGCAATGGAAGACAAAGGCTACAAGGTAACCTTCAGCAATGGCAAGGTACGTATATGGAAAAATAATGTTAAAGATGCCTTTACTCTTGAGTTTCGTGTTGATTCATTATATCAGGTCGATGGAAGTCCACTAGGTATCATATCTTATGACACATCTCTTCAGTCCGAACTTTGGCATTGAAGGTTTGCCCGCTTTCATTATAAAGCTCTACCCAGTGAGACAAATGGTGATAGGGCTGCCCGAATTCCGAGTAGAGAAAGAAGGTGTATGTCCAAGATGTGCCAAAGGAAAGCTCAAAAGGGGACCATTCCCCTCAAGCCAAAGCAAGACCTCCGATATATTATAGTTGGTTCACTCAGGCATACCGGAGGTTGGCATTAAGAGGGAGACTACTACACCACATACTCCAGAGCAGAATGGTGTGGCACCGTACGATTGTGGAAGTTGTCTCTATGTGTAGATGTAACAATGCCTGATGTGGAAGAACCAATGGATCCTATTTATCCACCTAAGCCTTCCTCTTCCAAGAAGAGGCCTTCATGACTTAGGGGGCTACTTGATGATGCTGAAGGAAATGCTGCACCCCAAGGAACCTTCTGTGAAAGTAAGAAACCCAACAAGTATCAGGGATACCTGACAAGTATGAGCACAATCATGCAAAATGAGCCTTCATCATTCTTAGATGCCGTCAAGCATCAAGTATGGAAGGATGCTATGACCAAAGAATATGAGTCTATTATGGAGAATGATGTCTGGGAAGTAGTTCCCAGACCCCAGGACAAGACAATTGTCACTTCTAAATGGCTTTACAAGATAAAGCATGTAGCAGATGAAAGTATGGAAAAGTATAAGGCTCGTTTTGTTGCTCGTGGTTTCTCCCATAAGGAAGGTATAGACTATGATGTGATATTTGCACCTACTGCCAGATATACGACCATCTGCTCGATCATAGCCCTTGCGGCTTCACAAGGATGGAACCTACATCAGATGGATGTCAAGACCTCGTTCTTGCACTGTTCGATCAAAGAAGAGGTCTACATTGAGCAACCCGAAAGATTTGAGATTTATGATAAAAAATCTCATGTATGCAGGTTGAAGAAGGCTCTCTATGGGCTGAAGCAAGCACCCCGAGCATGGTATGAGAGGATCAATAGCTACTTGATGAAGTTGGGATTCACTAGGAGTGAAGTCGATCCTAACCTTTACTTTAAGGTTGAAGATGACAAGCCTCTCATACTGGTGTTGTATGTGGATGACCACTTTCTAAAACGTGCATACCCTCTTATTCACAAATGTAAGAGGGAGTTGGCTTCTGAATTTGAAATGAAGGACCAAGGACTTGAAGTGTGGCAGAAGCCAAGGGAAAATTTTCCTATCTCAAGGAAAATATCTGGTAAAGATATTGGAAAGATTCAGTATGATGGACTGCAAGCCTATGACTTCCTCGAGGACCTTAACTTATTAGAAGTTATATGGTAGTGATGTTGGACCAGATTTGGGAAGTGCCCTGAGTTTCATAAACTCATTCGCATTGATGTTCTTGGTGAACCTCCGTTCGAACATATGTTTTGTAGTTAGCATTGTGAGCTCATATTTGGTTGAGCCTCACTGGATTGATGCCAAGAATCTTCTGAGATATCTTCATGGCACAATTACTAATGGGTTAAGATACACTGTCGGAGATGTGAGACTACTTGGATATACTTATGCTGATTGGGCAGGCAGTCTAATGGACTGTAAGAGCACTTATGGGTGCTGTTTCACCTTGGGATCTGCTTCGATATCCTGGATGAGCAAGAAGCAGAAGTCAGTGGCTTTGAGCGCCGTCGAAGCAAAATATATTGCTGCTAGCATGGCCTCTTGTGAGGCAGTCTGGTTGTGAAAGCTCTTCAGTGAGTTGTTTAGATTTACATTGGATACCATTGTGATTCTCAGTAACAACCAGAGGTGGGATTCGATTATTGAGGAATCCCGTATTCGTCGATTGCTCCAGTAGATAGACATCATCTGGGATATGGTAAGTTGATGAGCAAGGAGGCTCCATCACATTAAGATGATGTATAGGTCGATACACCTTGTCAAAGCCCCGAGGAAAGATCTAATCTGTGATTTTCCCAAACAACTTGGAGTCGTCAAGAAACCCTTGTACAAGGGTCTTGCATGGCATACATTGAGCTCTGGGAGCTCTGAGGGCTTGCGGTTCTTACTGGAGCAACATACGACCACAGGGTGACTCACCCTCCCCTGGTGGTGTGCACTGGAACAAGATGATTCGCTCTCTTGTGGGACAAGATGATTCGCTCTCTTGTGGAACAGGATGATTCACTCTCCTGTGGAGCAGGATGATTAGTTCTCCTGTGAGGCCTGGATTGATGTGTTCTCCATGGTGATTGTAGCAGGATTGATTGGTTCTCCTGTGAGGTCTGGATTGATGTGTTCTCCATGGCGATTGTAGCAGGATTGATGTGTTCTCCTGTGAGGCCTGGATTGATGTGTTCTCCATGGAGGCCTGGATTGATGTGTTCTCCATGGCAACTGTAGTAGGATTGATGTGTTCTCCTGTGAGGACAGGATTGATTAGTTCTCCTGTCGAGGCATCCTACTCATGCAGTCTGGGACTCATGGGAAGTACCTCTCATCTGATCAATGAGCAAGGAAATGAAGTTAGGGACCATAATAGTACTGATGGACGCATCGTTGTATTTACCGTACTCCATGTGCTAGGATGACCTCCATTGATCTGGGATCAATGATACTGGTTTGGGACCAGTGGTAGGAGTTGTACATACTATGACACTAACTTCGGGTTGGTTGAGACTGGTCTGGGACTAGTGGTACATACTCTGAGACTCACTTCGTGTCAGTGCAGTACTAGTCTGGGACCAGTGAGAGTGGTACATACTATGACACTGACTTCGGGTCGGTTGAGACTAGTCTGGGACCAGTGGTACACTCTCTGAGATTGCGATACTGGTCTGGGACCAGTGGTAGGAGTGGTACTTACTATGAAGCTGACTTTGGGTCGGTTGAGATTGGTTTGGGACCAGTGGTATGCACTCTGAGACTGACTTTGAGTCAGTGGAGGATGATACTGGTCTGGGACCAGTGGGGTTGTACTCACTATGATGCTAAATTCGGGTTGTTTGAGACTAGTTTGGGACCAGTGGTACATGCTCTGAGACTGACTTTAAGTCAATATGATACATCCTCGATCATTTCTTCTTCTTCATAATTCGGACAAACGCAGAGTAGAACAGAACAAAGCAGATCAACGCATAACAAAGCAGAGCCATACAAATCAATACAGGGCAGAACAAGACAAAGCAGAATAGGCAGAATAGAGCAGAGTAGGGCAAGGGTTAGGCTATACAAGGCAGTGCATTTGATGGATGAATAGTAATGACCGATAGACAAATTGCAGATGAAGTTCTCCCTAGTTGAGAGGGAGTGTTAAAATTGGCAACTAAGGCAAAAATTCATGTGGGTCATCTTATTCATGGCTGATAATATTTTTATTAGATTCCTCTCGTTGAGAGGTGTAGGATTGATATAAAGATCATCCGATTCCGATAAGTATTCATGGAGATATGAATTAATTTTGATTCTGGAATTATTATCAAGCCGACCTACAACTCATGTAGGCTTAGAAGCCCAACAATCACATCTATTCAAACACCAACGTTGTGTATAAATACAGGAGGAATTTTCCTCATTTAGACTCACTCATCTCATCACATCTCTCTCTCTCTCTACTGCGCAGAAAAGAGTCTCTTCTCTATTGCGCAGAAAAGGGTCTCTCCCTCACACATGTGAAGCCGGAAGCTGCTGAAACTAAAGATGCAACTGCAGAAGTAAAGTTTGACGTGCGTGGACTAGAAGATCTCCTCATTTGAACTACAATGTAGGTTCATCTAAACCTCCTCTGAAAGCTGCAACTTTTGGTGGTGGAATCAAGTCAATCCGACGAACGGTTTGCAAGATATCAACTGCCCTAGTTTGAAGCCAGAAGTTGCCGAAACTGAAGCTGCAACTGCAGAAGTAAAGATTGACCTGCGTGGACTAGAAGATCTCCTCATCTGAACTGTGTTGTAGGTTCACCTGAACCTCCTCTGAAAGCCACAAGTTTTGGTGGTGGAATCAAGTCAATCCGACGGACGGTTTGCAAGATATCGACTGCCCTAGTTTGCTGCCGAAACTAAAGCTGCAACTGCAGAAGTAAAGTTTGTCCTGCGTGGATTAGAATATTTCCTCATCTGAACTACGCTGTAGGTTCATTTGAACCTCCTTTGAAAGACGCAACTTTTGGTGGTGGAATCAGGTCGATTCGACGGTCGGTTTATGAGATATCGTCTGCCCTAGTTTGATGATGAAGCTGCTAATACTGATGCTGCTGATCTAGGGTTTGCTACAGCTGATATGAATCAGATTTATTGTACTATCTGTCTGCTGAACTATTGAAGATAAAAGAAGATTTGATCAAAGGGTTTCCCCACACATTGTGGGGTTTGTCCCTGGCTAGCCGCCACATCTTGTGTCTCTTGTCTTGGCTTGTTTTCTGTCGATCGTTTAATGTTCGATCTGCACTTTACTTTATGTACATGTGATTGTTAATTTGTGGAATATAATAAGCAAAATAAGTAAACTGTTATAAGCATAGAACATACCATAACTTAACATGCTCCCTCTCCTTAAATGGGGCATTAATCCTCAACTCTAGTACTGTGGGATCTCCCCTATTGGTTTATAGCTTCAGGATGGGCACTACTTGGGAAACCCTGATTTTGGTAGTGCTGTCTCGTTTTCCTGTTTCATATTTTTCACTCCCCTCCACACATTACATGCCCTATTTCATCATCTTCCTTCTGTGGTTCCACATGACCACTAGGCTCACAAGGCTCTAATACTCCCCCTCCCCTTGTCCACATGTTTGGGTTGGGCCTGGAAATGTTGCCCCAGAGGTTGACGCAGTTAAGAAAAAAATATAAAAGCATACATGGCCACATACAAAAGAAAATAATATCACAAAATGCAAAAGATGGTCGGGACATTATATTAGCACATGGGGAAACGCTAAACATGAGCTCTACCCCTTCATTATGGCCATTACCCTAGTTCCTAGGGCCCCATGACTGCTCCCCCGTGTTGAAGTTTCTAAGTCTACCAGTTAGAAACCCTCCATTCACTTTACTGATTTATTCCTACCTACTTGTTCCGTTAGTTAACAAGTTATTTACAATGTAAATACTGAAAATAAACACTAGTGCATGTTCAACATATTACATATCATCAACTGAAGGAACAGAAACAAGCACACAAAATGACACCGTTATTTTTGGACCAGTGTCCCCGGAAAAACCCAATGCTGGAAAACCGGTGTAGCTATCTAATGGTTTTCTTATTAAGCAATTTCAGAGTACAATCTGGGTGCCAAATTTGGCTTACCCGACAGAGAATTCCCTTGGCAGCAGTACCTCTTAGTCTAAGACAAATGTCTCAGCTGAAATCTTGGATAAACCCTCCGGCAGCTCCTCAACTTCAATCTACCCCAGAAACCCCAACGTCCGCCTCTCTGGACTGCGTCAGCCTCTCTCCGCCCAGCACTGGCCCTGCGTCACCCTAAATAGGCCTGCGTTAGCCTCAGGAGGCCCTGCGTCAGCAACGCCAGCTTCTCTGAAGCACTGCGCAACTCCTGGCTGCCTCTGCGTGGCCCTGTGTGAGCCCTGGATGCTACTGCATCACTCTCTCTGGCTCCTGCGCTGATCTCCCGGTGCTATCTCTGTCTCTCTGTACTCACTTCCCCTCAGCTGCAACTCCGATAACTAATTCTATCTCTCTTAGCAAACGCCGCTCTAGAGAATGGAATGACTGATCATCTGGTGTACTCCCCAAGTGACCCTCAAGCCCCCTCTAATACTTTTCTCGTTGACATATCAACGGCCAAGATAAAGTCCCTAATCAATGGCTAAGATTAGATCTGGCTTGATCCATTTCTTTTGGACCATTTTAACACAGCGTTATATTAATCCACATTAATATTTTAATTTCCCTAAGTTTAGACTTAGGTACTCCATTAAAAATATTAATTATTTTAATATCTCCTGAACTGTTTAGAATCTGCCCAAACCCTTTCTGGGTGTTGGAGATCTCATGTGCCCCAACCTCTCCACCAAATTTTGTGGCTAGAGTGCATCGGATGCTACCACAAATCAACACCCCGCATCATTAAGGAGCCCATGCATGTCCCAACCCCTGGTGGGTGATATATTGCCCTGCCTTAAGTGGGAAATCACTACTTATATCATACACAACATGCTCTGATCTCTGGGAGCCCCGAGCAGTATAATAAAGAAAAATGAAGAAAAGGCAAAAGGAAAATGAAAAAGGGTGGAAAAACAAAGGTCGATATAACTCATGTACCAAGATTACTCCCTCCTACATCTATACACTCAAATATGTGGACATCCCTCATCATTACCACTCTTGAACCTGTGGCATTTGGCCTTAAGACCCCTGTGTTCCAATCCACCTCATCATTATCCCCATGACCCTTATCACTTAAAGGGTATACCTTGAACATGTCCTTCCCTTTGGGGTCTAGGAACACCTAATAGGGTTATTTATTAGCCACTCCTACCTAGGGAGGTAACACTGCTACATGCTCAAAGCCCCAAATTTGGAAGCGAAACCCATTATGAAGTCTCATTTGTGCCCTTGAATAACAAGCTTTGTTAACTTAGATGCACTAATGAATGATTGTACTTCATGGTGAGGAGACACATTGGATCTTATATGTAATTGGTAGGTGGTTTCATTATGGGTTGGGCAACTTAACTGGGGCCCAAGCCCACCAAAGGATCATATTGACACTTGTAGGGGATGCGTTGAGAACCAAGGGACTCCATCATGTGTTAGAGAATTATTTCATCTCATGGGCACCCTTATCACCTTTAGCAGCATGTTCATTGCCCCACATTATTCGCGAGATGATGCACTTGGACCAACATTGACCCAACCGGCTTAGTAATGTACACAAGGTTTCACCTTTAATCCAAGGCCCAATGGAGGCTTGTCTCACACTTGAGACATGGTAGGGAAAGCACCATAATCAGTGCCCTCATGTGAAGTAGTCAATAGACTTATCTTTCACCACGAGACCCATGAGACCAGTATCTGTGCCCCAAAGCGAATTTGGAGCACCACATGATGACTTACATGGACATTAAGGGGTCATCCCTTTGTGCATTGTTGTTGACCAAAGTATACACCTAAGGCGCAATACTCAGAGTAGTGGTTAGTGGTTGTCACCTATTCCCTACTCACTCTGTCTAAGCTCTCTTCTAGACAAGATATGGGGGGTAGTCCCTAAAGGTAAATAAAAGAGGAAAACTAGTTGGAATAAGAAGTTCTAGGAGACTAAGGGCAAGGAAATTACTTCTCTAGACAACTTGATTTAAAGTTAACTGGCAAGTGAAATTATTAATGAGCAATGTTAATGTTAAAGATAGATTCGATTAAATCAATGGGACACTTAAAATGATAAAGAGTGAGAGACCAGTGCCTTAATAACAATGTCCGGAATATAAATTAAAGTACTTGCACAAAATAAACTATATCTCAAGTTACAAGATAAGCAATGCTGCAAGACAAGGTTAGTATGAGAGGTCAAAAGATTACAATACTTGGATATCTGGCAATAAGAGATAAATTTTCAATAGAAACAATATTTGTACTTCAAATAAAATGATATTGAAGAAACATTAAACCTGAAAATGACAAGTACAACAATGTAAGATTCACAAGTAAATGAAATGAGCTCACAATTCCTATTATAGATAATCAATTGAGATGCAAGATCTACCTATGTGAGACACAAGATCTTGGTTAATTTTAATTTTATGCCTATTCTAAGGTGAAAGCCTTCTCAATTATTGAAGCAAGTCTTGGAACAAGGTTGTTGGGAGCATTGTTGGGGAAGGAGGCTAAGGCCTCATTAACGATACCTACCCAGGAGGTCTAGCAACCCAAGTGCCTTCGTTCCTACACCAATTTTAACCATTGTTTAAGGGTGAAGCTTCTCAAATTGGATATGAAGAAGGTTGCCCTATCTTTTTGTCAACCAAGCTTATGCTTGGAGGTAAATTTTAAGGTGCAAATTTAGATCTAAGATGCAAATGGAAATGCTTCACTGAGATCCAATTACAATGATGCATCAATAAAGAAAACTTATAACCAAGATATTTGATAATCACTTAGAACACAAGATTATGAGTATATAACAAATGGTTAATGAAGCAAAATTTCAAGATCACTCAATGAAACAAGAGAGATGCAATTAGATTAGATGTTAGAGCAATATCCCAAATGCCTTTGACAAGGAATGCTTCTTAAGATGTTCTTCACTTATTTTAGACAATGGAAACAAGTAAAGCTATATGATCAAAGCACAATTGAATGATGGAAAATAAGATTGCTAACAAGAAATTAGAAAAACCACTTTTAATCTTCAATTGCAAATGAAACAAAAGACGAGATATTTCAAATGCACTTTAGATCAAGTAGCAAATTAGAAGATGCAAGCTAAAGGATTAGATCTAGAATGTAATGATTATGAAACTAGCAATGCAAAGATAAGTTAGCAAGTTAGATCTAACACTAAAGACAAGAAACAAGAGAGCCTCCCCTTCAAGCAAGGTGGCAGGATACCATGGGATTTGAGATTCGAAGCTCCTTCAAAACACAAAGGTCACTTTATTATATATGATACAAGGGAAGAGGTCCTTTAGTGCTGAAAATTGACAGCTCAGGGATGAATTTCTATTAATAGAAATTCTAAAAAATTAAAGTCTAAAAATAGAAAGTCTCAAGTATGACTTTCCAAAAACAGTAAATCACCTTGTATCAATTGGTAATCAAGTACCGTTGATGGAAAATCCCTTATCATCAATCAATCCTAATAGTTCGATTTCAACTTAATCATCAATATTACTATTATTATTCTTAGAAGATGCATGCTAAAGGACTAGATCTTGAATGCAATGATTATGAAACTAGCAATACAAAGATAAGTTAGCAAATTAGATCTAACACTAAAGACAAGAAACAAGAGGGCCTCCCCTTCAAGCAAGGCAGCAGGATACCATGGGATTTGAGATGCGAAGCTCCTTCAAAACACAAAAGTCACTTTATTATATATTATACAAGGGAAGAGGCCCTTTAGTGTTGAAAATTGACAGCTCAGGGATGAATTTCTATAAGTAGAAAGTCTAAAAATAGAAATTCTAAAAAATTAAAGTCTAAAAATAGAAAGTCTCAAGTATGACTTTCGAAAAATAGTAAATCACATTGTATCAATTGGTAATCAAGTATCGTTGATGGAAAATCCCTTATCATCAATCAATCCTAATAGTTCGATTTCAACTTAATCATCAATATTATCATCAATATTACTATTATTATTCTTATGATACTATTATATTATTATCAAAAGAAATTCAAGTCACTCAATCATGGCTCTCAATAATGTTCTCTTACACTCTCATTATTGTCATGGCATATTCCTTTTATTCTCTCATTAATGCTCTTACACTCTCTTACACTCATTTAAACACATCATAAAAGATTCTCTTGTACTCAATAAAAGCGTGTCATAAAATATTCCTCTTACACACTCTTTAATGCATATGTTACATTCTCTCTTAAAAGCCTAAGTTACAAAAGCATGGATACCTCCTTAATGGCATGAGTTACACTCCTCTTGGTATGCAAGTTACTCCTCCTTCATGGCATGGATTTGTTGCTCCTCCTATATATATGTGTCTCATTCTTTCTCCCCTCACTAGTGCATTGTGAACAAGGAGTTCGAACTTAAGAAAGAGTTGGAGAGGGTTGAAGAAAATTGTGAGAGAGAGACTTGGAGAGTAAGAGCAGAACTTGGTGAGCCAAGGTTGATTCAGTGCTTAAGTGTTTCAGTATGATTCAGTGTGTGCATCTGCTGCTTCTACCAGTGATCTTTGTTACCACTCAATCTAGCAGGGGACCTAAGGGGAATCCCTAAAGGGAAAATGCTAGGCCAAGGGCAACAAATGGAGTCTTAGCCTACTATCAACTCAGCTAAGGCTCCCTTCTATTTACGGACTTTCACCGATGGGAGGAGACTCGATACGTATGGAGTCACTAATGAATGATAAGTCAATAGATATGAGTGACCCAAGCCCTTTCCAAGAAGGTTCTGAAAGATAGAGCTTGCTTTCTTTCTAAGCAAGGTCCTATGTTCTTCTAGGGAAGGAAGAGGATTTTGGGGGTTAGGTGTATGAGAATAGGCTTTGAGAGGAGTTCCCCACACCCTAAATCCCTGTTAAAGTTGGTATCCCGGATGGTTCTTGAAGAATGCTCCTTTGAAGGAGCGGGACCACACGGGGCTAGGTGGACCTGATTTGGGTAAAAGGAAGGTATGAAATAATAAATGATTTTCTTATCCTAGACAAGGTGGGAAGGATCAAAGGAAGTATTTCAATCAATGATGTTGCTTTGACCCTGGGAAGTGCTAGCCTTGGGGATGGCAGGGCAAGTATTGGTCCTGGAGCTAGGGCTTGGCTTTTCTCCTAGTTCCACCGTCGAAATGTCTTCAAATTTGGTGGAGGGCTAGAGGAAAGGCCAACATAGGAGACCCTAGGAGATTGAACTTTTTCAGTGGTTAACTTGTCTGGAAATTGATGCCATAGGCGCCCCAATGTGGCTAGACTTGGGAGAATGTGAAAGAATAAGTGTTTTGGTGACCACTCTTGGTAGATCAGTGCCTTAATCCTTGGGAGAATGGAATATATGTTGATTATGTGTAAGCTTTCTTGGTTCTAGTCAAGGAAGCCTCAAAATTACTTCACAAACCCCTCTAGGTCAAGTGAAAGCAATCTTGCAGCTTTTATATTTCAAATGTACAAGAGGAATGACTTGTTAAGGTCAGATTTACCCCTAGGAGATTTCACTCATACTACATGGGCCAATACATGGAGAGAACGTTATAATAGAGACAATCCCACAATATTAAGCAATAATTTGCATGCAACAATTAGCCTTAAAACAACGAAAATCCCATCCAGCATATGTGACAAAAGTAAAAAGAATAACATTAAAATTTCGTACTTACATGCAGTAGAGTATATCCAACCATTCACAAATGACAATAGAGAAGCTCGAAGAGAAGATAGACCAATAACCATACATCAAAATTCATCCATAAATGCTCCAATTCGTCCTCTAGAAAAAGTGCGAAATTCTTTAAAGAGAGAGAGATCCAATCGAACGTGATGATGAGAAATGATCTCACCTCACTTGTATTTATACACATCTAATAAGTTCGAATTAGCCTCCTTGGCCTACATAACACCCAAAAATAAAATAATGTGCTAATAATACAACTTTTGGTGACAATCCCACCAAAGTAGCTCATGAATGAAAATATAAGTCTCTCAAGAGGTCAAAGAATAATCTATGCATGTTGTAGGGCCCATTAAGATGCCTAATGAGGTCCATGGGTGCCATAATGAAGAGAAGGACCCTCAAAAGCAGTGGACAAGGGGTGGCCCCTTGTGATAACCTGGCGCTCCAAATGACATCTTGGGGCACACAAGCGTCCTCATGGGTCTCCAAACATATGGAAGATTCCTGTAGGTCGCCCTCAAGGGCTAGGATGATGGTGTAGGTGATGCCACATCATCAGGGAAGTCCTGGATCATCCATTAAGAGTATGGTGTAGATCTGGGGTTGGTTGGGCATGATGGATCAAGTGCATCCTCCTCATCCAATAGGTGAACCACGAGCAATCTCTAAGTGGCTATGGGGATCCATGGAGTGTACTTTGCTATTGTGGAGGCACATGGATCTGAACGCTCACTCTACATGTGCCAATGTAACCCTCTGGAGGATTAGGACCCCATATAGGGAGACCAAACCCCAAATGGAAACCATCTGCAATCCCATATAAGATCTAATGTGTCACCTAGCCTTCCAGTACAACAAGTCATTAGAGAAATAGAGTAAATGAGCTTACCTAATAATGGACCACAGGTGGGGACTTCATAATGGGCTTCAGGATGTGCCAATGTCTCCTAAACTCCAAATGGATTAACCAAGCACCCTATTAGGTGGTTTCCACCTCTAAAAAGGATAATATAGTCAAGATACATCCGCTAAAAGGCGGTCGTATTTGACAGATAGGTGAAGGAAGTAGGGGATGAGAAGGAGTAACCCTCAGTCACATGCTGGGGTACAAGGGTAGCTAATAAGAGGGAAGCCCACACTTTGGGTTTATAATGTGTAGGAGGGAGCAATCGTGGTACATGAGGTGCCCCGACCTTGGTTTTTCCACCCATCTTAATATGGCTTTTTCCATTTATGATTTTCTTTCATTAACTGCTCGAGGCTCAAGAGTTTAGAGCATGATGTTTAAGATATAGCAGTCGAATCCCCATTTTAAGGTGGGGCGGTTCATCACCACCAGGGGTTGGGACAATCATGGGTTCTTATATGATGGATAAGGCTCATAGAACCTGCAGGAACCAGGGTGATGGCCATGATAATGGGGTAGAGCTCCTATATTGGCTTTTGCCCACATGCTAAAATGTTTTTGTCTCGGCCATCTTTTTCATTTTGCGGAATTTTGTTGTTGAATGTGGCCATATATGCTTCTAATTTTCTTTTTAGCTGCATCAACCTCCGGGCTTCATTCTAGGCCATGACCCAAGGTGGGGGCAAGGGGAAGGGGCAAGCTAACACTATGTGGACTGAATGGAGGAATGTGGACCCAAGCAGGAAAAATAATGGATGGGATGATAATGAGTGGAAAAAGGGTAATATAAGTGGATAAGGGAGTGGAACCATGCAACAAAAATCAAGATTTCCTATGAAATACTATCCTTGAAACCAAACGGTGAGTAAAAGAGATCCCATGGGACTAGAATCCAAAGCTAATTCTTAAAAAGGGTCTAGGGGACAAAAGAACAAACCTAGTCCCTTCTTTCTGCCGAGTCCCCCCTTTAATCCATGCCCAAAAGTGTCCATGATAAGCAAACTACAAAACTCAATTTCAAAATGACAAGGCATACCTTTAAATTCGGGAGGCCCACCTTCAAACATACAATCATGGCAGATAGGTGAGAGACCAAGGGGCTGTCGGCTGAGGACCATCTTAGAGAAAAATTTTCTCCCAGGGATATTACCCAAAATATGGTGGGTAACATCTAGCTCTAACTGGGACGTGCTCTCTCAAAAAAGTGGGCAAAGCTACTTGAACGGGAGGTCACGAGAACTCCAACAATCTCTTGGTTACTGCAGACCTGTCACCTGCACATACAATAAATGGAAAAACACGGGGAAGCATGCTTTCACGACGTCTCATGATCACACATGCTAATATGTTAGGCCATAAAACCAACAGAAAATAAAATATGCAAATTTTAATTCAGATGTATCTAATCTACCATGAGAAATATCATATGATGTTAGTTCTAATGAAGAAATGAACATGCAATGCATCCTACCCTAACACGCATATAGTAAGGCGAATGCTAAGTATAATCATAAAGCCAGTGCAACCAACATATCATCACATCAATATACATATGCTTGCCAGTATGATTACTCATGTAGCAACCCCCAAATCGAATGTGGACATAGTCACATGGCGGATGAAGCGGGTGGGAGGTGAGAAAATATGATCTCCATTCGAGGTAGAGGGAGGTCCTAGGAGAAAGAAAACTTGTCAATCTAGAGGTCGAGAGCTCTCCTTCTGGGCACAAAATGGAGGAATGAATGATCACTCTCGAGAACTCCTCATCACAATCATTATTTGTAATATCATGCTTCGAGGATGTCACACGGTTGTGATGAGAGGGGAACGAAGGGTGAGAGAAAGGAGTGCAACAAATAGGTCTCTCAATGTGATGATCACATTATAGAGGGGAGGTCGCAGAGTGATCTTAATCTTGAGGATGGGTCAAAGGGGATAAAGCATATTTAATGAAAGGTTCCTTCTTGATACCATATTCAAAAAGGAGAAAAAGGGCATGGTTACTCAAGGTCATATCAAAAGAGATGAGGGAATTACTTGAGGAAGACTCCAGGTGGTGAACAAGCGGGAAAGGCAGAGGCAAAGGTGAAGTGTCATATTCAATGCGATTTCCCTCCCCACACTCTAAAGGCTCAAGTGAGTTGAATACGTAGTCATAAGGTGAGTAAGTGGGAGCCTCATTTCTTTCCTCATTATAAGCATCAAAGATTGGGCTTTTGCTAAAAGCAGAATCAATCGCTTTCAATTGTCCTTCTTCATGGAAGGGAAAATAATAATTCTCCTTCCCAATGGCTCGATGGGTATGCCATTGGGTTTCTCAATCTCATCTTCCTTGTCGATATCATAAATGGGAGCACAATCAAATTGGGGCCCAACAATCTCCCATTTCTCCTTTTCAATGCCGAAACAATCTCCAATGTCATTCTCCAAGGAGCTCATGGGATCGCCTTATTCAAGGTTTTCAAAAGGAGAGTCATGAAGAGTGATATCCTTGAGAAAGGTAAGGTTAGTCTTAGCCTTACTTTCCATAACTTCATTGTCCTCAACACATGTGGTCTTAAAATCATCCTGCCCATCATCGAGGTCCTTAAGGTCATCTTCATCTTGGTTGGGTGACAAGCGGGACCTCTCTTCTTCTCTCTTCTCTTGAAGAACAATGGCTAAGGTATTTGTTACATGATTCTGGTAGTATGCTTCTAGGAGGAGAGCATTAGTAGGGTTCTCTTTATATTCACATTTCATCTTATGAAGCTTCACTTCTTCATCATATAAGTAGGAGAAAACTTCATTAGAATTATATTCCCTTACTACCTCCCTGCATGACCTACTATATTCATCCATTCTTTCTTGTGTGATTTGGAGGCTTTCAGGATCCAACTCTTCGTCATCTTTAGAGGAGATGTCTTTCACTTCATTGCTATTCGCACCCAATTCCATAATTGGTATTTTCTCATCATCCTCATCTTCTTGGTCATCTTGGTCATCTAAATCCTCATCTAGTAATGAGCCATATTTTTCCTTGATCTTGTGAGACAAGGAATTAAATGCACCAGTATAATAGGCAAGCTCCAAGAAGAGATAGTCTGTGGGCCCTTCTTCATACTCCTTCCTTATCTTATCGAGGTATGACCTGCTCTTGTTATAAAAATTGAGTATGAAGTCCTCGTTCTTGTGCTCTACTAGATGATCACAAAGCTTAGACCACAAATCCAATATTTCCCATAGGTCTTGCTCAATGTTTCTAAAACCAGAACCGGTGACCGGACCGGTCCACCTAATGAACCGGTTTACCGACCGGAACCGGTCTAACCGGGACTGGTTTGGTCTAAACGAACCGGTTTTAAAAAAATACATTAAATAATTAATTTTTAATGAAACAAAACTATTTTTAAAATGTAAAACCATGATTCCAAGCCAATAGAGACAAAATATGCAAAGTTTGCTCATTTATATACAATGTAAAGGTGAATATATCAAAATGGCACCGAGTACAATACATATCATCGACAAAATAGCAAAATACATAAGAAATGAGGCTCTAAATGGCCTATAAAGTCCAAAAACAATGCGGCAAGCTATGAGGCCATTGACCTACTACAAGTCTACAGTGTACACATGATCAATCATCAAGTTCATCACCACTACTAGACACAGGATCATCATTAGGAGCTACACAGACATCATCTGGTTCAGAGTCTGAGGATGCCTCAGCCTGATCTGCAACCTCAGTATCAATGCCACCAATGACAATAGAAGTGGACCTAATGGAAGCACGAGTTTGTCGACCTGCATGACTAGTGCCTTCCATTGGTTCTTTGCCTTTCCTTGATGCCGCTATTGATCCTAGTTTTGATGCCACCACATAATCTGCATCATCCCCCGCTAAAGCCATGTCAATATCAAAATCAACCTCAAACACAGGTTCTTCAGTCTCCTCCACCCATTCTAATGTTGGATCAATATTGTCCAACACAATGGCATCTAGATCAGGAGTTTTGCTCATCATTTGGAGCTCCGATTGCATTTATTGTTTAGCCCCAAACCATGAAATCCTGAAAACCATTAAGTCTGCTGAATTTTGAGTGAAATCTAAAATTCTAGTTTCTCCATATGAAATCCAATGAGGTCGAAACCACTCTCAAACATCCTGAGTCATTTCATGGTAATGTTTAAAATTTAAGTAAAAGGATGAATAATTTTCATTTTCATCCTTTTACTTTAACATTACCATTAATTGCTAACATTGTTAGGGTTGAAACACCCTTAGTTCCCCCCCAAAACCCCAGAAACACAGTGAAAAATATGATTTTTAAACTTTACGGTGAGCGTGCCTAAAACCGGCCGGTTTAGGACAGAACCGGCCGGTTTGGTACAAACCGGCCGGTTCCGTCCTAAATCGGCTGGATTTCACCGGTTACGGCCAAAAAAAGGTGAAATGCCAAGTCAAACCGGGTTTTTTGGCCGGTTCGGACCGGCAGCCTTGCTAACCGGCCGGTTTGACCGGTAACCGGTTTTTGAAAACGGTTTTAAAAACACTGGTCTTGTTCTTCTTCGGGACTAATGTCGTGGATACTTTCTTCAACCATTTTTCATGATCTTGCATATAATGCGAAAATGGAATCGCCAGGGTGAATTAAAATGCCTTCACAAATGCTTGCTTCACCCTACAAGCATTGACTTTGAAGTTCAATGAGGAACTAGGACTTCACTCCTTCATTGGAGTCGCCAAATAATATATCAATAATGCCATATGGAGAACGAAGCACACGTTTCGTGTCCCTAGTAACAACACCAAAATGTTACTGCTTAAACTAGCCGGGGACCTAAGGGGAATCCCTAAAGGGCAAATGCTAGGCTAAGGGCAACAAATGGAGTCTTAGCCCACTGTCACCTTAGCTCAGGCTCCCTTCTATTTACGCACTTTCACCGACGGGAGGAGACCCAATATGTATGGAGTCACTAATGAATGATAAGTCAATAGATATGAGTGACCCAGACCCTTTCCGAGAAGGTTTTGAAGAATAGAGCTTGCTTGCTTTCAAAGCAAGGTACTATGTGCTTCTAGGGAAGGAAGAGGATTTTGGGGGTTAGGTGTATGAGAATAGGCTTTGAGAGGAGGTCCCAACACCCTAAATCCTTGTTAAAGTTGGTATCCTGGATGGTTCTTGAAGAATGGTCCTTTCAAGGAGCGGGACCACACAGGGCCAAGTGGACCCAGTCTAGGTAAGCGGAAGGTATGAAATAATCAATGATTTTCTTATCCTAGACAAAGTGGGAAGGATCAAAGAAAGTGTTTCACTCAATGATGTCGCTTTGACCCTAGGAAGTGCTAGCCTTGGGGATGGCAGGGCAAGTTTTGGTCCCGGAGCTAGGGCTTGGCTTTTCTCCTAGCTCCACTGTCGGAATGTATTCAAATTTGGAGGTGGGCTAGGGGAAAGGCCAGCGCAGGAGACCCTAGGAGATCAAACTTTTTTTGTGGCTAACTTGTCGGGAAAGTGATGCCCTAAGCACCCCAATGTGGCTAGACTTGTGAGAAGTTGAAAGAATAAGTGTTTTGGTGACTACCCTTGGTAGATGAGTGCCTTAATCCTTAGGAGAATGGAGTCTATGTTGATTATGTGTAAGATTTCTTGGTTCCAGTCAAGGAGACCTCAAAATTACTTCACAAACCCCTCTAGATCAAGTGAAAGTAATCTTGCAGCTTTTATACTTCAAATATACAAGAGGAATGGCTTGTTAAGGTCAGATTTACCCCTAGGAGATTTTGCTCATACTACATGGGCCAATACATGGAGATAATGTTATAATAGAGACAATCCCACAATATTAAGAAATAATTTGCATGCAATGATTAGCCTTAAAACAACGAAAATCCCTTCCATCTTATGTGACCAAAGTAACAAGAATAACATAAAAAATTTATACTTACATGCAGTAGAGTATATCCAACCATTCACAAATGACAATAGAGAAGCTCCAAGAGAAGATAGACCAATAACCATACATCAAAATTCGTCCATAAATGCTCCAATTCATCCTCTAGAAAAAAGTGTGAAATTCTATAAAGAGAGAGAGATCCACTCGAAAGTGATGATGAGAAATTATCTCACTTGACTTGTATTTATACACATTGAATGAGTTTGAAGTAGCCTCCTTGGCCTACATAAGCCCCAAAAATAAAATAATGTGCTAATAATACAACTTTTGGTGACAAGCCCATCAAACTAGCTCATGAATGAAAAGAGGCTTATTTTTATGTTATTGAGCTATCTTGGTGTGCTTGTCACCAAGGGATGTTATTATTGCACATTATTTTATTATTTCGGGCTTAGTTAGGCCAATTAGGAAAATTGAACTCATTACAGATGGTATAAATAGATGAGAGGTGATTCATTTCTCTCATCATCACTTGGACTTGGGCTTAATAGCTACTTGGAGAATTTCGCATTCCCTTTTGGAGGACGAGTTTGGTTTCATGGATGAATTTTAATGTTTGGATACTATTCTCTTGATCTTGGAGCTTCATTCTTGTCATGATTTGATGATTGGATATACTCTTTGTACATGTAAGTGATCTTTTTTTCATGTTTATTCTTATATTTATCATATTACATGAATGGGACTTGGATTTTCGCTATCTAGGTCTGAAATCCACTGCTATTTTATGCGAAATTGTGGAAATTTTGATCTTTGTAGCGTTGCATCATTGCTTGTGTTATGTATGAATGAGTGAATGTTACCTTGATAAGTCATGAAAAATTGCACATCGAAGTATAAAGTCCTTGGGTAGCTGCTCTCATGCCCTAATTACCATGTGAAGTTGCTTAAAGGCCTCCTTGATTGGGTATAGTCTCTCCAAATCACAAATTCTCCTTGACTCCATCTCTCCCAAAGGCAAGGCACTAATCCAACCATTGGTGGTCACTTAAAAGAATATCTTTCTCACCTCTTTCTCTTTCTATGCCTAGCCGTAATAGGTCACCTAGGGCATCTAACGAATTTTATTGTAGCCATCCAAACATGTCAATTTTTGGTCGACTACCGCACTGGGGTTATCTCTAGATGTTCTCCAAATTTGAAGCAATTTCGATGGTGGGATCCTGAGATGTAGCAAGGCCTAGCTCAGAGACCATTTCTTTCCCTAGGTCTCCCTTGGTTAGTGTCTTCATTTGGATCATTGTATTCAATCCTCAAAAGAAAATTTGTCCTTTGATCCTCTTCTCTTCCATAATTAGGTCAAGCCCATCTGGTCTAGGTGGTTCCAGACACGCTCAGAATTCAGCAGTGGGTCATAATAGCTTGAAAATCAAAGTTCTCATATTTCACCCAAACTAGGACCAGTTATAGTGCTCGTCACCCTGATTCCAACGATGTAAACGACACTCAAATCCGAGTTGGTATGCTCAAGTTATCGCTGGTCAAAGTTCTGGTCAAACTTGGCCAAGTGGTAGTCTTAGCGAGACAACAATTTGGCAGCATCCCAGCACACGGAATCTGACCACCTGAACGAGTGAATTTGTCGCCTACTTAATTTGTCAATTGACCCTTATTTTTCGTTGGAAAAGATTGAACTATTGTTTTATAAAAAACAAAAAAAATATATGTGAGTTGGGGTGGCGGGCTGCCACCCCCACCACCTGCCCAACGACAATGTATATTGTTACATGTAAAAACAAAACATGCTACGGTGGTGGGTGTTCGAACCTTGCCACTGCATAGCTCGAAGGCCCAACTCATATGTTATATATTACAACGTAACGAAACCGACAAAACCGTATACAACAAACCATCGATATATTGTATTAACTAATGTTTTAAAAAACGGCCGAGTTGATCCGAGTCGTTGGGATTTTTTGTGACTCAGCAGAAAAAACGGAATGGGAGGCCGAGTCATGACTGACTCGGCCGAGTTATTGCATGACTCGGCCGAGTCAGTCATGACTCGGTCAACCTAGTCGGTTCTGCAATAACTCTGCCGAGTCAATGAATGCGGCCTGTAACCCCAAAAAAATGCGATTTTTCATATTATTTTTTTAAATTTTAACTGCTAGCTGAGTGTTGGGGACTCCAAGGTGTTTTCTAAATTAGTTAAATGCTATTTGGGGTCCATTCCCCTCTCCTAGTATTCATATGCTATTCAAATTTCATGGGAATGTTAAACTCTTAAAGTAAAAGTGACATTCTCCTTAATCTTCATTTTCATCCTTTTGCTTAAATTTTTAACATTACCATGAAATGACTTAGGATGTTTGAGAGCGGTTCCAGCCTCATTGGATTTCATATGGAGAAAGTAGAATTTTAGATTTCATTCAAAATCCAGTAGACTTATCAGTTTTTCAGGATTTTAGGATTGGAGGATTGCAATGTTTCCATTGAATTTTGTCATGTATTAGGGTATGGAACTCGTATTTAATCAAGAGCACCAATCCCTCTATGTACCTTGATGTTAGTGACATTAGTTGTCGAACTCCTCTGGGATTCGCTCCCAAACCAGGAGCTTCTGAAAATGTCGCTCCCGCTCCCATTTTCGCTCTGGCTCCCCACTTTCGCTCCCGCTCCCAAGTAACACTGAGCCAGATGATGTTGGCAACTGTAGCAGTAGCCAATAGTACTGGTCACAGACTTTTGTTGTAGAGGCCATTTATAGCCTCCTTGGTTATGTGTTTTTGTTTTGATCTCTATATCATCATCGTGTATGTATTGGACAATGCATTAGGTGCCATTTTGATATAATGGATATATTCATGAGCCTACTTTGATCATATGTTGTCTTCTATCTATATTCTAATGTTGTGTGTTTGGAAACATGAATGAAAATCTTTAAAATTATGTGTTTTTCTAAAAAATAAATATTTAATGTATTTTCTACGACGACCGAGTCATTGAAATCGAGCTGGCCGAGTCGATACCGAGTCAGAGTCGACCCTCGGCCGAGTCGGAGTCGGAGTCGAAGTTTTAAAACATTGGTATTAACCGCCATGGTCAACATCGAAACCGCCGCGCCAATACATATGTCTCATACCATAAAAAGGGTTCCCTAGAAATCCAATCCCGGAACAACTCAACCACAAGCCTTAACACAATGCTGCCTACCAATGGGCCAATGACCCAACATTGGTAGGTCCACCAACATAGATATATAAAAACTCATTCATTTTCCCAGCGGACAGAGGACCAACAGTGGAGGAGCAACAGAGCCTTGAGCGGCCTTTTGATGTGGAACCATGAGCGGGGGAATATGCCAAGATGCTGAAAAGATTCCCTTAGAGAGCGAGAGGTATCATTGTCAGAATTTAACATGTTGATAGTCATTTTTGCATGTTTTCCTGCTAGGAGTCCAACATTGTGGTCTGTTTCTCCATCTAAGCAGCAAAAATTCAAGGGTCCAGCAACAAAGAATCTTTGCAGAATCTTGTGGAATCTAAAAGATTCCCTTGGAGGCTAATTTTTGACAAAGACAGAATGATGCCGACTTTATAGTCATTTTTCACAGAAATTTGCAGGGAGCGCAGTGATGTGCTTGGCATCAGGAAGGAATCTTTAAGATTCACAAATGTCCAGAATTTGACTGTGTCAAAAAGGGCAAAGTTTATAGTCGTTTGACACGATTTTGCGCCACAAGTTCAGCGATGCAGTCCATTTCGTCAGCAGAGCTTTGCATTTTTCGGCCATCCCTGAAAGTAAAGGTAAATGATGCAATTATGCGATGTCTTTCTTCTGATTTGCTGAGATGATGTTTTTGATGTCAAGATCCTTGTTATCATTATGTTGAGGGATTCTTGTATGCCACTTCATGTGAGAATTGATTAGCTTGTCATGTTGAGGGAAGACCCATTTGAGTGAGGGTTCCTATAGGAAGAACGTCTCATGGAGAGACACGCCACTTTGATTGAGGGAATTTATTCTTGTAATGACAAAGAGTGTACTATGTACTTATTATCATGTTGCAACATTTAATGAAGCGACTTCCCCACTCTTGACACAGGGCTCGGAGACGTAACCCACACTGGGTGAACTCCGTTATCAATGTGTTTGTGTCCTCTGATTTGCTGATCGTCATTATGTTTCCTCTTCTTTCAGTATGCACATGTGGTTTTTCATACTCTTTCGTTTGCAATTTTGAGAACATCACATAAGCAAAAGATCTTGGTTAATTTCCGTAGCTGAAGAGATACAGATCAAGTTTGGTATGAAAGCGGTCTTCTTGCTGATGTGAATTATGAGTGCAAATGGCTGACTGTGCAACAAGAAGGGAAATGTAGAAAAGCAAAGATCTCTACAAGGACCTCCTCAGGATGGCTTGCATGGTGGACATAATGTGTGCAAATTATGAGGAGAAGATGGCAAGAGAAGAACAAGAGAAAGAAAGAGCAGAGGATGATACTCCATTTCCATGTTCTAGTGACCATTCATCTTCTTCATCATCTTCTCATCATTCAAATGAGGAGATCAATTAGAGCCTTCAAGTAGAGAATGTTGAATTGAGGTGTTAATTTTAGGCAACAATGGTATGTTTTATGCTTTAGAGCAATTTTACTTCAATTTCTTTATTAGCCCAATATCAATATCCAGTTTAGCAATCACATCAACATGATAGTAAAATGCAGATAGAACATAAATATAAATAGTAGAAGACAAGCCAAGACAAGAGGACACAAGATGTGGCACTAGCCAGGGACAAACCCCAATGTGGAGAAACTCTTGATCAATTCTTCTTTTAGTTATCAATAGTTCAACAGAGAGAGATAGTACAATTTACAAATCTGATAATTTATAACAGCAGCAAAAGAGCCCTAACCAGAAAAGTCAACGCTGGTCAACAGGGAAGATTTGACCCTCAAAGCATCTCGGTGAAACCCAGTCAACATCAGCCTCCAACAAGTAGTCTAATTAGCCCAAAACAGTTTGAAAAAGTCCAGTAAAAAACTGGTCAACAAAATTCAACCTTGCGGCCAACCCTATTACAATCAACGCTGGTCAAAACAGAGGTCAGATTGCCTCAATTCTTGTACCCAAATCTGTGGCTTGCTTATTAGAATATATCTCTATATCTCTATTTAGTAATGCTCAGTCTTTTTAGATGTTTCTATTCTTATTCTTTTAGCAGTTTCTTAGATGAAACTGTTTGTTCGATATTCTACATAGAAACCTGATGTTTCTATTCTTGTAAATATCTTTGTATTATCATTGAGCTGTTTGCTCCATGTGAATTAATTCATTGAACATCCTTTTATGGTATCAGAGCAAGGTTAAGAGATTCTTCTTGAAACAGTAATTCTATCTGCATCGTAATCTCTTGAGTCCTTTCTAAGGTCGAGCCCTCTGTAAGCCAGGCAGCCTTCACTGAGTCTTAGCCTCGGCTTTGCTCGCTGTGATAAAAGCTTACAGTCGTCCATCTCGATACAGAAATGGATTCTTCCCTTGCATGATCTTTTTATTAAGAAAATAACTTTGGGGAGGTGACTGTTTTCATGGGAGCGGAATTTTTTTTTGGCTGACCAGTTTTGCTTAGAATTGTGAATCCGGCTATCTTCGTCTTCGTCTGGTGGCTACTCGACCACAACGTGGAATTCCTCAGCAATCGTGATCCAGGTGTTTTCCCTCAAAACTCATTCTTGAAAGTCAGAGTCGTGGTTTGAAAATTCGATCTGCAGGCAAAATCGTGGTTTCAAAATCGTGTTTTTTATTTCAACTCTGTCAAAATCCCGTAGATGGAAATGCACCCTATTTTTTTTATCCGCTATGCTATGAGATAAGAGGAGGATATCACTACAGGCGTCTTGATATTTGAAACCCGTGGCTAATATATATTTTTTTTTTTGAAACCCGTGGATATATTCTGCCGACCCGTGAATATATATTTGCAAACTGTGGTTCATTCCGTGGATACATTTGAAACCCGTGGTCATGATATTTCAATCCCGTGGATAGATATTTAAAACCCGTGGTTAATATATATTTCTTTTGAAACCCGTGGATATATTCTGCCGACCCGTGACATTTGAAACCTGTTATATATATATTTCAAAAATCCGTGGATACAAAATCTCGCAGGTGGTTAATATATACTGCAGACCCGTGGATACTTGAAAACCGTGGTTCATTCCTGAGACGTATATACCTGAGACGTGAGACGTATATACCTGAGACGTGACACGTATTTCAAACTCGTATATACCTGAGACGTGACGTGAAGCTCACGTGGGCCAATACATCTGTGGTGTTTGCCGGAAGCATAGATCGTATTTGTTTCAGATCTGCGTATTTGTTTTGTGGGCCAATATATCCGTGGTATTTACCAGCAGTGTAAACGTGAAACTGAGACAGCATATGTGGGTCCATATTTCAAATTTTGTATTTGCTGTATGTATGGTTCTGATTGCCGGCAGTGGGTTACCAATCAGCGGAAATTTTTTCTTGTGATCCTGACAGTCTTCATTACAAACTCAGACCTGTGACATCTGTTTATTGCATCAGTATACTCTTATGGTAGACCGACATTTTCTTGTGGCAAACTGTATTCTCAGAACTGTATTAGCAGTACTACTATTGTTTTAGACAGCTGAAAGTCCGTTCTTTAAATTTTCACCAGCATAAGCAGTCAGCTACATTGTTCTTGTGTGTCATACTTTTGTATTCTCTTTGTGAAAATGGCCACACTTACCAATCTGATGTTAGAAGGAAATCAACGGTTTAATGGCAGCAACTATAACATTTGGAAACAAAGACTGCTGACCATTTTTGAGTACAGGCGTCTTGATCAACTCATTTTGGGCAAAGAGCTTCGTCCAGGTACAGCCGGGACCGATCAAGATAAATTTGATGATCGCAATCGAGAGGCTGTTATGCTTCTCAAGCTCTCTGTAGCTGATGATCAGTTACCACAGATCCCTTCTGGCAAGACAGCTGCTGAAATCTGGGAACAGTTGAAAGAATTGCATGAGACATCTGATAAAAGTAGAGCTTTTTTTCTAAAAAATCAGTTGTTCTCCATCATGATGGATGAACATATGTCTTTACAGGAACATCTCAACAAAATTAAAGACATTCGAGATCAGCTCGACGCCATTGGTCGGACCATGGAGGAAGAAGATATGGTAGTCATTACCCTGAAGAGTCTACCAAAATCTTATGAACACTTCATTGAAACACTCAACATTACAACCACAAATGTTGATCTGAAGTTTTCAGATTTATGTACCAAACTTCTGCAGCAAGATAGGTGGAAACAGCAGTTTGGTAGTGGTACTTCATCAGTGCCCTTGGAAAATGCATTTGCTGCAAAATATCAGTGCTCTCAGTCTTTTCAGCAGAGAGGATCATCTCAGTCTTTTGATCCTAACAGGAAGAAAAGTGTACAGTGTAATTACTGTCACAAGTTCGGTCACATGAAGAAAGACTGCAGGCAGAGGATTGCTGCTGAACAAAAGAAACAGGGAGGGTCACATCAGACAGCGAATGTTGCAGAACATTCCGAGCAGACAGATTCTGCCTTTTACGCCTTTATGGCTAAAAGGTCTTCAGAACATGTACCTTCCTCTGCATGGTACATTGATTCTGGTGCATCACGCCACTTCTCTCACAGGCGTGACTGGTTTATTGACTTTTCACCTTTCAGTGATTCAGTTGTATTTGGTGGAGGTGAAAAGTACACTGTTGCTGGCAGGGGTACAGTTCAAATTCAGTCTGGTGGACGCACGCTCATATTTCTAAATGTATACTATGTTCCTGGTATGGAGATTAATCTGCTCTCTGTCAGTCAGATTATGAGGAATTCTCCTCAGCTTGATGTTATGTTCAGTGCACACAAGTGCTCCATCATTGACAGGGAGACCAGTCTGACAGTTGCTACTGGCCTCGAGGACCATGGTCTATACAGGCTACTTGACACCGGTGACTTTCCAGAAGTGGCACTAGCAGCTCGTGTCTCTCCCATCAGTACTCTATGGCATCAGCGATATGGGCATCTCAATATGCAGTATCTCTCTCAGCTCTCTCGGGAGGGACTTGTGTCAGGATTACCTGATATTCAGACTCAGCAGTTGGGGGTATGCAGCGCCTGTCAAGCGGGAAAGCAACATCGGTCATCATTCAAAAATGGAGAATCTTGGCGCGCATCCCAGGTACTTCAGTTACTTCATGCTGATATTTGTGGTCCTATCAATACAGCTTCTATAACTGCTTGCAAATACTTTTTACTTATTGTAGATGACTTCAGTCGAAAGATGTGGGTGTATTTTTTAAAAAATAAATCTGATGCTCTTAGTACCTTTCAGAAGTTTAAAACTTTAGTTGAAAACGAATCTGGTTGTAATATCATGACCCTTAGGACCGACAATGGGGGGGAATTTTGTTCCTCAGCTTTTGCCAACTTCTGTGATATTCATGGCATCAAACGTCAATTCACCACACCTTACACTCCCCAGCAGAACAGTGTTGTCGAGCGTCGCAATCGCACGGTTGTTGAAATGGCTCGTTCCATGTTACAACACCGGAGTGTTCCAAACAAATTCTGGGCTGAAGCAGTATTTACTGCTGTTTACCTTCTTAACCGATCCCCTACTCAGGCTGTTAAAGGGAAGACTCCTGAAGAAGTGTGGTCTGGTCGTAAGCCTAAGATCAGTCATCTCAAAGTTTTTGGCTCAGTTGCATATGTTTGGATTCCATCTGCTAAACGATCTAAGTTGGATTCCAAAAGTCAGAAACTCATGATGACAGGATACAGTGATCATCACAAGGCTTATAGGCTGATAGATATAGCCACTGGTCGACTTAGCTTCAGTCGAGATGTAGTATTTGATGAAGACAGAGGATTCTTTCAGTCTTCTTCTTCTGAGCAGCGTTCTGAGGAGCCGCCTCACAGTGTTCTTCTTCCAGTCAGTCCATCTGATGGGAGGGATGATGTAGCATCAAGATTTGATACTACTCTATCTGAGCTTCCTCCAGAAGCTAATCCCCCTCTTGCTATCCCTATTGCTCTTGAGCCTGCTTCTCTTCCTCCTGATATTGGTCCCTCTAATCCTGATATTGGTTCTTCTTCTCTTCGGCCAAAATGGTGGGCTAAAACCATAGGTGATCTCCGGGATGATGAGCTCCTTGAAGGTAGAACTTCTAGGCATAAGAACAGACAACAGTCTACAGTCAATTTTGCTCTTATGGCTAACCTTCACAGTACTTTTGAGCCTCAAACATATTCAGAAGCTAAGGGTATATCTGAGTGGGAACAGGCTATGGAAGCAGAATTTCAGAGTCTTCAGAAGAATCACACATGGGCTCTTTCTGATCTTCCCGCAGACAAAAAACCCATAGGCTGCAAATGGGTGTATAAAGTCAAATACAAAGCTGATGGAACCTTAGACAAGTATAAAGCTCGGCTTGTGGCTCGAGGATTTTCACAGCAGGAAGGCATCGACTATGAGGAGACTTTTGCTCCTACAGCCAAGATGAGTACTATCAGGCTTGTGCTTGCCCTAGCAGCTCAGTTCAATTGGAAAGTTCATCAGATGGATGTAAAAAGTGCTTTCCTAAATGGTGATCTCCAAGAAGAAGTCTACATGACGCAGCCTCCAGGATTCAAGGTTGCTGGTCAAGAACAGAAAGTGTGTCGGTTAGTTAAAGCCATCTATGGATTGAAACAAGCTCCTCGGGCTTGGTACATAAAAATTGATCAGTATCTGACAAATCAAGGTTTTCAGAGGAGTCCATCTGATGCAAACCTGTATATCAAGCATACTGATGATGATATCTTGTTTGTAGTTGTCTATGTGGATGATCTTATCATTACTGGCAGCTCTGCACATTTGATCCATGGGATCAAACAAGATCTATGCAGAACTTTTGAGATGACAGACTTGGGACTTCTTCATTACTGTCTGGGGGTTGAAGTATGGCAGACTGAAAATCAGATCTTTCTTTCTCAGTCCAAGTATGCCAAAAATCTTGTGGAAAGGTTCAGAATGCAGGATTGCAAACCGGCCACGACTCCTATGGAACCAGGGCTCAAACTTTCAGCACAGTCATCCTCTCCTCTTGTGGATGAAACTTTATTCAGGCAATTAGTGGGCAGTCTCATCTATCTTACTGCTACCAGACCTGACATCAGTTTTGCAGTAAGCTACATTTCTCGCTTTATGTCAGCTCCTAAAGCTGATCATTGGATAGCAGCAAAGCGGGTGCTACGATATGTGCGTGGTACTTCTGATTATGGCCTCTTATATACTCACAGCTCCACTTCTACTCTCAGTGGCTACACTGACTCTGACTGGGCCGGTTCGGTTGATGACCGTAAATCTACAGCTGGGTATGTGTTTAGTCTAGGATCTGGAGCTGTTACTTGGACTAGTAAGAAGCAACAGGTTGTGGCTCTCTCCTCAACAGAAGCAGAGTATCGGGGAGCAGTTAAGGCAGCCTGTGAGGCAGTTTGGCTTCGTCGTATGCTTGCAGATATGCATGTTTTTCAGACAGGGCCTACTTCTTTGTTTTGTGATAATCAGGGAGTGCTCAAACTTGCCAAGAATCCTGTCTTTCATGAACGAACAAAGCATGTGGAAACTCACTGCCACTACATTCGACAGTTGGTTGAAGACGGCTCAGTTCAGTTGCACTATGTTCCCACCACAGAGCAGCCCGCCGATATCTTTACCAAGCCTCTTGGTCTTGATAAATTTGTAAAATTTCGCGGGTCTATTGGTGTTGTAAATAGATTGAGCATTAAGGGAGGGTATTAGAATATATTTCTATATCTCTATTTAGTAATGCTCAGTCTTTTTAGATGTTTCTATTCTTATTCTTTTAGCAGTTTCTTAGATGAAACTGTTTGTTCGATATTCTACATAGAAACCTGATGTTTCTATTCTTGTAAATATCTTTGTATTATCATTGAGCTGTTTGCTCCATGTGAATTAATTCATTGAACATCCTTTTATTGCTAGGACATAATTCCTCCACCCAAAATCGCACTAAAACAGGTCAACGCTTGGTCAACACAACCCAAAACAACATTCTGGAAATTCGGTCAAACCTGGTCAATGCTAAAACAGAAAGTGACTGTCCTTTCCTTCACATGTGTGGAAATAGAAGCTGCCCAAAAATCCATACCCAATCAGATGAGAAGAAAGAGATGTGTGAAGATGATGTGTGTCCAAATGAGGATGAGGCATCATGTATTTATAGGCTAACGTTGAGGATGAATAGATGTGACTGTTGAGCTTCTGAGCCTACATGAGTTTGTTGGCCGACCTTGACAATTTGTCCATAATCAAAATAAATTCATAACTTCATTTGTACATGTCAGAATCAGATGACCTTTAGATCAATCCTACACCTCTCGGAGAGAGGAATCCAAAAAAAATATCAGCTGTCATAAATAAGATGACCCATGTGGAGTTTGTCTCTAGTTGCCAATTTTAACACTCCCTCTCAACTAGGGAGAACTCCACCTGTTAATCCATCTGCCAATCTGTACTATCTTTGCCATCCATGCACTGCTCTGTTGAACTATGAAGAAGAAGAGTGATCGAGAATGTATCATACCATTCTCTACTGACCCGAAGTTAGTCCCAATCAAAAGAGAGTGTCTCATACCACTCTTACTGACCCGAAGTTAGTTCCAAGCAAAAGATTGTGTCTCATACCACTCTTACTTACCAGAAGTCAGTTCCCATTGATCCTAGATCAATATCGGATATCCTAGCATAGGGAGTATGGTAGTACATGATGCGTCCATCAGTAGTACTATGCAGTGTTGATAATATCGGTATCGGGAAAATATCTATCTTATCGGCAATATCGGCAAAAATATTGGCAAAATATCGGCATATCGGCAAGCATGCCGATGCCGATATTTTCAAAATATCGTGATATTTTGCCGATATTTTCCGATATTTGCCGATATTTGCTATCGCGATATTTTCTCGGCGATATATCGTTTTGCCGAAAATATCGCGATATTTCCGAATATCGCCGATATATCGCCGATATTATCAACAGTGGTACTATGGTCCCTCATTTCCCTACTCATTGGCCAGATGAGAGGTACTTCCCATGAGTCCCAAACTGCATGGGTAGGATGTCTCGGCAGGAGAAAGATGAACAACTCGCCCTGCTCACATGTCGCCAAGGGGTATCACAGGGGAAGGATGAAGCACTCACCCTGTACAAAGCAAACCACAAGGGGAAGGTTGAACCACTCACCCATGGTTACTCACTGCTCCAAGAAGTACCCCAAGCCCCCCATAGCTCTTAGAGCTCAATGTCCATCTCATACAGGACCATCATAAGAGGGTCTCTCCATGAGTCCAAGTCGTTCTTGGAAGGCCAAGAATTTGACCTTTCCCAGGGGCTTTGTCAGAATATTGACGACCTGGTCATCAGTCCCAATGTGATGGAGACTTATTGCTTCTCGTTGTACCATATCCCGGATAAAGTGGTACCTAATATCTATATGCTTTGAGCGATCATGAAACACGGGATTTTCTGATAATCGGATCCCACTTTGGTTGTCGCAGAGGATCACGGTGGTATCCAACACATGTCCAAACAACTCACTAAAGAGCTTCCTCAACCAGAAAGCTTCACAGGAGGCCGTACTAGCAGCGATGTATTCAACCTTGGTCGTGCTCAAGGCAATCGATTTTTGCTTCCTGCTCATCCAGGATATCGAAGTAGAAACCAAGGGAAAATAGCATCCAAAAGTGCTCTTGCGATCCACGGCACTGCCAACCCAATCAACATCGGAATAACCATGCAGCCTCATATTTCCTGCAGTGTATCTCAGTCCATGAATTATTGTGCCTCAATGATATCTCTGAAGATTCTTGGTAGCAATCCAATGTATATGATGAGGCTCAACCATGTATTGGCTCAATGTGTTAACTGCAAAACTTATGTCCGGACGGGAATTCACCAAGAACATTAGTGCTCCTATGAGTTGATGATACTCAAAAGCATTTCCCAATTCAGGTCTAGCAGCACTACCACATAACTTCTTAAAGTTAAGTTCCATCTGAATAGTCTCAGGCTTGCAGTCCACCATCCCAAATATTTCCAATATCTTCACAACATATTTTCCTTGAGAGAGGAAAATTTCACCGGGCTTTTGCTAGACCTCCAACCCTAGGAAATAGTGCATCGTTCCTAGGTCCCTCATCTCAAATTCAGAAGCCAACTCCCTCTTACATTTGTGAATGAGAGGGTCTGCACCTGTCAGAAAGAGGTCATCCACATAAAGTACCAGAATGAGGGGTTTATCATTTTACAACATAAAGTAAAGGTTCGAACCGGCTTCACCTCTAGTGTATCCCAGCTTCATCAAATAGCTATCGATCCTTTCATACCAAGCTAGGGGTGCTTGCTTCAATCCATAGAGAGTTTTCATCAACCTACATACATGAGATTCTCGATCATGAACTTCAAACCCCTTGGGTTGTTCCACATAGACTTACTCTTTGATTGAACCATGCAAGAAGGTGGTCTTGACATCCATCTGATGTAGGTTCCATCCTTGCGAGGTAGCAAGGTGTTAATTTTAGGAAACAATGGTATGTTATATGCTTTAGAGCAATTTTACTTCAATTTCTTTATTAACCCAATATCAATATCCAGATTAGCAATCACATCAACATGATAGTAAAATGCAGATAGAACATAAACATAAACAGTCGAAGACAAGCCAAGACTAGAGGACACAAGATGTGGCACCAGCCAGGGACAAACCGCAATGTGGGGAAACCCTTGATCAATTCTTCTTATATTCTTCAATAGTTCAGCAGAGAGAGAGAGAGTACAATTTACAAATCTGATAATTTATGAACAACAAAAGAGCCCTAACCAGAAAAGTCAATGATGGTCAACAGGGCAGATTTGACCCTCGATAAATTGGTCAACTTCAATCAATTTCGACCTCTAAACAACAAAATGAATCAACCCTCAAAAGAACCCAAAATCAGCCCAATGAAATTTGATCAAACAGCCAACCTGCGGTCAACCCTAACTGTAGTCAAGGCTGGTCAGAGTCAACGTTTGGCCTCGATTTTTGTGCCAAGAAATGCAGCATGCCCAAACAGAGATAGCCCCCACAAAAACGCAATCAAAAGAGGTCAACGCATGTTGTTCAAAGCTTGGTCAAACTGTCCAGAAATTCAGTCTCCTAAAATTTCATCCTCTTGAAATTTCGCTCTCTTGAAATTTCGGCCACCTAAAATTTTTCTCTCCTGAAATTTCGGCCTCCTGAAATTTCGCTTTTCTGAAATTTCGAACGTGTGGAGAGAGAGGCCTAGAAATCCATACCCAATCAATGAGGAGAGATAGAGAGAAGTGTGAAGATGAGTGTGTCCAAATGATGCTAAGGCATCATGTATTTATAGCAAATGTTGAGGATGAATGGACATGATTGTTGGGCTTCTGAGCCTACATAAGTTTGTTGGCCGACCTTGAGAATTTGTTCATAATCAAAATAAATTCATAACTTCATTTGTACATGTCGGGATCAGATGATCTTTAGATCAATCCTACACCTCTGGGAGAGAGGAATCCAAGAAAAATATTAGCTGTCATAAATAAGATGACGCATGTGGAGTCTGGCCCTAGTTGCCAATTTTAACACAAGGGCTATGATTGAATGGATGGTGGTGTATCGGGCAACAGGTGCAAATATCTCATTGTAATCTACACCTTCCTTTTGAGAGAAGCCTCGAGCAACAAAGTGAGTGTTGAACTTTTCTACACTTCCATCAGCTCCATGCTTGATTTTGTAAAGCCAATTAGAAGTGACAACCGACTTGTCCTGGGGTCTAGGGACCACATCCCAAACATCATTCTTCATAATTGACTTGTATTCTTTAGTCATAGCATTCTTCCATACTTGTTGCTTCATGGCTTCTTCGAATGATGAAGTCTCATTTTGAATGATAGTGCTCATGGCGGTCAAATATCGTTGATACTTGTTCGGCTTCTTGCTTTCACGGAAAGTTCCCTTTGGTGCAATGTGCCTCTCAACATCTTCGAGAGTCTCCCTAAGCCATGAGGGTCTCCTCTTGGAGGAGGAAGGCTCATGAGGGAGTGGATCAATAGGATCCATAGGTTCATCAACATCAGGCATCTTTTTGTCCTCTTTTTCACCCTGATTTCCTGTGTCAGCTTCTTTGTCCTTCCTTTGGAAAGGAAGGTGGTTGATCTTCCTGAGGGCCATATCTTCGTCGAAGGTGACATCATGACTTATCTCAACTTCCTTTTGACCAGCCACATAAATTCTATATCCCTTAGAATTTTCACTATAGCCCACAAAGATTCCTTTCTTCTCAGATGCACCCAATTTGCTTCTTTTCTCTTCTGGCACATGAAAATATACGGGGCTTCCAAAATTTTTAAAGTGAGAGACATCGGGTTTCTTACCAGTGAACATTTTTTCGGGAGTCTGGGAGTCCAATGCTTGATGAGGGCATCGGGTTTGAACATACACAACGATATTTGCAGCTTAAGCCCATAGAAACTTCGGAAGGCCTTGATCATGAAGCATGGCATGGACAACTTCTATAATAGAGTGATTCTTCCTTTTCAGCCACACCATTCTGCCCGAGAGTGTATGGCATTATAGTCTCTCTCTTATTGCCATCTTCTCTGCAATATAATCTTGGAATTCATTGGATTCATACTCGATCCCATTATCAGTCTTCATTATCTTGATTTTCTTCTCGAATTGGTTTTCGATCAAGGCTTTGAAGTGTCGGAACCAGGTGAACACTTCATTCTTCTTCTTCAAGAAGTAGATCCAGGTCTTGCGAGAATAATCATCCACAAAGGTGAGATAATATAAGTATCCTCCCAAGGCGTTTACGGGAATCATGCCAGATATGTCGGAGTGGATCAATTGCAATATGTTTGTGGTCTTGCTATTACCTGAGGGGAATGGTCCCCTTGTATGTTTTCCTTCGACACATCTCGAACATACACCTTCATGCTCTACTTTGAATTTGGGCATACCTGTCACCATCTGTCTCACATCGAGTAGGGCCTTATAATAAGGATGGGCGAACCTCCGGTGCCATAGTCTAGATTGTAGAGATGTGTCGCAAGACATGGCTCCCAATGGACTTCCTCCAACTTGATACAAAGTGTCAACCCTGAACCCATGAGGAAAAGCATCCTTGAAATTTCTTTTTCAAACACGTACCCTTCCATCGGTAAAAGCCACCTTGAATCCTTTATCTTCCATTGCCGAAATGGACACCAGGTTCTTCTTGAGATCAAGTACATATAGTACTTCTTGCAAGTGAATAGTGTTGCCTTGATTCAATTGAAGGGTAACATTTCCTACTCCCTTCACAGGATAGGTGGCATCGTCTCAAAGGATGATCTCCAAGTTTGTCTCCTTTTCTATCAAATTAGAGACGGCTTCCTTGTATCCGGTGAAGTGCCTTGAGGCACCACTATTAATCAACCAATTTCCCAAAGTATCTGGAGGAGAGGCAGTGGAAAGGGATGATATAAAATAGTACTCTTTTTGCATATTGTTAACAACATTGGATTCATCATACCTAGAGTTCCTTGATTTCTTGGAGGGTCGACCATTTCCTTGATGTCCCGCATTCCTTTTTCCTTTGCCATTGGACCTGCCATTCCTTTGATCGTTGTTGCCGAAGTTGCCCCTAGAGTTGTTATGATAGTCATCATCATCTCGAGGTGTATCCCTTCTATTAGGACACTCCCTTGCATAGTGGCCAAACTTATTGCAAACAAAGCATCTTCCCTCCCTTCCATTTTTGAATCTCAGTCTTCCTTGACTTTGCTTCTTTGAACTTGCATTGTTCTTCCTCTTGGCACGAGCAGAGAATGCAGTGGGGTTGCTTCTATTAGAAGGCACTTCTTGCTCCACCATTCTTGTTTCTTCTTGAAGGCATCTCGACATCAATTCTTCAAACCCTGGAATTCGATCATTATTGAGTATAATGGTTCTAAATACATACCACTCAAGTGGGAGTCCTCCAAGGGTGGTGAGAGTAAGTTCCCTGTCAGGAATGACTTCTCCAATCAAGAGTAGATCATTCTTGATCTCAGTGATCCTCAAGAAATAGGATTGAATGTCCTCGTCCTGGCCCGGAGCGCGCTTCGAGAGCAGGTTCGAGGGGGGGGGGGGGCGCTCCCCCGCAACACTGGATCAACTCCATACCCTTGACCTAATTTTGGGTCCACTTGGTCGTGTGTGGTCCCGCAACTTTACAACTATAATTTCACAATGATCACATAAAGGTCAATTCTCCATAAGAATTTTCGGGTAGAGGAACCCTCTTGGCAAGATATATTCCCAAACCCTAGCCTCAAGAATCTTCTTAGCCCTTCCTAGAGAGCCTATCACCTTGCTTTTCAAGCAAGAGAGCCATATAATTGAGTCTCTCTTGTGAATAAGCCTTGGGAATCACCTTTCATCCTTTCATTAACATATTTGTTCTTGTGATTCCCTTATACAGGTCACCTCCCATTAGTGAAAGTCCATAAAGAGTAGGGAGGCTTAGCTGAGGTGACAGTGGGCTATCGCTCCGTTGTTGTCCCTTAACTTAGTAGTTGCTCTATAGGATCCCTTGCTAGGACTCCTACTAGTTTGAGCGGTAACACAACCCATTTTCTGCTGAAATATCAAGTGTTGTTTACTCTATTTGCAACCCATTTTTTGCTGAAATATCACTTGTTCCTTCTACTTGCTACGCATTTTCTGAGGAAATTTTGCTGCTAAGATTTACTGCTAAAATTTTACTATTGAGATTTACCATTGAAATTTTACTGCTACCATTCTTCCAAGATTTCAAGAAACCCTAGATATGATAGTAATTTTGCAGATAGTAATTAAGGTGTTGCATGTGTTTAATAATTGTGGTTTTGATACTCGTTGATGCATGCAAAAGTAAGGAGTAGTTTTACTTTTGTTTATGCATGTGCAAGAAAGTGTTGTCTTGAAAAGAAGTATAATGCATAGAAGGTTATGAAAGTTTAATTAATAGAAATTGAATGTTGAAGATAGGGGGATTTTGACTCTCTCACATTATATGAGAAAGATCATAATCTTATGGGTTTTGGTAATTTTGATATTAGAGTTTACTAGCAATAGTGGTTGTAGGTAAGATTCATGACTTTTGCGAAAGACAAAAAGATAGTTTTTACATTAACCTCTTTTGCAGCGTTCAAAGATGGATTATAACTGATATCATTACAGACAATGAAGTCATTATGTATAATTATTATTATATGCCTTCACTCTAGGATCAAGATTTGAAGATCTTTATAAAATCAATGGCAGAGCTATCCATGCATTGGTTCATGTTAAGTAATCATCAATATAAACTGTGGTACCGAAAATTCACTCGTCTTCACTATAAAGCATTAGCTCATGTGAGAAAGATGGTTTCCGAAATCCCTGAGATTAGAGTGGATCATGATGGATTTTTCCATGTGGTGTTTAAGAAGATGTATTTCTTCTGCCAATGACATATGACCAAAACCTGTTACTCTTTGCAACATAGTTTCCATGTTAGGAAAAGTGTAATTGTCTTTTTTGCAAGCAAGATTAAGATTTCCAAAGTCAACACAAAGTCTGATTGTTCCATTTTTCTTCCTAACAATCACCAAATTAGAACATTATGATGAATGACGAGTCTGCACGATAATCCTAGTTGTGAGCATCTTTTGAACCTCCTTTTGGACTAAGGGAGCCAACCTAGGGTTAATTTGCCTAAGTTTTTGACGAAATGGTTTAGCATTTTCATCTACCAAAAGGATAGTATATTCCGTAACATCTTCCCTGTAACCTCTCAACTCATCGTAAGAAAATGCTAAGGCATCTCGATATTCATGAAGTAGATTAGTCAATCTCTTTCTTTCTTCCTCTGTGGTACCTTTATGAATCCCAATTATCTTCAAATCTTCAGAAGTACCAATATTTACTTCTATGCATTCCCCAAGATCAATTTTCTTTTCTTCATTCCTCTTTGTGGCATCATGCCTATCAAAGAGTCGCTCCAAAGCTACCTGACCTTTTGGGGTAGGATTAGTTACATCATCATTCTCAGTAGAATCATATCCTTCCCTTTTATAGCCAATACTAAAATCTTTAAATTCTTCTAAATTATTCAAAGATGAACCACCTGACCATTGTTGGAAATACTAGGGGGGTGAATCAGTATTCATTTTCAATTATTACTTTTACTAGTTAGATCACTTATAATTAGAACACAAAATGAACAATAAGGATAAATACTTTTATTAATCTCAATAAATCAAGTACAATAGTTGTATAGGGCTCCAACCCTAGATGAAGACACCAATCTTCAATCTCCCAGGCTCCAACCTGTATTTTTCCAAGCTCCGACTTGGACTTCCCAAGGCTCCAACCTGTATTTTTCCAAGCTCCGACTTGGACTTCCCAAGGCTCCAACCTTGTCACTTTGAGGCACCAACCTCTAAGGCTCCAACCCTCTCTCTGGTACAGGCACCAACCTGGTGTCTTGAGGAATCCTATCCTTTAGGGCTCCAACCTTATCTTCCAAGGCACCAACCTTGTATTTTTGAGGCTCCAACCCTATCTCTGGTACAGACACCAACCTGGTCTCTTGAGGAATCCTGATTCCTATCCTTTAGGGCTCCAACCCTATCTTCCAAGGTACCAACCTTGTCTCTTTGAGGTTCCAACCTCTAGCTTTACTTCATCAAGATATGTTTGGTTATACTTCACGTCTCCTAATGTCTTCTTCAACGAGCCCTATCAATCTTCAGCTACACCTTCACTTAGTCTCCACATCACATTATCAATGACTACCTTGTTCTTCAAATGAAGGTGTCACCACTGCTCTTCATGTCACCCAAACAAAATTCTCCAAGGTCACCTCACGATGGTTTCAATGCATCATGGCCTTCAATTTTCTCCACAAATCTTCAATATGTTGCTTCACAAAGTTCTCCAACTCTGCCCTATTCTGCTCTCAAGAGAAGACTTCAACAAGCTCTATTTGTTCAATCCCAATAAATCAACACTTCGACCACGATAACTATGACAACTTCGACCACGATAACTATGACAACTTCGACCACGACAACTTCAACCACGGCAACTATGACAGCATCAACCACATCAACTACGACAACTTCGACTACGACAACTATGGCACTTTCAACCATGAAAACTACGGCAGTTTCAACCACAGCAACTACGGCAATTTCGACCACAGCAACTACAGTAGCTTCGACCACGGCAACTACAACATCTTCGATCACGACAACTTCGACCAAGATTTTATGCCCAAACAGAATTATCCTTTTTTTCGTCCTAAACAATAGTCTTCTTGTTCTCCTCGGCCTTTTTCTTCTTTTGTACTTTGTATCTCTGAATTGTTGCCCGAATTATTGAGCAAAATGAAGCGGTTAGACGTCTATTTATAGAGATTTCGTTTATAACTGAAGGGACACATCTATTTGAAGTGAGGCCGACTTGTATGACTAAGTGTAGGTTAGCTCACTGCTAGGAATAATTTCCTTAACTTAAAAACTCAATATCTCAGAAACTATTGAGAGTTTCGGGGCATATAAAGGCTCATTAGAAAGAGGAGAAAATCCTCTTTAAGATGCTCTAGGATCCATTTTGAAAGGATGCCTGCAAGGTGTCCACAATAATTTTTCTTTGTGACTGTCCTTAAATTTTATGCATAAAATGTTTGGGACAGTGTGGCTTCTTCATTCTTATCAATGTCATCATAGGATCATAGAGTCATTATGTAGGCGATAAACATCCATGCAGTATGACACATCAACAATGTCATCATATACTAGTGCAGCCACAATGCAACATCATTAGGAGAACTCCAAAATAATCTTCCAACCATGTTATCAAGACCTCATCAAGTGCCATCATCAATTGTGGTCATTCATCAAGAATATGACTTCATCAAATGTAGTCCTCCATATGTCATCAAGGGCTTCTAAATACTTGGCACTTGGCACTTCTTAAGACTTCTTCATTAGTGACTTGACATATTAATTGATGACATTCTTATCAAACAAGAGGTTTGACATCATCATATGGAACCAAGGATCTATTGTCTTCAACCTTATCATCTCATTATAGGGTTTCATGATATTCATTAGGCATCTCAGGAATATTTTCCATCTCAGCCAATGCCATATTGACATCAATGACAACATTGATTAACAACCATCATCATGAAACACTTGCCAATGCTCAATATTATCAGGGACCGAAGGTCTAAAAATAACCTCCATCTTGACTTCATCATTTAACATTCCATCCAACATTTGCAAAGTAGATGCAGCAACTGCAAGCTGTTAAATTTGGACAACTAGGTCCAAACTCCATGTTCTGATGCTCAGATTAAGAGGCTAATATTTTTGTTGGATTCCTCTTTCTGAGAGGTGTAAAATCCATATAAAAATAGTCTTAATCCGATGAGCAAAACTTATATTGTGAATTTATTATTCTTAATAAATTATATGTGCAAGGTCAGCCAGTTTTGTAATGTAGGCTCACATGCCCAACAGATGTGTCACACACCCTCATTGATGGATATATATACAGGAAAAGTTGGAGAGAATTTGATCACAACTCAACTCACATCTTCCTCTCTCATCTTTAGAGAGTACGCTACCTGGAGGACGAATTTCAGCCTCACGTGGGAAGGACGAAGAGGACAGACCGTACGGATTTTCTGCTGCTAGGGTTTCTGCTGCTAGGGTTTGGCAGAAAGTTTGACCAGCGTTGACTTTGGTCAACGCTTGGTCCAATCAAGCTGAAAATTGGTGGAAAGTTCGATTTTTGAAGGCTGTACTATCTGGCACAAAAATCGAGGTCAAAGGGTTGACCGTTTTGCTGCTGCGTTGACTTTTAGCTTGCTGCCCCTGCGTTGACTTTTCAGGACAGCGTTGACTTTTGTAGAATTGACTTGGGTTGACTCATCTACTAGTTGGAGGGATCTTGTGACACATCTGGGCTGGCTGACCAAAGGAGACTTTGTTGGTTGAAGCATCCTGTTGACCGCCGAAACAATCTCACACATTTTTCCTGTTTCTGATTTGTCTTCTGTAAGATCTGCTTATATGTTCTATCTGCATTTTGCTTAACTACTTGTATGATTGCTGTGAGAAAAGTGAAATTGCTCTTAGCATAGAACATCTTCAAAACTTAACACAAGCTCATCAGCATGACTATTCCTTTCTGTAGGGACAGTCTCAAGATTAAAAGCATCAAACAATTCCATGGTGTCCCAGACTGCATTTCAATATTTCTTAGGTCTATCATTCTTACATGGAAAATTACCTTCAACCTATTGAATGATAAGATCCAAATCTCCCTTAACACTAAACAACTTTACCTTTAGATCTTTTGCTAATTCAAGATCTAACAACAGGGCTTCATACTCAACCACATTGTTAGTAGCTTCAAACTCCAATCTATAGGCAAACTTGAAAACATAACCAAGGGGAGATTTCAACACAACTCTAACTCTCTAGCTCACATTTCTCTCTCTTGACCTCGCATGTGTGAATTCTAGGCAACAGTTTATGGGCAGGCTGAAGTTGTAGGGCTGAATTGCAGGGTCGAGTTGCAGGGTCGAAATTCTGGGCAGCATATTGTGGGCAGATCAGTTTCTGGGAAGGCCGAAGTTTTGACTTGAAATGACTAGAGGGTTGTGGGCCAGGTTTGATCATAGCTTGATCAGTTTGATGTCATAGTTGACGAGCAGCACTAGATGTATCTCTTGTTGAATTGAAGAATTTCTCTAAGAAAAAGGTTGTTGGGATTTTCTCCCATGTGGTCCCAGGGTAAATCTTGTGTTCTTTTTGTGCATTGTGATCTCTACTATCTTTATGGTTTATGGTTGAATTTATGAAGTGCAATTGCTTAATGATAAAATGGAATTGTTAAAAGAATAAATATGTCATTAGAAGTAATTACCAACTATTTTGGAAATATTGCGCTTGTACCTATTGCACTTGAAAAGTCAACATGGAGTTCTTATGGGGAGCGGTAGGACTCATGAAATGCAGGAATTGATAATGATCTGTAGTAATTCTCACTTTAAAATTGTTATGGTCCTAGGAATTGATCTATTGTGGAAGTTTATTGAAGGTATTTTTGTTTCTTTGTATGTTGAGCTATACTAGCTTATATTTCAATGCTATAACAGTGTTTAAACAACACTTTTTCTTGGAATGTGTAATTCTTCATATCTAAAAGTTCCCCTTGTCTGCTAAGCAACCCCTCAAGCTATCCCTCTTCCCTCTAGGCCTCTAGCACAAGCTGGTCAGGAAATCTCACTACTGAGATCCCAGGGATTCTCAGTTGTAGTTCAATTTTTCAATAACAGCAATTATCATTATATACAGTCTTCATTTTGTTGACAACTCTCAGCTGTAACTAGGCATAATTTCTATAGGGGCTTTATGGCAGCTTATGCTTAGAGAGAACTCTCCCAAATTTCCTCAAGAGAATGGTAATTTCAACTTTCCCAATCAAATGGCAATTCAAACTCTTTCAACAATTGGTAATTTGAATTACCTCACCCAGATGGTAACTCAAACAGAATTGTGATTCCAACAAAATGGTAATCCAAACTCTCCTTGCATGGCCAAAAAGGCAGTGTAAATTGCATGACATGAAGGGGGGCCATGTATCTCTATGGAGAGTCCGTGTACCTCCTTTCGTGCAATTATTCCCCAGCTTAAGATAAAAGAAGACATGGATGAAAGAGCACTAATTAAACAAGGTTAAGGGCTTTGGATAAAATTAAAATAACATTATCTTCATTTTTGCCTCCCCTTGAGCATCCTAAGCCTCACTCCCCACCCCATATCTTTTCCCTCTTTAAACATCACTTACGCCACCACTTCTTCAAATGTGTAAACTCTTCATATCTGAAATTCCCGAGTTCTCCAATGAAATATTCAGTAAAGCCTAGGAACTTATGGATGATTGAGCTGTGAAGAATTGATTGCTTAACTTGTATAAAAATAAAGAGCCTTGAAATGGAATTTTCTATTCGTTCTGGATCATCAACTTGTTTCATATTTTGAAGTATCAATTAAGAAATTTTATTTATAAAAACGATACTGTAATTTTAAATGTTTGAAGGATTTCATGTTAAGTTGGCTTCATTAAATCTTACGATCATTACTTTGATATTCCATTTATCTTGCATTTTATTCGTTTTAATCAGTTAAGTCGTCACTGATGCATCCCAAATCCCAAATTTGTTTATGTTTTAACGGTGTGGAAGATGTATGTTTATCTTATTGCTCCTCAATGAAAATTTGAGGCAACAAATTTTGGTATATAAAGCAATTGATTTGGATTGCAGGTGTTACGCCAGCGGAAAGACTTCTAGACTTGTACCATGGAAAGTGGGCTAACAGTGTGGACCCTGTTTTTGAAGAACTTCTTTACTAACTGCCACCATCTAGGCCAACTTGTGGGTACATGCTACGTGGGAACTTGCATCTGTAAAGATCGAGGATGGACGAACTGCTGCTTCTATAAATTGATGCTTCTTACGAGGTGTTCCAAAAGTTCATTATCATTGTAGTCCTCTGCGATGTTGTATTACATTATCTAGTAGTTGAGCAGTATTCTCTGATAATGAATAAGGCATCGTCCATTTGTAATATCAAAAGAAATGTAGAGTTGCACTACAACTCTGGACAACGTTTGTATGCAATAAAGAATTGGTGAATCTAAAACTTATGCGGTAAACTATTGTTTGTCCAGTTGAGCAAGGCCTTTCCTCAAAGAAAATTTTGGTGGTAGGGATGACTTTTGACCTGAGTGCTTCAGTTTTGAAGTACTAATCCCCTATTTGGTGACGTTATGTACTTTTTGGACATTTTAGTGATGTATTAAAGTGGGTGGCTATTAAAAAAAACGTTTACTTGGTGATTATTTGTTTTATATACCCAACAATTCCATCTCTGAATCTGTTCCCTTTAGGTAGGAATTTTGGTTTTAATAATTGAGGTTCGCTTGTGTGCACACTACAAATTTTAGTTTGTACTTTTTGTATTAGTTTAAAAAGATGTAATTTTCCCTGTTCTACCGTACCCTACAGAATGTAATTTTCTTACCCATATATAAAATTACAAATCTTTGGGTAAGGGTAAAAAGGAGTACTTATCCCCCTAGATTTGCTAGACATGAACAAATATTCAATACACCAAATTTAACGATATCCACAAATACTTAGCTAGTTATATCTCAAGATGAACAAATTTAGTTTAAGCTGTAAAATTCTAACGGAAAGACTACTGACATCATGATTTGCATGGTTTGAATTTCAAATCAAACATTTTAGGTTTGTTTTTTCCTATAGTTTTAAATGATTCATTTTATTAATAGCATTTGGAGATGATTCTTGATATCAATGTCCATGTAACTTTTGGAGATTGATGTATTATCATTCAAAAATGTTGTGGGGCAGCTCCTTTAACTTCTTTTGAGTGCATCCTTGTGCATACTTGACTTTCCAAACAGTTTTAATTTGATTGGTAATAAATTGGTTCATCATCTAGACATGAAACTACATATGGTTGTTCTAGCAGGCTACAGAAATTTAATAAACACAATATCATACCATGGTAATTAAAATACAATTTTATATAAATAGATGAAGTTAGTCTCAAAATGTGGATTTTTTTATTTCTTTCCTAGGCCAAATTTTGACAATATGATATTTAAGACCATATGCAGAGAAACCATTCTTCAAATATGGTAAGAATAATCAAGAGAATGAGGTTCAGACTAAATGCAAAGAAACCATTCTTCAAATATGGTGGGATGAATCAAGAGATGAGGTTGGGATTATAGAGGTAGTCATTTCAAAGAACACCATTCTTGAAATATGGTAGGATGAATTAGGAGATGACGTTAGAATTATATAGGTAGAATTTTTAAAGTTATATACTTCATGAAATACATTGCAAATAACCAAATCCAATGGTAAAACCAATTAAGTCTGCATTGTGCCAATTTGGTCTAGAACCCCAAAAGGTTCATAGTACCTTGGTGCTAACCTCCTCCACTTTCCCAAGCTCAAGGAACTCCTCTTTAATTTAACTCAAGAAATACTTTCTCGAGGACTTGGAAATTATTTTATGTCCTCCCTTTTGTGCATCACTTCTTTCTATCTTGTGCAACGTTCATCTTCTACATTACTTGCTTTACTATGCCTTTTATCTCTAAACTCACATTGCTTTGAGTTCTTGACCTCCAAGTTATTCCAACTCACATGTGAGTTACACTTTTGCCCACATAAGGCTTCAAATGGGACTCATCTTCAACAATTGGTGATAAATATTGTTGTAAATAAATGCTATAATAGGAAGATAGTCCATCCAAATCTTCAATGAGTATATCACATACACATGAAGTCTTTCAATCATCTATTAACTATATCCCTTTGACCATCTGTCTCTAGATGGGATGTTGCGTTGGAGTCCAATTTAGTACCTAAACCATTAAACAAATTCTTTCAAAAATTGAAAAGTAAACTTTGGATCTCTATCTAATACAATAATATTTTGAGTCTTGTGCATATGACAGTAAAGATGTGAGCACTATCTTGTGTTCAATGAATGGTTTTCGTTGTGGTGAAGTGAACTACTTTTGTTAGGCGGTCTACTTTAAAAGTTAAAGGTAAACTTTGGATCTCTATCTAATACAATAATATTTTGAATCTCATGCATATGACAATAAAGATCTGAGCAATACCCTGTGTTCAATGAGTAGGTTTCCTTGTGATGAAGTGAATTACTTTTTTTAGGCGATCTACTGCCCCATGTTGAATTTCCACGACCTTGGGTCTAGGTTAGAGTGTTAAAATCATTGATGCTACCAAACTAAGAATCTCAACCATAAACTACTTTGCACGGGGGAATATAAACAACAATAAATCACACATGCACAGAATATAGACAACTTTTTACAATTCTCAACCCAACTTCGTTATATTAATCAACATATGATACAATAGTCTAGGGCTCTCGTACCAGGGGTAATAGCCCTCATATATCCACTAGTACAAGATACAAAACTGGGGCTTGGTGTTAATACATTGATAACCAATCTACTTTCAACAAGATACTCTGACCATCTTACTGATGTAGTCGACTCTCTCAGCGCCTCTCGATTGTACCCTGTACCTACTCGGTTCTTCGGCTTCTGATTTGTAGCTCTTGCCTCTATCAATGTTCCAAGTCCATCTGGCCACTAAATCTCGGCTATCCAATCTACTCTCTAGTTGTGCCTTTGTCCATCAAGGCCACAACACATCAAGACACCTGTCAAGTTGTTCACCACTCCACTTGTGAACAACTCTCAACTGCCCACGACTGCTTCTCAACTACTCAGGGACTTTGGCCCACTATGGTCTTCCTGTGTTGCACCGATGAAGACCAACATAGAGCACGGAGGGATGCACCCTATCACTGTAAGTTGTCCATCTACAATGAACACAGGCTAGGAGGAATGCCCATCATCTATTGTAGATGTCCTCCACACACACGTCTCGGGCTCCACAAACTGCTCCTGGTTGATCAGACCCTTCAGATCAACAACTGCCTCTCTCGCAACTACCTTTATCCATCAAGGTGTTTCTCACCGGACTCTAACTTGGACATTATCTTGCTATCCTATAGCAAACCGTAAGTGCCCAATCACGTCCACACTTGGTCCACTCTCACGTTGCCCTTCAACAGTCCATGAGTCACCAATCCTCGTTGTTGTTGCATCTGCTCCTAGTTAGGGCATCCAACACCTACGAGACCCTTCCACATGGCTGCTAATAGACTTCCAAATTGTCCTATCCTAGGACATCATCCACTAGCATCAATTCAACCTTAACACATCAATACAATACATACCTAGCTCGTCATTGCACTCACGCGTTCTTGTACTCACGTTCCTACCCTCACGCGTTCCTTCACTCACACGTTCCTTCCCTCAGCTTTCTTGAACTCGCATTCCTTCACTCACATTCATATACTTGTGTTCTTGCACTCGCATTACTACACTCACACGTTCCTCCACTTCGCACGTTTCTGCACTCGTGTGTCCCTGCACTTGTGTATCCTGCACTCGCATTCCTGTATTCACGTTGCCCACACCGGAGCTGGCTTTCTTAATGTGTAGACTATGAAAGATTTTTCTTAGATGTGTTAAATGACTCTCCGCCACCTTATATTTATACACAATGCAAGGGCTTCACGAATGAAGAGACACATCTATTGGCCAAATTTTACTTCAAGCCTGCATGACTTGAAAACCAATAATTACTTGTCAACTTCAAAAATTCATAACTAAACAACGACAACTCGGAATTGGATGATTCTCGATGCGTTGGATTTGTCTCGTCATCTACTATCATCTTCATCCATCACATGCCGTAATCTCATCACGGTTTTGGCCCAAACATCTATGGGTGCAAAACCACAACCTTGGGTTCTAAGCCCACAAGCCTACTTGTGGCGCTTTGACCTCCAACTCTCAAACACTAGGGCTTGGAGTACCTCCCAAGCCACAAAAAACAACACTCCCTCTTAGCAAGGGAGGTACTTCCAAGACTAGCAAGTAACCATCACCATCCGACGATGACACCATCGGGCGATGACACTAGCCCATCTTGCATCCATCACTATAGCATACACTGTAGAATGAATCCCACAATCTCGGGAGTGCCTCTGCCTCATCATATCTGAGCCTGAAGATCCCAAACCTCCATAGGGTTGCTCCCTCTGAGCCTACACAATCTCCAATGGCTTAGTCCTGCAAGCACTCATCCTCTTGGATCAAATACCACTCGTACAAATCATACCAATCTCGGATATGCAACATCACGATCCGATGAAGACTCTAGCTTGTGAATCTAAAGTCCATCACATGAAGCCATCTCAATCAACTTGATCTCGTTCGTGCGAAAGAAACCCTCGAGCTATCCCAACCATCCATGACAAGACATAGAAAGTCCATGATCTACAAACCACCACACAACATACCGAAGTGCACCAGGTTCACCGCTGATCCACAAGAACTCCCAATCCATCTCATCATGTGGTCTTTCGAGACCACATCTCCATGTTTCCAGCTGAACCCTTTGTTCCATGATCTTGACACCCACAACTCCGTCTGAGTTGTTTCGTTGTGCACTCTCTGATTCAATGTCCTTCAAAGTAGGTTAGATACTTTGATGCCATGTTGAATTTCCACGACCTTGGGTCTAGGTTAGAGTCTTAAAATCACTGACGCTACCAAACCAAGAATCTCTACCATAAACTACTTTGCACAACGGAATATAAACAACAGTAAATCACACATGCACATAATATAGACAACTTTTTACAATTTTCAACCCAACTTTGTTATATTAATCAACATATAATATAACAATCTAGGGCTCCCATACCAGGGATAATGGCCCTCAAATATCCACTAGTAAAAGATACAAAACTTGGGCTTGGTGTCAGTACATCGACAACCAATCTACCCTCAACAAGATACTCTGACCATCTTATTGATGTAGTTGACTCTCTCAGCTCCTCTCGATCATCCCCTGTACCTGCCCGGTCCTTCGGCTTCCGATTTACAGCTCTTGCCTCTATCAATGTTCCAAGTCCCTCTGGCCATTGAATCTCGGCTAGTTGTGCCTTTGTCCATCAAGGCCACAACATGTCAAGACACCTGTCAAGTTGTTCACTGCTCCACTTGTGAACAACTCTCAACTGCCCACTGCTGCTCCTCAGCTACTCAGGGACTTCAACCCACTATGATCTTCCTGTGTTGCACCAATGAAGACCAACATAGGGCACGGAGGGTTGCCACCTATCATTGCAATATGCCCATCTACTATGAACACGGGCTAGGAGGACTGCCCATCATTTGTTGTAGATGTCATTCTCCACACACACGTCTCAGGCCCCACAAATTGCTCTTGGTTGATCAGACCCTTGAGCTCAACCACTGCCTCTCTTGCAAATACGTTTGTCCATCAAGGTGTTGCTCACCGGGCTCCAACATGGACACTATCTCGATGTCCTCCAGCAGACCGCAAGTGCCCAATCACGTCCACACTTGGTCCACTCTCACGCTGCCCTCCAACAGTCCACAAGTCACCAATCCTCATTGTAGCATCTGCTCCTAGTTAGGGCATCCAACACTTAGGAGACCTGCTAACAAACTTCCAAACTATCCTCTCCTAGGATATCGTCCATTAGCATCAATTCAACCTCAATACATCAATACAATACATACCTAGACCGTTCCTACCCTCGCGCACTCTTGCACTCGTGCATTCCTACACTCACGTGTCCTTGCACTTATGTGTTCTTGCACTTGCATTCTTCCCCTCACGAGTTCCTGCACTCCCCGCGTTCTGGCACTTGTGCGTTTCTGTACTCATGCGTTCCTGCACTCGCGTTCCTGTACTCGCGCTACCCACACCCACGCTGGCTTTCTTTATGTGTAGACTATGAAAGATGCTTCTTGGATGTGTTAAATGACTCTCCTCCACCTTATATTTATACACAATACAAGGGCTCCACGAATTAGTGAAGAGACACATCTATTGGCCAAATTTTACTTCAAGCCTACATGACTTGAAAACCAATGATTACTTGTCAACTTCAAAAATTCATAACTCAACAACAACAACTCGGAATTGGACAATTCTCGATGCGTTGGATTTGTCTCGTTATCTACTATCATCTTCATCCATCACATGTCGTAATCTCATCATGGTTTTGGCCCAAACATCTATGGGTGTAGACCCCAACCTTGGGTTCTAAGCCCACAAGCCTACTTGTGGTGCTTTGACCTCCAACCCTCGAACACTAGGGCTTGGAGTACCTCCCAAGCTACACAGTAAACAACACTCCCTAGGGAGGTACTTCGAAGACTAGGAGGTAACCATCATGATCCGATGATGACACTAGCCCATCTGGCATCCATCGCTTCAGCATACTCTATAGAATGAATTCGACAATCTCGGTAGTGCCTTTGCCTCATCATATCTGAACCTGAAGATCCCAAACCTCCATAGGGCTGCTCCCTTTGAGGCTAGACTTTCTCTGAGCCTACATTATCTCCATTGGCTCAGTCCTGCAAGCACTCATCCTCGTGGATCAAATACCAATCATGTAAATCCCACTAATCTCGAATATGCAACATCACGATCTAATGAAGAATCTAGCCTCACAATCTGAATTCCATTACATGAATCCATCTCGATCAACCTCGTCTCATCCATGCGAAAGAAACCCTCGAGTTGTCCCAACCATCCATGTCAAGACATAGGAAGTCCACGATCTTCAAACCACCACACAACAAACCCAGGTTCACCACCGATCGACCAAAACTCCTGGTCCATCTCATCATGTAGTTTATCGAGACCACATCTCCATGTTTGCAGCTGAACCCTTTGCTCCATGATCTTGACACCCACAACTCCCTCTAAGTTGCTATGTTGTGCACTCTTTGATTCACTCTCCCTTAAAGTAGGTCAGATAGACTCTGATACCATGTTGAATTTGCACGACCTTGGGTCTAGGTTAGAGTCTTAAAATCATTGACACTACCAAACCAAGAATCTCAACCATAAACTACTTTGCACAGTGGAATATAAACAACAGTAAATCAGACATGCACATAATATAGACAACTTTTTATAATCTTCAACCCAACTTCGTTATATTAATCAACATATAATACAACTATCTAGGGCTCCCTTCCAGGGATAATGGCCCTCATATATCCACTAGTACAAGATACAAAAATGGGGCTTGGTGTCAGTACATCGAAAACCAATCTACCCTCAACAAGATACTTTGACCATCTTACTGATGTAGTTGACTCTCTCAGCTCCTCTCGATCATACCCTGTACCTGCCCCGTCCTTCAGATTCTGATCTATAGCTCCTACCTCCATCAATGCTTCAAGTCCATCAGCTCTCTAGTTCTGCGTTTGTCCATCTGGCCACTGAATCTCGGATATCCAATCTGCTCTCTAGTACTTCCTTAGTCCATCAAGGCCACAACACATCGAGACTCCTGTTGAGTTTTTCACCGCTCCACTTGTGAACAAATCTCAATTGCCCACTATTGCTCCTCCGCTAGTCAGGAACTTCAGCCCACTATGGTTTTCCTGTGCTGCATCGATGAAGACCAACATAGGGCACGAAAGGCTACCACCTATCACTGCAAGATGTTCATCTACAATGAACACGGGCTAGGAGGACAACCCATCATCTGTTGTAAATGTCCTTGTCCACACACGTCTCAGGCTCTAGAAACTGCTCCTGGTTGATCAAACCCTTGAGCTCAATAACTCCCTCTCTCGCAACTACCTTTGTCCATCAAGGTGTTTCTCTACGGGCTCCAACTTGGACACTATCTTTTTGTTCTCGAGCAGAACATAAGTGCCCAATCACGTCCACACTTGGTCCACTCTCATGCTCCCTTCTAGCATTCCACAAGTCACTAACCTTCGTTGTAGCATTTTCTCCTAGTTAGGGCATCGAACACCTAAGAGACCCTTCCACATGGTTGCTAACAGACTTCCAAATTTTCCTCTCCTAAGACATCATCCACTAGTATCAATTCAACATTAACACATCAATACAATACATACCTAGCCCATTCATGCACTCGCGCTTTCATGTACTCGTGTTCCTGCACTCGCGTTCCTGCACTCATGCATTCTTGCACTTACACGTTTTTGCACTTACGCATTAGTCCACTCATATTCATATACTTGCGTTCTTGCACTCACATTCCTGCAGTCTCGCATTCCTTCAATTCACACATTCTTGCACTCGTGTTCCTACACATGCATTCCTGCACTCGTGTGTTCCTGTACTTGTGTGTTCCTGCACTCGCGTTCCTGTACTTGCGCTACCCACACTTGAGCTGGCTTTTTTGATGTGTAGACTATGAGAGATGCTTCTTGGATGTGTTAAATGACTCTCCTCCACCTTATAGTTATACACAATACAAGGGCTCCATGAATTAGTGAAGAGACACATCTATTGGCCAAATTTTACTTCAAGCCTACATGACTTGAAAACCAATAATTGCTTTTCAACTTTAAAAATTCATATCTCAACAACGATAACTTGAAATTGGACGATTCTCGATGCATTGGATTTGTCTCATCATCTAATATCATATTCATCCATCACATGTCATAATCTCATCACGGTTTTGGCTCAAACATCTATGGGTGCAAACCCCAACCTTGCGTTCTAAGCCCACAAGCCTACTTGTGGCACTTTGACCTCAAATCCTCGAACACTAGGGCTTGGAGTACCTCCCAAGCTATCAAAAAACAACACTCCCTCTTAGCGAGGGAGGTACTTCCAAGACTAGGAAGTAACCGTCATCATCTGACGATGACACTAGCCCATCCGGCATCCATCACTACAACATACTCTGTTGATTGAATCTGACAATCTCGGTAGTGCATCTGCCTCATCATATCTGAACCTGAATATCCCAAACCTCCATAGGGTTTCTCCCTTTGAGGTTAGACTCCCTCTAAGCCTACACGATCTCCACTGGCTGAGTCCTGCAAGCACTCATCCTCCCGGATCAAATATCACTCGTGCAAATCCCATCAATCTCGGATATGCAACATCATGATCCGATGAAGAATCTAGCATCTTAATCTGAATTCCATCACATGAAGCCATCTCGATCAACCTGATCTCGTCCATGAAAAAGAAACCCTCGAGCTGTCCCAACCATCCATGATAGGACATAGGAGGTCCACGATCTACAAACTGCCACACAACATACTAAAGTGCACTAGGTTCACCACCGATCCACTACAACTCCCAGTCCATCTCATAATGTAGTTTATTGAGACCACATCTCCATGTTTCTAGCTAAACCCTTTGCTCCTTGATCTTGACACCCACAACTCCTTTTGAGTTGCTTTGTTGTGCACTCTCTGATTCATTGTCCCTCAAAGTAGGTCAGATACACTCTGATACCATGTTGAATTTCCACAACCTTGGGTCTAAGTGAGAGTCTTAAAATCACTGACGCTACCAAAACAAGAATCTCAACCATAAACTACTTTACACAACAAAATATAAACGACAGTAAATCATACATTCACATAATATAGACAACTTTCTAGAATTTTCCACCCAACTTCGTTACATTAATCAACATATAATACAACAGTTTAGGGTTCCTGTACCAGGGATAATGGCCCTCATATATCTACTAGTACAAGATACAAAATTGAGGCTTGGTGTCAGTACATCGAAAACAATCTACCCTCAACAAGATACTCTGACCATCTTACTGATGTAGTCGACTCTCTTAGCTCCTCTTGATCGTACCCTGTACCTGCCCAGTCCTTCAACTTATGATCTACAACTCCTACCTCTATCAATGCTCCAAGTCCATCTGGCCACTGAATCTTGGATATCCAATCTACTTTCTAGTTTTTCCTTTATCCATCAAGGCCACAACACATCGAGACTCCTTTTGAGATGTTCACCGCTCCACTTGTGAACAAATCTCAACTACCCAGTGTTGCTCCTCAGCTAGTCAAGGACTTCAGCCCACCATGGTCTTCCTGTGCTGCACCGATGAAGACCAACATAGGGCATGAAAGGTTGCCACCTATCACTGCAAAATGTCCATATACAATGAACACAGGCTAGGAGGACGTCTCAGGCTCTAGAAACTACTCTTGGTTGATCAGACCCTTGAGCTCAACAACTCCCTCTCTTGCAACTACCTTTGTCCATCAAGGTGTTGCTCACTGGGCTCCAACTTGGACACTATCTCGTTGTCCTCCAGCAGACCATAAGTTTCCAATCGCATCCACACTTGGTCCACTCTCATGCTCCCCTCCAACAGTCTACGAGTTACCAATCCTCGTTGTAGCATCTGCTCCTAGTTAGGGCATCCAACACCCAAGATACCCTTCCACAAGGCTACTACCAGACTTCCAAATTTTCCTCTCCTAGGACATCATCCACTAGTATCAATTCAACCTTAACACATCAATACAATACAATACAATACAAACCTAGCTTGTTCCTACACTCGTGCACTCCTGTACTCGCATTCCGGCACTCTTGTGTTCCTGCGATCGTGTTCTTGGACTCACACGTTCCTGCACTTATGTGTTCCTGCCCTCTCATTCCTGCACTCGCGTTCGTGTACTTACATTCTTGGACTCTTGCGTTCTTGTACTCGCATTCCTTCACTTCACACGTTTTTGCACTCGTGTTCCTACACTCATGCATTCCTGCACTCATGCATTCCTACACTCGTGCGTTTCTACACTTGCGTTCCTACACTCGCGTTCCTGTACTCGCGCTGCCCACAGCCGAGCTAGCTTTCTTGATGTGTATATTATGAAAGATGCTTCTTGGATGTGTTAAATGACACTCCTCCACCTTATATTTATACATAATACAAGGGCTTCACGAATTAGTGAAGAGACACACCCATTGGTCAAATTTTACTTCAAGCCTACATAACTTGAAAACCAATAATTACTTGTCAACTTCAAAAATTCATAACTCAACAATGACTACTCAAAATTGGATGATTATCGATGCTTTAGATTTGTCTCGTCATCTACTATCATCCTCATCCATCACATGTCGTAATCTTATCACGGTTTTGGCACAAACATCTATGGGTGCAAAAGCCCAACCTTGGGTTCTAAGCCCACAAGCCTACTTGTGGCGCTTTGACCTCCAACCCTCAAACACTAGGGCTTGGAGTACCTCCCAAGCTACACAAAAAAAAAACACTCCCTCTTAGCGAGGGAGGTACTTTGAAGACTAGGAAGTAACCATCTGCATTTGACAATGACACTAGCCCATTGGAATCCATCACTGCAACATATTGTGTAGAATGCATTCGACAATCTCGGTAGTGCCTCTGCCTCATCATATTTGAACCTGAATATCCCAAACCTCCATAGGGTTGCTCCCTCTGAGGCTACACTCCCTCTCAGCCTACATGATCTCCACCGGCTTAGTCCTGCAAGCACTCATCCGCTTGGATCAAATACCACTCGTGCAAATCCCACCAATCTCGGATATGCAACATCACGATCCGATGAAGGCTCTAGCATGTCAATCTGAAGTCCATCACATGAAGCCATCTTGATCAACATTATCTCATCCATGCGACAGAATCCCTCGAGTTGTCCCAACCATCCATGACAAGACATAGGAATTCCACGATCTACAAACTACCACACAACATACTGAAGTGCACCAGGTTCACCACCGATCCACCAGAATTCCCATTCCATCTCATCATGTAGTTTATGGAGACCACATCTCCATTTTTCTAGTTAAACCCTTTGCTCCATGATCATGACACCCACAACTCCCCTTGAGTTGCTTTGTTGTGCACTCTCTAATTCATTGTCCCTCAAAGTAGGTCAAATACACTCTAATTGTTGGAAATACTGAGAGGGGGGTGAATCAATATTTTCTTTCAATTGTTATTATTACCAGTTAGATTCTTCACAATTTAATCAGAGAAACGTATAAGAATAAATTTATTGAGTATAAAAGAATAAATACAATGTATGATAATTATTCCCAAGCACCAACTTGTTTTTTGATGAGGCTTCGACCTCTAGGGCTTCGACTTTATCTCATCCAAGGCACCTACCTTGTGTTTAGGAGCACCAACTCCAAGGACACCAATCTCGCTGTTTAATAGAGAATGTGTAAAGTACTTACTTCAATGTTCTTGGCATATTCTTCAATATCTTCACCACTTCAAAAACAAAAAATGACTTGGCTTTGTACTTGTCCTTGATTTACTTCACTGTCCACTGTCCAAGAGAGATCTCTTCATTGTCCAAAGGTGGGTTCTACAAAATCATTGTGCCACTGTTCAAGTGTCACTACAGTTTGGTCCTTTACAGTCCAAGGAGATCTTTTGTTACTTAATTCGAATAATGAGAGACTAATTATTATGAAGTTTGAACGTTGCACTTGAAGCTCAAGCCACAGTCTTAGAGCCGACATCTAGATTTACTGTATAATGATCCACGTTACAGTTCTCCTAGGTATAGAACCACAGACCCAAGGTGAAAATCCTGCCTTTCATTGTAATGGCCGAAAGACAGTCCTCCAATTCAACCTCTGTATGGAGACACCAGTCAAAGAAAAATAAAGGTCACCACTATAAGAGTATGCTTCTATCCGTGCAAGGAAATTTATGTTAGAGGACTGAGGTGTAAACCACTGAATCCGAGTTAATGATGCACAAGTGTTTGTCACAGTCCATAGATGCTCCTTTTCCAAATATGTCCCTAAACCGAGAGGTATATTTTTAAATTGTGTGTCTCTCACTTTGTCACAAGCCCACAATTAATACACGAGTTTCATTGTTGTACAGTCCGCAAATTTTTTACTACTAGACTATAACCCTAGATCACACTAAAACTGCCACAGGTTCGGTCCAGAAGTTCGCAATCTTGTGGTGTAGATAATCTTCGTTATGTGCTGAGACTGCCCTTGACTTTGATATCAAGTTCACATGATGTGAACTTTCAATTCCTTCTTCTACTTCTACAGTCTAAATTACTTCATTGTCTTTTTCACCGTATTATTATCCTTGAAACAGAGGTCTAACCTCTTATTTATACACGTTCTACGTCTTCACAATGAACAGTCAAGTCTTCTAGGTCAAGACAACATGACTTGTCTTAATACAGGTCGGCTCAATAGGTAGATAATTAATTTAATCTTTAAAAATCAATTTCTCTCTCGTTATTTGGAATTTCGGGACACATAATAACTCATTAGAAAGGTAAAATTATGCCCCTTCAGATGGTCTAGGTCTCATGATGAAATTCCTTTTCTAAGATAGAAAAAAATATTATTTCATGTGACTGATCATTTAATAGTGCAGAAATGGAGGCAGGGCAAAGTGTCTTTGAGTGTTGGGCTTCTTCATTGTTTGGTTTCTTCATTGATTGCCACCATGTCCTTGCCTTCTTCAATACATTGACATCGATGACAACTAGATTAATAATCTCCCCCTTTGTCATTGGATGTCAATATCTTTCTTCTCTTCCCCTTTGACATCAATGGCAAAGGAGTGTACAAGGACTCCCCCTATCATGCGGAATCTTAAGAATCATCTTAGTGTGATGCTAGAGCAATAACCCGATCTTTTAGCGAAGATGTTCAAATTCTTCTCGAGGAAGAGGTTTTGTGAAAATATTAGCACTCTGCGCCTTGGTATTGGTATATTCCAACTTTATGTTTTGTTTAGCTACTTGTTCACGAAGGAAATGATACTTGATTGGTATATGTTTGGTCTTTGAGTGCATCACTGGATTTTTGTTGAGACTGATAGCATTTGTGTTATCACAATAGATGGTGATTGGTTGATTGGTGTCTATGTTGACATCCTTCAGAGCTTCCTTCATCCATAATATTTGAGTACAACAATCTGCAGCAGTTATATACTCGGCTTTAGCTGTAGATAATGATATGGATATTTGTTTTTTGTTGAGCCAAGATACTAGACAATCTCCTAGGAAGAATGCATTTCCACTAGTACTTTTTCGATCATCGACACTTCTGGCCCAATCAACATCAGTATATGTAGTCATAGTAAGAGTTGAGCTCTTAGGGTACCAAAGACCAAAATTGGGAGTTCCTTTTAAGTATTTGAGAATTATTTTTACAACTAACAAATGGATTGTTTAGGCACTGATTGAAATCTTCCCACCATTCCTACTGCTTGCATAATGTCACGTCTCATAGCAGTTAAGTATAGGAGGGTTCCAATTATTGAACTGTAATGAGTTGCATCTACTGGAGGAGAGTCATCATCTTTTCTTAATTTGCAATCTGTTGTCATAGGTGTGCTTATGGGTGTACAGTCTTCCATTCCATATCTTTTAAGCATGTCTTTAAGATATTTTGCTTGAGATATGAACATGCCTGTTGTGGTTTGAGTTACTCGGAGTCCAAGGAAGTAAGATAACTCTCATATCATCAACATTTCAAACTCTTTTGACATATTTTGAGCAAAATCATGGCTCATCTCATCATTATTGCTAGCAAAAATCAAATCACCAACATAGACAAGAGTGACTAGTAACTTATCCTCATCCATCTTCATGTAGAGATTACTTTCTGCCACCCCCATCTTGAAGCCTTGTTGTTGTAGGTAGTGATCCAATCTTGTGTACCAAGCTCTAGGAGCTTGTTTCAACCCATATAATTCCTTTTTCAACTTACAAACAAAGTCTTTTCCTTCTGCTAGATTAAACCCTTCTGGTTGCTCCATGTAGACTTCTTCCTTGAATTCCCCATTCATAAATTCTGATTTTACGTCCATTTTATAGACTTTGAATCCTTTTGAGCATTAAAATGCCAATAACATCCTTATAGCTTCCATACGAGCTACCGATGCAAAGGTTTTTCAAAGTCAATTCCTTCAATGTGTGAATAACCTTTACAAACAAGCCTTGCCTTATTTATGATGATTTGTCCATCTTCATTCATTTTGTTTTTGAACACCCACTTAGTTCCAATTATATTTTTATCCTTTGGATGAGGTACCAAATCCCATGTCTCATTATTCTCAATATGAGACATTTCTTCTTCCATGGCTTCCACCCAATGAGGATCCTTACTTGAATAAACGTTTGTGGTTCTATCATAGATAAGATAACAACATCATTTTTCCTTGGTGTACTTGTCATCCTTCTTCAGGTTTGTATCCCCTCATCTACATTGCCAATAATATGCTCTTCCGGGTGATGTTTTTGGAGGAATTTCACCTTTGAAGGGGTTTGAGATGTTTCTTTTTCCTTTTCTTTTTCTTCATCTTTTTCCTGTTTTTCTGGTTCTTCTTCGTTTTCTTCAATGAGAGGGTCATTTTCATGATCTTGAATTTCCTTTTATGGAAGGTCTTCATCAATCTTCACATCAATGCTTTCCACTATTTTTCGTAGTCGATTATTATAGCACTTGTAGGCTTTGCTCCTAGTAGAATATCTGAGGAATATTCCTTTGTCAACCAGAGAATCAAATTTTCCTGGTGAGTCGTCATTGATTTTTATGAAGCATTTGCTTCCAAAAATCTTGAAGTATTTTACTAAAGCAGGTCTTCCTTTCCATAATTCATAAGGAGTCTTCTCATTATTTGGTCTTAGTTGAGTTAAATTCAAGGTATAAACTGTTGTCCCAATTGCTTCTCTCCAAAAGTTTGGTTGTAAGTCAGCTGCGAGTAACATTTTCTTTCCATTTCTTGAACAGTTCCGTTTCTTCTTTCAACTATTCCATTTTGCTTGGGTGTTCTAGCAACAGAGAGTTCTCTTTCGATTCCATGTACTTTACAGAATTCATCAAATTCTTTTGATGTTAATTCTCCCCCTCTATCCATTCTAAGACATTTAATCTTAGAATCCTTTTCATTTTCTACAAGAGCTTTAAGATTCTTAAAACATTCAAGTGCTTCGAATTTAATTTTATGAAATATACCCACATCATTCTAGTATATTCATCAACAAATAAAGAAAAGTACCTTTCTCCTTGGAGCGTCGGAGTTCTAATTGGTCCACATAAATCAACATGAATGATCTCCAAAGGTTTTGATGTAGAGAACTCCTTGGTCTTGTGGTTGGTTCTAGTTTTCTTTCCATGTAGACATGGACCACATACACCTTGATTTGGCTTGAATAACTTTGGGATGTCCCACACTGCATTGATCTTGCTTATATTGATCAAGTTATGGAAACTTGTATGTCCTAGTCACTTGCACCACAACCAACTTTCATCTGTTTGACTTAGGTAACATTTATCTTCTTGAATTTTGTTCAGAATGTAGACATTATCTGATGTTCTAACTCCTTTTTCCACAAGTTCTCCTAAGGAAGAGTTCCTTATTTCACGATCTTTAGTGCTAAAGACAACATTGTGTCATTGATCACAAATTTGGCTAACACTCAAGAGATTGTGTTTGAGCCCATATACCAACAAAGAATTTTTAGCCTTTCCTTTTCCATTAATAAGGGTAACAATTCATTTTCCAGCAATTTTGGCAGATCCACTTCCGAAGGATACATTTCCTTCCTATTTTTTCAATGAGACAAACTTCCTTTTTTCATCTGTCATATCTCTGGAGCACCCACTATCCACAAACCAATGATTTTCATCACTGTGAGCACATAGAGCTAGGCCACATTTATCCGTATTGGGATTCTCATATTTTGCTTCTCTTCTTTTGAGGGGGAAATTTTGTTCATTATGTTCATTATCATTACATAGTGAGAAAATTGGATCAAATTTGGCCAAAGGATCAAAAGAGTTGTAGGTCTTGATTCGCCCTTTCCCTTTGAGGCCATATGATTTGTTTGTTTGATCCTTCAATTTTGGTGTTTCATTCTTACGAGCCTGTTACACCCCTATAATACTAGTGATTCCCCCATTACTATTTTCATTGTATCCCTTATTGTTATTATTGTGCCCCTATTGTCCCCATATTGTTATTATTGTGCTCCTATTGTCCCGATATTGTTATTAGTATGCCCCATAGAAACCCACTATTATTATTTTTGTGCCCTTATGTTATTACTATTATGTCGACTTGATTATATTGTGACCTCTTAGACTACTATATATAGAAGGGAGATTTAGTCATTTGTTTAATCTAAAGGAGGTTGCCCCCTCGAAGAGGTTGAATTCTAAGGAATTGATCTATTTTTTCTATCTTTTTGTGAGCCGGTTTCCTAACAGAGCCAAAAAAGATGGTTTGGTAGCTTTTCGGAAGGAGAAGGGCATGTTAGACCCCTATAATACTAGTGATTCCCTCATTACTATTGTCATTGTATCCCTTATTGTTATTATTGTGCCCTTATTGTCCCCATATTATTATTAATATGCCCCATAGAAACCCGCTATTGTTATTTTTGTGCCCTTTTGTTATTACTGTTATGTCAGCTTGATTATATTGTGACCCTTTAGACTCCTATATATAGAAGGAAGGTTTAGTCATTTGTAGCATCCACGAATTTTTCATTTGTGTAATGTAAAGGAGGTTTCCCCCTCGAAGAGGCTGAATTCTAAGGTGTTGATCTATCTTTTTTATATTTTTGTGAGCTGGTTTCCTAACATTTGGTATCAGAGCTTTTGATTCTAGGGTTTAACTGCTCCAAACAAGGCATCGTGGCATTTTCATTATAACCTTTCTTCTGAGACGTTTCAGAAGCTACAAAAAAAAACATTTGATCCAAAGTCATTCTGAACTTCGGGTCCGAATTTCAGAGCTTTCTCGTTATATTTGCGGAGATATGGTCTAAGGAAGTTAGGGTTTTTGCAGACTCCCAAATTACATTCCAAATAGGTGACCTGGGGAAAAGCGTCATAACTTTTGTTTTGAACATCAAATTGAAATTTCATAAGAAGTTTCAAAAAGATGATGGCCTGTAGTTTTCTATGTATCCGTTTCAGGTACTAAGGTCAAAATAGTGACACGTGGCACATCGTACAAGTTCGCTCTACTAAACTAGTTTATAATAAGGTCATCCTGGGAGATTTGACATAACTCTTCCTTGGAGAATCCAATCTTGATCAGACTTGCGGGGTTAGAAATAGGACTCAAAGGGCTATCGCAGGACGAGATTTCAGATATTCAAGATCCACAGTTACAGAGATACATCAGATTCAATAACGAGCTCTTACAAAGTGAAAAAAAGTGTGTAGTTTTTTTAAATTTTGCATAAGGTTGGTTTGAAAAATTAGTTTGAAGGAATTCAAAGGGAATAGTGAAGAATTATTAGCATTAATTAATGCCCCGAAGAAAGAAATGGAAACACCTAGTAAGCAACCTAAAAGCTTTAGCATGACTCGTGAAGAAGAGGAAGAAATGCAACATGATATATCAAAATTACAAGACCAAGTACAACAAATTTCACTCTCACTAAAGGTAAATGAAGCCAAGATGAATGGAATTGAAGCTAATATGAATGGCATGCAAGTTAAGATGGAAGCTAAGATGGATGGCGTGGAAGCTAAGATGAATGACATGGACGATAAGATGGAAGAATTGAAGATAAATTTGAATAAGTTCCTACAAGAAATGGTCACTAATGGTGAAAGGGTAGTAAAGGAAACTCATGATGAGAACAAAAGAAATGTTAATCATGATTTCATAGACTCTAATGTTGGATTGAAGACCCACCATGTTCCAAAAATCGATATGAGAAAGTTTGATGGCAAGGATCCCGGAACATGGATACTATAGATAGAGCAATTTTTCGATCTCCATAATGTGCAAAACACACAAAAGGTACGTATTACAACTTTATATTTGGAACCAAATCAGTTTGTATGGTATCGATGGATTTTCTCTCGTAAAAAAATTGTCACTTGGACAATTTTTACAGAATAAATGATAACACATTATGAGGATACAAAAAGCAACACCTTTTTTAGCCAATTGATAGATCTCAAACAAAAGGGTTCAATGATGGGGCACATTGAGGACTTCCAAAAATTGAACATAAGGGTAAAAAATATTCCAAAGGAGCATAGGATTAATGTGTTCATAGGGACTTTAAAGGATAATATCCAACATGAGATTCACCTTTGGGAACTTAATTCATTGGAGAAGGCATTCAAGTTAACAAGAAAAATGAAAAACAAAATTATGGCAACCACAAAGCCTACCACTCACAACTATAAAGATGGAAGTGTTGTTGCCCTAGCCTTCCACAACCTACAAGGTTGACACCACAACAATTGGAAGAAAAAATAGCAAATGGGCTTTGTGACAGTTGTGATAGAAAATACACTAATGGTCATAAGTGTGCCGAGAAGAAATTATTCTACATAGATTGTGAAGAGGAGGAAGAAAAGGAACGAGAAATGTCAAAGGAAAAGGATATACTCCAGGGAAAAATCCTAGATAAAGAAGAAATGAATCCAACCATATCTTATAATGCATTGGCTGGAATTACCACTCCTCAAACTATCAAGATAGAAGGACATATCTAGTTGAAAAAGGTAATAGTGTTGATTGATTTGGGAAGTATCCATAATTTTATTCATTGTAAGATAGCAAAGGAATTGAGTTGCTTCCTATATCTAGCACCAGAGTTTCAAGTGATGGTTGCAAGTGGAGGAACCATAAATTGCTCTGGAAAGTGCCTTAATATCAAGCTATCCATGGGAGAATATGTATTGAATAGCCCAATACTTTCCATTCCAATGGGTGGTGTTGATGTTGTACTAGGAGTCCAATGGCTAGAATCCTTGGGTGCAATAGCTTTTAATTTTCAAGAAACTTTTCATGAAATTTTGTACGAAAGGAAAGGAAGTTGAATTAAGGGGTATTGCAGGGAAACCGGGAAAGATAATCAACTCTAACGGTATGACAAAGCTTCTAAAGAAAGAACAACGAGGTGTAATTGCACAATTATGTTCGCCAGAGGTTCCCACATTGAAATCATCTATTTATCCAAATATCCAAAAAGTCTTGGACAATCATTCCAAGGTATTTGAGACTCCCAAAGGTCTCCCACCTATTCGTGATAATGATCATGCTATTCATTTGATTCCAAGAAGTTTTCCTCCAAACATCAGGTCGTACAGATATCCCTATGCCCAAAAGAGTGAAATTGAACGTATGGTTGCAGAAATGCTAGAGGCTGGTATAATTCAACCTAGTCAAAGTTCTTTCTCTGCTCTAGTAGTATTGGTGCACAAAAAGGATGGATCATGGCGCATGTGTCCAGATTATAGGGAGCTCAACAAGCTCACTATTAAAGATAAATTTCCCATTCCTGTCATTGATGAATTATTGGATGAATTGCATGGATCAATTTACTTCACCAAGTTGTATCTTCATTCAGGATATCATCAAATCAGAATGAAGACTGAAGACATTCCGAAAACAACATTTAGAACCCATGAGGGTCATTATGAATTTTTGGTCATGCCTTTTGGCCTTACCAATGCACCTTCTACATTTCAAGGTTTGATTAATTCCATTTTCAAACCCTTTGAAAATTTGTGTTAGTATTTTTTGATGATATAATAATCTACAACAAGTCTTGGAAGGATCATGTTGAACATGTTGACAAGGTGCTCAAACTATTGGAGGAGAAACAATTATATGCAAAAAGCTCCAAATGTTTCTTTGAAGTACAAGAGGTGGAATATCTGGGTCATATTGTATCTCATAAAGGTGTTAAGGTAGACCCTAGTAAAATTAAATTCATTAAGGAATGGAAAATCCCCACATCCATAAGCATCTGCGAGGATTTCTTAGGTTGACAGGGTCTTATCGCAAGTTTGTTAAGAATTATGGGATAGTAGAAACACCTCTAACAACATTATTGAAGAAAGATGCATTTTCATGGACTCCAGAAGCAACAAAGGCCTTCGAAAATCTTAAAGAGGCAATGTGCCAAGCATTGGTCTTAGCTACATAGGACTTCACAAAAACCTTTATTGTGGAATGTGATGGTTTAGGAAATGGAATTGGTGTTGTTTTAATGCAAGATGAAAGATCCATTGCTTTTGAAAGTCGTCCAATCAAGGGAAAGTATTTACACAAATCTATTTATGAAAAGGAAATGTTGGCAATACTACATGAACTTAAGAAATGGCGACCCTACCTAATGGAAAGACACTTCAAGGTAAAAACAGATCATGATAGTCTTAAATACTTTTTAGAACAAAGATTATTCTCTGAAGAGCACCAAAAATGGGTCACAAAGATGTTGGGTTATGACTTTGAAATCATCTACAAAAAAGGGAAGCAAAATGTTGTGGCAGATGCACTCTCAAGAAAGGTTGAGGATGTGGAAACATTGTTGTGCGCCATTTCTATTATTCAACCAAATTGGATAAATGAAGCAAGGGAGGAATGGAAGAATGATGAAGAAGTGTGGGCACTCATTCAAAAGTTACAACAAGATCCCTATACATCTGATACATTTAGCTGGAAAAATGGTTCGTTATGGTACAAAGATTGCTTATACCTATGTAAGAATTCCCAACTCAAACAAAAGATTCATATGGAATTGCACACTTCTCCCTTAAGAGGTCACTTAGGATTTTTAAAAACTTACCACAGGGTTAAGAAGGGATTTTTTTGAGATGGCCTTAAATTGGATATTCAAAGTTTGTGGCAGAATGTTTGGTTTTCCAACAAAATAAAGTTGAAGCAATTAAGACCCCAGGTCTATTACATCCTTTATCCATTCCAAGCCAACGTTCGGAGGAGGTTTCAATGGATTTTATCACAGGTTTACCCAAGTCTGAGGGAAAGAGTGTCATCATGGTGGTAGTTGACAGACTTACCAAGTATGCACACTTTTGTGGATTATATCACATCCATTTAAAGCCAGTACAGTTTCTACTGCATTTATGGAAACAATTCAAAAGCTACATGGAAACCCAAAGATTATTGTAAGCGACAGAGATCCCATTTTCACTGGAAATTTTTGGACAAAATTATTTTCTTGTCTCGGTATTCAGTTAGCTCATAGCTCATCTTATCATCCTCAATCTGATGGGCAAACTGAGATAGTAAACAAATGTTTGAAAGGATATATTCGTTGCTTTGTATCTGATAAATAGACACAATGGGTCAAATGGTTGCCTCTGGCTGAATGGTGGTATAACAATTCCTTCCATACTGTAGCAAAAATGACCCCATTTATGACACTTTATGGATATCATCCACCATCCATCACATCATATTTAAGATAAAATTATAAGGTTCAAGTAGTGGAACATCACATCGAGCATCAACAAGTTCTCCAACTCTTAAAGGCAGTCAAATAGAAAACACAAAAACATAGTTAGAAAACCACTTAAACTCACTCTCAGCATCAATATGTAATGATCTTTGATAGCTTGTGAGGCACTGGTGAGGGGAAAAAGTCTAGAAAAGTGTGTAGAAGAGATGTCGTTTCAGGGCTCAACAATTCCAATGAGTTTTTGATGATTCTATGTACCTGTTACTATAATTTTTGTCAAAGTATAACGATTTAAGACCATTTTTGTGGAGTCTTTTTAATTATGTGTCCAAGGTCATAGTGGTTATATTATTCAGTCAATTTGTTAAGAAGTAATTAGTGTGTATCATTTCCCTTAATTCATAAGAATATAGTTTTCCTATGAGTCAACACATGATTCATCTCTATTAGATTTATTATCAAGAAAATTTCCTTTAAATAAAGTTCCACTAGTGTGTGTAGGAACTATATTATTTAATACATAATCAAGCTCTATCAATTCTATTAATGAGAGAGACCTAACACACCTCAACACTCATGGCACACCTTAACATGCTTTGGAACAGTACACTAACATTCCTTGGCACCTCACATGTCTTGGAACATATCTGTACCTGGAACATCTTTGTACCTAGAACATCTTACCATGAGTAGGATGCCCAATAACATGTTGGCATGCCCTAGCATAGCATAACACTCCCCTATCATGTGTTGGCATGCCCTGCAGTCCCTAGCATGCCATGGAACACCTTGGCATAATATTTCATTGACAAACATTAGCACTTGGCACACATTGGCACTTGGCATGTATTGGAACATATTATTAGTGTTCCTAGCATGCCCCTTTTGAAAGAGATAAAGTCCCAACTTATTAACCCTCTTATGTGTTCATTTCCTTGCATTTTATCTTAGTTATTCCTTTTGTTTCCTTGAAACTCCTTGACGCATATTGGAATACTCTAGCACCCTAACATCCTACCATGTCTTAGCACTTGGCATGCCTTGACACTATTTTTCACATGTTAGCACACCCCAGAACTACCTAGCACACTCTAGCACTTCTTGACATTCCCTGATATTCCCTGGCATGCCTTACCCGTGCTTAGCATACCTTGTCACTCCCTCCTTGGCATGACATCTAGCACTCATTGACACTCCCCGACACACCCTCATATTATTTCACTTCCGTGCATTTTGACCTAGTGCTCCCTTGTGTTTTCGTAGTACTCCCTAACACTCCTCAGCATGCATTGGAACTCTCTATAACACCTTAGCACTCTTCGATATGCTCTGCCACTTCATAGCATGCATCACACTCCCTGACGCACATTGGCCCTTGGCACATGTTGGCACTTGGAATGTCTTATAAGCATGTTTGGCATGTGTTGAGATGACTTGGTATGCTTTGGCATGGTTTAATATTAAATTTGTTTGAGATCAATTATTGGAAACTAGATGAGAAGAAACGGAGGAAGAATTGGCACTTAGAATGCATTGAAACTTGGCACTTGGCACCTATTGGAACATAGTGTTGGTGTGCCTAGCATGCCCCTCATGGAAAAGGTAAATTGATGACTTATTAACCTTATTATGTGCTCATTTCCTTGTAGTTTAACTTTTTCCTCCCTTTTGTTGCCTTGATAGTCCCTGGCATGCATTGTCACACCCTTGTACATCTTGGCATGCCTTAGCACTTGGCACATCTTAGCTTGTTTGACATGTCTTCATACTATCTGTCACATGTTATCATGCCCTAGCATTCCCTAACACACCTTGGCAGTCATGACCTCACAACTAGCATTACATTTTTCCATGACATGGGAACCTTACATTCACTAGAATGCCTTAGCACTCCCTAGTTGTCATGCCCTCTATTATCCTCCACAATGTCCAAGGCTTATGAGGATATCAATGGAGGTAACCACATAGCAAGCTTTTAGTTTGGTAGCTAGCCCTACCAAACCAGAGAGGGCTCTCCCTATGAAATCACAGCCAAGAGATGAGTGGAATGTAAAGGATTTTAGGCTAGATAGATAGGCTCAGGTGGGTTTTGGAAAATTTAGTCTCATCATCTTTGCTTGATGACCCCACCTCCATGGGTTGTACTGACATGGTTTGGTGTTGGCTTGGTGAAGTGGTTATATGCATTTTCAAGGCTGCCTCAATGAAGGTGCCCCATATCATGTTCTTCTCTTTCAACTGATGGAGTACTATAAAATTTATTATGCTATGGTGAAAGAGGTTGGCATAATGCACTTTTCATTTCAATTGCACCCTTTCATACATTTTGGTTAGGCTCGTATACAAGTAACTCGACAAATTTAGAGACTTGGGAGTTGTAAAGTGCATGAGTAGTCTTATGTGGTATTAATATAACCTAGAAAATCTGCCATCGCATGTGAAGAACTTCATGACAACCTTCATCAATGGTGTATATCTCTCCAACAAGTATTTGAATGGGAAAACATGTGAGTGAGCTCCTTTGTATTGTGATTTCAAGTAGGGTTTGTACTCTTCTAGGTCTAGGTTCATGCGTTTGAACTAGTTTTCACCATGGTTTGGTATTCTTGTAGCTTGAGAGATGGCATCCACTAAAAACATGAAATCAGTCCCTGCAATGGTGATCTTGTCTTCCTTCAAGGTGAGGGAAAATATACCCGTGAGATGCTCATGGAAACCTACTTCCTGCACTCTTTGATAGAACCCTAAACAATTGACATCTTCAAAGAATTTCATGACAAATGGGGAGGAGGTGATTTCATTGCAATTACAGGGCTCAAACCTCAGTATATTCCCCTCCTCAGTATCTTTATACCAAAAGAATTGATGCTATTATAGCTAGGTGCCTTTGGGCTAGGCCTAAATCCATAAATAAGATACTTTTGGTCTATTTAGAGGTGCTTGCGAGACATGAGAAGGATTGAGGGTTGGGTATAAATGACGCATAATGTTTTAGTAAGGCTTTAATTGTCGAGAAATTACGGAAAAATTTCCAAGGCAAAGGTATTTGATAATAGGTTATTAAAGAGAAATATCTAAAAAACAGATAGCTTAAGGAATGGATTAAAGAGGCAGCTCCAAAGAAGAAGGTGGCATCTTATATATGGAGAAGCATGATGAGAAACAAATATTGGCTACTACAAAATCTGAGATGGGAGGTTGGAAGGGGGAATAGGATAGCAATAGGACTATATGATATCAAAGGAGGGAAGGGAATACATACTCTTTCTATTCGCATCCTTGAGCATTTACATAAGAAAAGGCTTTACTTTATGAACTAAATCTCTTGTGATTGAGGATCTTCTTCTGTTACAAGTTATTGGTTTAATGCATTTGAACTTGGATTTCCAGAGGACCTATTTGTGGAATGGGCACATTTCACAACAGAGTTAAGTCTAATAGGTTTAAAACTCACTGAGAAGAAAGAAAAGCTAAAATGGGAAGGTGTTATGTATAATGACTAGATCTCGGTTAAAGATATTTATAAACATATTTCTCATGGACGTGGCTTGAATGATAATGCTTTTTGGTTTCACAACACGTGGAGATGGGATATACCTCTCAAATTAAAATGTTTTACGTGCCTGGTGGTCCACAATAATATTTTAACTTGGGATAATATCCATAAAAGGGGCTTTCAGGATCTTGGAAGATTCTCTTTATGCAAAGAATATTTAGAAGACATGGAACATCTATTTCTAACATGTGCTTTTGCGATCTCGGTATGGAGTGGGGTTCTTCAAACACTTAAAATACATGTAATCTAGAACATGGTTTCAATTTAGACATGTCTCACTCAATGGTTTGAAGGTTTCAAGACATATTGTTCCTTGCCTTTCTATATTTTATGGGGCATATGGAGAAGCAGGAATGAGAAGATTTGTGAACAAACAGAGCCAGATACTGGAGGCACCTATTTAAAGATTTTTGCATATTTTATGGCGAAATGGATAATGAAGGAGGAACAACCTAGAAGACATTTTCGACTCATGGAGCTATGGTCATACTTTATTTTTTATGAAGCATCCACCAACAAGGTTTCTGGAAGTGGGACACATTTGGTTTTGAAGCCAGACAACACCTTCCATTTCAGTTGGTATAGTGCACAGGGTCAAATAATAGAGTTGAGCTAATGATACTCTTGGGGGCTCTTTTATGTGCTAATTGGATTGCAATTGAAGATTTACCTGTGTTTGGAGATTCCAAAATGATCCTAGATTGGATGCAATTGAGAACAAAATTTGGACCACCTTCCCTTGCTTTTTAGATGCAATGCATAAGATGTTTGATGAATACCTTTCAAATATTGGCCTCTAATAATGTCTATAAAGAGTAGAATCAAGCGGCAAATATCATATCAAAGAAGGGATGCAACTGTGTGCCAAGGAGGATTTTCTACTCAGTTTTCGACAAAGGAATATGTTGATGGTGCTAGACCTGCCAACATGTCAAGGGAGTTTCCTCGGTAAGAATTCCCAATTAGACCTCAGACCATTTGGTGTAGGATTCCCAACAGTGGGTCATAAATCAATGCCTTGACCGCGATGTCGCACAGAGGAAAGTAAGATAACTCTGCCAGTAGCAAGGGTGTGACCACTGCAGTGAGTCAAGGAAGGTGCATGAGAGGTTCTAACACAGGTGGGTTGGGATGAGTGCACCCCTTGGAAACCTGTAACAGTACTCAGCCGGGAAGCAAACACATGAGCAAAGATGCATCACAAGCTGGAAAGCAGGTCAACCGGAAATCCAAAGTGATGGTTAAACTAATAGCACATCTACAACAAGATTCATATAATTGCATACACAACTACGTAAGTTAAAAACAGACATCGCTACAGCAACCGGAACAGTCCAACTACAATAACAACATATGCATGAAAATGTGTTGGATCTTATTATATAAAGAAGTGTAAGTTCTAATCATACAATACATCCACTTAAACCTGCTAGCCCTAATAGTGGAACGTTACAACCACATCCGCCTACTCCTCCAAAGAGATGAACTAGCTCCATGCAGTGGAGAAGCCAAGGTGAGTTACAATACTCTCCAAGATCTTTCCAAGATAGTCTTATCGAAAGCTTGGCTGACCAAAAGCTTATACAATGAGTTATGAGGGACTATTTATAGCAAAGGGTGGGGTGACCCTTGACATTCCCCTTTATGACCATTCAACTACCCTCATGACTCTTCACCTGCTTTATGACTGTTACATCCACTATTGACACTGGACTTACACTTGACATGACTTAATATTACAATGCACATGTACCCATGTGGACAAAAATGGCTTGAGCAAGCCAAACTAGACATCACTCTAACTTAGACAACTACAGAAGTCCAACTGCTCGACATCCTCTTGCTGATCAATAGTAACATATTGATGCCAAGATCTGTAGTCCTTGATAGTGTCCGTGTGTTCTGCTGTGACATCTATCTGAAACCTGAACCTTGCCTCCATAGAATCCAGGTACACTGCTCAGCCTCCTTTGTCCAATGCGTCTGAAGCATGTGCATCATTGTCTTCAATGTGGCTGGACCAACAACATACTTGTGCATGATGTCTACACTGATAGGCAAGTTTGGGCTGGTGGTGATGTGCATCAACGCGTCGAAGTACGAGTCAAGATCTAGTCGAACCTACTTCTTGGTCTTCGTCTGGGTGAGAGTCCCAAGTGATGGGATCGCATGTGTGAGCACCACAACATCCATGCTCTTGAATACTCGTGCATGGGAAGCCTATATGCTAGTGATGAGTTGCGGGAGGTCCTCATAGTTACAAACCTGACTCCGGATACATGCTTGCAGCTCGACTGTATTGGCCCTCATCATCTTTGGCAAGTGAAGCGGGGATCCCTTGTACTTCATCGTCCATGTTTGCATGTTATCAACAACAACATGCACATTCATTAAGATGCGTTCTCTTCTAGCACATCGCTGCTACCATCTGTTTAGATGGACGACTACCTTGTGCATGGTACCAAACTTGGAGTACAATGCTCGCATAACTGTGTCAAGGGATAATACTTCATATAGTATTCCCTTCTTTAGTTCAGCTCGGGCGGACATTGTCACCGAGTCTCCTCCTTGCATGTCCACTTGTAGTTCCTTCACCATTCACTCATCTCAGCTATCAGAAAGCGAAAACTTGAGCTAGTGGCTTCGACATACATCCTGGTTGCATCGGCCAAGGCAATTGGATGCTTGTGCACATCAGTCACGATAACTCACTCCTCAACTTGTGCAGGAGATGTTTGATCCTTCGGAGTTGGTACTCTGTGATGAGATTCGTCAAAAGTGATGTTGTGCATCTCTCCTTCCAGTTGACCACGAAGGATCTCAGTGCCTCCTTGGTCATTCGAGACTTGGTCATCATCTCGATGTATTTAAGTGGGTGCGTCGACCCCTTTATGGTGAGGCATGAGGTTGGTGTCCTGTTCCAACTCCTACTTCTCCATGTATGCATCCAACTATTGAAGTGCTTGTTCTATCTCATCAGCGAAGTCTCGCTCCTATGATGGTTCACCCTATTCGCCTGATGCCAACTATTAAGATGAATCAACTACTTGTATAGGAGTTGCTTCGTCTATCTGCACATGTTGTGCCCTCTGATGTATCTGTTGCTGTTGTGCTTCCCTCTCCTTTTTTCACAACTCTTGTTCTTTTCAGAGTCGCTTCCTCATCTCATGCAACTTCTCCTCTACTTCGTCCATTCTCTTCTTATCCCTCTTCCTTCGCGCGATTTTCTTGTCAAGCTGCTGCCTCTTTGCTTGAATAGCCATAGATGCTTGTTCTACAAGTGGATTTGCTCGAAACTTGCATATTTTCTCCTCCTCCATGTGATCGACAATCTTCCTCTTCCCTTTTTCACGCACAGGTATGCTTGGCTCTGCTGCCTCTGCTATTGCTATTGCTACTGTTGGTGCTCTCCATGATGCTGCTTCATGTTGCTTCACTAACCACTCCACAACAAAGCCGACCTGTTCATTGGGTCTCGAGGAATTATAGAAATACCTCCATGAGTCCTCCTTGGCCCAATAAAATACCCCATGGATCCAGTTGAACTGAACTCTCATGTAGTGATCCTTCACAATGAAATGAGGGTCATACGGATTGAAGCTTTGGAGGTTGAATGGGTACTTCTTCATCTTTTCTGCTTCAACATCCACTTTCTTGATACTCGGATCTCATATAATCCAATCTGCAATGGAAGAGCGGGCCAAGGTACCTTCTTCTTCTATTGTAATCTAGTTATTGATCCTGTTGAGATGTGATATGATACTTCCTGCATGACAAGTACGTCCAAGGAAAACTTGGGAAGAACATGTGGAGGCTTCTCTGCACTGAACATTTGGATGAAAGTGTCGGACGGTGAGGCATACCAATCTGCAATGCCTAACAATGCCTCCATTGCTTTCTTTGACATGTAGGGTGGATCCTGTTCGAATATTATCTTGTACATTGGCGTCAAACAACCATGTGATTATTCCTCTGAAGCTGTGTTTGGAAAACAACTTGAAATATGTGTTCACAACAGTCTCCGCTGGTGACCATGCCAACTCCAATCTCAGGAACTCATGTCGAGCACAGACTACATCTAGGATGTAAGCGGACATGTAAATCTATGCATGCATACCTTCGAGTGACTGTCGAGCCTTCATGACTTGCTACTTCAGTTGATGAGCTAGTATGCCGGACTAATTACATGGTTTTCCTTCTCTAGCCAGTTTTTCCAGTGCAATCACCCAACTCTGTGGAAAGGTTTTAGTGCTCTCTTGGCCACACAGTCAACATGCGAATATGACCAAGTATTGGTATGCCTTCCTTAGTATCTTCGTCTTGTAGATGTAGTTGGGTGTCATCCTGAATTGAGCTAGCTCCTTTACCCAATCCTTCAAAATGTCTCTGGAGTTAGCTCTGCTGTTGAGCAAGCTGAATGGAGGGCCCATGATAGTCACGGGCTCTGCCATCTGGTACATCTCATCATAATCGCATGCCTAGAAGTTTGAAAACTTCTTCCCACTAACATTGCTCAAGGTCATCGTCTCGGGATCAGTGTGAGAGAGGATCCAGTGAATCATGTCCACACATGGGAACGCGGGGTATCTGCATGCAATCCAGTACAAGCTGAACTTATGAATGTTCATGTACACCTGACAATCTTTGAGGTCTTCCCCGAAAGTGCCTATGAATGTTTCATTGACCTCTTGCCACTTCAGTTTGATGTCCTTGTCTAGATATAACTTTGTATCTTCATAGATAGGTAGACTAGAGGACACCTTCTCAACTGCTGCTCCAGCTGCAATTCCATCAGTGTCATGTGATCCTGTTCTCTTGGAAGACATTGAGACATATGAACACTTGAATTATCTGGAAATAAGCAACATGCATGGCAAGAAATATGTCAACGAAAACAAAGAAAATTCCGAGGAATGACATAGCACATACCTGGGAAACTGATGAGCAAGATTGCACAATTTCTTCTAGAAGGCTAGGTGACTAGCTGCTAGAACTACACAAAAGGCAGTTTGGGCTTCTTGGGAGGCATGACTGGCTACTAGATCTGCGAAATGTGCAATCCAGACTGGCTGTTGTTTGTTGGGATTGCATGATGCTCAATTCTAGCTGGGAAGGACTGTATGCCCAGGGATTACATTGAGCAATTTCCTAGGCCAATAGTCACTGTCCTCCAAATGCGCAAAATAGTCCTAAAGGCCAGTGCTAGGTAGAAATGCACATTTCTGGAGAGGAAGGCAAAGCCTTCCTTCCCCAAATTGTGCAATGCAGCCTCAGTGAAGGTAGAGTCTAGGCCAAGGTTGGCCCAACTCACTGACGGGCAACTGAAATCAAATAAGATAGTGAATGCATGGTGACACTAAGTGATAGCAGAAGTGATTGACAATGCATGCAAAGCATGAATGAAAGATTCAGCAAACAAATCAACATGCATGTGGGTGAGGCGATTCGCCAGTTCGACGAACGTTCATGCAAAACAGTTTCATGCATGCGACAACTGCGATATAGAAATGAAAATTGAAACAAAGCTAGGAAAATCTCGTATACATGTAAACGACAACAAGAGTTCAAAGAAATCAAGCAAACAACACTCACACAAGCGAATACACAAAAAGCGACAAAAATGCTAAAAAAAACAAGCTAAGGCCACTTACCCATGAATAGATGAGCCTGATGTGTTGAAGAGTCCTAGATGTGCTATGGGATGTCAGAGCTCCAACATCGATGTGAATGAATGAGCTCTGATGTGTCGAATAAATAAGTTTGGTCTCATGACGCGCATGCCACAAATCTAGGAAAAAGCGACACTTGGAGGGAAGTTTCTAAAACAACTTTGCATGTAACCCCCGGCTACTAAAAATATCTCCCTGAATCATGGGATTCCTTTTGCATGTTTCCTCTTGCTATTCTAGGAAGAGAAATGTCATGCATGCATGCAAGTCAAGTTTCCTTGGTCCCGGGTGGAACTGGTCAACCAGATTGCTCATGCATGCAGTTTCTCAATTGCTTGAGAAAAATGCACATTTCTGGATGGGTGTTGGGTTGACTATCCAGGAGGTTTGCACAATTTCTAGGCAGAGAAGTTGACTGCTACCCAGATGTGTGCAAATTCTGGGCTGAGTAGCCCTGCTGGGGAGTGTTGACTGGCAGGATTGCGCAATCCTGGAGCCCAGCAGGCTTCTAGACAGGATTATAGAATTTCTGGAGGGAAGGTTGGTTGCCCTCCATAAATATGCACTTTTCTAGGGGAAGCTGCTCAGCCTACAGCTGGACCAATTCTAGGTGAACAACTTGTGAGGGGAATGGATCAAACTATGATCAATAGGCTGCCTTGAGTGTGTTCACATCAAATATTCTAAGGCCAAACTTGGATTCTCATGTGCCTTGGAAATTCAACATATGCCTTGTTCACCTAAGAACTACCTGTAACTCATCTTAGGGTACTCATGTACAATCTCAAATGATCCCACTTAACAAGTTACCAAGACAAGCCTCATCACATCCAACCATGGTCTAAAACAATTAAGCAACACAATTTACATCTTGACATGCCATAGCACCTGGCATGTCTTAGAATTCCTTGGCACTATGTGGCATGTGTTAACTTCCCCTACATTCCTTTCCATGCTTTGACACTCCCTAGCACACCGTGGCTCTTCCTGACATGCCTTGGTAGTTTAACATACCTTGGCATTGCCTAGCATACAACCTTGTCACTCCCTCCTTAGCACACCTAGAACTCATTTAAACTCCCTCTCACACACTCTTATTCGTTCATTTCCATGCATTTTTACCTAGTGCATCCTTATGTTTCCCTAACACCCCCTAAAACTCCATAGCTCACCCTAGCACCCGACACATCTTGGCCTACCACCCTAACACTCTAGCATTCCTTGACACTACATAGTATACCTTGTCACTCTCTCCTTAGCACACCTAGAGATCGCTGACACTCTTGGTCACAAAATCTTATTCATTCATTTCCATGCATTTTTACCTAGTTCTCCCTTGTGTTTCCCAGCACTCCTTATCACTCCTTGACATGTTTTGTTACACCCTAGCACCTATGACATCTTGGCATGTTGCCCTAGCCTCTAGCATGCCTTAACATTGCCTAGCATACCTTGTCACTTTGTCCTTAGCACACCTAGAACTCACTGAAACTTCTAATCACAAACTCTTATTTGTTCATTTCCATTAATTTTGACATAGTGCTCCCTTGTGTTTCCCTGGCACTCCCAGCTAACACTTCCTTGCACGCATTGGCACATCTTGGTCGCATGTCACCCTAGAACTCTAACATTCCTTATAATTTCCAATCATGACTTGTAACGCCCTCCTTAACACACTTGGAACTCACTGAAACTCCATTCCACACACTCTTATTCCTTCATTTCCATGCATTATGACCTAGTGCTCCCTTGTGTTTCCCTAGCACTCCCTAACACTCCTTGGCACACATGGGCACACCATGGCACTTGTCACATCTTAGCAGGATTTACTAGCACTCTATCATCTATTGGCACTGCTTATCATACATTGTCACTCCCTCCTTAGCACACCTATAACTTGTTAACACTCCCTATCACACACGCACATTCATTCATTTACATGTAATTGAAACAAGTCATCCCTTGTGTTTCCTTGGCAATCCCTAGCATGTGTTGGCGCCACATACTAGAACCTAGCACATCTTGGCATGCCTGAGCACTTGGAATGTCTTGACGTGCCTAACATTCCTTGGAACTTTCTAACATGTGTTAGCACTTCCTGAAATTCCCCGATCACCTTAATACTCCCTAGTTTTCATGCCCTCATAGATAACCTTACTTTTTTTGTGACTTGGCAACCCAACCAAGTCATTGAAAAAATAGTGTTGTGCCTAAAACAAAGTCTCCCTTTGTTTGAAACTTCTTTTTCCATCCTCTTATCACAATTGTAGGCTTTCCTCCTACAAGTCCTAATATGAAATTCTCCTAACACACTTCGTCCATGGGACACCTAGAATTCACTGACACTCCCTAGCATAATCTCTTATTCATTCATTTCCATGTACTTTGACCTAGTTCTCCCTTGTGATTCCCTGACACTCGCAAACACTCCTCGACATGAATTGACACTATCTGGCATATGTCAGCACGCCTTTTCATTCCTTGGAATGCCATGGCACTCCTTAATTATCATGCCCTCATAACTACCCTTATTTTCTTTTAGACTTAGGAACCCAACCAAGTCCTTCCTCGACTACAGAAACTTTACCAAGTTATATTTACTACAACTAGACTATGCCTTGTTCCCCTAATGACCTATAACTCATCTTAGGCTTCTCATGTCCAATCTTAACTCATTCCACTTAACAAGTTACCAAGTTAAGGCTCACATCCAACCGTGCCCATAAAACAACTAAGCAACATAGTTTACACCTTCACATTCCATAACATCCGGCACATATAACAATCCATTGGCACTACATGGAACACATTATCATCCCTTACTTTCCTTGGCATGATTTGTCACTCCCTAACAGACCCTACCACTCCCTAACATGCCTTGACACTCTAGCATGCCTTGGCACTACCTAGCATATAACTTTGTCACTCCCTCCTTAACACAATTGGAACTTGCTGACACTCCCTATCACACACTCTTATCCATTCATTTCCATGCATTTTGAACTAGTTCTCCCTTGTGTTCTTGTGGCACTCCTTGACACACATTGGCACACCCTAGGACTTGGCACATCTTGGCATGTCACCCTAGTGCTCTATCATTCCTTGGAACTACCTAGCATACCTTGTCACTCCCTCCTTAGCACACCTAGAATTCGTTGGCAATCCCTGTCACACACTCTTATTCATTCATTTCCATGCATTTTAAACTAGTGCTCCCTTGTTTTTCCCTGACACTCCATAACTCTCGTTGGCATGCATTGGCACACATTAGCACCTAGCACATCTTGGCATGTTTCCTTGGCCTCTAGAATGCCTTAGCAGTGCCTAGCATATGTTGTCACTCCCTCCTTAACACACCTTGAAATCACTGACACTTCTTGTCACAAACTCTTAATCATTCATTTTCATGCATTATTTTCACCTAGTGTTCCCTTGTGTTTCCCTAACGCTCCCTAGCACTTCCTAGCACTATTTGGCACACCTTGGCACCTAGCACATATTGGTTGCATGTCACTCTGGCACGCTAGAATGATTTAGCGCTGCTTAGCATACCATGTCACTCCCATCTTGCCACACCTAGAACTCATTGACACTCTCTGTCGCACACTCTTATTCGTTCATTTCCATGCATTTTGACCTAGTTCTCCCTTGTGTTTCCCTATAACTCGTTAACACTCAGCACACATTGGCACACCTAACTGCGATGAGTTTAACTAACAGTCAATCCAAAAACCCTTCTAGAGTCTAGCTAGTTACTTGTTCTTCACTAAGATATTAGGGTTAAGTTTATTGTATAGTGTTCAGTGTGAAAATATTACTAGGTGTTTTTATCGCATTAGTTGGAAGGGGTCTAAGCCACAAGCATGATGGTAAGGTTCTTGAATCTTGGACTGTAAAACTAACCAACAAATATATGAATATAAGATCTTTGGGAAATTGTAGTTCTCTAAAGATATTCATGGTAGTGATTTTCCAATCGCACTAGAACTGAGATCTCAATTGTTAATTAGATGCAGAGAAGTGGTAGTTTGATGCAGTAAATGTCAAATGTACATTTCAACAACATGATGGAGGCTTACCTCTGACATCATAATTCAGTTTGTTGTCTTCGTGGTGCAAACCCCACGATGTCCAAGTGTGACATCCTCCTTGCAACTACACCCTTCGAGTAGTTACCCAGTGACTTACTTACCTTTGATTGCCCTCTCCTCATCTTGTTCACTCTCAGTTCCTTCTCCCTTACTCTCCTCTCACTGCGCTCTTTTGCTTCCTATTCTCCTTATCCCAATTTCTCTTCCCTTTCTACTTCTCACTCAATCCTTCTGGTTAGTTAGGGCTTGGCTAACTGGATTTTCCCTTTCCTACCATTTAGCCTCCCATTTTCTCCCCATCTATCATTTTCCCTCTTCCTAGGCCTGTTCTAGAATCAACAAGGTGTGAGGGAGGAGAAAAATCCATTCATGTGTGCTAATAGGTTGCAAAATATCTCCCCGCCCTCATTGACTGCATCAAGGCTTGTAAATATTATGCCTGTGAGTGTTTGTGAGTCTCTTCTTAGGTCTTGGGTCGAATTATTTTTGCTCTTTCAACTATATGAGTCGAGCTATATGCTCTTTAACCCCCCCATTGATAGAGTTTCTTATACTTGTATCATGCCCCTGGTATAAAGACATATGTATAGGTTATTATGGTATATGTTGAACTTTGGTTATTATGCTCACCTTGAAGTCATTGAGGTTCCATCTAACTCCCCCTAGTTAATACAAGGTTCATTGAGTTAGAAAAATGTGCCATCAATAATTATAAGTGGTTACCTTAATGAAGGACCATTGGTTGAAGCCTCATGAATGGAGAATGGGTCGATGGTTATGGTTTTGATTCAGTTAGATACTATTCACTATTATATTTGTGAGCATAGAGTAATTATGATCTTCCCCATGTACACAAGGATAACTGAGAAGTGTTTCCGATAATCATGCAAGTGGAACTTCAACATGTACATCAAGGTAACCACAAAATATTTATCATAGCTATACAATGCAAGGTGATAGGAAAATATTTACAATATATACGTGAATGTACTAAGATCGGGACCATTAGCATCATATCTACATACTTACCACAAGACGAGGGTCATTACAACCCCTTCAAAATAACCATAAGGCCTTCCTCTTTTGTAGCTCCTTGACCACAAACAATGTAAACTTTGAAACGAGAACTGATACTGTTACCCGTTTCGTAGAGGTGGCAAAAAAATGATCCGATTTTCAAAAGTGGTGATGCAGAATACACATGTTTTTTTTAGAACATGGTTTTTGGAACTTTAATTTTTTTAATTTCTTGTTATGTACATTGCGTTTTAGAATGGTAGTGATTTTCATGCCGATTTAAAAAAGTGGTTATTCTGCATCAGACCCTTTTTTTAAAAAGCCTGTTTTCTTGACTTTAACTTTTCTAATGTATGAAATGTAAACAATTATTTTGTAAATTTAATAATTTTGGAAGTGGTCTTCCTCTTCATAGTTTTTTGTTTTTGTTTTTGTTTTTTTTTTTTTTTGTAGTGAGGTTTTTATTGATTTGCATATTTAAAGAAGAAGGTCGATATTTTTCATTTTCGATATTTTACATATTTATACATCGTTAATTAAATTTTCAATCCAAATGAAATAATTCTCTCTAAAAAACAAATAAAAAATTATATATAAAAAAAGACAAAAATAAAAAATAAAAAATGTTAAAAAAAATATCTTATAAACCATAAAACAATTTGGAAATAAAAAACAAAATTAATATAGATATATATAAGTCAGGAAAAATTGAGAGAAAAAGAAACATGAACAAAAATTAGGGAAAAAAAGTAAAAAACAAACTAATTAAAAAAAAAAAAATTAATGAAAAAAATTTAAAAAATAGTAAAATTAATATTTAAAAAAAAAATGTTAAAAAAATTATCTCACAAACCATAAAAGGATTTGGAAAACAAAAAAAAATACAAAATTAAAAAAAAAAAAAAAAATATATATATATATATATATATATATATATATATATATATATATATAAAAAGTAAAAAAAAAAAAAAAAACATTAGAAAAAACCGGGAAAAAAAAAAAAAACAAACTAGTTTAAAAAAAAAATTATAAAAAAAAAAACCCAAAAAAATGTATTTTTTATATAAAAAAAAAAAAAAACGTTTTTTTATTATTAAAAACAAATTTTACTTTTATTTCTACTTTTTATTTAAAAATAAAACTATTCAACAGATCTTTTATATTTAAAAAAAAAATAAACCTATATTTTATATTTAAAAAAAAATTTACTTTAAATATTTTTTTTTAAACAATGTTTTTAAAATCGATTTTTTTTTTTTTTTTAACAACTATTTTTTTTTAAAACATTTTTTTTTTTTGTTATAATTAAGAATAGTTTTTTTTTTTTTTAACCATTTTATTTTTAAATTTTAAAAAGTATTAAAAAAAAACTAAAAATTTAAAAATGAAATCGTTTCTTTTTTTTAAATTAAACATTTTAAAAATTCAAAATTTTAAAATTTTAAAAATTAAATAAAATTTAAAAAAAAAAATATCGTTTTTTTTTTTTTTTTTTTTTTTTTTTTAATATATATATATTATAAATTTTAAAATTTAAAATTTTTAAAATTAATTTTTTTTTTTTTTTAATTGGGTCCCCGCCCCGGGCCGCCCTGCGGCCGGTCGTCGCAGGTCCTCCGCCCCGGGTCGCGCCGCGGCAGGCCACCCTGCGGCCGGTCGTCGATTCCCGGGCCACGCCGCCGCGGGCCGCCCTGCGGCGGCGCGGCCCAGAGCGGGGACCCAATTTTTTTTTTTTTTTTTTAAATAAAAAAAAAAATTAATTTTAAAAATTTTAAATTTTAAAATTTATAATATAAAAAAAAAATACAATATTTATTTTTTAAATTAATTTATTTTTTTTTAAATATAAAATATAGCTTTATTTATTTTTTTTAAATATAAAATATCTGTTGAATAGTTTTATTTTTAAATAAAAAGTAGAAATAAAACTAAAATTTGTTTTTAATAAAAAAACCGTTTTTTTTTTTAATTAGATTTTGATTTTTTTTTTTAAACAAAATATCTATTTTTAATAAAAATTAATTACATTTTATTTTTTTAAATAAAAAAATACACTTTTTTTGGTTTTGTTTTTTTTATAATTTGAAATTTTTTTTGTTCTTTTTTAATATTAATTTTATTAGTTTTTAAATTTTTTTTTATTAATTTCTATTTTTTTTTTTAAACTAGTTTGTTTTTAATTTTTAATTTTTTTTTTTTTTCCCGGCTTTTTCTAATGTTTTTTTTTTTTTTATTTCTCTATTTTTACTTACTTAATATATATATTTTAGTTTTGTGTTTTTTTTGTTTTCCAAATCCTTTTATGGGTTGTGAGATAATTTTTTAAACATTTTTTATTTTTTTATTTTTGTCTTTTATATATATTTTTATATTTGTTTTTTAAGTAATTAACATTTTAATCTTAATTTTAGTAGCTTATAATTTTTTTTTTTTTAAATTTTGTATTTTTTTTTGAAATTTAGTTTGTTTTTAATTTTAATTTAGTTTGTTTTTTTGTTTTTTTTTTTTTTGTTTTTTTTATTTTTTTTTATTTTCTATTTTCTCCCACTAAATTTTTTGTTTCTTTTAAATGTTTTTTTTTTTTTTTTTTTTTTTTTGCTAATTTTTTTTGGTTTACAAGATTACTCATTTTTTCCCCATTTTTTTTACTATTTAATTGTTTATAATTTTTTATTTATTTTTAGTTCTTATCATTAATTTCGTTCTTTTTACATTTTATGATTGATTTTTTTTTTCATTTTTTATTTTTGTTTTATATTTTTCTTTTAATAGATATTTTAATCTACGTTTTGTTTTTTTTGTTTATTTTTTTGTTTTTTCATTGTTTTATTATTTTTTTTTTATTTTTTATTTTTTTTTTTTTTCTTTAATTTTATGTTTTCATTATTTTTTTAAATTTAATGTTTTTTCGGGGTCATGATAATTTTTTTTTTATTTTTTATTCATGCCATTATTTCGAGATGTTGAAATTTAGCTTTTGAAAAAAAAAAGTCTTCTTCCAGAATCAACCTTTTTCATTTTGAAGGTGTTTTTTGGATAATTTTTGGGCAAAAAATTGGTTTTCACCGACATTTTTAAAATAGCCGCAAAATTGACACCTAAAAAAAAAACATCGTTCCAGTATACACACTTTTCGTTTTGAGCACTGTTTTTGTGGTTTTTTTGGGGTTTTTGGGCCAGAGTTCCCGTTTTGAGTTTATAGTTCCCGTTTCAAAGTTTACATTGTTCACAAGGGTTTAATTGAAAAACACATAGTTCCTTTACAGATTTGAAGGTTGAGGCAACCACTTCAAGCCCTTGAACTTAAAGATAATCAAATATTTTCAATTTGTTACAATAATAAGTCCATTATGCACACTCCTCATCTTAGAGTTGGGTAGAGAGGGAGAATAATTTATTGATGCCCACCTTGTAAATGAACAACTTTTCCTACTCATTGGTTGGACTGTCCACCACTAGTTGACACCACTAACACACACCAAAAGTCTAAGATACCCATAAGATGTGCCATACACCCAAGGGCTTAGAGTACACCTCCATAAAATGTACCTTCAACTTTAGATGTCCCAAAACAATAATATCACAACTGAATATAGCCTATTTGTTAGATTTTTGTAACTTTCTCCTTAACTAACACTTGCTTTTAGCTATTAAATCCACTTACCATATACTCTCTCTTGTTTGCACCCACCTAGTATACAAGAACACTTATGTTTTTATACAACCAAGTTAAGAGGGCATGTTTCTTTCTTACACTTAAATGTTTTCAATACAACCAAGTTAAGAGCAAGTGTTTCCTTTTCAAATTCCAAAAGTATAACATGTCTATCTCTATAAACTAACAAAAAAATCATTGCATAAAAAAGGTAAGCTTAAAATTAAATTAAAATTAGATTATTATTATTATGATAAATACACCAAATATGGAAAAAATGTTCTCAACACACAACCATAAAAAAAGTGTTAGTTTGTCAAATACAACTACAAGCTTATTAAACCATCCTAGATCCATCTTAACCTGGATCTATCAAGTGTCAAGAGGGATCCAATCTCTCGACGTGCAAACCTTTTTTTTGGAGCTTGATAGATCCAGGTTAAGATGGATCTAGGTTGGTTATATAATACTATATAATATTTATATTTGTACCCATGTGTCTCTTTCTTATCCCCTCTCTCCATCACTCCCTTGTCACTCGCTCTCTCTCTCTACCTTTCTCCCTTTATGTATATCTTCTTCGTTCCCTCTCTCTCCCCTTCCAACTTCATCTCTCTCTCCTCTCTCTTAGTCCTCTCTCTCCCTTTCTCTCTCACCTCCCTCTGTCCCCCACATCACTCTCTCTCTCTCTCTCCCCCTCCATCTCTGTGCCTCCCTCTCTCTCTCTTTTTCCCTTCTCTCCCTATCTTTATCCCCACCTATTCTCTCTCTTCCCTCCTCTCTTCTCTCCCTCTCTCTCTATCCATCTATCCCTTTTCACTCCCTCCTTCTCTCCACCTTTATCTCCCTATGCCTTAGTTCTTTCCTCCCCCTCTCCCCCCCTCCAACTCCATATCTCTCTCCCCCCCTCTCTCTTCTTCTCCCTCTCCCCTCCAACTCCATATCTCTCCCCCCCTCTCTTCTTCTCTCTCCCCTCCCTCTCTCTCTTCCTACCTCCTTCTCTCTATCTCCCCCCATCACTCTCTCTTTCTCTCCCTCTCTCTCTCCACTCTCCATCTTTGTCACTATCTCCCTCCCCCTCTCTTCCCTTCACTTTGCTTGCTATCATCACTTGGATCCTTAGTTAAGATAGATCTATGTTGGTTCTTACTAATATTTGTATTAGATAAATTTCACATCTTTAAATATAAAAGTATTCTCATTTTTAATTTTATTAAAACCTTAATTTAATTTATATGGGAATAATTTTAGTAGTCGGGCGGACAGAGTGTTTATATATATCCTAAAAATAATTACAACTCTTTTCTTATTAGCTTCAAATACTTTTTTTTATAAAATTGAATTAAATTAAAATATTTTTTATTGTGAAGTAAGTTATGGTTTTTGGGCATGTGGTATTAATAAGCCATGGTATTGGCCCATGGTATTGTAACAAAGCCTATTTACAAGTTAATAATATCCATGGTAAAGTGGGGTTGAATATCAATGGTTAAGAATCTTTTCATATTGTTATAAAATATTTAGATTGTGAAATAAGATATGATTTTTTTAGCATGTGGTATTGATAAGCCATGGTATTAGCCCATGCTATTGTAACAAACCCTATTTACAAGTTCATAATATCAATGACAAAGCGGAGGTGAATATCCATGATTAAGAATCCTGTCATATTCTTATAGAATATTTTGATTTTGAAATAAGTTATGTTTATTGGGCATGTGGTATTGATAAGCCATGGTATTGGCGCATGGTATTGTAACAACGTCTACTTACAAGTTAATAATATCCATGGTAAAGTGAGAATGAATGGTAAAGTATTTTCAATTGTGTACAATATCTATGACAATAAGGGTTCAAGGTCATAGTTCTTCTCAAATAGAAAAATGAGAAGAATACAACCAAAATGAGAAAAAATGAAGATTTATTCTCGATTTAGATACTTATTGGTTTATTAATTAATCAGTTCACATGTTTTTACTTCTTTAGTTCAAAACCAATATAAATCTTGCAATGATAACTCTATGAGGATTTTAACAATGAAAATATTGTGTATTAATGTGTAAGAGTAAATTCTTGACATGAGAGGTAAAGTCATGTTTACTATATTTAAATTCCAGTTCTTGCAACATTATGTAAACTAAAATGAGTTCTTATGCATGTATAAAATGTTGATTACATTTGTTTATGGACCAGAAGAGAAACAAATGGGCTTACATGGATGCATGAAAGGTTTTTTTTTCATGGATAATGGAGCAATTTTGACTTTTCTTTTCAATGGTAATTATAAATAAAAGTTGAATTAATAAATATTTTATGGCTAAGAATTAAATGATAAATAATGTGGTGGTGATTTAGAGGCATTTGTTTGACTTTCTAATAGAATTGGTGATGCATTTTTCTTTCTTTTTTAGATTACCTAAAAAAAAAACTATTTTTATGTATTTATAAGTAAATTATTTAAGGTAGACATGTCTTTATCATTGTGAACATGATGTAATATTAGCTAAGAGAAATGTGAAAACATGAATTTTAGTGACTATCTCATGATAAGTATGTGGAAAAAATAATATTTCTTGAGTGGTTAATTAAGAAATAATCAAATATATTATTTGTCAAAAAGTTAAATCTAATAGAGTATGATTTTTGTATTGTTTAACTCATATTTATTATTTAAAAAAGCTAAATTTAAATCAATACAATAGAAAATAAAGAACCAAAATAACTCCAAAATGTTATATCTTTATTACTAGAAAAAAGTTCACTTGCCTTTTTAAGGGAGAACTTCCAATAGAGAAAATCCCCAACTACAAGTAACTTCACAAGCCTTATCATTTATTGATCCTCATCTTTAGAGAGAGAAATTTCTATTTTAAATTGGTAAGAGTTGTTATAAATATTAAAATTAAATTTCTTGAAAATCTCATCACTTTAGTGGTAAGTTAGATTTTATTAAAATATAATTTTTTAAGTTATATTAAATCTAAATTAATTATAAAAAATATGACTTAAGTTTTTTAAATTTAACAATAGATTGAATTTTATAAAACAATATAGATCTATCTTAACAACAGATCTACCAAGAGTCGAGAGGGATCAAATCTCATTATATGAAAACTTCTTTTCAGAATGTAAAACTTGAAAAAATATGTACATGTCAAAAGATTTATTCTCTTTTAGTGATTGAAAAATCTGTGATTAAAATGGATCTATAGTATTAGTTTTCTATTTTTATATATAGGTCGACCATAGTGTAATTTTTCATTGGTTAAATTATATTTTTGAATAATTTATTATTATTAATATTTTATATTAAAAATCTAACTTCGTCTTATTAAGAACAAACTAAATTATTTTACCTTTAATTATTTTTTCCTTGTGAGTATTGAAATATTTTACTAATTAGGTTAGAATGAATATGAATAAACTATCTAAGCAATTGAAAAATATTTATTGTAAATTTACAATCATAGTTTCAACCATACTAAACTTTGTAATTTATAAAACTATCTTAGTATTTTTTTTAAGTAAGTCATTTTGCATGAAATTTCTTATATAAAATTTTGATATAATTTCACCAATACATAATATATAATAAATATTATTTCATAAAAATAAACATCATGATGATAACCATCTAAGAAACATAAACAACATCTAAGGTACACATTCAAATTCACTACCATAATCTAATTATATATGCCTCTAACACATATAAACATCATTAGCTAGCACACAAATCTAATAATCTAACAAGGCATCATCATCGTGATCTCATCTAACAAAACACAAGCATTGTAATCTAACATCATCACCACACACATCATCAAATTAATATATATCTCATGTCAAATAACTGCTATCACATACACATCTATATGCAAGTACACTAAACGAACTTATCTAACATGACCTAATAATATACACATCGACACCAACATATAAGTTAAGTATATAAACATGAAAAAAAAAAAAAATATATATATATATATATATATATATATATATACATATATACATATATATATATATATATATATATATATATATACACACACACACAAACAAGTCAAATAAATGCACCAAGTCAATAACAACTATCAAATATTTGATACATTAGACATAGTAGTGGAAGCTTCCTCATCTCAGGGAGGAACTCAACGCAATGGGAACCCTTCACCCACATCTGTGAGTGGAAAAGACGTTCCCCCTCCTCTGGATCTTCGGGCTCATTTTTCTGGATCTTGGCAGTAGCAACAGTGGCGCTGGGATCCGCATCAATGATCTGCTTCCCTTTGTCATTCCCCTTGTCGGGTTCTGACTCAGAGTCAGAACATGCATCTGATTCGGAAGCCTTCAACTCGGCCACCAGCAACTGCTTGGTCTGACATTCACTTGTGTTATGAGTGGGACTCTTGTGGAACTCACACCACTTTCCTGTGTCCTTCTTTGGCTTCGTGGTGTTGTTCTTTTCTTGCAGCGTAGAGGGGTTGTCTTGGGTCACCCCGCCTTGGCTTTGTCCTTTGGGCTTCGGATTTGTAGATCCAAAGTCTCGCTTCTTCTGTTTGAACTTTTGCTCGATTTTGACAGCGTATCGATATGCTGTGCCGAGTGAGGAGATGTTCAAGAACTCCATCTCTTCCTGGATGTATCTGTGTAGGTAGCCGCGGTATTTGAGTACCAGATGCAGCTCAGAATCTTTGATACCCAACTGTGTGCGAAGGGTATGAAAAATATTTGTGAACTTTGGTACATCCTGGTCTCGTCCCTGCCGCAGTGTGGTCCATTTGATGTATTTGTCCTCATAGCTTTTTACAGGGTAGTATTGCTCCTTGATGGCATCCCGGAAGTCATTCCAAGTGGGGGCGGCTGAAAACAGTGAGCCTGTACTTTCATCCTTCTGCTCGCAGTATGTTTCCCACCAGTCCTTGACCTGGGGGGTTGCTTTGAGAAGAGCGAAAACAATCTTTTCCCGACTTGAAAATTCATGAATAGAAAAATACCCATCTAGCAGATTTAACCATTTATCTACGGCATCTGCGTCTATTTGACCCTCGAAGATGGGGATTTCAAAATTAACTTGTACCTTAAACGCTGTGGCGTTTCCAGAGTAGCTGTTGGAAGCCGATGCGTCGCCTCTGGGTAGCTGCTGAAGGATCTGCGCAAAGCTATCCATCATTGCGTTCCTTTGCTGCTCGAGGGCTTCTTCGAGCAAGATTCTGATAGGATCTCCTGCCCCCTCGTCTTTCTTCTCATCCGCCATGGGAGGTCGTCGAGATTTGCGAGGCTGGTCTTGCAAAGGTTCGACCAATTCAAGCCCTAACTCCTTATATCCCAACCTCGTTGGGGACATGCAAAGAAAAACAGAGAAAAGGCAGACTGCTCTGATACCATTGATCCGGATTTAAGCAGGAATGCAATAGATTACAGAGATAACCATAAATATAGAGATGCGATAACCATAAAAACAGAGATGCAGCGGAAATAATACTTCATTTCATTAATGGAGAATACTGAAATATGCTTACAAATAGAAATAACCCAGCTAGGGCGATGGTAGCTTATCTCTGAGAAGAGATGTGTCGGCTACATGCCTCTGAACTGTTTCGAAGTGTCTTTACAAAGAGGCTCGAAGGCCTATTTATTATTGAGAAACAATGGAAAACCCTTCACATCCCAAAACCTAACCCTAGGAGATGAAACGCCAAATTGTGGGCCCCATTTTGGGGTGAGTTGGACAGCCAACTTCCCGGGGTCACGAATTGGTCGTATTATCTCCGTTTGACGTGCATGATAGCCCGTTGGAAAGATCTCTCCGAGGACTACGACGGAAAAGACGATTTTTATCAAAAAAATCGCTGGCGGTGGATTTCCCAAAAAACGTCGTTTAGGGCCTCGAAACGGCTCCGGAAGTTTAGGACCCAAAAAACTGCTAAAAATAGTAAACTGTGCTATAATTAAGGAAACTGAAAAACTGAAAGAGACAGTTGTGGGGGTCCAAATGGGATAGGTGGGTGGCCACCAAAGTCCACCTGGATCATGTCTGCAACAGAAGATGATGGATGGTTAAGTACTTCCTCAACTGTTGAACTATAAGGTGGAGGAGAAGGTGGTTGGTTTTCTCTTTTAGGAGAAACATGAGTCACATCCTCTAGCTCTAGGATGTGATCATAAAGTGAATGATGAAGAGGTGTACTACTAGAAGGATCACTGACACTCTGACCATGATCTGATGGGGTAGTACTACCAGAAGATCACCACCCTCATCACCATGATCTAGAGGGGGTAACACTACGTGAAGACTTATCTGTCATATTTGACACTGAATATCCTGCATCCCTACTTGCTACCAGTATCTTGCTAGCTCCGATGATATGATGCATAAGATTCATCATATCATGTGGAAAGTCCCTCAAGAGATCCACGAACCTAAGATATGCGATGATGTCTCGAGCTCTCGCAAGGTGAACTCCCTCCTCAACCAAAACTCTAGACAATCCATGATAGTAGTCCATCCTAAATCTCATACTATACCTATGGACTTGGATTCCTACCCCCCTTAAGGATGTGCCTCACCCTCTTGGTCCTCGCCCATCTCCTCATCTGCTCCCTCTAGTGGGGGAGGAGGCATGTCCCTAAGGAATGTGTCGATGTCTACAAAATATATAATACACGACACTAATTAGACAATTTCATTAAAAAATTTAATAAAACAAGTTCAAGAACATGCTAGAATACATTTTATTATAATTAATTAAGACAATAAAATGAAACTAGACTAATTTAAAGAAAACATCAATATTACCTCTATCATCTGTAGGCTCATCTGGTGTGAAGAGGATGTTAGGACACTGTCTCCAATCTATACGTGTGTATGGAAATGATAACAAGATAAACGTGTGGTCATCCTCACTAGTCAATAGCACCGGTTCCTGCCGGCCCCTCTTAGGCATCATCTGGCCCCACATGAGCATCTGCACCCCAGTCATCGACCTAGGAGGGTGATGGTAAAATGTAGGCCTCATTTATGGAAACCTCTAAAAAAATATAAAATAATGGTCTAAAGTGAAAGGGAACTTCATCCTCCCATATATCATCGCATGACATATAACTAAAGCCCTACAAAACTACCTAAAAGAAATGGCAGACCATCTAATACATCATGGCGCCTATATAAAATAATTGAAATAATACAAAAGAGGGAAACTAATGTGCTTCCCATCACTAGTATAGTGTGCAATGGTGGTCACTAATAATGATAGGCACCTAACCTCCTGTGCAGCAAAATAAGCTATCTGTAGTTGTCCACCATGCACCTAAAAATTTGTTGGACAACTACATGATCCCCAACATATTTTTGAGATTAAACAAGTTGATTTTCTGTTGCAACCCCATGGGGGACATCAAGGAGCTCCGAAAAATCCTCCCCTCTCCTGGATAGGCCAATAATAAAATATATGTCCTCCTTAGAGGGCCTATACCACATCTTAGGACTGACATGGAAAGCCTTCTCTCAGACACTCCACCGATGGATCAGATGTGCTAATAAGATATAGTGTGCCTTCAAGGATGTAGCCTCCTCATACTACTTAAGGAGGCCTACATTCCTCAAGAGTGTTTGGATCAATGTGCTAATAGGGTGAGGATATAAATCCATCTTCCTCTCTCGGGCCTCCCATGGTCGAAACACATTATATTAGTCCACCATTTTCTCTTTCTCCTTCTCTTGCTCCCTTTTTTGACGTATTTGCTACATGATTGACATATAAAATACATTAGCCTCATACATAAAACATAAAAAAGTATTTATTAAATGGAAAAAATATTTATAAATATGGAAACATAACTTTCAATTAAAAAGAAAAAAAAATCCCTAATGCGCCCAAAATACAATAATGCACCATCTCTGGTGCGCTATCAAACACATCAGCACTAGAAACAATGCGTACATACGTATGACACACTGCTTTTGGCTTGCACATACATTTTCATCGGGTTGCGTGTAGACACACTTATGCATCGGTGCACACCTATAACCTTTTTGCACTGGTACGAAACGTTTAGATTATCGAACGCACTGAGAAATAATTTTTAATATTATGTGTGTAGTGTGTAAATATAAACACACGGGGCGTAACCTAAAAATGTGCCCACCAACGTACAATTTATAAATTTTCATGGTGTGTTTTAATTTACAAATCACATCAAAAAAACAATGGTGAATAAGGTTCATGCACTAAATTGTGGCGCTCTCTGTAAGTTTACAGGGTGCACCGCTATTGGTGCAAGATGAAGCTATCGAACACACTGCACAAGAAACAAAAAACAAACAGTGGATTTTTTTACTTATTTTTCAATTCTAATCCACTCAAAAATGAAATTAGAGAGAAACATAGATGTTACATAGATATTTGGTCATCGGGGAGGCATTGTTGACACATAATTGAGAAAAACAAATTTCACAACCATTTGAGAAAATTGGAAAGCCATGCACTACACACAGTACATAAGGATGGTGAGAAAGAGAAGGGTCGACGACAGGGCTCGAGTGGCATCAGTGCTTCAGAGCTCTACATCATTGTAGATGGTAAAAATGGAATTTACAGTCGATAGATTTTTTTTTTTTTTTAACCTTGTTTCTATTTTTTTTATTTAACCTTGTTTCCAATAGCGCCACTTTTGTTATTTATAAATAAAAACCCTATATCGTTTCTCTTGTTAAGGAGCACCAGGGTGTTCGAATACATGTACTACATCGATGCTTTGTCAGACTATAACACCACATTTTAAAAAAATTGAAATTCGCCTAGCGGTGCTATTTCATAGATGCACCGGGGTGTTTAAATACATGAACAACATTGGTTCTTCATAATAATATCATAACCACATTTAAAAAATAAATAAAAACCCTATAGTGGTGCTCTTGTTAAGACGCATCAAGGAATTTTAAATAATTAACAACACCAATGCTTTGTGAGAATATAACACTACATTTTAAAAACCCCCTAGTGGTGCTATTTTTAAGACAGAATGGGGTGTTTTAATACATGAATAACACCAATGGTTCATTGGAATATAGCACCGCATTTTTTTGAAAATTAGAAACCTATAGCGATGCTCTTTCTAAGTATGCACTAGGTCGTTTTACTACAAGAAAAGCATCAGTGCTGCGAGTAGATATAACACCGAAAATTTCTTAAACTTAACCTTTATTCAGTGCTATCAATTAGTGTAATCACTGGTGTGTGGTATACTTTGTACCCACCAAGGCATTATAGTACTAGTTTAGCATCGGGTCATCGTCATAGTATAACACTAGATTGGGCAAAATGAATTTTAGGACTGCCATTTTTGTAAATTTAATCCTTTTTCGATGCTATCGACTAGTATGCACATTGGTGATCGTTGTTATTTAGTGCACTTTTTTCATTAAAAAAAAAAAAATTGCCATAGTGCACCATGTTTTATTAGGCACCGATACTTTTATGTATTAAAGCACTAATGTGATTTTATATTATATATGCACCATTAAAAAAAATATGCTAAAACATTCACCCACCCACCTCTACTACAAATGCATTTTTGGGCTATTTTTATAGGGTCTTCCACAAAAACCTCTGCTAGAGGGTCTTTTCCTTATAATGGGTTTGTAGGAGACAAGATTACAATTGGTTCAAGTGTTGGATTGTGAATTTGTATTAGGTAGTAGGTAGAATTTTGTTTTCATTAGATTCTTTATACATTTAAAATAGAGTTGCAATAAACTCCCGATCAGGATGGGAGAGGGAGTTAGAGGTGACAGGCCTTAAGGTGACATGGTTAGTACCAGGGCGTTAATTACCGTCACCCCCCACATGCTCAAGGCAGGGGGTGCGGTGTCCTTAGCCATGAATGCATGGGCAGTGGGCTGGCAAGGTGGCAGAGGGAGGAATAAGGAAGGGTGGCGGAGATGGGAATGGCATTCGACGTGCCAGGCAGGAGAAATTCGCAGTGGAGAAGGAAGGCAGTTCAGAGTGGAAGAGAGGCGGAGGAACCTTGTTACTGGGTTAGCGACGGATCTCTGGTATGTAGTCCGGTCTCGCTCTTGTATAATTTATATGCTCTGGTTGGGGTCCTGTGGAAATTACATGTGTTGGTGGGTGTTCCGCTGGGGGGAAGGGAGAGGCAAGAGGTCATCCCAATGGGGCTTAGCACTGTCAGGGAGAAACAAGGGGAGGAAAGGAAGGGCCATGGCCCAGCTCTACGTTTTATTTATACTACTTTTAAGACAAAGTCTTGGCCACAACATGGATAATAACGGTTCGAGCCGAGATACAGGCCCCCACCTATTCGCTTAGACTGGGGGTATCGGGGATAATAGGCATGTCATGTCTAGGGAGTTGAGTGGTGCTGGGAGAGGTAAGAAAGAGATATGGGTTAGGGGGTTGGGACATTAGCAATGTTAGCAATTCGCTGAGAAAACCCTGGCTTTTTCTTATGCATGGTAGCAAAGGTGCAATTAGCAACCCCAAGTGGCATAAGGATATAGGGGCAAGCACAACCTTGGAAGCCAACTTCTGGCTGAGGGAGTGGCATGCGGGTATGACAGCAATTGAAAAGCTAGGCTCCAAATGGGCCTGAAGGCCTAGCTCCAACTGCAGGGGGAAGACAAGCAACTACACCATGGCAAGGGGGAGGGGCACAATGAAGTGCTTGGGGAGCTGCCTTGAAACCCAATTCCCCTGGTCACTTGTGGGCACAGGGATACCTTAACCCATTGCAGGCCAAGTAGGGCAGAGAAGCAAGGCATGAGCAGTTGCGTTGGGATGATACGAATGGAATGATGAACCCAATGGTGTTTGACTATCTACAGGGCATCAAGGAACAGAGCATGGCTCCAACAAAAAGAGGGCATGGTCATGGCAGTAGGGGCCCGGTCCCCTGGGCAGCCAAGAGACTGAGCACGATGGAAGGCCATAAGGGCCGCAAGCTTGTTGAGCACCTCATAGAAGAGGCAGCCACGACTTAGAGTGATGAAACAAATGAAGGTATCCGTAAGCTGATTGACAACTGGGAAGCTGAGATAAAATAGGAAAGGGAACCAGACGAGGAGATAGAAGACTGGAGGACAATGGTTCCTGACCTAGGGAATACACGAGGTAGAATTATGCAATTCAAACACACCCTGTACTTGTACTTCTTGATGAAAAGTATGCTTGGCAAAGAGATGGAACAAATTTTTGTGGGGATGACAGTCACATTGCAGGGCCTGCCCAGTTATAAAAAAGACATGGATAAAATCATATTTCAGTTGCACAAACAGGACATCAGGATGGATCGTATTGACCATCACATCCCTTGCATCGTGGAGCTGTATGGAATGCCAGAGGAAACTGCTAAAGATCCTACCCCTGTAGCCTCAGACTCCGAGGAGAAGAATGTCAAGAGAGATTAGTTTCATTATGCTTAGTTTTTGTTTATGCAGGTAGCTTTTAAATTTTCTATTCTTTATGTTAGTTCTTATACTTATATAGTATTTGGAAATGAGAACGAGACTTACCTAGCCTTGCTAGAAAGACTGAAGAAATTTTGTTTTTGGATGGCATATAACGCTGACCGGTGGCCAACAGACTCGGTTTCGCCTCGAGGCGAGTTGAGGCCACTTGGTAAAACTATGTGGTGTAAATTTGCCTTATATATATATAATAGAAAATGGATGGTCCTGCCAAGATTTACAAAAAAAAAAAGAAATAGCATTGCAATCAAGAGGTTTCAAATCCCTTGTATACATAAAGTGCTAGTAACCTACATTGGGTGCCACCCATGCATATGCATTTTCGCTTTATGGCTATTGGATGTCATTGTTCCTTGCATTATTGTGAATCGGATAGTGTTGATATTGACTAAATGTTAAGGATTGTTGGGATTCCTTAAGGTTTTGGTGACACATGCATATTGTTGGATGAACTAGGTTGTGTTGGAATTAGCTATGATGTAATTTATTGTAGCTTAAGGAAAATTTATGGGTAGATATTAAGTGAGGAGGTTTGGTCTAGTTGTAGTAGGTGCATGCTAACTAAGCCCAAGAAATTGAGGTAAATTAGTGTTGTGCGACTTTTGGTGTTGAAATAGACTTGGGTGGAACTCAAATTTGTAAAGAAAAGTCAACAAGATTGCATGTCCATGACAAGTAGTATCAAAGAATATTTTGAAACAATTTGGCATGCTTTTCCATGAAAAGTGACTTTAAATATGTTCAAGAATTCCTTTTTACATTTGAATAAACTTCAAGAAAAGTAGCATGCTTTGGGATTAGTTTTAGAAGTGATCACGAATTGCCTTGAAATCTGGAAAACACAATATTGAAATAGATACCTACACTTGAAACCTTTATTAAGATAAAGTAATTTTCTTTCTTTCAATTTGAAAATTCATTAAGATAAAGTAGTTTTCTTTCTTTCCATTTGAAAATTCATTATTATTTTAACTATTATTTTATTTAAAAAATTCATTTTAAATTTTAAATTTCCCTTCATTAACCTATCTTTTCAAATTATACAATAATTAAAAAAAACCTTTAATTTATATTATCTCTCTTTTACCATTATTATTATTATTATTAATTAATAACTATTAATACACTGATAGTTCTTTACCATTACTATTTTTTTATAATTTACAACAAATTTATGTTTTCCTATCAATATTACTTTTTATTTACCATTTTTATTAATTATTTATTTCACATGATTTTCGGTATTAAAATAATAAAAGTTAATTTATGCCAAGGACCAAGTTGAAAAGAACTTTAATAAGATGAGTGGACAAGATCTAGGTTGTAAAATACAATTCTAATATAAAATAAAAAGAAAAACTTCATTTCTTTACTCATTAATTAAATATCTAAAATAAATTATATATATATATATATATATATATATATATATTATATTTTTGGAGTATAAAGTACTATTTTATAATAAATATTTAAATGTAATATATGTCATTTTATTAAGTAACATGTAAATAAGATAATAGTATAATGTTAAATTAGGGGTCCAGGCTTTAACCGGATTATCCAAATTAGAGGTACAACCTAACAACATATTTATTTATAATTTGGTGAGGGAGTGGCACATATGTTAGGTTGGGTAGTTGAACTCGAGCACTTCTATATGTTCTCATTGTGGCATCATTACTAATATATGTACATTTATTATTCTCTTTCATTTTGTGTTTCTTATTGCATATATGAATGGTGTGAAAATATTATAGTAGGTTGTAATGTTTTATATATATATATATATATATATTAATTTTATAATAAAGTTAATATTAAAAAAAAGTATTCTTGATGGGGTGAAAAACTCAGAAGGTATCTCAACGCGTGTTCGATGACATTAAACATATGGTTGTTGGTACAGGGGTTGGCCTCCTTTTCTACTCACAACGTTCTAAGTACAGGGAGTAAATGCTAGGCATGTAAAATTCCCATCATTCTCATTGGGAGCGGGAGTGGGAAAACGTCGCTAGTATATGGAGGGTGATGCTATTCTAGTTTGGCATGTAGATGGGTTTTTGTGGCGAAATGATGGGAATCAATTGAGCTCTGGTGGCCTTCTTGGCCTCTTTCATTGGTGCCCTATCTGGGAATGGTCACTCTTCTGTAGTAGACACCCCGTCCTTAGCATTAGGGTGCCAAAATTAGAAGATCTCTTTTTTCGTGTGTCGTTTCTGGCTTTTCTAAGTGGTATTTGGGATATGTATCTAGTTATTGCACTGGACCACAAGCCCTGTTGTGGGTAGTTGGGTAACTTTTCTCTTGGCTTTCTTCTGTGTTTATGGGGCAACAGGTCTACCCTACCAAGCGGTTTTCCTCTGGGGTTTTGTAATCTTGCGAGATTTCCATGGCAGAAGGGTGTTTTTCCTCAAGACTTCCAGTCAGTGATATCTACAAGGGGTTTGGGTTTGTGAGTCGATGGTTAGTTTTTTTTTTCATTGGGCTTGTATCTTTGCTTCTTGTAGCTCCTTTGGTTGGGATTGTAAGTGACTCTCTGGTGTGTTTGAGGATTTTCTCTGCAGTAATCTCATTGTTGTGCTATGTTAATTGCTGGCTCACTTCACATTTAATTAGTTCCATTGGTTTTAATACAATTCACCTTGTGTCGCGCAATGCTCATTCTCTTCCCCTGTCTAGGCGAATTTTTTTCAACCAGGGGGGGCGCGGTTCGCACCTGCAAGTGGCGATGGCAATAGGGGAGCCTCAAAGCTCTAGTTGTGGTGGTCAAACTACAACGAGATTGGGTCGGGAGACTTCCGGGACTCGTGGTGGTTGTGGCATCTCGCTGGCCAACCGTGGGGGAAGAACCACGCGAACATTGAAGCGGGGTGGAGTAATGCATAGCGATGGCAAGGGCAGATGAGGGAAGACACAATGACCTAGGCATGGGGAAACTGTAGAGTGTCATTGTTGTTTGGACAACTATTGAGATCTGATCGAGTTTGTACTGGACCGCCTGGAAACTTTCGAGAGGGTTCAGCAAGAAGAACATGCAAATCGCATTGCTACGCTAAACAAGATCCATTAATTTCAATGTTATGTTCGGGAGAGGATGGTGGTATGACATGGTCAAAATATGCTATCTGAGAAGGTGCGGAAGCTGGAGTCATGGATGGCTCACTTAGAAGAGCATGTACATTGTTGCTTCCACCCTACTCTTCCTCCAGAGACTGCTCTGGACAATCTTTCTTTTATTAATGTTGTATTGTTCAACAACCCTCATTTTAATATATTATAAATTTCCTATGAAATTTATTATATTAAAATAGAAACCCTTTAGTTTTAGAAAATCAACATATAAAAAAAATTGTTAATAAGGAACTATAACCAAAGTTTAATACTTAGGCTTTTTAATTAAAACCCAAGTATTAAACCTTGATTATCCAAAAAAACCAAATTAAATAGCCCTTGGAACCAAGACTTATACTTAGGCTTTAAAAAACCTTAAGTAATAAATAATATGGGTTATTTAATTAAAAAACAAAATAAATCAGAAGTTTTAATCCCCAAAGGTTAAAATCTTTATAAACAAAAGTTAACTCTTTACAAAATCTGACTCTCCATCCTACCCCGCATTGCACATCCCATAATAAAAAATTCCAAAGGCAAATACTTCCCCGCTAACACCAATTGCGATATTCGTCAACGGACCCGACAGGGAAACTAATAATAATAAATAAATTCCCCACATCCATGGCTATCGCAAATTCTAAAAAACTTAAGTCCATGCCTCCTACCTTAGCCGATTGTGATATCCGATAAAGCCCGAACCTGACGGGAAAATACATGGAAATCCATAACATCTCACGTCTGCAAGCTATCACAAAAGTTCCAAAGTCCATACTCCGATGCCTTGTCCAGATTGCGATATGTGATTAAGCCTCGACCCGATGGGATTATAAAATCTATTCCATAAATCTCCCATGTTTAGAGTTATCGAAGTTACCAAAGAGTCCTGCCTCCTTCCTATTGTGATTGCAATTAGCCCAGACTCGACGGGATTATTAACTACATTTCTAAAAGATCCTGCATTTGTGACTATTGCAAAGAGTTTCAAAGGCTTAAGTCTTATCGCACACTGATTGCGATTGCGATACTCGAACCTGAAGGGATTATTCACTCCAACTCATAAATCCCATGCGTTCATGTAATTGCAAGAATCACAGTCTCAATCCTTCCGCACTATCGATTACGATTTGCGATAAGCCCTGGACCCGATAAAAATTACATGTCAATTCATAAAAAATCTCGCGTCCCCAACCATCATAGTTCGATTAGCCATGTCGCCTGTTCCAAAGACTCCTATCAAATGCGATCAAGCCCAAGCCATCTTCCACGTCATCCATTTCGTCATCCGTGACGTCATTCTTCATGTCAGATGCCACATCATTGTGACATCAACCCTTACATCATCCCACAAATCGCAAATTGCAAATCACAAATCTTTCAAGACTTTTGGTGTTGTACCGCTCCGTTATTGCGAAATGTGATCAACCCTAGACTTGACAAGTATTATAATCTCCACTTCATAAATTCCCGAGTCCACGGCTATCGCAAAAGCCACGGAACTTAATCCATTCCTCCTTTGCCCATTCCGATTGTGATTTGGTATTATTCAGATTTTCATCTATTTCAATAAGGATCCTCCTTGCTTGAAATATGATGATAATTAAAACCTCGGTCTAAAAGAGATTGTGATTTTGTGATAAGACCATAAAATTCTACTTGTCTTATCACAGGGATCACTCTACATTTCTCTCCACGATGGTTGTATTCAGAATTTATTGCAACTCTATGTTTTTCCTGATTTCCTGCAAAAGTGATTTGTTTCAAATAAAACTCGCTTATCAATTTCATTTATTTACAGCGTATCGATTCCTATTTTTTTTGTTTAGGTTCATGATAGAAGAGGACAATTTTGCTAACAAGTGGAAATTCAATTCAAACAGACAAACAAACATCCAGATAATCAGATGGAACAAATAAAGTTGATGAAGACAACAAATCACGTTAAGAAATTTCTACCAAAAAATGTTTCCCTTTAAGCGTTGTTTAAGGGATTTGTTTAAATTCCTTCAACGCTCTGCACAATAGATTTAGTTGTTTTCTGATATTTAAGTTTACTTGTTGTATGAAATAAGGGTCCAAAATTTTATGAAGAAAGGCTTACAAAAGCTCACACTATTGTACTTTCATGCTTTTCTCAATAGAACGACTGGAACATTGTTTTAGGAATTTTCATAAAGGATTTTGAGAAGTTGCACTACTGTACTCCTGGAATCATCTTTGTGAGAAAGACTAAACTACTGCTTTTTCTTTTATGAGTTAAGCAACGTGCATCTGGTATTTCTATCTTTGTGCCTCTGTTTTGTTCATAAATAAATAGTGAATTTATCTTTTTAGATTTCTTATTACATGGTATTTCTACTCTTCTATGCAGTTCACTAATTCTTGAAGGAACTATTGTATAAAGGATTTAGAGTTGTAGGATAGAGGATAAAACTCAGATCTGAAGGATTATTGAGGATTTTTCTTTTGCACTCTGAATTATGTTTTGATGGGCAGAGTTCGTACTATTAAAACTCTAGTTTTAAAAGAAGAAGTTCAAGCATTGTAAAATACTGTTGGAGACCAGAGTCAGAAAAATGCATTCAATAAATTGGTATTTTAATACTATTGTTTTAAATACTAGTTTCATTTTATAATGGGAGGAATGTGTCATTTTATTCATATTTGTGTACTATTGTCGGTATGAGTAAATTGTATCAATGATATGTTATTATTTATCTTTGCTCTTATGTGTTGAATTCTAATTTATGAGTAACTATTTACTTGGAAATCTATCTTTTAATACCGATTTAAAAAATAATGATATGTTGTGAACTATTTCCTCATATTCTTGTTTAATTATTCAAATTATTGATTTAACAATCAATATCATTTTGTGAACTACTTCATTAAGATTATCGGTTGATTTTTAAATTAAGAGGTCTCTAAATAGAATATGTTCTGGTATTCATAATGTCAGTTGAACTATTTCGTTAGCTTGATATTCATTATAAGCCAAACATATTTAATCCTAAATAATTGAAATATCTTGCTCTCGGTTGGGTTAGATCTATATCTGCCTAATTGAAATAGGATTAGGATTTAGTTCATTTTTCTTGCATTTTAGGATCAATTTGCATTTAGATTAATTATACATTTCTAGAAGTCCTCTTTTGAGGCAAAACATTAGATTGGTTTGGTTGTTCCACAAAATTGACTTAAGGATCATTCTTCTTACCTGATCAGCTCGAATATTTGATCGATGGCCCTATTTATTAATAATTGTAGAAATATTTAACACTGATAGTGATTGGGAGAAGGTAACTGGACCTAGTTGAACCAGTTGGAGCCACTATCCCAAATGGAAAAGGAGTTGTTTTAAGGTCTGGACCGAGTGGTTATCCCCAATGTTGTGGCAGTGATTTTCGAGGCCTCAACAATTACCTCTAATAATTAAGCATGGTTATAGGTGTTTTACTTGTTTTATGTATTTTCTAGTGCTTTTGGCCTTCTAAGTTATGGACTGTGTCCCTAGATGTTCTCATATTTCTTTGTCATATGTTGATCATAGTAATCAAAAAACCTAGTCGGGGTGAGACTACCTGCATTTTGTTATTTATGTATTTCTTTTTTTATGAATGAATATAACTTTGACTTACAAATATATATATTAAAAAGTATAAAAATATAAATGTATTGCTTTAAGTGAGAAGATTTTAAAGCTTAAAAAAGATGTGTATATCAATATATTGGATTTTTCATTGGTCTTGAAGGAAGAAGAAGCTAGTTTCATAAAGGGCTTGGATTTCCACCATATGGGGGGATTTCCTCCCTCTTACTGCAACAAAAAGATAAAGGGGGAGGGTGGGGAGGGTGGGATTGAAATTTTTGTAGAACATATAGTACCTCATCTGGAAAATGCCCTGGGGGTGATTTGCCACTACATATCCCAAATAGCCCATCCTCTTCATCAAAGACAACATAGCAACAATCTGTGGGACAATATTTAGAACTACAAAAGGAGAAGGTCTAATGCATACCCCAAGTTGTAAAGGTCCCAAAATATGAAATCACCTCAATTAGAATAGCCAGAAAATATACAATATATGCAGGATCATGCCTTAATAAAAAATTTTATGGGGCTCTGGCCTACCAAACAAGCCCTGATATGGTGGACCTAAAAGAATGGATAACCAAAAGGAAATATGGAACTAAAACTAGGGTCCAAAGGATTCTTTACAATAATTTTTAACAACATTGAGGATTAGAATATGGTATTTCAAAATGGCCCCAATATTTTAAACACAATAAGATTATACATGTGTTTCTAGATATAGAGGTCTATCCCAATCAAAGAGGATTTTACAGTGGCATTAGTTTGAATCAAACTGTAATCACGTCCATAGGAATTGTGGGACCAAGAAATATTGGAAGGGAACGAAAATCCCTTGGGAACCTTTGTAATGTGTTTAGATACCATAAACAAAGGAAGATACACTTTGTATGCTCACATATATGTTTTACTAGAAGCAGGATCCAAAGACTCTATTGGCAGCAGGATCCAAAAATCAGGGTTTTACTGGTGATTCTACTGGCTCAAGATGATTTCTATATTTGTAAGGTATACACCCATGAATCGAGATCATATTCCAGGATTTCCAAATCACATGCCTTGTGTAGACTGGCAGACTTATTTGCCATGATTCAAATATTAGGTAGGAGAATATGCTACTCTTCATCTAATTAAGTTTCACATGCATGTGCATAAGCTAAATGTTGATTTTCATGAAGATTGTCTCATGAAAATGTTCATGGTATCCTTGGAGGGAAATGCACAATCATGGTATGAAAGCTTGTGAAATGCTTGTTTATCTTCTCTTAGATATTTTCATACAGTGTTTTATGGGAGATATAAAGAATTTCATCCTTCCTTATTGCCGGTCAAAGGCTGTTGCACTCATTTTAAAATTTTTATTGATCATTTGGAGAGTTTTTATGAAGATGACCAGTTCATGGACAAAGAGATACTAGAGGCTTTGCATGAGAAACATTTTCATCATCAAGGTCAAAAGGTAGAAGCTATCTGCCATGAAACTCAAGAAAATTCTTAGTAGGTAGTAGTTTCTTCCTTAACTGTCAATGAATTTGATCAAGATCTCTATGTATATGCTCATGTTTCTTCTCCTATGTTAAATGAACATGTTCAACATTCTTGTCAGTTTTTAAGTGATTAGGAGGAAGAACTAGTAGAGTTTAGCAGCCTTGATACATAAGAAAATTTCCCGCAAATAGTAGGTTTTCCCTTACCTGAAAATGAAGTAGATCAAAATTCTGATGCAGAGAGTTATGATTCATCTTCTGAGTTTGAAGAAATTTTGTAGTAGTCTTGTCAAATGTTAAGTCACCAAGAGAAAGAATAGGATAGGCAGTCAAATTGTTCATCAACCCTTTTATTTCTTGGATCTTTATTCTAAGAACAATCTTATCAAATTTTGAGTTCTGAAATTCCATGTATAGAAACTCAAAACAATGAGCTCACTTTAAATGATGATGAATTTGTTATTAATGAAAGCAGTGAGCTAAATAATGACAACTATACTCCATAGTTGCAAGAAACTAATGAAGAAGAGCAGGTCGTTCTAGACCTTGTGGATGTAGACATTTTTGTTATTCAAGATGTGGTTGCCTCAATTGTAGATTTTCAAGAACACACTATTATTTTCCCTGATGCAAATGATAAGCCTGATGAACATATTGTTTTCTTCCATTCTAACAAAGATCTTTCATTGGACAACATAGAAAAACAAGCAACCAAAAAAGAAGGGTGTTCTTGTCTTTTTGTTGACCATCGAGATAGGGTAATGCTTCAGATTATTGAAGATCCTTTTGCCAATTTGTTGCAGTCATCAAGGAAGATGGATTTTCTTCTATTTATTGATTATGATTATCAATTTCAGTTGAATTTTGAGTTTCTAATTGTAAAAACCTCCTTTCTATTTGAAAATAATGAAAGAAAGTCATCAAGCCATTTGCTTTCATGGTTACACTGGTTTTTTGGCTTCACTTGATCAAGTGGATTGTGGATTAGTTAGAGTGGGTAGGAGTGTGAATAAGCTCACACTCTGAGCAACTTTTTCAATAGTGTGACAATTTCCAACAATTTTTTTTGGAAGATTGGTACTTTTCAGCATTCATTTTCAGTTTGTACAGTGATTATGGTTTCAATGGATTTGGTTACGGAAAAAATTGGTTGCAGATCAAAAAAACAATCAATTTGCGGGTTGCAATATTGGGAACAACCCAATGGTCAGGAACATGGTGTATGGTGTTCTTTGCACCTCATAGGGAGGATGCCATCCCCATTGGAGCCGATTTTAGGGTCCTATATTATACAGATCATAGTCATTTCTATCTTACTATTCATTTTAAGTCAATTTGTAAATAGCAGTATTGGTTTCATGAGTGTTAAGTCAAACGGGTCTATTTCTAAACTCCAAAGTGTAATGTCATCATGGAAGAGTCTTAAAGGTCGTGTCATGAAAAATTTGGTCATTATGAGTTAGTTTTGTTGATGTCATGTTAGTTATAAGAGTTAGTTTTGAGAGTTAGTTATGATAAATTGTGTCATGTCATGGTCATCATTACAAAGATACCCCTTACTCATCTCTCACATCAACAACTAGGCCATCATGACTTCAAAGAAGGCTTTAGTGGCATGAGGAGTTTAAATATGCTTGTGGCTCCTCATTTCACCTCATTCGGAATTAATCTTCACTCTTAAAGACTTGGAAGGTAAAAAGGAAGAGTATTGGATATCTACAAGTTCAAGCTATTGCGAAAATTGGAATTTGTTGCGCAATTAAGGAACTTGTTGCGTATCTCAAGAAATCATCAAGTCGGTGGCAATGTGTGCATTGAACCCTACATATCTCTATTTGGAACTTCAATTGAGTATCATTGATCAACCCCTTGTTTGGTTGTCTCTCTCAAAGAACCATAGTCACAGGTGCTGCAAAAGTTTCTACGAAACTATCATAAGTATTAGGGTTTAATTAAAAATCAAATTTTTGGCATTATTTTTGTGCAAGGGAAACATCATCAATCATCCATTTTTTCTCAGCCAAAGTTCAAGCATGTGATTAAAGCCATGCAAAGACAACTCACTGCAAAAGTGTGTTGCGCAAATGTATTTTCCCCATATCTCTTAAACCCTGTACCCATTTTCCTGAAATTTTTACAGTAGATTCATGGGGGTGATATGAATAAACTCAGTTAATTTCATCCCAAAATACTTCATGGTTTTCACGAAACAAGCTATTTTCACCTACAATGATTTTTGAATTTTCTCGAGATCCATGAGTTGGATTTGGCTCACAATTTATTTGAAGATGAGGTATGACGATATTAAATTTCTATAAAATTTTCAGCTCCATCAGACTCACTGTTTGGAATATATTCAAAAAACCCAGTCACTGCACAAAGGAGGCAGGGGAGACACTGCATTTTTGATAATTTCACTTAAAAATTGGTTTTTGACCTAAGTGAGATGAATTTTAAAATAGTGAAAGAGGATTTTGTAAAAAGCTAGATATGTTACAAAATGTCTCTCATTTTGTGCACAAGAATTATGGTTTGGGAATTACATGTGTCACTTTGAGACCCATTTTCACAAATTTTCCAAGCCAAATTTGTTGACAAAATTCTAGAATTTTTGAAATTCAACTTGGTGGACCTCCAACTTGGAATAATTGATTCCAAGATGATTTGGATGATGAAGTTTGAATATTTTTCTACCCAATTCCATGATTTTCTCTTCACTTCACATATTTTTGGTTAGTCAAAAACCAAACCCTAGATAGTAGGATATAGGTAGATTTTCCAAATATTTTATTCCTAAAGCATTGTAACCTCTTCCTATCTTTGGGAAAAGGATGGATTTCGACCCCCTTTGAATTAGGAAGAGGATATTGTATATAATTCATGAATCTGAATGTAAAAAGGGTTGTTGGTCAAATTGGAGAGAAAGAGACTTTGTGTACATTGTATTTCTGAATATTTTTGCCAGTGAATGAAAGACATAAAGTGATTTGTAGGGATTCCTGTGTCAGATCTTGATGGTGTTGTGCTTCTTTCATATTGTAAGTTTTTCTTATGTTTTTACATCTCTTGAATGTATGTCTTCATGCTTGGAAGAACCAGATGTTTAACTCAGAATTCATCTAAAAGATGCTCTGATTTAGTTTTACCAAGTGATCTATGTTTTCCCCTTAAAGCAACATTAAGAATTTATCTACAGTTTGATACTCTTTGTGTTGTTTCCATCTTTTATCACACTCACCCACATACAAATAATCAATTCCATCACCAAGGCTGCCTACCTTGCCCCTGTGGAAAAACCATTTCTCTCTTCATCTTATCACTAGACAAATAATAAATTTGACATGACTCCATGCCCAATGGATTTGTCTCCTTTCTTACCAACAAACCTTTGAAAATCAGACCTTATTGAGCACTATATCTAGCGTAATATTATATTAGTTGAAAAACCTACGTGAGAGATCCCTCTCCAAGGCTAGAAGGGCTAGATTCTAGCCTAAAAGTGGTTTTATGGTTACCTATGAAATTTCTCTTCTCAACCTATGGAAATTACAAAGTGATAACATTTTGCTGCCATTACAGGGAAGTGAAAGGTTCCATCTTCCCTGGGAAAGGTAATCAAAGTTTTAGATCTTATTGTTGATGGTGGAAAACAGTCAGACACATGAAGTTTGTACCATTCACCTGGAGAATCCAATCAAGTTTCAACCTGATCCAAAGACTCCATTGGCAGCAAGATCCAAAAATCAGGGTTTTACTGGTGATTCTACTGACTCAAGATGAATTCTATATCTATAAGGTGTGCGGCCATGAATCGAGATCATATTCCAGGATTTCCAAATTGCGTGCCTTGTGTAGATTGGAAGACTTATTTGTCAAGATTCAAAGTTCAGGTAGGCGAAGATGCTTCTCTTCATTTAATTAAATTTCACATGCATGTGCATAAGCTAAAGGTTTATTTTCATGAATATTTTCATGGTATCCTTGGAGGGAAATGCACAATCATGGTATCAAATCTTTCCAAATGCTTGTTTATCTTCTCTTAGATATTTTCATACAGTGTTTTATGAGAGATATAAAGAATGTCATCCTTCCTTGTTGTTGGTCAAAGACTGTTGCACTCATTTTAAAATTTTTATTGAGAATTTGGAGAGTTTTTATGAAGATGATCAGTTCATGGATGAAGAGATACTAGAGGCCTTGTATGAGAAAAATTTTCATCATCACAGTCAAAATGTAGAATCTAGCTTCCATGGCACTCTAGAAAATTCTCAGCAGGTAGTAGTTTCTTCCTTAACTATCAATGAAGTTGATCAAGATCTTGATGTAGATGTTCATGTTTCGTCTCCTGTGTTGAATAAACATGTTCAACTGTCTTGTCAGTTTTAAGTGATTAGGAGGAAGAATTAGTAGATTTTATAATCCTTGATACACAATAAGCTTTCCAGCAAATGGTAGGTTTTTCCCTTGCCTGAAAATGAAGTAGATCAACATTTTGATGCAGATAGTTATGATTCATCTTCTGAGTTTGAAGAAAATTTGCAGCAGTCTTGTCAAATTTTAAGTCACCAAGAGAAAGAACAGGATAGACAATCAAAATTTTCATCAGCCCTTTTATTTCCTAGGTCTTTATTCCAAGAACAATCTTATCAAATTCTGAGTTCTGAAATTCCATGTTTAGAAACTCAAAACAATGAGCTCACTTTAAATGAGGATGAATGTGTTATTCATGAAAGGAATGAGCTAAATAATGACAACTATACTCCACAGTTGCAATAAACTAATGAATAAGAGTAGGTTGTTCTAGACCCCATGGATGTAGAAATTTTTGTTATTGAAGATGTGGCTGCCTCAATTGCATTTTTTCAAGAACACATTATTATTTTCCCTGATGCAAATGATAAGCCTGATGAACATATTTTTTTCTTCCATTCTGACAAAGAAGAAAAACTAGCAATTGAAAAAGAAGGGAGTGCATGTATTATTGCTAACCTTTAAGATAGGGTAATGTTTCAGATTATTGAAGACCCTTTTGCCAATTTGTTGCAGTCACCAAGGAAGATGGATTTTCTTGTATTTATGGATTATGATTATTAATTTCAATTGAATTTTGAGTTTCCAATTGTAAAAAAAATATTTGTATTTGAAAACAATTAAAGCAAGTCATCGAGCCATTTTCTTTCATGGTTACACTGGTTTTTTGGATTCACTTGATCAAGTGGCTTATGGATCAGTTAGAGTGGGTAGGAGTGTGAATAAAATCAGCACTCTGAGCAAATTTTTCAATATTGTGATGGTTTACAATAGTTTGTTTTGTAAGATTGGTATGTTTCAACATTCATTTTCAGTTTGTACAATGATTTTGGTTTCAATGGGTTTGGTTACAGAATAAATTGATTGCAGATTAGAGCAACAATAAATTTGTAGGTTTCATGTTTGGGAACAACCCAATGGTCAGGCACATAGTCTATGACATTCTTGGGACCTCACAAGGAGGATACCATCCCCATTGCAGCCGATCTTAGGGTCCTATATCATAGGGATCATAGTCATTTTTGTCTTACTATTCATTTGAAGTCAATTTGTAAATAACAGTCTTGGTTTCATGAGTGTTAAGTCAAAAGGGTCTATTGCTAAACTCCAAAGTGTAATGTCATCATGGAATAGTCTTAAAGGTCATGCCATGACATATCTAGTCATCATGAGTTAGTTATGTTGATTTCATGTCAGTTATAAGAGTCAGTTTTGAGGGTTAGTTATGATCAATTGTGTCATGACATGGTCATCGTTTCAAATATACCCCTTACTCATCTCTCACATCAACAACTGGGCCACCATGACTTCAAAGAAGGCTTTAGTGTCATGAGGAGTTTAAATATGTTTGTGACTCCTCATTTCCCCTAATTCAAAATTCATCTTGTATCTGAAACACTTGGAAGGTCGAAAGGAAGAGCATTGCACATCTGCAAGTTCAAGTTGTTGCAAAAGTTGGAAACTGCTGCAAATGTTGGAATTTGCTACTCAACTAAGGAACCTGCTACGCATCTCAAGAAATCATCAATTCAGTGGTAATGTGTGCCTTGAGCCCTACATATCTCTATTTGGAACTTCAGTTGAATATCATTGATCAACCCCTTGTTTTATTGTCTTTCTCAAAGAACCCTAGTCACAGGTGTTGCGAGCGCTGCTGTGAAACCGTCAGAAGAATTAGGGTTTAATTAAAATTAATTTTTTGGAATTATTTTTGGGTGTGGAGACTTTAAAAAGGTTTACAATGGTGGAAACATCATCAATCATCTAGTTTTTTTCAACCAAAGTTCAAGCATGTGATTAAATCCATGCAAAGACAACTTGTTGCGAAAGTGCACTGCGCAAACATATTTTCACCATATATTTTAAAAAATGTACCAATTTTCCCTAAATTTTTTACAGTAGATGCATGGGGGTGAGATGAAAAAACTCAGCTAATTTCAGCCCAAAATGATTCACGGTTTCTGAGAAACAAGCTATTGTCACCTATAACCAGTTTTGGATTTTCTTGAGATATGTTAGTCGAATTTGGCTCAAAATTGTTTTGGAGCTGAGGTATGATGACAATAACATTCTGTAAAAATTTCAGCTCCATCAAACTCACCATTTTGAATATATTCAAAAAACGCAGTCGATGCACAAAGTAGGCAGGGGAGACGCTGCATTTTTTAAAGTTTCACTTCAAAATCGGTTTCTGACCTAAGGGAGATGAATTTGGAAAACGTGAAAGAGGTTTTTGTAAAATGATAGATAAATTAAAAACACCTGTCTCAGTTTGTGAATAGGTGTTATAGTTTAGGAATTGCATGTGTCAATTTGAGACCCAATTTTCACAATTTTTCCAAGCCAAATTTGTTGATAGAGCTCTCGAATTTTTGAATTTCAACTTGGTGGACCTCCAAATTGGCATACTTGATTCCAAGATTATTTTGATGATGAATTTTGAATATTTTTCTACCCAATTCCATGATTTTCTCTTCAGTTATCATATTTTTGGTTAGTCAAAACCAAACCATAGATAGTTAGAATATGGCCATATTTTCCAAATATTTTATTCCTAAAGCATTGTAACCTCTTCCTATCTTTGGGAAAAGGATGGATTTAGACCCCCTTTGGAGTAAGAAAAGAATATTATATATAATTCATGAATTTGAATGTAAAAAGGGGGTTGTTGGTCAGATTGGAGAGAAAGAGAATTTATGTACGTTGTATTTCTAAATATTTTTGCTAGTGAATGAAAGACAAAAGGTGATTTGCATGGATTCCTGTGTCAGATCTTGATGGTGTTATGGTTCTTTCATATTATAAGTTTGTCTTATGTTCTTAAATATCTTGAATGTATGTCTTCATTCTGATTTAGTTTTACCAAGTGATCTATGTTTTCCTCTTAAAGCAACATTCAAAATTTATCTGTAGTTTGATACTCTTTGTGTTGTTTCCATATTTTCTCACACTCACCCACCAACAACGAATAACTTCCATCACCAATACTACCTACCTTGCCCCTGTGGAAAAGATCTTTCTCTCTTCATCTTATCATTGCCACGGGGCTTCACTGGTGGAGCAATACCATACCACGTGGGTTCATATTGGGGGATATATAATAAGGAAAATTTGACTTGATATATTGGGGGGTATATAGGGGGTAAAGGGTTTTTATATTAGTAAGTTTAAAAAATGGAGTTGAAAGTTAATGAAAAAATATAAAGCGGTATAAAAAATGTCAATGAAAAAATGGATACCTACAATATCTAGTGAAAGTAGGGGTTCTTTAAATTGGGGAGGTGTATTTGGTTCATATTGGTAGGGGGTTAAATAATGTGATTTTTAGAGGTATTTTCCAATATGTAGTCCAGTTAGGGGTATTGTTTAGTATGCCATGAATGCATGTGATATGTCAAAGGTTCATTAAGTGAAGCCCCTGTGATCATTGCATAAATAATAAATTTGATTTAACTCCATGCCCAATGGATTTGTCTCCTTTCTTACCAGCAAAACTTTGAAAATCAGACCTTATTGAGCACTATATCTAGCCTAATATCAAATTAGTTGAACAACCTAAGTGAGAGAACCCCATCCAAGGCTAGAAGGGCTAGATTATAGCCTAAAAGTGGTTTTGCAGTTACCTCTAAAATTTCTCTCCTCAACCTAGGGAAATTACAGAGTGATAATAAGAAGGAATCCCATGGAGACAAAAATATAAGATCCAATGGCTCAAATAAGGGCAAAGAAACACCATTTTTTTCTTTGACCCATGATCCAACATCGCCGAGAAAATATAATCTCTTACACCAAATATCAACAAGATAATAAATTAGAGAATCACCAAGATATTGAAAAGTAACCCATTTCCTTTGACAATCAAATGCTTACCAAACCCAAACTAGATCATTGACCTGTTATAAGAAGAATAACCAAAAACATCACTTATCTTGTCATGCTAGAACATAATGCTTCTTTTACCAGTGATATCACCCAAATGGAAGTTGACAAAGTGGTTATGGAGAAGTCAAAAGGAAAATCTCTAGGACCTGATGGGTTCACTTCATATTTTTTTCAAACTTGTTAGTTGATATGATTAAAAAGGATGTTGCATAATTTTTAGAAAACTTGAGGAGGACGGTGTTGGTTCATTCTACATTGGATGCCACCTTCATTTCTATTATACCTAAGGAAATTAAATTTGAAAACACCTCTTCCTTTAGGCCCATAGCTTTGCATAATGTCATTTACAAATTTATTTCCAAAGTAATTGCTAATAGGCTCAAACCCGTGCTTCGCTAGCTCATCTCTTTGGAAAAATTTAGCTACATAAAAGGAAGGAAAATCCTCGATAGCATTATCTTAGTGCATGAATTAATGCATTATTTGAAGACCACTAAGAAGCCTCACATGTTCATAAAGATATACTTGTTTAAAGCTTTTGATCATCTAAGCTATAAGTATATATATCACCTCCTTTTGACCTTTGGGTTTATTGATAAGTGGATCGATTAGGTTCTTTCACTCACTTCCAGATATTTCTTTTGAATTCTCATTAATGGATCATCCTCTTCTACTTTCACCCACTCTAGAGGTATTGGACAAGGCGATCCTATCTCCCTTGGTGTATTTCTTCTCATGGTTGAAGGGCTAGGGTGTGCTTTAAAATTTGTTGTGGTTAACAATAAAATTAAAATCCTTAACCTACATAGACATCAAGTCTCTTCCTCTCATAATTTTTTTTTAGATGGCACCCTCTTAATGGGTACACCTACCTTCAACAATCAAGCAAATCTTAGGGGACTTCCAAGTTGCCTTCGAAACTGAAATCAACATGGGAAAATCACATATTTTTTTCTTCAATGCTCCATCGGTTGTTCAGATCTACATTCTATGTATTCTTGGCTTTTAGAGGTGTTATCTTTTATCCAATTATTTAGGTGCCCCTTTAATGGATAATTCCCTTCATCATGCTTCTTGGGAATAGGTCCTAAATTTTGTTGAGAATAAGATTACAAGTTAAATATTTGGAAATTTAAATATAGTTTAGAGATTAATTATGTTGAAATTAATCTTGTAAGTCATGCTACTTTCCTTGTTCTCTGTTTTATCTACTTGCAAAGTAATCATGGGGAAAATTCATAATATAAAATAATCCTTCCTATTGGATAGGGGGAGTGCAAAGTTAGAAAAAAAAGTGGAACCTTGTTACATGGGAAAAGATATACAAACTTAAATTAAAGTGGGTATGAACCTTCGAGACCCAAAAACTCTAACTGAAATTTTAATTCTTACATTAGATTCACTCCCAAATAAGCTATGGATCAAAATAAACTATAAAACAAATTGCGAAGAAATAGATACAACTCCAACATACAAAAACAAACATTAATGTTAATGTTAATTATTCTCTTTATTTATCTATCTATATATGAAATGAATAATGTCAGTTTCAATCCATAATTAACTCAAAATTTTATGAAATCATAATATTAAATCAAGGTTTTAAATAAATTACTCTAAATTAAATTAAAAGTATTTCATATTTTGAATTTATATATGATAGATGATTAAAGTGATAATGAACGAAGATATAAATAGGAAATAATGACCATTATAAAAAATATTTAATGGTTAGGTTGCGTTAACTTTCGGTGTATTTCCAGAAAAATCTTAAAGGATAGATATTGATATTAAAAATATAAATGTGAGGCAGTAAAATTTTTTTTTTTTTAAGGAATGAAGTATGTATTATATATTATAAGATTATAAGTTTGGGTTTATAGAAGAAGAAACTAATTTGGAAAGTGGGTCGAGTAAAGTACATATAACATAAAGGAATCCTACAAAATTAGCATATTGGTGATAATTTGAAATTTTTTGATCTTTATAAATGTGTGCTTGTATGTATTTTAAGTGGCAGTCTGCATCAATGCATACGATTTGTTACGAAGGAGTATGGTGCATCACAACGCCAACAAAAGATGTTCGAAATATAGGTTTATATTAATGCTAGGAAATATGGTTGATGTGAGAGGATATGTGTGACGGGGAGTATGACATAAGGGAATTCATAGAAGTGTATGATAAATCTAGGTGAGAAGGTTAATGTGTATATGTTACCATGATAAGGTTGGATTGCATATGTTGGTAGGAAACATGACGTAGGAGATAATAGAATTATAATAACAAACTGATTGTTTGAGGCGAAGAACAGAGTAAGTCTAACAAATAAGTAATTTTGTTAGGAAACATTAGGAATTTTCTAGGAGATAAATGTTATTGCTTGAGGTGAAAGTATGCTTTTGGAGGTATCCACACTTTTTTGGAGATAAATGTCTTTCTTGGACATTAGATGTATGCTCTAGGAGATAGCCATCATGTTCGGATACGATTATGGTTTGTCATAAGGTGTTTTCCAAGCGAGAGGTGATAAATGTCCTTCTTGGACATTAGATGTATGCTCTAGGAGATAGCCATCATGTTCGGATATGATTATGGTTTGTCATAAGGTGTTTTCCAAGCGAGAGGTGATAAATGTCCTTCTTGGACATTAGATGTATGCTCTAGGAGATAGCCATCATGTTCGGATATGATTATGGTTTGTCATAAGGTGTTTTCCAAGCGAGAGATAAGGTGCATATAAGGTAAGCATTAATTGAAATTTTCAATTTAGAGTTAAGGTTTTAGAAAATGGCCTTTTAAATAGTTATCTCTGGAAAGTTTGATTTCTTTTAAATAATTTTTTAATTTGAGAAATTACGAATTTGGAAATTAAATCTTATTTTTTTCTCAAAATTTTAGTGAGAAAGTACTCAAGATAATATGTGGAAGTATGAGATGAAAAGATTGTAGTTTTATTTAGTGATCTGCAAACTGTCATTGATATTCCACTTGACAGTTCATCACAATAGATCTACTAAGATATATTTGAAAATCCAAAACTTGCATTATGATGGTTAATTTTATCTTTATCCATGAAATAAATAAATTGTAGAAAATAGAGAGAAGTGAAATAAAACACACAAACCACCATGAACACAAGATATCATATGGGAAACCCTTATGGAAGAAAACCCAACTAGAAGTTGAGGCTTCTATGCTTTATCTTTCTCTAAATGGAAATGGATGCCAATAGAAAGGAGTGATACCTGTGGCTCATGGCAAGTGATGTACATAGTCCCTCTATGTTTGCTCTCTTTCTATCCATGATTAGTTATTGTGCTCGTTTATGGAACAAAATGCACTTGAATAGAATGAAACCCATTTTCCTCCTAGTGGCCTGGTTATAACATAACTTGATAACCTACTAGTGGTTAAGTTTGACTTCTAAATAGAGTTACAATATTAACAATTAAAGATTCCTCTTCATCATGATCACGTGTCTAGGCCCTTTTCCATGAATAAGGGGGGTTGACACACGACATCCTCTTGAATCACGGTGGTCAAAATAGGAAGGTCAACTTCCAAGTGGGATAATTTTTGCATATAGACTTTGTTTGAGGTATTTCTTACACCATTGGAAAGGTATGTGAGCGTATAATAGTTATATAGGGTCTTGTGCTTAAGAAAAATATCTTTTCCCCCAAAAAATGCCAATTGATGCATCAAAATTCTTTAAGAATGTTTTAGGCCCCAATTTCCCAAATTGGGACTTGTCAGTAAAAATGGTCCTATGGGCCAATTCCTCTAATTTTTCCACTTTGAAGCATCAATATGGATGAATAAATAATATAATGATCCAATCCAAATCATTTATACATTTCAAAACATATTTCATATAGGAGGTGTTGAAATTTGGCAGCTTAGGGAGAAATTCCCTCTATTGGGAAGCCTTCCTCATCTAGAGAAGACCCTTCTAGCCCTTGGAAAAATTTAATTCAGTCAAGGAAAAATGGTATTTTTGATGTGAAACCCACTTGTGCACAAAATTACAAGTCGGTCTAGGCAAGATAATTCAACCTCCAAAGTCTCATATAAATAGACCTTATGTCACATCACTTTGGAGCATCTACAGCACATCACATATTCTCTTGAATTGGTTCGTATAACTATGAAATTGTAGGTTTTTTCTCGCACATGTGAAGGGAAGGAGGAGCTTTCTTATTAGTACGTTGAATTTATTTCATAGTGTTGACCAACCTTGATCACACTTTGACTTGGGTTCACTTGACTTGGTTTTATCTCTATTTTGGAAGGTCGAATTGATTGGGAGAGAGATCAAAATTTTTTGGGCTAGTTGACCATCCTTGACCGCATACTTTGAATGAAGTTGACCACAATATTGTGGATGTTTGACCAAATGTTTTATCTCTCCTTTGACTGCTTTTTTGTTGATTGTTTTGACTGGACTTTCACTAGAAAAGAAGGTCGCATCTTTAGATTGTTGACCGAGCTTATTTGGAGGTGCTTAGGGTTTTGGACCATTCACTGGTTAGGGTTTTTTTTGCTGCTATTGAATTTGACCAAAACTGCAGATTTGAATTATTGACCAGATTGACTTTTGTGTTCATCTTTGATTAGATATTGGATATTTTATTTTTGGATAGTCAAAGGTTTGACTTTGACTCATTGTTGATGAATTGGAACATTGTATATATTTGCTAAACATTTGATGACAATCTAATAGAAGAAGAATTTTGAAAGGGTTTTCCCCCTTGTGGGATTTTTCCCCAGCCTTTGACCAAATATTGTGTCTCTATTGTTCTTGGTTTTCTTCTATTATGCACTCGTTTACTGTTCTATATACAATTTTTTATTGTTGCTAAAAGATTGAATTATATTGGATAATTGATTTCTAATTGAAAAAGAATTAGTATCAGAGATGAGGTGAAGAAAAACTCAAGGATACAAGAGACAAGAAATTCTATTTAGATATATTTGAAGAGGCCTATTTGAATTTGTCAAGATGTCTACCTCATACTTCAAGGTGGGAGAGAAGTTGAATGACTCATTGAAATTGGTTGCTTAGAAAATCAGGTTGGAGGCGACCTTGGATGTAAATGATATCATGGAATATATGGAAGAAAAAGTAATTGAGCCTCCTTAAAATAATTCTGCTGCTATTAAGGCCAAGTACAAGAAAGGTTAGATCAAAGGCAATAAAATAATAATTGGTTCTTCGAGAGATTATTTTCTTACTTATATTTCTAAGTTGAAGCAATCCAAGGAAATGTATGAGAAGCTGGTTGGGATGTATGTGGTAACAATTTGAATCATATTCTATCCTTGAAAAATCAAATCAAAGACATCAAAATGAACAAGGGAGATACTGTGCGGCCATATTTCCTGAGGATATCCCAACTAAAGGATCAATTGTTGACTGCTAGAGAATCTATGTCTGATAAAGAGCTAGTACTTGTTGCACTTCAAGGTCTTCCTCCAATTCGGGAGACATTCATTACTACATTTGATGAGCTCCTTGGTAAGTGCACTCAAGAAGAGACCAGGACGATTTCTAGAGGAAGGATTCAAAAACATGAATAAGGATAACCCTATGCACTTGCTACTCAAGAAAATAAGAGGAAAGGAAGAGGAATACCATATAATTAACGAAAGTATTCCCTTGAATCAAAGGACTCCAATATAAGAGTGAGTAGAATTGAATGTTTCAATAGCCATAAGCATGGTCATTATGCTTGAGACTGTCTGGAAAAGGGAGACGCTCCAAGGTCCAACTACAACAACAATTGTGGCTACATAAACAACAGGTTAAATGATAGAAGAATAAGAGATGATTCCAATAGAACAAGAATAGATGCTCTTGATGATTGTGAAGAAGGCCATCGTCCTGAAAATAGGTCAAGAAATTTAAGGTTTGGAAATAATGCAGTTGCTACTCAATCTGAATATTTTCTTATTTCTGCACTTTGTAATTCCTCTCTTCCATATTTGTTTGATAATTGGTTGGTAGATATTGGGTCCTTTAGACACTTCACTGGGTATCAGGAAGTCCTCTCAAACTTGGTTAAGAGGGAGACTAATTTGAACATCATTCTTGGGGACAATTTTACGTATCCTATGAAGGGCTTTGGCTATGTTTGATTCCTTTTGGATTATGGTGAAATCGTAGGTCTACATGATGTTATGTACATACCGAGGTTAAATAAGAATCTTATATCTATATTTTCCTTGGAAGACAAAGGGATGAGAGTTGTCATCATAAGAGGAAAGGCTCCCACTTGGCCCACGAAATATCACATGAGAGATGCATTTAATTTGGGTTCTAGAATTGAAGGACTCTATAGAGTCAATGGAAGATCAATCTGAGCATTGGTACATGATAGTAATCATCAAAGTGAGCTATGGAATCAAAGGTTTTCTCATCTTCACTATGAAGCTCTTCCGTAAGTAAGGAAGATGTTTCTGGAATGCCTGAGGTTCAAGCTAATCATGATGGAGTATGTTCGAGATGTGCAAGTGGAAATAAATCGAAGGGATCATTCCATTCTACTAGAAGCAGGACCAGAGAAATTCTACAACTCATACATTACGATTTATGTGGACCCATGTAAATAAAATATCTTGGTGGCTACCTCTACTATATAACCCTTGTGGATGATTTCTAAAAAAATACATGGATATTCTTATTGAAGCACAAGGATGAGGAATTTTAAATGTTCAAGGACTTCAAGGAAATAATAGAGAATAAAACAGGGAACATAATCAAGGTTTTAGGTTTGGTAATTGTGGAGAATTCACTTCGAACAAGTTCATTGAATTTTACAAGAAAGTTCAAATCAATAAGGAGACTATTTTACCTTACAAGCCTAAACAAAATGGGGTGGCTGAAAGAAAGAATGACACCATCATGGCAGATTCTCGAGCCATGATACATGATCAAAATTTGCTGAAGTTTTTGTGGTGTGAAGCTACAAACACTTTGGTCTATGTTCAAAATAGGACCCCTTATCAAGCTTTGGTTGATAAGACTCCTAAAGAAGTATTCATAGGTTTGAAGATTGATGTTGGAAACTTGAGGATCTTTGGATGCCCTAAATGCTTTCACATGTCAAAGGACAAGAGGAACAACCTAGAAGCCCTTGGAAACAAAGGTATGTATTTTGGATATTGTCAAAATTCTAAAGCTTTTAGAATATATGTGCCTAGTCAAAGGAGTATCGAGTTTAGCAAGTATGTGAATTTAAATGAATATGTTTCCCTTGGGAAATCAAACGACACTCCTCCTCCTCCTCCTCCTCCTCCTATTGAAAAGAAGAATGATGACATGGAACTACTAGAAGGTCCTCTTGCGCTTGAACCTGAGATAGATGTTTCTAATGACCCCATGGAACCTATGGACCCCTTGGATCCTCCTCCATGTGATCCTCCTACTAGGAAGGGAGCACTTTGGCTTCATGATACCTTACAGGATGTTGAAAGACATGTTGCTTCCATGTCGATTCTAGGGTTATGTTGTAGCTATGAGCACCATCATAAAGGTTGAGCATCCCACCTTTGAAGAAGTATTGAAAGAGAAGGTCTAGAGGAATGCTATGGCTGATGAGTATGAGTCTATCATGAAGAACGATGTGTGGGAAGTGGTTTCGAGGCCCAAAGGGAAGTTTGTTGTGACTTCTAAATAGTTATACAAGATCAAGCATGGAGCAAATGGGAGTATCGAGAAATACAAGGCAAGGTTCATGCCCAGAGGTTTCTACCAGAAATATGGAGAAGATTATGATGACATTTTTGCACCGGTTTCCTACTACACTACCATTAGATGTAGTATTTCTCTAGCTTCTAGTCAAGGATGGACTCTTCACCAAATGGATGTGAAGACCACATTTCATTATGGGATACTCCAGGAAGAAGTATCTATTGAGAAACCACATGGATTTGAAGTACATGACAAGAAGACTCATGTGTGCCAACTAAAGAAGGAACCCTATGGATTGAAGAAAGCCCCTAGGCTTGGTACGCCCATATTGATAACTACATGATGAAGCTTGGTTTTATAGGAAGCAATGTTGAAATGAACCTCTACTTGAAATTTTTTCAAAGTATGCCCTGGTTTTAGTTTTATATGTTGATGACTTATTCTTGACAAGTGATGAGCCTTTGATGCTCAAGTGTAAGTGGGAACTAGCCTCTAAATTTGAAATGAAATACCTCAAATTGATGCACTACTTCTTGGGCTTAGAGGTGTGGTAGAGACCTGGTGATATTTTTGGTTCACAAGAGAAATATATCTGGTGAAACTATTGGAAATATTTAGAATTGTAGAATGCAATTCCATAGCCACACCAATGGAGATGAACTTCAAGAAGCTATTTGGAGACGTTGTTGGACCCGATCTGGTGAATCCCTCTGAGTATTGACAATGGATTGGGGCACATATATTCCTTGTGAACACCCATTTGACCATATGTTTTTCAGTTAATACTCTGAGTAAATTCATGATTGAGCCTCTACATGCACACTGGGTCACTACTAAGCATATGCTGATATATTTGCATGTGACGATTAACCATGGTATGAGATATGCTTCCCAACATGTGAGACTTCAAGGTTACACTGATGTTGACTGGGATGGAAATGTTATTGACAGGAAGAGCACATTAGGGTGTTGCTTTAGTTTGGTGTTTTCCATGGTATCATGGAGGAGCATGAAGCAGAATTATGTTGCTTTAAGAATGGTTGAGGCATAATACATTGCTGCTAACATGGCTAGTTATGAGGTAGTATGGTTGAGGAAGATATTTGGAGAGTTGTTTGATTTGGTTCTGGATACCACTGTGATATATTACAACAACAAGAGTGGGATCCAACTGGAAGAAAATCCCATGTTCCATGACAAGTACAAGCACATTGAGATTAGATACCACTATATCTCAGATATGGTACAAAGAGGAGTAGTGAGACTCCATCACATTTTGAATGATGAGAAGATAACATATATTCTTACTAAATATTTTCCAAAAGGGAAGATCTTGTTCTTCAGAGAACATCTTGGATTGATGGATGTGACCCTCCTGAGAAAGGATCACAATTGATCGAGGAGACTAAGATATGCTCTTCCCCCCTTGTTTAAGCTCACATGGAGAGGAATTCAGTTAAGGAGCTCCTGGGATTGAGGTATCTATGGAAAATAGGATAGGGCATGATTCTTATCCCTTATGGTAAGTGTATCTCACCTATTTTCACTATAGGGTGTGTTTGTGATCCTTGTCATTTATGAAAAGTGGGTATCTCCCCCTACCATCAAGGTTGGGACTTGACAAACTATACCCATTTTTCATCTTACCCACAAGTTGGGCTTGTTGAAATTGTTCCTCCCCATCTGGCCAATGGGTGAGGTGACTTTGGCGTGTGTGTGATCTTTACCATTTATGGTAAGTGTGTATCTCCCCTAAGCCAGTGGATGTAGGTGTTCTACCACTTGATTCTTCAGGGTTGTGATGGGAATATTAGTGGACTGTATAATAGAATGTGATCCTTACCTTTCATGGTAACTAGTATCTCACCTATTGTCCTTTTATATAGGGTGGAAGCTAGAGCTCCATTATGATGATTCTTCTTCTTTATATTCGAGAGTGTTCAGTATATAAGAAGACATTAGAAGAGATGATCAGCAATGAGACATGACATGTTACAATAATGATGATGATAGGACATTTGAGATGTGATTCATTATGCAGTCAAAAATTCCTCCCTAGATGAGAGAAGTGTTGAAATTTGGAATCTCAGGGAGAAATTCACTCTATTTGGAAGCCTTCCCCATCTAGAGAAGAGCCTTCTAGCCCTTGAAATAATTTAATTTGGTTAAGGAAAAATATTATTTTTCATGTGAAACCCACATGTGCACAAAAGTACAAGTTGATGAGGGTAAGCTATTTCAACCTCCAAAGTCTCATATAAATAGACCTTATGTTGCATCACTTTGGAGTATCATCAACAAATCACATCTTCTCTTGGATTGGTTCGTATAGCTCTGAAATTGTAGGTATTTTCTCACACATGTGAAGGGAAGGAGGAGCTTTTTGATTAGTATGTTGAATTTCTTATTTGATAGCATTAACCAATATTGATCACACTTTGACTTGGTTTTATCTCTGTTTTAGATGGCCAAATTGATTGGGAGAGAGATCAAAAATTTTCGGGCTAGTTGACCATCCTTGACGATAGACTTTTACTAAAGTTGACTACAGTTCTATGGAGGTTACCACGGGTTTTGTCTCTCCTTTGACTAAGCTTTTGTTGACTATTTTGACTGGACTTTGACTAATAAAGAGGGAAACATATTTTGACTATTGACCGAGGTAAGTTGGAGGTGGTTTGACTGTTGGTCGTTTATTGGTTAGGGATATTACTGTTGCTATTGACTTTGACCAGCATTGTATATTTGACTTATTAAACATATTTGACTTTTGGGCTCATCTTTTATTAGATGTTGGTTGGTTGATTTTTTGATAGTCAAAGGTTTGACTTTGACTCATTATTGATGAATTGGAACATTGTATCTTTGTTGAACATTTGATGACAATCTAATAGAAGAAGAATTTTGAAAGGTTTTTCCCCATTTGTGGGGTTTTTCCTTAGTCTTTGACCAAATACAATGTCTCTCTTTTTCTTGGTTGTCTTCTATTGTGCAATGTCTTATTGTTTTATCTACAATTTGTTATTGTTGCTGGAAGAGTGAATTATATTAGATAAACTGATTTCTAATTGAAGAAGAATTGGTATAACTAATTGTGTTAACCATAAAACACTATAAAATTAACAGGATGGGGAAATTTGTTTCTTTCATGGAAGTTAGATTTAGAAGAGACGATCTATTCTAGGTAATCACAAGTCTTATATGGTGGAAGGGCACGAGAATGTACAACTTAATTTTCCAAGTGGGAAGAATTTTACATTTAGGAATGCAATTTATATTTCTATTTTAAATAACATATTATTTTATTTCTTTCATTGGAAGTTAGATTTAGGAGAGAGAGATCTATTCTAAGAAATCACATGATTTGTGGTGGAAAGGCATGGGAATTTACAACTTAATTTTTCAAGTGGTAAGAAGTTTAGATTTAGAAATCTTCTTTATATTTATAGTTTAAGTAACAAATTGTGTTTTATCAGCTACATTATAGAAGAATGTATTATTGAAAGTAGGCATATTACTCAAGAAGAATAAGAGGATTATGAATAATATTTTTGCACGATTGGATCACCATGTTTTGTAAACATTTAACATGTGATGGTGATGAATATACAAGTGGTGATGTCTAGTATATATTTTTATGTTATTTTTTCATCAAAGGCATGAACATCTTAACTTCTAGGATCTTAATTTTGTAAGCTAGTTAAGGATGTGTTGTGGCCACAATCCCCTAATAGCTTTGCACAAAAAACAAAAATATGGGCATCCTCCTTATAAATTTGGTTAATATAAGCTTGAGCCTGCTTTTCTTGGCTTCAATTGTGTTCGACTTGTCTTAATTTTCATTTTGATCACTCCATTGCATCTATTTTGCCAATAGATTTCAAATGATATTGAGTTTACCTAATTCATTAGAGAAACTTTGAGGTAAAAAATGGGTCTCAAAACAAAAATGTACAACCAAAATCATCTTTATAAGAACCAATAGGATTCAATATGATGATGTCAACCATGGGGGATGATTCACCATTTTTGGAGTTAAAAAGTAAAAAGATAAAAAAATAAAATACTATATTTTCAACTTATCTCGCTACGGTTTTACTCAAATTTTGAGCAGGATCACTTGTTGGATGCAAAATTTAATTCTTAATCCAAGGAGTACTCATGTTGCATACTTTTTATGGACCTTGCTAATGAAAAACGTGAATGCAATCACACTTTTTCATGCATTTCTCATTTCTCATGTAGCAGGGTCCGTCGAAAGTATGAAACATGGGTACTCCTTGGATGAGGAATTAAATTTTGGATCCAACGAGTGCTCTGCTTGAAATTTTAGTAAAATCGTAGGGAGATAAGTTGAAAAAATTAGTTGAAAAAGTTGTGCTTTCTTTTTTCCTCTAAAATTTGATGATGTAATATATTCTTATTTTATTATTTCCACTATTATTTTATAATATTCTTTAATAGACTCATTTTAGACCTCAAATTTCTCTAATGTTCAACCTCTAGACTGAAAGTTACATATCCCATTGCATTCACCATCTTGGCAAGTTGATTTGATGTTCTCCTTCAGATTTCTCTGATTTAATCTAGTTGGTCTCTTCGCAATATTCTCATAATCCATCTCCCTTTGAAAATGTATATATACATATACATTAATATAAATATATAATTATATAATGTAAAATAATAATATAAATAAATATTAATTAATACATTGTATATATTTAAATATATTAATTACATTGAAATACATACTATATATTTTAATTATAAAATTATAGTATTTAATTATATACATATATATTGTAAATATGTTGTTAACTATATATAAATAATAAACATAGACGTAATGCAATTTTTTTCCCTTGGAAAAATCGTAATTTTCATTATCAAAGGAAAATTACATGTTGTAGATGTGATCCGCATATGCAGTATGTGAGGCTTAGTGCCTGTCTAGTAGAGATATACAAAAAAAAAAGTTTAGTGCACTCCACGCAGGGAGGCTCTGCCTTCTGTAATGTTCATAATAAAGTTAACCAAAAATAATACTCTATGCAGAGAGTATGTATGACTGTCATCTTAAATACAAACTGATAATATGTAAAAACATAAAATTATTAACAACAAAAAAACCAAAAACAGGCTCTTGCTGAGCCAGTTTAAACTGTTGGGTCCATGAAGGGTCTATGGTAGTACTAGTAATGAGCTCCATCCCTCTATTCATGAATCAACCATGTGCCACGAGGCATGTGCGCTGCCTCCTTGGATAGTTGATCGGTAGGTGCATTTCGTTCCCTATAGATATGACGACAAGAAAATGTGTCAAAAAAAGATATGAGTTTGTGGGCCTCATCCAGTATGGGTCTTAGAGTGTAAGTTGTACAGTTGTTTGTTTTGTTAATCTAGTTGCAAACAATTTTTGAGTCCCCAAATAGTTGCAAATTTCTGCATTGTTTTTCCAAAGCATATTGGATGAGGTATTTTGCAGTAATAAGTTCTAAAAAGTTGTTTGTACCCCCACCTAGGCCCATTTGGATTTGAAAGTGATGGGATTTTGAGAGGTATAGTATGGCTCCACCCCCACACCCAACTTCCTAAGCTGACCCGTCAAAGTATGCCCATGGTTGTGAATGGTCGATGTTTTCAGGAACAATCTGCCTGGGGGGAGGATGATCCTCATCATCTGGAATGATGTGATAGTCTGCAAGAAGGTGAGCAGTGATGGATGGCCAGTGTGGAACGATATCCTAGAAAATGTAGTGATTACGAGCAATCCAAATTTCCCAACAAATGAGGAGGGGAAGGTTCTTAGTCTTTGATGGGGTACCAGTGGTCCAAAATGTGTTCCATGCTTCTATGGCAGTCAGGCCCCTCTAGGTGCCTTGGGAGGAAATGGTCGAGAGGGCAGAAATCTAGAGTTCAGTAGTGATAGGGCAGGAGAGGAAGAGGTGGTCTATATTTTCATAACTTCCTTTACATAAACAACACCAAAAAGGCCCATGTTGTGCTCTTTTAATAATATTGTCACCTGTAGGGACCTTGTTTTTAAGAATGGACCACATGAGTAATCTGGTTCTGGGGGGCGCTTTTAATTTCCACATACTTTTCCACCATTGATCAATGGATTGAGGTCTGTGTACAGTAGCTAGATAGAGGTACCCCTCTTTAGGGGCATAGTGCCCATATGATTTCATCCTCCCCTTCAACAATTCTGATATGTGATTTGGTTAGCGCTGCTAGATATTCTGCCCAATGTTGATGCCACTGAAGAGGGATATGCAGGCTTCGGGCAGATTTCCAGGCTTGTGAGAATATGGTGGAGTGTTCCAAGTCTGTAATATGACTGATGTGAGTGATACCTATATCGACAAGGTGGGTCTTGAGCTCGTCAGGTAGCCTATGGGAATTTCCACACCCAATCCAGGGTCTAATCCGATGCGCACAGAAGTGCCTTCTTATATTCTCCAAGTGAGGCCTTCTCAGATGATTGACACAAAATTGAGTATTGCTTTCCAGATGACGGATATCCATGATTTGTTCCAGCGTGGTTGTTGTAGCCAGTCCATCAGATTAAGAGGGGCTATGTATTTAGAGGATGCCACCAAAGTCTAGAGGTTGTTTGATGTGATCAATTTCCATCCAAGCTTGGTCGCCAGAGCAGAGGAGAAATCTTCCAGCTTTTTTATTCCCCAGCCTCCCCATTTCTTTGGGAGGGTAAGCAACTCCCATTTTTCCCATGCAAAAATTTTCCCTGATTTTTTCCCTTTCCAGAGGAATCTGCAACAGAGGTTTTGTATTCTGGAAAGGATTCCTCTTGGTATCCATGCTAGGGACATCCAGTATACCGGGGTGGCCTCAAGGACAACTTTGATGAGTACTAGTCTTCCTACCCTGGAGAGGTATTTATGGTACCAAATATTGAGTCGTCTTTCCATTTTGGTGATTAACCAAATCCAATCTACTATTTTGTATCCAAGGGGCTTCAGCCTGTAACCCAGATATCTAAGACCATCCTTCAGCTGTAGCAGGGTGAAGGGAAAGTGGTGGAGTGCATAATGTATCTCATGGGGAGAGCAGCCTGTAGCAGTGATGGTGGATTTGGTATTATTGATGATCATGCCAGTTGTAGTTTGGAATAGAGTGATGGTGTGCTGTAAAGCAATCAGGTCCCCTAAACCACCATTGAGGAAAATCAACACATCATCCACAAAATGTAGATGAGTCAGTATGCAACTATCAGTGATCTTGATTCCCTTAATTCTTCCCCGGTTGTGCTCTTCTTTTATAAGTCTACTGAGCCCCTCCATGACCAACAAAAATAACAATGGGGATAGGGGGCACCCCTGCCTGAGGCCTCTTTCAGAGTGGAAGAAAAGCGATGCTGCTCCATTAACAAGGACACTAAAGGAGATGTTTGTTATACATCTCATGATCCATTTTATAAACTCATAATGAAACCGTGGGTGAGTTAGGAGCATTCGGAGGTATAACCAACTTACCCAATCAAAAGCCTTGGAGAGATCCACCTTGAGAATCATGCCCTTCATCTTCTTCGTCTGAATGGAGTGCATCACTTCTTGTGCAGTGCCAACTGCTTCATGAATCTACCGATCTTGGAGGAAGGCAAATTGTTCAGTGGATATGTGGGTGGAAAGTATGGGCCGGAGGCAGTTGGCAATGATTTTGGCAATGATTTTGTAGATGCAATTACATAGGGAGATCGGGCAGAATTCATCAAAGGAGGCAGGGTTGTCTGATTTGGGGATGAGGGCGATGAAAGTGGTGTTGATGGCCTCATACATTCTCCCAGAGGACCGACATTCTTCAATGACCTTGAGAAGATCCTCTCCAAGGATGTCAAAGAAAGCTGTATAGAACTCCACCATCCAACCATCTGGTCCAGGGCTTTTGTCACGCTTGAACCATTTTAAAGTAGCCTCAAGTTCCCCCAAAGTGACCTCCTTGTTTAGTGCCATAACATCCTCCTGATCCACAAATCGAGGAAAAAGTTGTGCTACTCGAATGACTTCAGCAAGTGTGGCATTGGGAGGTGCCTGATAGATCTGCTTGAAGTGGGATGTTGCCAGGGAGGCTAGTTGCTGGAAGGTATTCACTGAGTTCCCCTACTCATCTGTCAATTGCCATATGGTATTGATAGCTTTTTGGCCATTTGCAAATTTGTGGAAAAATTTTGTGTTATCATCTCCCTCCATTAACCATATTGCTCTGCTTCTCAACCTCCAGGTTTCCTCCTGGTCTTTTAGGATTTTGCCTCTCTGAGATATCAATGCAGTTAGCTTTTCCTTCTGTTCATTTGTGGTGAAGACCCCCCCATGATCATGTTCTAAGGCAACAATTTATGATTCCGTGTCCCTTAAGGTTTGGTCATCCTGTACTCTCTTTTTGTGTTCCTAGATTTTGGATAGCCTCTTCAGCTCTTTTAGGTTATGCACAAAACCTTCAGTAATATCTCTACAAGCAGTAGGAGGGTGGGTCTTCCAGTATTCAGATATCATTCGAGTATAGGTTGCATCCTTCAACCATGTGGTATTGAATTTGAAATGGGCCTTTGGTTTGTTTAGTCTTCCCCTTATATCAAGGTATATTGGTGAATGTTCAGATATACCTCTTGACCCGACCCATTGTCTGTTGATATATCCCTCACCCAACAGTCATTCCTTGCTAAGAAAGCGATCTAGCTTCCTGGCGAGGCTATCCTCTGTAATCCTTCTATTCCTCCATGTAGGTAAAATTTTCGCAGAGGGGATGTCTATGAGGCTGTGATTCTCCAGGATGTTCTCAAAAAAAGCAGATAGGGGGTCAATTTGGGCATGGTGACCCCATGATTCCGAGAAGCCCAAGGAGAAATTTAGGTCCCCTCCCAGGATGATGTTGTTTGATTGCAGAAGATTGGAGTTCAGTAAATGTGCCCAGAATGCTTCACGGTGATGACATGGTCCATATACATTAACAAGTCTGATATTGATACCCAGTTCAGATGAGAAAATGTCCGCCCCTATGTGTCCATTGCCTCCCCAGATATTACACAGTTTGATAGTCCTGGTGTTAATGCCCAGAGCAATGCCACCCGAGTGGCCATTAACATCGAGAGCTTGGAAGGACCAGCCCAAAAGCATGGATTCTAGGAGGTGCGAGATTGTATCAGCATGGCCCAAGGTTTCTTGTAAAAAAATGACATCCACATGTTCAGACCCTAGTAGTCTGCGCAAAGCTAGTTTTTCTTAGGGCTAGCTAACCCATGACAATTAAATGAGAGGAATTTCATGGGGGAGATGAGCCCAGGGTGTTTTGTGCTCTAAGAACCCGATCAATAGTAAGTTGACGCCCCGAAGCAATCTCCTCCCCTACCTGCAACTTTTCTTTGGAGAGGGAGGAGGGTCTACCTTTTGGAGGCTTAGGAGGGATGGGGGGAGATACCAGCCCAATGCCAATGGAGTCAGGGGTTTGTGAATGTGACAGGGATCAGAGTGGGTATCGGTGGGAGAGGGACCCTTGTTCAGAGTCAGAGGATGTAGATGGGGTCGCCTCAGGGAAAGATGGGGGAGTGCAGGAGAAGGTGGGCGGAAGGGGATGCAACGAGCAAGTCAATGTAATGGGAGGTAGTGGCATGTAAGCAGAGACTAGGTGACACCCCGAAGAACCAGCAAAGCAATCAGATGAAATAGAGTGATGAACTAAGAAGGGGTTAGAAGAGGACATAAATGAAGCTAGCGCAAATTTTGCAGCCACCCTTGCCCTGGTCAGAGGAGGAGAGGGTGGTCGATATGGTGCTTTGCCTTGCTTGTTCAGATTCTCCATGGCCGGGGTCACCACCACTGCTTTAGGGGCAGAGCGTTACATAGCTGCATTAGTAGTGGAATGATCTGAATCAGCCTAAGTGTCCTTTGTGGGAATTCTCCTTCCATTTTCCGCATTCCTCAGTTTTCCATTCATGGGGTAGTCCCTAAACAGGTAACCAACCTTGTGGCATCGTCGGCACCTAAAAGGGACCCCCTCATAATCTAGGATCTACGTTCGTAAGAAATTCCTCCACCACAATGTGATTTGTTCCATAACCCCTCTCTGGTGTCCAAATGGACCAAAATTCTTGCATACGCGATAATTCTACTGGAGAGATAGGATTTATCATGCTCCAAGTAGGTGCCTAGGGTGTTTCCTATGTGCCTGAAGATAGCCTCTGACCAAAAATGAAGCGGCAGGCCTGGAAGGTGGACCCAAAGTGGTCCAACACCGAGTTTCTCCCTCTTTGAGTTGAAAAGAGGGTTCCATCGCCTCAGAAGAACAGGAGCCTGTTCAATGTGCTAGAAGGATGATAACACCCAATTTGTGTGCTCTGATCAAAAGAAACACAACGCAAACCACCTGTGAACAAATGTTTAGACAAACGGTAGCTTGGCCAGATGTTGCCCCCAAACCTCTGCAGTCCATTGTTTTAGTTGGGTCGCTGAGTAGTTCATGCCTCGAACCCTACCAACCAGGACTCGATCGATTGTGTCCATCGCTTTGCCCCACTGAATGTCTTCTCCCAAATTGATAACAACGTCTTCTGCCCTAGATTTGACACACTTGTTCCTTTTCCCTGACCTATGGCCCGCGTCAATGGTGTCCTCCCATGGTCCGCTGCGAGGAGGGTTTGGAGGGTTAGTGGCATTTGGACCAGACCCAAAGGGGAAGGTGTCTGATAGGGGAGGTATGTCCGTGATGCTGCCGGAGGGGGGAGATGTTAACAGTGCCACAGGAGGGGGATCATGAGCGATAGGCGGGGGATCTCCAGGGGAAGAGGATGACGGGAAGTGGGATTCGACAGATGGAGGTATGAGTGGGTAGCCCGAGGAACAGGCGGCAAGGTCCAGGCCAATGCAACGAGCCACACATTGTAGGGAGGATGGCGACGGTGGAGGGGTAGCGACAGCTGACCAGGAGGGAGGGTCCGCATTTAGGGTTACAACCGAATAGGAGGGTCCTAAGATCGAGGGTAAGGGGGCAATGACCTCCGACATTTCACAGCTAAAGGGTAGAAAATTGTTCGTGCTCGGGTGAGGAGTTGTCCAAATGGAGACATCCTCTATAGGGTCTTCAGAGTAATCGACAAGGTCCAACTCCATAACCGTTCCGAGAGATTCACACCAGCTACCGCCATTGGTAAAATCCGTCACTGTAGGAGAAACTTACTGCAGAAAAAGGTAAGGCAGTGGAGGGAACGATAGGGATATGCACGAGATCACAAACGAGAAATGGGATGGTTCAGGAACAACGTTCGGAAGGTATGACAAATGGGAGCTAATAGAAGCTAGACTAGGCTGCAGTGGAGGGGTACTATAGTCAAACCCTAGCCTATGTCAGATACTATGCGCGGCGAGATCTGATCCATTTTTCTATCATTCATGCTTCAGGGAAAATTCATTTGGAACATCTTTCTAATGAAAATATTAACTATACATATATAATAATAAAATAAATTAGGTAAATAGTCATTTATTTTCGATTTTCTCTAAATAATTAATAATTATCACTTTATTAGATATATTATTTTGGGACCTATATTATTTGATCAGATATAGATTGTGTATATAGTTGACTATAATATGAAGGAAAAAAAGATGTAAATATATTATACTTGCACCATCATGTATTAACATAAAACTATGTTGAAAGTAATCAAAGGACTTCACGTGAATATATATTAGGTTTAACATACCACATGATTTGTTTATCTATTTGCACGTGAATAACTTTCTATTTTTATCCAATGCAAACATTATAACAATATGTCAATGAATTGACATCTTTAGGGTTGCAAAGGGTCAAATGATAATGTATAAAGTGCACAAATAGCTCCATCGAATGGCGCGAAGATTCTAGCTATAAGATGCTCAACATGAAGACAGTTGGTCGCAGAGGATTTTGAGTTAGTTAATGACACGTAATGACAACCAACTTGATCCCTGACATCACACTCGAATGCTTACAAGGATAAGAGACGACCCGAGTTTGCAGGTGACCTAAGCAACTATATATACCTCGTTTGTTGGTGGCACTTATTGAGAAATCAATTCGATCATGAACATGAAGATTGGCTGCATATGACAACTGAAATGATTCCAAACTCCCCACTCGATTGCTGGCTAAAACGTTGAGACAATCCAAAGTTTCAAGGCTGGGATGCGGCATTTATGCTGTCAAAACGAGCTCTTATTAGATCAAGTTCCAGATTATTGAAAACGTTTTTGCAATTTCTTCTAGAAAAGGTGCAAATATGTAGCAACTATGCGAAAAATTGTGATGGGGATGGTGCTCTTCCTCTAATGAAGTTAATGTTTGAAGAATTCTGGGAAACGAGCTCTCGAGCTCTGAATCTATTTAAACTGAGTTGAGTCTTCATAATAATTGGATTTGAATCCAGAAGGAAGGGAAGTAGACTGTAGAAGGGCGTTGGCACTATTATTCGTCTCACATTTTACAGCCTGCCAAAAGAAAAAATAAAAAATAAAAAAAATCTAGAGATGGCAAAGGGAATATGGTTTCTCCACTATTTTAATAAGAAGATAGACTCTTTGTCAACTATGAATCGAGATTTTTAAGCTTCATTTGGGAATGTTATACATTGTTGTTAATCTATTTATGCATGGAGTGAAATAATCAAAGGAGTGCACGTATGTATAAGTTTGCAGTTAAGAATGAGTTTGTTTTCATCACATAAGTGTTATTTAATCTGATTGCAATCCTTTACCAATTGGTATACTAATGACTAGTTTTAACACTGTTGTTAATATTCTTTGCTTTATGCTAATTGTTGTCCTTCAAAAAGCTATCTATGCAGGATTCTATTAATTGTAATTAGACCGGATAATGGATTTATGGAGACCTGTTTGTGGCTACTAATAACTATTTACAAGCCAGTCACAAGTGTGTCTTGTGTTTTGTGTATTAGATTAAATAAATTGCTCCTTTGATTTAGTATAAATTTTACAATGAATCTATGATTAATAATTGGTTTTGATAATGGGTTCTGAGTATATATGTATGCTATTTTAGTAACTATTTATTGGACATTTTTTTATGACATATATGTTTTAATAGTTTGTAAAACATTAAACCACTTTATTGATTTACAAGTGCATCTGTAACTTGAACCCATTTCACAGTGCTTCCTTGTGTTGTTACTCAATTTCTCTTGATTAGGAGTGAAGTTATCGTTCTCTTAATCAAGATAGGGTTTTCATTTTATTCACTTGCATATTATGAGTAGTTCACATTTTAATTCTTTCATTATTTGTTAAGTCTCCTTTCATAGGAGCGGGTTGATTATGGCTCAACCGAGCCTTGATTTTAGTCACATGAAAGGAATCATTATTTTCAAAAAAATAACAAACACATGATTCATTTCCCTTGATTTTGATAATAAATAATTTCAATATCACACACTAACAAAATCAAGGCAGTGTACATAGTTAGTTTTACTTAGGATAGTTAAACCTTAGGCTAGTCTTAGGGTAAGGGTAACTGGAGACCAATTGAACCAGTTAGAATCACCATACCAAACGGGTAAGTGTCTAATTGGGATCTTGACCAGGTGATCTCCTCCATGTTAAGCCACGACATTTCCAAGCTCCAACAAAATTGGCACTAGAAGGAAGGGCAATAGATTACTATATGTGTATAATTTTTATTTTTTACTAATTATGGCTCATACTTGGGTCATCCTTTTAGTTCACCTGAACCTACCATATGTTTTCTCAAGAAACCAATCTTGTCCTTGATCAGACCAACATATGACGGTGAGAATGGAGTTTCTGTTATAGATCATGTTCTACAATTTATGATTAAATGTAATTATTTTAATATCATTAACGAAAATGAGATCTACATGTTATTTTCTCTCACATTTAAAGGACATATTCGAGAATGGTATAAAACACTTCTAGATAGATATGTACATTCTTGGGAACATTTCATTGATATTTTTCTTTCATCAGTGTTATGATTATGATAAGTTGTGTTTAGAAATAGAAAGTCTTTCAATGCATGAAGATGAGCCAATTGAAGAGTTTTATGATAGATTTAAATCACTTTGTTTTAGATTTCACCTCAAAGGTCTTCCTTCAAAAGAGTTTTTGTCATAGTGTTTCAAATCTCTTGTTTCTTCTTCTTGTAAACATAATAAATCTAACAAGGATGAATAAGATAGTCTTGATGCTTTTCTCAATCTTATTGAATTTTTGAATGAATTGGAAATTTTTTCAAACTCTCAAACACTTGGAGTTTCCTTTACAAATCCTCAAATTTCGGAAAATCATAATTCAAGTCCATCTATAGAATTTGAGGATATATCTAAAATATATTCTAATGATTATGATCAACCTCAAATAGGTTCAGTAGGAATAACCACACCTCAGGACTCAACTAATGAACATTGTGGTAGTTCTTCTATAGAAGTACACTAAGTACTAGTTTCTACCTCTTTAGTAGAGGACTTAACATCAAACTGGAATCCTTGTTTCATCCATAACAATGTAAATCACAATGATGAACCTAATTTGATATATTTTGGTGAGCATTAATTTTTATACCTTGATATTTTCATAGATCAGAGTACATCTAGTTCTGATCCTATAGGTCTTTCTATTGAAACCCTAACTCCAACTAGTACATACTTCTTTGAGCATCATACTGTCTATGAGAAGGATTCCTTACCCATCTATGATAATTTTGAACCTCTTTTATTTCCTCTTGTTGATATTATTAACTGAAATCAACCACATCATTTTCAAGAAAAGGAGGTTATATATGATAAATTTTTTGATGTTGATGTCATAGAATTACTTTCATCACAAAGTATCTTTGATTCAAACCTATCAATCGATTCTTCTTGTGATCTTTCCCTTCCTCCTATAGATAAACACAGTTTCATATGCACAAATGCACTGGACACCAAGTCTCCAACAATATCCACCTTAATAGTGTCATGGAAGCAAAATTTGAAAAGGTTTCATTTTCTCTTCTTAGTGCCAAATCCAACCATATGAACAAGTCTTGGTCTTGTAGTTATCCTACTAACTTTAGTGAACATAGAAGAGATAATTTTAATACTGACACTCTCTTTCCACATGATTCGACATCTGAAGATACAACATCCCTACCAAGACTATCACATTCTTCCCCTTGGGATAGTCTTCAATTAATGTCAAATATTCATCCTTTTTCCATTGATCATTCTGAAATATGCTTGTAGGATTCATTCCAAAGGAAGAATATTATACATAAGCTTCTTTCTTTTAATTTCTTAGGGATAGATATACATAATTATGTTTCTATTTCATGCAGCTTCGTCTTGTCAGGTTTACTTATGCATGATATATCTTTCGTTGGAAGAATTGAACTGATGGAATAGCTCCACTAGAAATATGTGTACATTTGATTATTTTTATTTCTACAAATTTTGTACAATGTGTATATAGTAGGAGTAGAATTAGTGTAGAATGTTTTTCTTTTTGAATAAAGTAGTCATAGAATTTTAATTATCATCAAGGTAATTGTCTCATTTTATTTCAAGTTCTATCTTTAGAAATTTATTTTCAAAACTTATCTATTTATTCAAATATCTTGGCAATAATATTATAAAAAATTTTGAATATGAATGCACCTTAGTTAGGTTTTGAAAAGTCTTCTCATCTACAAATTTAAAATACATTACTTATCACTATCTCAACCAAATAAAACACATTTTTCAACCTTGAAATTGAGATTGTTTTATTTTGGCTTATCTTGTTTAAGTTTTTTCATGACTTAATGGTTTGATATCTTTTAATACTCTTTAATTTTGAGTTTTCCTATTTGCTTGGGCTTGTTTTGTTTTCATGACATCATCAAAATTTCATATGAAATTTATTTCTTAGCAACCTCAATTGGTTCGCACGGGGAAATATGTACTCTTTATATTCTCAATAGGATTTCATTTATTTAGTTTCTAGACTCTTACAACTTAACCATTTTCCATGGGGAATATTGAAACTTGATCCAAGTATTGTGAGTCTAGCAATATAAAAGAATGAATGGCTACTAGTTTGAATTTTTGAAACCCTCCACATATAACTCATCTACTTTGGTAAATGAAAGTAGGTCTAGTAAGGTCAATCATAAATAATTTCTCATGTGTATCTTACTAATACTTTTCCTCTTGTACCACCCCACTCCCCTCACCTAAAAATATAAAAGATAATTTTCAAACATATTGATACAAGGGAGTCGAAAGCACACACATGTGTAGGAAGTGTATGCAAACCTATCGAGGTACTGAACAAGCTTGATGACAACAAGTCCATGCATACATGGTACCATGAAAACTTCGTCGAAGTGTATGCAAACCTATCGAGGTACTGAACAAGCTTGATGACAACAAGTCCATGCATACATGGTACCATGAAAACTTCATCGGGTATCCAACAGACCTACTGGAAATGAAGCAATGTCGAGTAAAGAAGTGACGTTATTGCAGATGTGTGCTAGCCTTCAGTGACCTTCTAGTTTTTCACTATCCACTGGTAGAGATGTGATTTAAAGTTAACAATTTTTCCCTTTGGATCGTATTGAATGATATATTACTAGACATTCAAGTGCTTCTATCTTTTATGCTCACCTTGCTTCGTTTCTGGTGCATGTGGGATCCTTGGAAATGGCTTTAAGTACAAATCCCTGCTTGGAAACTTATATTTTAATCCTATTATTTAAACCAGAGATAATTGTTTCTTCCTCGTGAGTTGCCAATTGTTGTGGCCACAACCCCCCATAACTTTGCACACAAAAAAAAGATACGGGACCCTCTATATAAATTTGGTTAATATTGGCTTTAGTTTTCTTTGTTTGGCTTGGCTTCGAGTGTTTTTGACTTGTTTTAATTTTCATTTTGATCACTCCATTGCTTCTATTTCCCCAATAGCTTCGAATGATATCCAGTCTACCTAATTTCAACCTATGGACTGAATGTTACATCTCTCATTGCACTTACCATCTTGGCAAGTTGATTTGATGAACTCCTTTAGATTTACTTCATTTGATTTAGTTAATCTCTTCGCGACATCTTGCACATATATATAGATAAATTATAATATTTAATTATATACATATATATTTTCAACTATATATAAATTAATAAACAACAACAAACATGCAAATATTAAATATACATATGTAATAATAAAATAAGTTATGTATATAATCATTTATTTTCTATTTTATGTAAACAGTTATTAATTATCACTTTATTGGATATGTTATTATGAGACCTATATTATTTGATCTCATATATATTGTGTATATAATTGACTATAATATAAAGGAATAAAAGAAAAGAAAATGTTAATATATTATACTTACAGCATTATGTATTAACATAAAATTATGTTAAAAGTAACTTCACGTGAACGTAGACGAGGTTTAACATACCACATGATTTGTTTATCTATTTGTATTCAAAGAACGCGCATTTTAATGATATGTGAATGAATTGACGTCTTTATGGTTGCATGACGTCAAACGATAAGCTATAAAGTGCAGAAAGAGCTCCATCCGATGATGCCAAGATTCAAGCTATAAGAAGCTCAACACAAACAAAGTTAGTTGCGAGGATTTTGAGTTAGTTAATGGCATGTAATGAGAACCAGCTTGATCCCTAGCATCACGCTCGAATGCTTACAAGGATAAGAGAAGACCCCGAGTTTTCAAGTGACTCAAGCAACTGTATATACCTCGTTTGTTGGTGGAGCATGTTGAGAAATTAATTCGATCATGAGCATCAAGATTGGTTTTGTATGAAAACTGAAATGATTCCAAACTCCCCACTCGGCTACTTGCTAAAACATTGAGATAATCCCAAGTTTATAGGCTGGAATGTGGCATTGACATAATCCCAGCTGGAATGTGGCATTTATGTTGTCAAACTGAGCTCTTATTGGATCAGGCTTCATACTATCGATTTTTTTTGTAATTTCTTCCAGAAAAGGCCCAAATATGGAGCAACTATGCGAAAAATTGGTATTGGGTAACGCTTTACCTCTAACAGAGTTAATGTTTAAAGAATTCTGGAAAACAAGCTCTCAAGCTCTAAATCTATTTAAATTGAGTTGAGTCTCAGTAATAATTGGATTGAATCCAGAAAGAAGGGAAGAGCCAAACGACTGTACATATGTATAACTTCACAGTTAATAATGAGTTTGTTTTCATAGCATTATTGTTAACAATGGGTATACTAACGACCAGTTTTAATACTTAAGCAAAAATTTTTGGTCGAAATTATATAAAAGAAATTTTTGTTGGTTAATGTGTTTTGAATCAATAAATGAGGTAAATGTGGTTCATCATCCAGACCAAATAATTCATTATGGATCACAAAAACTTGAATACGGAAATTATAATAATATTGTTCACTTTATACTAATTGTTGTCCTCCGAAAAGCTATATTCGCAGGATTTCTATTGATTGTAATTAAAGCCGAATATTGGATTCATGGAGATCTATTCGTGGCTTCTAATAACTATTTATTAGCTAGTCACAAGTGTGTAATAACTATTTATTAGCTAGTCACAAGTGTGTCTTGTGTTATTTTGTATTAGATTAAATGAATTGCTTCTTTGATTTGATATAAATTTTACAATGAATCCACGATTAATAATTGGTTTCAAGTATATATCGATGTTAATTTAATTTATTGGAATAACTTTATGGTATATCTGCTTTAGTAGTTTGTAAAACAATAAACCATTTTATTGATTTACAAGTGCATTTATACCTTGAATCCAATTCACAGTGTTTCCCTGTGTTGTTACTCAATTGCTCTTAATTAGGAGTGAAGCTATCTTTCTCCTAATCAAGAAAGGGTTTTCATTTTATTCGAGTGCATCTTAGGAGTAGTTCACATCTGAATTATTTCATTCTTTTTTAAGTCTCCTTTCATAGGAGTGTGTTTCATTGTCATTGGACTGAGCCTTGATTTTAGCCACCTAAAAGGAATCATTATTTTCAGAAAAATAACAATCACATGATTCCTTTCCCTTGAGTTTGTTAATAAATAATCTCAATATTATAACTAACAAGCTCAAGGAATTGTACATAGTTAGTTGTACATATAGGATAGCTTAGGATAGTTTAACCTTAATCTAGTCTTAGGGTAAGTGTAACTAGATACACATTGAACTAGTAAGAATCACCATACCAAAAAGATAAGGGTTTAATTTGGGTCCTGACCAAGTGATGTCCTCCTTGTTGAGCCAACACATTTACAGGATTCAACGGGATGGGAGGTGTTATTCCTTTTATTTAGGAAAAGAAAGGTGTATGTATAATATGTATATGAAGGTAATAAATTTCAAGTCATTTTATATTAAAATTTTGGAGAGTGAAATATAAGTTGGAGATTGTGCAAATTGAGATAATAGGAGATATAACGAATGCATCATCATTAGTAGATGCTAGGAATTTATTTCGTTTACAAGGAATGATGAGACCATCAATTAATATTACCACAAAATCCTAATATTCTAATAAAAGAAATACATAATAGCACTAGGGTAGTAGAACATTTGAAGATAAAGAAGCTAAGAGGAGCACAATGTTGAATAGAGTGAACCTAAGAGTAGGTTCAATAAAGAGAGAAATAAACCCAAGCATAAGAGAGTGCAACACTTGATAGATTCCCTTATTAAAACCAATCTATTAAGAATGAAAAATAATCATGTGATAATGAATTATGAATGAGACTTGGGAATATATGTGTAACACAAGAGGTAGGTTAGTTCCTTGAGAGGGGTCATGAGTCTATGTGTATAAGGTTAGCCTTAGCCAAAATTAGAAATATAATAATTATCACAATATAAGTTCATCCATGACCGAAAGTGAATCTGATTGTAGGAATTTACAGGGTAAGTTCCTTAGACAGAACATCAAAGGATACCGCTCACAAACAGATCATAGATCAATACACCAGTATTTGTTGATGTGATTAAAACCCTCAAAGAGGGAAACAGTCCATGGCCTGAGCCAACACGGCCACTTCAGACAATTTATTAATAAAAGAATGAAAATTTACATAAGCTTCTCTCATTAACGATTTTTTCTACAAATGACCCTCCATGCTCTTTAAATAGAGATCATGGACCAATCGAGTGTTAAGCCACATATCAAGTGTCGGTAATACCGAGGAGAGAATGAACTATTGGATCACTACATATCGTGACTGTCAGATTGTAAGTTACAAAAGTACATAGTAAAGAAACACACTTTACCTAACTCTACACTAAACCAAGTTATACTTAACTATTTCCTATGTGTCGGAATATCCTAACATTCCCCCTTAAGAACAACTTGGGATAGGATTTGACGCTAGGGTTGCCCCCACTTACACCCACAGTATGCATATAAGTGCATAAGTACATTGTCCTAGGAATTTAACTCACAAGGGAGTCAAATCTTCAACCATTAAATGGTTAAGGCCTCTTTGTCCGTTCCTTTATATCGGAACTCAATCACCTTGCCAAAACCTCCTATCGGAATTTTATCAACCTTCGAGCCTTCTTATAAGACTTTGATTAAAGCCTTTCATTAATCCTTCCTATCAGGAACTTTAAACCTTCATAACCCCTTTAATGTCGCATAGATGTAACCTTCCCCTTTAATGCATTGGTTACATATGTTTTATCGCATGAAATACTCTATCGACACTTTTTTCCTTTATACACCTTTTACAAAGGAAAACTATGCAAACATACCCTTTTCCACCTCTATACGGCTTCTGCACATTTCCTGAGGCTACCTCTATTGCAATCACTATTGACTCTTCCGTGGGTCATACATATATGTATGCCTCACCACTTCTCTGACTTCGATATGTGACTATCGAAATAGTTAACATATGTTTTAGCCTTAAAAGGCTTGACACAACACTTTCATGAATACAAAGGAAAACCTCACCCGAACCCTTTGTTCGGACTTCAAAAACAATTCACCCAGATCTATATATCCATCAGGTTAGCTCTTTGCTCCGATCCTTTCTGCAGCTCCGATCTTCGAACCTTCCGATTGCCGATTAGTGCTTTATCGCTATCAGCTCATCCACATTCCAATTACCACTAGCCCTTAACTCCTTTGATTGCGAATTAGTGATCAAATCGCGACCGTCGATCTGGTTCATGATCCGACAGTTGTGATTAACTTGTGCGATCACATTTTTCTCAACCTCAAGGCTAGACCCTTTCCACTTCCATGTGTCGATCTGATATCCTTACGGACCCGATAGGGATATAGGCCACTCTTTATAGGATTTCAAATCCGACTATGTTTTACGCCGATCCTTAGTGTAAGTTGGGTTTTTCCACTTGCGGGACTTAAACTTCGTAATAAACTCCGCTGATGCGATATTTCGCTTTGATCCTCAACAACATCATCTGGACCATTAATCTTCCAAATCCAACAGCTGCTAAGCACTGACACTTTATTCCTTCGCTCCTCATTTTTACTTAGTTTTTACGCTAAGTCTTCAGTTCTTCTGTGGTTTTTCTCTTCTTCAAAGGTTCTAGCCTTTTTGTTGTTTTACTGCGTGATTCCTCCTGAGCTTGGCTTTAATCCCTCTAATGGATTCAACGACCCATTATGGTCCTCTGAATCACTCTTCTCTTGCATAGTTCTTCAGAATTCCGCCTTCTGCTTCTGCTGCTCAGCTACCTTTGAGCTTTACTCTTCTGCGAAATCTCACTTCTCTATTTCACCCTAGAGCTTCCCTCTGTTCCTCAATTGGATTCAAGGATACACTCATGATTCCTCTGAATCATTCTGTTCCTCTGTGTCCTTTGGAATTCTGTCTGCAACCTATTATAGAGCCTACAAATTCACAAGTAATTCACTCATGAAATACTCTTCAACACACTGACACAATCAGGAATAAACATTTGTATATAAAAAATATAAACAGTCAATTACATATCCGAGACTCTGTGTCTCACACAAGCCTGTTCTCCAATATCATGGCCTTCTTGTGCTCTGCCCATAGGCTTACATTTATGCCAGAAAGTTCTGTTGAACTAATCCTGGTTCAACTCCTAAATCCTCTGAACTGATTCTTGAATCTTCTATCCACTTCTACTTCAATTAATTCCTAAAAGCTCTCTCTCATCCCTCGAATCATGAAACTGTTTTAAGAGTCCTCATTGACTTCTAACTCTTGTCATTTATTAACCACTCATGTTCTCATTTATTTGAGAGCATTTACAACTTCCTCTCACTATCTAATTAATTTCTATTTTATGCACTCAAAAGCCTAATATTACATCAATTTATCACTTAGGAATCCAACTTCCTAAAAATACATGACCCCCTATGTCTACTTAATTACAATGATTTTCCTTAGTTGAATGCTCCTGCATCAGACTCCCAAAGTAAAATATTCATGATCTCCTGATCATGCGTCTTCTGATCTTTGTCTTCTTGGATCCCATACTTTGTTTTGTAACTATCCAAATGTCATGTTCCTTTATTGTTGTTGTACTTCTGTTGTCTTCTGTTCCATCTTCTTCTCTTTGTCAATCAAGCTCATGCTCTGATTGATCATTCTTCTTGCTGCTAACATTTTCCTCCATTTGGACTGCTTCATCATTAGCTACCACATTTCTTCAATCTCCTTTTCCAGTTCATCCTTGGACTGGTCCATATTCTGCCACTTAATTCTTCCTCTTTCTCTTTGCTTCAGGTTGCTGTTGATGTCCATTAACTCTTTAAACTGCTACTGGTTACTTTCTCTTTGTAGTTGTTGGCTTACTTTTTCTTCTTCTTTTGCTATTGTTCCAACTTTTGCTCTACTTACTCCAACTTTTACTTTGCTTGCTCCAACTTTTTTTTTTCTTGCTACCTCCCTATCATCCTTACCCTCTTTCATGATTACCTCTTCCTGTATTGAATCATGACTATCCAGCACTCCCTCCAACAATTTAACATCTTTGTTCCCTGGATTGAATTCTTCCACAGATTCTTCTTCTTTCATCTTTATTTGGTTGTTCATCTGTGCCAAATTTCCTTCAGCATCTGCAACAAAACCTGCACTCATAAAACACTTGTTAAAATTAAAAACATAAGGCTTTTGTGCCTTATCTTCCTTTGGCAACAATTCAGTTTACTTCTCTGTTTCTTTCTCCTTTGTCAGCACATTAGTATGTTGATTTGGACTCTCAAAAGAATTCATGAGATTGTCCATTAGTCTCTCTTCCACACCATCTATCCTAATGATGTCTTCCTGCTCCTGTCCATCGTAGTGAACTCCTTCTTTTATAGTGTCAATCTACTGAACTTTCATTATCATCTCCTTTTCCTTATGATTGTCATTCATGGCAATGTTTTTGTTTTCCTTTTTCAACAATCTCTCTTGAACATATATTCTCTATTTTTCCAACTCCCTTCTTTGAAAATCTAATTTTCTATATAACTCAATAACTTCAATTGGAGTAGATTTTGGAAATTTTACACAATTCTCCATACCTTCCTTTATTACTGATAAATCATCAGATGCCCTTTTTTCCTTTGCTAAGTCTTTTGCATAGTCTTTTTCTTCCTTAACATCTTTCAGTAGATGTCCTTCTCTTTTTCTGACTGTCTCAACAACATCTTCCACGGCTATTTCCACTATGCCTATCATCATGGTGAATTGATGATCCTTTACTATGTTTTCAGCTAACATAGTCTCTTTTTCTTCAGTACATTTTGCCTTCTGTCCCTCTTTAACTCTTCTCCTAGAGTTATCTTTGTCTCACCATCTGCATTAACATTCTCGTGTATTTGGTTTTCATCAGTAACATTAATCAAACTCATTTGATTACCTTTCTAAGATAGTATTCCTTCATTCTTCACCAGAATAAGATCTTGATTCTTCATCTCTATGATAGCTTCTTTAGACTCATCCATAGACTTTTTCTTCTGTATGTATTCAAATTCTTCTTCTTCTGAGAAGTTTTCTTTGTCACCTTTCACTTCTAGATCTTCATCTACTCTGAAGATATCTTCAATAGGTTTCTTTTCTCCTGCAATACTTGTCATCATACACAAACTATCAGTTTTAAAAACATAAGACCCTGTGGTCTCACTGGATGCTTCAACCATCATATCTCCTTGTTGTTCCAAGTTCTCTTTATGACTCAGAAATTCTTCGATGGTCTCCTCTTCAATCTCTTTAAGCCCTTCACTTGGTTGCTTTATATCTTTCCCCAACTGTATATGAGACCTATCTATCTCATCTTCTTCCAAAACAGAATTTAGATTCTGCTTGTCTTCTTTCTCCTTTATGACAATATCAACAAATTGTCCTTCACATGTTTCACCTGCAAACATACAAAAATTGTCAGATTTAAACCATGTGACCCTTTGCCCTCACTTGAAGTTACAGTCTTCAATTCTTCATCTTCACTTTCTCCCAGAATTTCTCCTTGTTCTGGTTCACAAATGTACTCTTCCATTTCTAACTCAACTTCCTTTAGTTTTCCCATCAGCCACTTTACTTGCTTTTGTTGTAGCCTTCTCTGCGTCTCATGCCATTCCACTGGCTTCTTCCTTAATACCCAACCTTGTCTCTGGTTTTCCTCAAGTATTCTCCTTAATGCATTGAGTTTTTCTTTTAACTCTGCAATTTCTTTGTCAATTTCCTCTTGACTCATCCTCTTACCATTTTCCTTGACATCCTCTTTCTCATATATTTTGTTGTGGCTTCTCTTTGAACCTCTGCTATGACTATCAATAGTCATCTTATTCTCCTCTTCCTTCATGAGCTCCTCAATCATCTGCAATAAGCCTCTGCAATAGCTAGTCCTCCTCACTGCAGTCTTACCTCACTAAGCTCTCCTCACTCAGTATTTTGGTAAGCACGGTCCTCTGTTTGGAACCTCCTCTTGAGAAACACCTTTGCTCCTTCTAGGCTTCTGCAATCTCTCGCTCTCTCTTGAGAACACTTCAACTGTCCTCTCTGTCCAATCTCTTGTTGTATTTTTCAGGTTCACTGCTACTTTTTCTTCAGAGTGTTTTCCTTACTCTACCTTCAAGAACACATCTGGTTCTTCTCTCACAGCTTATCTTGCTGTCACCTATGCATTAGTATAAAAACACACATTCTCAATTTAAAACAGAACATATTACATCACATTCAAGATCTCAGCATGATCTTGTTTCACCGTTCCACCTGTACTTTGAATGGATTTCCTCTGCCTCTTGCATCTACAAGTTCTGCTACACATCACCTCTATGTGCCTTCCTTCTGTCAGATTAGAAGCTGATCCTTCCTTGCCTGCATAAACACCTTAACACATAACTCTGATTTTAATTCTTTCACATAGAATTTCTCTGTTTTGTTTAACCCCAATGGTTTTAATTACAATTCTGCTTTGATACCAAATGATGCCAGTGTTACCCCCACTTACACCAACAGTATGCATATAAGTGCATAAATGCATTGTCCCAAGAATTTAACTCACAAAGGAGTCAAATCTTCAACCATCAAATGGTTAAGGCCTCTTTGTCCATTCCTTTATATCAGAACTCAATCACCCTACCTAAACCTCATATCGAAATTTTATCAACCTTCAAGCCTTCTTATAAGACTTTGAATAAAGCCTTTCATTAATCCTTCCTATTGGGAACTTTAAACCTTCATAACCCCTTTAATGCCACATATATGTAACCTTCCCCTTTAATGCATTGGTTACATATGTTTTATCGCATGAAATACTCTATTGGTACTTTTTTCCTTTATACACCTTTTACAAAGTAAAACTACGCAAACATACCCTTTTTCGCCTCTGTATGGTTTTTGCATATTTCCCGAGGCTACCTCTATACCAATCGCTATCGGCTCTTCCATGGGTCATACATACATGTATGCCTCACCACTTCTCCAACTCTGATATGTGACTATTGGAATAGTTAACATATGTTCTAGCCTTAAAAGGCTCGGCACAACACTTTCACGAATACAAAGGAAAACCCTGCCCGAACCCTTTGTTCAGACTTCAAAAACAATTCACCTAGATCTATATATCCTTCAGGTCCGCTCTTCGCTCCGATTCTTTCTGTAGCTGCGATCTCCAAACCTTCTAATCGCCGATCAGTGCTTTATCGCTATCGGCGCATCGACATTCCAATAATTGCTAGCCCTTAACTCCTCTGATTGCGAATTAGCAATCAAATCGCGACTGTCGATCTCGTTCGCGATTCGATGTTTTGATTAACTTGCATGATCGCATTTCGCTCAACCTCAAGGCTAGACCCTTTCCACTTCCATGCACCGATCCGATATCGTTACGGACCCGATGTGGATATAGGCCACTCTTTATAGGATTTCAAGTCCAAATTTCAAATCTGACTATGTTTTACGCCGATTCTTAGTGTAAGTTGGGTTTTTCCACTTGCGAGACTTAAGCTATGTAATAAACTCCGCTGATGCGATATTTTGCTTTGCTCCTCAGCAACATCATCTGGACCATTGATCTTCCAAATCCAACGGCTGCTGAGCACAAACACTTTACTCCTTCTCTCCTCCTTTTCACTTAGTTTTTATGCTAAGTCTTCAGTTCTTCTATGGTTTTTCTCTTCTTCAAAGATTTTGGCTTTTCTGCTATTTTACTGCGTGATTCCTCCTAAGCTTAGCTTTAATCCCTCTAATGGATTCAACGACCCATTAAGGTCCTCCGAATCGCTCTTCTCTTGCGTAGTTCTTGTTGGACACCTAATCCTCAATGGGTTAGTGTGGAAGCCGAATAGACAAAAGGAAGTCCAAGAGACCTTGGGATGTGAAACCCAATGGTCAAACCATGTACTATAAATGTATATGATTTGTTAATAAAATTTTATTTTCATGTTTTATCTTTCAGATTATGTCGCTACCATGTGTGTGTTTAACATGGTATCAGAGCTGCAGGTGTATTCCTGCCCTGCATAATTAATGTGAGCCTAATTTTACATATCTGTTGGTCTGCCATTTTCCAGCCAGTCAGAATTGTCCTTCTGTATTTCTGCCCCACTGAACAGTTTTCAACGTTAATTTGTATTCTGAAATGTTCACATCTTAATTTAGCATTTTTCTATCCACCAACTCTACTAATTATTTGCGTTAAGGGCTCTCCTCGAATCTATTTGATTTATGACTGTGAGCTCGTGCCTCCACATAGGGTAGAAATGGTGCATCATTGGATGATGGTTGCATTGAATGGTATGTTGTTTTTAACTGATTGGTTCATGCTCATATGTCAGTGCTCTGTAGTTTTTTTTTGTCTCTCTACCATTCAGTTCTATCTTTCTAACATATCTCTTATTCCAGTGAGCGTTACATACACCTAGACTTGTTTGTCTCAAGATTCCATAACAGGTTATGTATTTCAGCCTGTTCAACTTTCTTGAAGTTGAGGCATTTATGTGTCTTGTTTGTCTATTCCTTTATCATTTATGACAACCTGTTCATTTATCCCATTCATCATGTCTCGTGTCATCTTGCATCTCATATTTTGTCTCTATGACACTCCAAAAATATGTGCAATCTCTCCTTGTGCCATTTCCATTGGCCTTCTTATTCATATCCCTTCCAAGGAAAAGCACATACTGAATTAGATTTTGGAACCTCACAGTTAATAGCGAGAGCATTGTCAGTTCACCCATGAGAAGAAGGGTATAGCTAACCATATCGACCACTTGCTTGGTTGCTTCCAGAGCTATTTGTTGCCAAAAGAAAAATAGGCTCGCTACTAGAGGAATCAAGATGCCCAAAATTATATGGAGCAAACCGAATTTCAAGAAAGCATACTCATAAAGTTTAGAAGTTTTTCCTTGACTGGAATTTCAGGACTTTGAACTCCACAATATTGTGATATGGTTGTCAACCCATACTGAAAAGTTCTTCCACTCAAATCTACATCTGTCAAAGAGTCAGAGATTGATTTCACGCACAAATATCTCAGTAATGATGTTGGTTATCAACTAGATTTTGCTGGTTTAATTTATGTGAGCCGATACAGAGCTAGATTTTATCACTGGAGTTGGAAAATTTAGCTTCTTTTTGTTCGTTTGATACTGGAATTAATGCCTGTACTAGAAAGCCTCTGATTGCGCTTGAGTTGTCTTTAAAGCCAATCACAGAGTTATTTGGATTCACTTTCAATGTATCTTTTACAATTCTCATAAGATTTCTGACAGTAACTTGTCCATTAATGACTAAATCTCCCTAGAAAAACTAGTGTTTGGAATGCTCACTATTAGACTGAGCAATGTCAAAAAGTTATACACTCATGGGGTTGCGCTTGATATCATCTTAAAAAATCCTCATGTAATACTCCAATTCAAAATCATCAAAAGCAAGTCCCATTTGTTTGTTAATCTCCTCTAAAGCTTCCTTTCCTTTCTCGAGTAATGGAACATGAACGACAGGTTCCGGCATGGCATTTGTCTTAGAAGATAATAGCTTTGAGGGTAGTAAATGAAAGGTGAGGGCCTACTTCAACTAATATAGTTGAGCCAGTCCTCCATTACTATGACCGATTTGAGGGATTTTGCTCGAGCTTGTTTATTGAGGGAATGAGCATGGCTTGTGGCAACATATCTGCCGAGGACGTAATCATGCAGATCGATTTTCTAATAAAAAGATTGCACGGGCTCCTGAGTTTCTTGGAAGCAATTATTGAAGATTTGTATGAAGTCCGCGGGAGAGGAAGATCCATGGAAGCTGTCAAATCGCTTCATGAATCCATACAACTTTTCATAGTCAGTGATTGTGTCTATCTTTGACCCCAATAGATGTCAAGGCCAAAGGTAGAAATTTATGTGCTGTTTTGATAACTGTTATATATATACACTATTTTCATAACTGTTGTTTTGACATATATATGCTATTCAGCTTTGGCACACGACAACAAGCAATTTGCAGTTTATGAGATTATGTACAGCTCTTTCTCTAGCGATCTGTAATCCCTTAATTGCAGTTGTTCCACATGTTATCATCAATGGTTACAAGCTATTGAACTTGACTATTCTTTTCCACTGGCCGAGAAAGTGAAGGAGTATTTGAAGGATCCAAGCAAGTTTGCAGTTGCTGCTACCCTAGTTTGGCATTGTATTTAAAACTCATTATAGTTTTTTTCTACATATTTATGCATTGATTCCTTGTTACTTCGACTACTGCATAAGAGTTTGGTGGGTTGTATAAAAGCAATGATTGTTTTGACAAATAAAAGTAGTCTTTTGTGGAGGAAAGAACATAGTGCTGGTCATGAGTAAACTCTTATTTTTATGTAATGGATTGTAATTGGTGCTTGTTGGTTGCACACTGATCATTTGCTGCACATTTATAAAGGATATTGCTGTGTACTGTGAGTGGGTATTACTTTTCTGCATTGAGTAGTAGTTGTGATCAATTTTTAAGGTGTAATTATGACATTGAAAAAAAAAATGGCCAGAATCAATGAAGTATTAGAGTTCCTCAAAACTCTGATATTGTCTACTACTCATGATACATTAAAAGTCATCAAAGTTTCTCTCACAAACATTTAGGTCTGTCTACAAAATGCACAAGAGAAAATTGATTTTTTGCAGCTCGAATCTCGGCTACAGCAAGAAGAATTAAAACAAAGGAGTCATTCTAAACATGTTTCTGTTCAGAACATTGAGACTGCAACCCATCAGAAGCAAGTCAATAATGTTACAGTTGGTTCAAATTTAGTACCCAATAAAGCAGCAAGGTTACATTCAGATGCAGAAGTTCAGTCTGCACTTCCCAAGTCGATCATCAAACCTTGGGAAGAGCTTTTCCATAACAAGCACAGAACTGGTCTTGGATATGAGAAGGACTTGTCCTTTCATATTCCATTCTACTCAAAGCCCATTCAGTTTCAGAGTGCTAGATTCCTTCATGACAGTTCACCTCCAACTATTCTAGATTCTGCCCCTCTTCCACAACAACAACAACAACAACAGATTGTGAAATGCCAACACTGTGACCGAGTTGGACATTTGAAAGATCATTGTTTTGATCTTCATCCATGTAAGCACTGTCATAAAACCACCCATTCTTCACATAGATGCTTCAGAAACAAACGTCCTGCAAGAATAAAGATTCATCTTGGATGGCTCACTTCTTGGCAATGGGCATCAACAGCCAAGAAGATATTCCAATCACATGTCAGAACTTGTTCCATAGTATTGAACAGTCTTGCAGTTGCTTTTTCTCCATCATCTCACCTTGTATCTAAGAGGGGGGGAAATGATGGGCATCTACAAGCTTCAAAGCCACATCAAGTGAGCCTGAGCCACCACCTACCACACCAGTTTTAGAGTTGTAGCCAAAAACAAAGATGCCCCTGAGCATGCCTTCAGTTGGTAATCTCGGACACTTCCTCTAGCAGAAGACCTCAACTTCTTGCCAGTTTCGGAAGAATTCCAGGAACAAAATTGAGAACACTTCCTCTAGCAGAAGACTTCATCTTCTCCCCTGTTTTGGAAGAGTTCCAGGAATTGCATTAAGCATTCCAGAGTTGTTGGTCATCCTTAAACCATCACAAGTTGAGACTTCCCTTTTCAGGTTGAAGTTCTCGCTTTAATGCGGGGTGAGACCTCCCTTTCATGGTTGAAGGTTTCCCTATTCAAAACAATAGGAGAACTTCCTCTAGCAGAAGACTTCAGCTTCTTGCCAGTTTTGGAAGAGTTCTGAAAACTATACTATGTTCCAGTGTTGGTGGTCATCCTTAAACCACCGCTCTTTATACCAACATTTTAGAGAGCACATTCAGCCTAGTGCTGCCATGCATTTTTGCACATTTTGTATTACAGCTCTCTTCTTGGACTCATACATAAACCTTCGGATTAAGGGGGGGGGGGGGAATATTTGACACCTAATCCTCAATGGGTTAGTGTGGAAGCCGAATAGACAAAAGGAAGTCCAAGAGACCTTGGGATGTGAAACCCAACGGTCAAACCATGTACTATAAATGTATATGATTTGTTAATAAAATTGTATTCTCATATTTTATCTTTCAGATTATGTTGTTCCCATGTGTGCGTTTAACAGTTCTTCAGAACTCTACCTTTTGCTTCCGCTGCTTAGCTACCTATGAGCTTTACTCTTCTGCGAAATCTCACTTCGCTATTTCACCCCAGAGCTTCCCTCTGTTCCTCAATTAGATTCAAGGATACACTCATGATTCCTTTGAATCATTCTGTTCCTCTGCGTCCTTCAGAATTATAACTACAACCTGTTACAGAGCCTACGAATTCACAAGTAATTCATTCATGAAATACTCTTCAACACACTGACACAGTTAGGAATAAACATCTATATATATAAATATAAACAATCAATTACATATTCGAGACTCTGTGTCTTGCACAGGCCTGTTCTTCAATATCATGGCCTTATTGTGCTCTGCCCGTAGGCTTACATTTATGCCAGAAAGTTCTGTTGAATTAATCTTGGTTCGACTCCTAAATCCTCTGAACTGATTCCTAAATCCTCTGTCCACTTCTACTTCAATTAATTCCTAAAAGCTCTCTATCATACCTCGATTCATGAAACTGTTTTAAGAGTCCTGATTGACTTCTAACTGTTGCCATTTATTCACCACTCATGTTCTCATTTATTTGAGAGCATTTACAACTTCCTCTCACTATCTAATTAATTTCTATTCTATGCACTCAAAAGCCTAATATTACATCAATTTATCACTTAGGAATCCAACTTCCTAAAAATACATGACCCCTTATGTCTACTTAATTACAATGATTTTCCTTGGCTGAATGCTCCTGCATCAGGATTGAAGGATGTACAAATATGACACAATAGGAGAAGGAAGGAAGCATTAGAGCCTATCCCCCCTTAGTGACAACTTCTTGAACTCCAACCATAAATTGAAGTTTAGTAAACTCAGCCTCTATGAAAACCTTTGTAAAGATGTCTGCAACTTGATCATCTGTTGAACAATATTGCACTTCAAGGACATGGTCGTGAATGAGCTTTCTGATGAAGTGCATGTGCAGTTCAATGTGTTTGTTGCAATGATGTTGGACTAGGTCTTTGCATAGTTTAATGGCACTTTGATTATCACACCAAAGTGTAGTCGAATGCTGCTATTGAAATCCAAACTCTAACAGGATCTAATGAAGCCACAGGGCTTCCTTACTAGCTTCAATGGCACCACGATATCTTCTTCTGCTAAAGAAAGAGAAATGGCACTTTGTTTCTTGCAAGCCCATGTAATAGGTCCTGAACCAAGAGTGAACACATAACTTACAATAGACTTCCGATCATCAGGGTCACCAGCCCAATCAGAATTAGTGAAACCAACCAATAGAGGAGATGCTTCTGAACTGTAATGAATCCCAAACTGAACTGTACCTCGAACATAACGAAGTATTGTTTTAGCTGCTTTCCAATGACTTTCATGTGGGTTTTGCATAAACCGAGCAATAAGGCCAACAACAAAGAAAAGGCCAGGACTAGTATGGGTCAGATACAAATTTTTTCCTACAAGTTAACGGTATAAGGTAGCATCAACTTCAGGGAAAGTACAAGTGAATGAAAGTTTGGCTCTTGACTGAAAGGGAGAAGGGGCTAGCTTACATTCTTCCATGTGAAAATGGCATAGAAGATCACATGCATACTTGAACTGGGAAAGGGAAATACCTTCCTTGGATTGCAAGACTTGAAGACCAAGAAAATAATGCAAGTGTCCTAAGTTTGTCATTTCAAATTTATTTTTAAGGCTAGACTTCACATGGTTTATAAGGTTGGGATCACTACTAGTAAGGATAACATCATCAACATAAAGAACAAGAATGATAAGAGACTTTCCCACTTTCTTGGTGTAGACAGTATTGTCAGAATGACACCTAGAAAATCCAGTTTCTAAAAGAAAGCTATCCATCTTGGCATACCAAGCCCGAGGGGCTTGCTTATTACCATAAAGGGATTTCTTAAGCCGACATACAAGGCTGGAGTCTGTTTGTATAAAGCCAATAGGTTTTTCCATATAGATTTCTTCATGCAAGTACCCATGCAAGAAGGCAGATTTAACATCCATCTGATGGACTTCACATTTGAAAGAGGCAGCAAGGGAAAGAACAAGGTGGATAGAGTTAATTTTGGAAACAGGAGAGAAGGTTTCAATATAGTAAATGCCTTCAACTTGTGAAAAACCCTTAGCAACAAAACGAGCTTTATTTTTATCAACTTTTCCATTTGGTCCATACTTGGTTTTGTAAACCCATTTGCATCTAACAAGTTTTCATCCCTTTGGAAGGGGAACAAGATCCCATGTATCATTTGCCAATAATGAACGATATTCTTCATTCATAGTTGCATCCCAATTTGGATGGCCTAAAGCTTCTGCAAAGGTGTTAGGATCATAATTAGCTGAAGCTTGAGCCAGTAAAGAAGAGGCTCTATCGAACTGAGATTGTGTACGTCGTTGATCTGTAGGATCACCAGCAAGAGCACCTGCTGCATCCCGAGTAGCACAGACTCATTTTGGAAGCTGAGGAGCTGAAGGAGGATCATGAGAAGGTGGGGGAGGATTGTCATCCTCGCTGTCATCATATGAATAAGAAATATTTTTAGACGTAGAAGGGATAGAGAGAAGTGGCACATCCACCGAACTAGGCTTGTAGGCCGATATATTTTCAGCAAACTTTACATCTCTTCTAATGATAACATTTTTGGACTTAAGTGGAATAAGTCTGTATCCTTTGACATCTTCAAAATATCTAACAAAAATACATTTTTCACTCTTAGGTTCTAAAGCTTTATGTTTCTCATCAGGAATGTGGGCCCATGCTTCACTTCCAAAAACACGAAAGTGACTTACATCTGGTTTAATTGAGCTCTATGCTTCTTCTGGAGTGATATTCTTTAAAACCTTAGTAGGAGTGCGATTTATTATGTAATTTTCACAGTTAATTGCTTCTGCCCAAAAATTAAAACTAATTCCTTTAGATTGAAGCATACAATTAGCCATTTCCTCCAAGGTGTGATTCTTCCTTTCAGCTACACCATTTTGTTGTGGAGTATATGGAACAATATGTTGCATTTGAATTCCATTCTCAGTGCAAAAGTGGATGAATTTGTTGTTAACATATTCTTCGCCATTATCAGATCTTAGCTTAAGAATTTGATGTCCAAATTGTTTTTCAACAAAGGCCTTAAAGGCCAAGAACATGTTAAATACTCCACCCTTGAGTTTTAAGAAGTATACCCAAGTGTGTCTCGAGAAATCATCAATGAAAGTTAAGAAATACTTGTAGCCAGAGAATGAAACAACTAGAAGTGGACCACATAAATCACTATGCACAAGCTGTAAAGGGGTTGAGGCATGCCAAGAGGCACGTTTTTCAAAACTATCTCGATGATGTTTTCTGAGTACACATCTAGAACAAACACCATCTCTACAAGATACCATTGGAAGACCTGTCACCATATTTTCTTTACATAGATTCTGAAGGGAGTGACAGTTTAAGTGACCAAATCGCTCATGCCAAAGTTTGCTCACTACATCCTTATGAGCAACAAATACCGAGGGAAGATTTGATGACCCAAAGTTTTTAAACTTATACAACCTTGTAGAATCATCAGTAGTGCCAGTAGCTAAAATCTGTCTAAGATCTCTTAGGTCCTTAATTACAACATCGTGAGGTGAAAATTCAACGATTTTACCTTCATCTGAATGAGTTATCTGATATACAGATAGAACGTTGCAGGATAAGGTTGGAACACATAATACATCATTAAATTGACCATTGTCTATATGAACAGTTCCAGTCCCTACAACACTAAGAGATCTATCATCACCAACATATATATTTTTGGTGTTACAATCATTTAAAGAAGAAAACATGGCTTTTTTTTTCCCATGTGATAAGAAGCTCCAGAATCAATGAGCCACTAATGAGAATGAGAAGAATAAGATACATTTAGTGCATAGCCAGACCGAGACGCTTGAAAACCACATGCAAAAAGTGTTATTCCTGAAGATGAAGTTGAAGTTGAATAGTGCTCCAAATGGATGTTATGCTTCTTCATTGATGCTTCCAAGGCTTCCATCCTCTTAAAGCATTTGGATTCTAAGTGGCCATCTCGATTACAAAAGTGGCAATGTCTATCAGTCTTCTTCCCTTTGTTTTTATTTGCATTATCATTTTGTTGAAATAATTTTTCATTTTGAGACTGAAATTGCTTAGGACCCTTGTTTGGTTTAGGACCATTCTTTTTAGGATACGACTTCTTAGGATTCTTTGAATTTGGTTTTTGTTGAGAGGCTAAGGCTTTCTTAGAAGAGTTTCCAAGATTAAGAAGACCAAGATGTTTTCTTATTCTCTTATTAAAGAATCACAAAAGGCATCAAAGGAAGGGGACTTGTAGTCTTGTCCTTGAGAAATGAAGGCTTCTCTTGTAGAATGGAAGGTGGAAACAAACACAGAGTAGGCTGGTCCCAACTTAGTAAGAATGGAATAGATAAGGTTACCATCTTCTTTCTTAACCTTAACACCTTCCAAGAGAAGTCTAAGGGTCTAATGTAAGCAACTCATTTTCGAGTTGATGGGCTCTAATTTCATTTTTAATTCCAAAAACCTTAGTGATCTATTTCATTGCTTCATTAGGAGTATCAAGTTCTGCGATATGGAATCTAAGGTCTGGAGAAATAGACATCCCTATCAACCCACATGCTTGATCTTGCCTATTTTCCCATTTGTCTGCCTTATATTCATCTTTCGATTTGGTTTCTTGGCTTGAGGCTATTCTGTAAAGACCTTTACTTCTAAGTAAATCCACAATGTAGGACCACCATTGGAAGTAGTTGGTGCTGTCAATAATAACTTGGCATGGACTTTCCATTTTAACAGAAATTGAAGCTATAGATGCTGAAACTAAGTGTTCCAATGGAAAGATCTAGAAAAATTAGGCTGCTTAAAAAAAAAACAGCTCTAAAAACGGCTTCCGGATGAAGAAGTTATGGTTTTTTGAAGAAAATTTGTTGAAGATGTTGACGAAGTGCTAGACTTTGCGGAAATGAATGATAATGTTATGTTTAAAAAAAATCTGCCCCCTTTCCAAACTTAATCTAATTTTCTCAACAAAAAGAAAGACTTGAACTCAAGACCTCTATTTTCATAAAGTAGCTTTGGAGCAAGTGAGCTAGATTAAAAGGTTAGTAATTTTTGGAAAAGAGGGGGGGGGGGGGGGGGGGGTTTGTTTTTGTTTTTTTTTTAGTCTCTGAAGCTTTGGGGTGTGTGCTTGCTTGAGAAAGCTCTTTTTTGCCTAAAAAACAAAAAAAACAAAACCCAACACGGACATACAAGAAAACCAAACCTTATGACTTGAAGTTAGCTTTAGCCAGAAACTAAATATTTCCCTCAATGTTTCTGATTTTCCAATATCACATTAAGGCACGACAGAAAAGAGCATACGCATAAGAAAAATCCTTCCTTTTCGTTTCTGATTTGCCCAGATCGTACAGAGTCGCGGGGAAAATAGCATACGCAGAAATGAAAGGTATAGATCCGGTAATAAAAAAACAGGGAGCTAAATAAACCGAAATAAACAGAGAGCAAAAAAACTAAAAACTACAAATAAACATTGTATACCTCCAGATCTTAAAAATGACATAGCTAGGGCTACTGGAAACCTTTTCGCATCAAACAAAAGGGGTTCCTCACTAGAAAAAATGCTCCTAACACAATAGAGCAGTCCTCTCGACTCGAAAGTATTCAGAAACAATTGATCTAGGAAACAACAGCCGGATGCAGTTCTACCGGCTTCAGATTTGGATCACCAACGGATGCGTCCCTCAACTTGGATCTGATACCATGTAGGAATTTACAGGGTAAGTTCCTCAGACAGAACAAAAAAGGACACCGCTCACAAGCAGATCACAGATAAATACACCAGTATTATTGACGTGGTTAAAACCCTCAAAGAGGGAAACAGTCCACGACCTGAGCCAACGTGACCACTTCAGGAAATTTATTAATAAAAGAATGAAAATTTACATAAGCTTCTCTCATGAACTGTTTTTTTCTACAAATGACCTTCCATGCTCTTTAAATAGAGATCATGGACCAATCGGGTGTTAAGCCACGGATCAAGTGTTGGTAATACCGAGGAGAGAATGAACCGTCAGATCACTACATATCGTGACCATCGGATTGTAAGTTACAAAAGTACATAGTAAAGAAACACACTTTACCTAACTCTACACTAGACCAAGTTATACTTAACTATTTCCTATGTGTTAGAATATCCTAACACTTATAACATTTTCCATATCCCCCTTAAGCTAAACAAAGTGCCTTAAAAAAATGAAAAATGAAATAGAAAGAAAGTGTGTAAATACGCAACTCAATATAGGGTTGGCAATGCCCAAATTAGAAATGTGACTGGGTGTACAAATACCCACACAATACAAGGTCAATCATGGTTGAAAATTTATATTACAACCCTCTTTTAGTGCCCCTTTCCTTAATTTCAATAGCAAGGCATAAATATTCACATTCCTCCTTGGAATAAGGGCTACATAGAGAAGACATTACATATTATTTTCCCCGACCATATCTCTCACAAGGGTACAATTCCATGGACTTGTGAAGGTCTTTGACAAATGTATAAAAGAAGAGTCTTTTGTAAGATGGAATTTGGATGAGCCATAAATGAGCTCCCTAGCATAGAAAATTATCATTGTAGGAGTGTTTGAGGAAACACTTGTAGGGTTAGGAGGAGGATCAACACTAAGATGTGAAGTAGAGAAAACCACTTAAGCATGATGAAATTCATCCATAGGAAAATGGTTTACAAGAATTAATGGAAAGGATCTTGGTGGATCATGAGTGAAAAATTCATCAAAATAATCAAAGGTAACCAATTCCATATTTTATGTGCATTATAAGTTACAACCCCTTGATCCAACAAAAAATATACCTTTTTAATGGTGTGAGTGATGTCATTAATAAAAATAATATTGGACCTAACTCCTAGAACATGAAGGACATCTCTAAGCTTGGCAACATTAATGATGACATCACCACATCCTATACCTTGCAATCCTAAGTTATCACCAATGATCACTATCTTGATATTGTGCTGCTATTGATAATCAAAGAGGAAGTGTGGATGATTGGTCATATGCTTGATAGTTCTAGTATTAGCGATCCATTCTTATGAAGTGGACAAGGACTAAAACTGAAGTGCATAGTTAGATATGCATTATAAGATGAGTCTATCAGATAACAATACAAAGAATAAGCTTCTCTAAAGTTTTCAAAAATTTTCCTTGATAGACTTAAGAGATAAAGAGGTATCTTGGCCTTTTTCTATACTCTAATTCTAAGTCCTAGACCGCCTTCTTTATATATTATAGATATTAAATCCTAGGTATCATGTTCTTAGTTATGTGTTAGAGTTATGATGCCAATATTTTCGATTAAGTAACATTGACCATAAAATGGTGGCTATTATAATTGTAATATATATTGTAGGTTATCATGTAAATATAACAAATTGAATACTGACCCTTACTCTGATTAAATATTATTTAATTCTTACATTCTTTCAATTAGTTTAAAACCATATATAATCAAATTGATTAGATAGGCTTGTTATTAATTCTTTCAAAGAGCTTTTTTCTTGTTGCATTAATATCCAAATCAATGTTAAATCATAGAGTATTTATGTTATTCTTGTAAATTATCCCAACAATGACAATGGTGTGTTGTAAAATTGATATATGGAGGAGGACGAGGAAGAAAGAATTTCTTTTAGATAAAATAAAAATCTTCATCCTATGCTTTCAGATTATTAAGAACCATGATGAGTTCATAAGGACATGTAACATCTTCTTCTATTGAATAGAGGACATAGGACATAAAGAAACAATTAAAAGAAGCCACATAGTGGCTAGTCCTTGCCTAAGATGAAAATAGGTTAATGTAACAAGTGTCTAGAATGATAAACAAATACATGTAGTTGACACATATATTGTCATAATCATGTGTATCATGTTAAAATTTCTTGTCAAATAAATATCTTAATGTTTCTGATAAATATCTTACTGTTTATGTAATGCTCAGTGAGCTTCTAAGTTAATTAGATTTTGATGCCCAATCACAAGGGTACTACATATGTTTAGTCTCTCCTCTTCACTTGTTCCATGGAAATAAAAGAAAGCAAAATGAAAATGCATTAACCATATAATTTTTTTTGTGTATTCTAAAAATGAGATCATTTATTACTTTTGTTATACTAATTTTTTAACTTTTATTTGCAAGTACTTAATGAAACACTAAAGGTTTTGGGTCTCTAACTATGTGTGTATCGAATAGTCTTATACAAATATTATTAATATTTCCTTCAATCCATATCGCTTTCATGCCATTAACTTTATTAAAGAATGGATGAACACTTTGCTATATCTATAATACTAATATTGTATAATCAATAATGATAAAACTAACCCAACCATATAAATTAAATGGTTGATAAAGGTAGATAAAATCAAAACACTTACCTCATACTCACCTTACCATGCTAAAAGAAAATCATAAAAATCAACTAAATTATATCTTTATTTTAAATTATTTTATCATCAATACTTATTAAAAGAATTAATATATAAATTAGATACATATACATCTTTTAAAATATGTCACAAGATTCTTAACCATGTGATTTCACACCCACTTTACTATGGGGATTCCCAATTTATAAATATTTTTTTTTAATAATACTATAAGCTAATACCATGTTTTACTAATACCACATTCCTAGAAAAAAACCACAATCCATATTTATATGACACATATTCATATAATATTTTTTTTAATTAATTAATTTAATAAAAATATAAAAATAACCTAATTATTTTTAAAATAAATCTCAATATTCTATAATTCTTATTCCAAAATAAAATCCTCTGCACATAATTACATTAAAATTTTATTTATATTTTTTTAACCAATACAATCTATCATATTACTTTATTTCAAACTTAATTAATATAAATTTAGGTTGAGTAGGGAAGACACAATCCTTAATTCCAATCAGCCTGGATTAGGTTGCCCACTAGCCAGCCGGCAATCCAGAGAACCAGATCATCGATTCCATCCAGGGTGCATCGGATTGGATTGCAGCAACCTTAAGATTGTAAAGTAACTATAATTAAGTAGTATGTAATATGTAGCAGGGCGTTTAAATATAATTAGTTAAAAATTGTATTTTGTTTATAGGTGATTTAAATAATAGATTAAAAAGTATTTTGAATGAGTAATATATTTTTTAAATAAAATTGTGATTTTTTAATTGTTTAAAATATATTTTTAAATAAATAAATAAATTTTACAATTAAATTAAATAATATTAATTTTTTTTGTAAATTAAATAATTTATTTTTAAAAATCTAAATTATTTTAAATAAAATTAACCAAAAAATATTTTAAATAATAATTATAATTTTATTTATATTGCAAAATATAAGGCAAAGAAAAATGGGGCAATCATACTTTTATAAATTTTATATTGCAAAATGTAACGTAAATTGTATTGATTTCCATGAACCAAAACAACTTGACATCGATAGCTGGTTGAACTGTTGTAACCAATACCTGAACTCTGTTTTTTAACTCACCGCTGTCCCAAACCTGACCTTCATTGATTTGGTGGTCAATCCATTCAAGTATTTTTAAGCACTCTTTAGGTTTAGATTTTTTGTAACACCTCTCAAATGAATGATAATACTTTCTCAAAGGCAAAAATGTGCCCATCTATTCCTCAGCCCAACCAATCTGTTAAATGAATAGTAATCAATCTGTGTAAATGGACAGGTTTGAGAGAGAGTTAAAACCTGTGTATATATTTAATAGGCATAGCTGATCTTATGAAATAATTTTCATTGATTATTATAAATGGTTACTTTTTATTTGAATGGTAGATTTCAGAAATATTTTAAAATTTAATAAACGGAAACTAGGTTCTTAGGATTGTTTTTCCTTATCGCTGTTCTTATTTTATGCACTCTTGGAAGCTATTTTGCAAAGATTTGGCTTGGCATTTTGTTATGACTGTTATATTGAAGACATATGCCAGTGGTCAGGAAAATAAGAATTTATCTTTTATGACTATGGAAATTCCAAAATTGCAATTTTTAATAGTCAAATTTATCATTTTAGTTTTTAGCTTTTTTACATTTAGCATTTCGTTAATACATTATGGCAAAGAAAAAGAAAAAGTAGTAGAAATAGATTTTGATGATAAATAATAGTATTGTTATAGAATAGTATTTTTTTCTATATTTTGATATGATTTACTATTGCTAAAAAGTGTATAGGTTGTTACTATCTATATTGCATTATTAGGTGATGATATATGTTTATTCATGGCAAGTGTATCTTTCTCAAAAATGGATGTAAATCTATTTATGCATCAACTCAATTTGTTTTTTGTAAAGGGAATAGTTCAAACCCAAATTTCCTTGTAATGTATTGGTACATTGCTATTTTCTTTGTTAATTGCAAGGATAATGTTGAGTGCTAAAATAAGTTAGTTGTTGGGTGGTGGCCTTTTATGCTTCTTACACATCTAATAGTTCTGACAAGTCATTAACTTTATAAGTTATTTTATTACATAAGATAAAGGAACAGGGATTAGGTTCACCTAAAAAACATACTTAAAAAAGCATTCAATCATAAGGCAGACAACCCAATAATTTAACCAACTTGGTGCTTCCCTAAGAAAATTTGAGTGTTACACATCTTTCAACAAGGGTGATCTCAATCTTACTAATTAATAGGGATGAAGGAGTTTTTGTCTCCTCTTTGGCGATGCTTACAATGTATATCCCTATTGTTATTTAAGTCGGGGAAAGCATCCACAAAAAAAGCCTCATTACTTATTAACATGATTATGCACCAAGAAAGAAATAATAACACTCCTAATGAGAGAAAAGCTCATTCAAGTATGCATGCACAAGAAATCCATGATTGGGTTCTTATCTTTCTCCATCAAAGGTCATGGAGGCATCACTGTATTTTTTTAATCTTATTTTTAAATCTATCTTCGATAACTACTTCTCCATAGCAATTGAAGTAAGCGGAATTCGCGGTCTAATAAAAAAGTCATGATGCAAATCAAAATGCTAAGCATAATGTAAGGGAGGTTGGGACTAGTTTGAGGACCTTATATGACCTTAACTATGTGAAGTTCAAGAGCAAGATGGACACTGAATCAAGAAATGTGAAAATGTAAGAAATATTATGCAAATTTAGAAATTCTCAATAGAAATTGAAATTTAAAACTATGGCTATCATATTATATACATTATGCACTTTTCTACTTAATGCTTGTATATTAGTGTAACTTATGAATTTAATTATAATATGTAATTATTAGTTTGTGAACCAAATTAAGATTGTAGGCTAATCCTTTTATCAGTGTTTCATAAAATTTCTTTGGGTGTCTTGTTAAGCTGCTTAGTTGATATATACTTGTTTAAGATATCAAATGCACTGATCCGGATTTAAATAGGAACGCAATAAAATATAGAGATAACCATAAAGACAGATATGCAGTGGAAATAATACTTCATTTCATTAATGGAAAAATACTGAAAGATGCTTACAAATAGAAATATAAATAACCCAGCTAGGGCGATGGTAGCTTATCTCTGAGAAGAGATGTGTCGGCTACATGCCTATGAACTGTTCCAAACTGTGTTTACAATGAGGCTCGAAGGCCTATTTATTATTGAGAAACAATGGAAAACCCTTCACATTCCAAAACCTAACCCTAGAAGATGAAACGCCAAATTGTGGGCCCCGTTTTGGGATGAGTTGGACAGCCAACTTCCCGAGGTCGCGAATTGGTCGTACTATCTCCGTTTGACGCGCATGATAGCCCGTTGGAAAGATCTCTCCAAGGACTGCGACGGAAAAGACAATTTTTATCAAAAAAATCGTTGGCGGTAGATTTCCCAAAAAACGTCGTTTAGGGCCTCAAAACGGCTCCGGAAGTTCAGGACCCGAAAAAATGCTAAAAATAGTAAGTTGTGCTACAATTAAGGAAACTGAAAATGCTGAGAGAAACAATGGTGGGGGTCCAGGTTGGACTTGGCAGGTGGCCACCAAGATCCACTTGGATCATTCCTCCCCCCTTAGGAAGCAATGGTCCCCATTGCGTTGAGTTCCCCCATGAGATGAGGAAACTTTTGCTGAACTTGGTCCCTGGTGAGCCACTTGCCCTGGTGAAGGAGTTGGCCTGCTTTGACAACTCGATACAGTTGGATATTCTGTTGGCGAGTGTTCTTGACCTGTGTGTCCATGATTCGATCAGTTGCAACTTGTTCCATGCAATCTGCATTTAATTCTGTGGGTGTGAGTTGTTCTGCAATGTCGGATGTGTCTAGCAATGGTGGAAAGTATGGCCGGAGGCGGTCCACATTGAACACTGGGTGTAGGCCAAGGAATGGGGGAATGCTGAGCTCAAATGCATTGTCTCCCATAGCCTTAATAATGGTGTAAGGACCATATCAGAGTGGTCTCAGTTTCTGATAGGCTCCAGTAAGGTGTTCATTTTGCAAATGCAACCAGACTTTGTCGCCCACTTGAAACTTGTGTGGCACCGGATGTTGATCATGTTGCTGCTTGTACTTGGCATTTGATTTTTCCAGAATGTCATGGACCTACTGGCGAATATGTTGGATGTGCTCAATGAAGTTGGTTGCCTTATCTGTTTCGGACTGGACATGAGCTGAATCTGTGTGAGTAGCTGCAAGTGGCATGGCCACATCAATGGGGCATAGTGGCTGGAATCCCAGGCCCACCTGAAAAGGGCTGTGGCCCACCGAGCTATGAAGAGCTCAGTTGTAGCTGTGCTGAACATAGGGGAGGCTCTCGTCCCATGTGCGTGGGTGCTTTGAGTTGTACATGCGCAGAATGTGTACAATCATCCGATTGACAACCTCTGTCTGGCCATCAGTTTGAGGATGGAAGGCTGTGGACTTAGTGAGTTTGGTGTCCAGCATTGACCAGAGACTGGACCAAAATGTACTGAGGAACCGACTGTCCCGATCTAAGATGATAGATTGTGGGATCCCAAAGTGCACCCAAACTCGTTCAAAGAAGATTTTAGCAGTGGCTTCTGCTGTCATATTCTTCTTGCAGGTCGCCATAATGGCCATCTTTGAGAACCTGTCGACGACCACAAAAACACAATCATTTCCATGCTTAGTGGAAGGAAGGCCTGACATGTAATCCATGGAGATGGATTCCCAAGGTCGACTAGGGGTAGGCAGCGCGGTATAGAGGCCTTGCTTCTTGATGGTTGGTTTGGCAATGGCACAGGCAGTACATGATCTGATGTATTTCCCGACATCCTGTCGAAGATTTGGCCAATAGAAATACTTTTGCAGTACTGCCACCGTTTTCTCGACCCCGAAATGCCCAACAGCCCGACTGTAGTGTGCTTCCCAAATCATCTTGGCACGCTCGATTGAAGGAACACAAAGGTGACCCAGGTGGCATAACATGGCATCTTGGAGATGAAAATCTAGAACATGACGACCCCCCAAGAGTGTCTGGTATGGTGGCAAAATTATGGGTCGCTTTTGTAGAGAAGTGGCCAATCAAAAGTCTCATGCCCACAAGAGTTGAGCACGGTGGTTAACGCCATGATTGGTGGTCGACTGAGGCAATCTGCAACATTATTGGTGCTGCCCTTCTTATACTTGATATTCAAATGGAACTGTTGCAGATATGTAGACCACTTTTGATGGCGATCATTCTACAATTTCCCTTGGGTCTGTATGAAATGCAGGGGTCGGTGGTCTGTGTGGATGACCGTTTCCTTCCCCAAAATGTAATGCTTCCATTGTCGGTAGGCCTACACAATGGAATACATCTCTTTATCATAAGTGGGATACTTCCGGGCTGTGTCTGAAAGTGTTTCACTGTGATATGCCACTGGATGCCCATGTTGAGTAAGGACTGCCCCAATAGCATAGTTAGAGGCATCTGTCTCGACCTCAAATGGTTGTTGTAGATCTGGTAATGCGAGCACCGGTGCCATGCAGAGGCGATCTTTCAACTCTCTGAATGCCTTCTGTTGAGATGCAGACCAGAAGAATTTCGCTTTCGCTCCTCCCTTGGTGACTTGACTCAAGGGCCAAGTGATATGAGAAAACCCCAACACGAACCTGCGGTAGAAGTTGGCAAGACCTAGAAAGCTGTGGAGCTCCGTCAGAGTGGTTGGAGATGGCCAATCCCGAATGACTTGGATCTTGGCCGGATCTACATGCACCCCCTGTTCATCAATAATGTATCCCAGATACTGAACCTGGGTCATGCCAAAAGTGCATTTCTCCAAATTGGCACATAGCTTGTGTTGCCGCAGTGTCTGAAGAACCTGTCGGATCTGGTGGAGGTGCTCTTCCCAACTATGGCTGAAGATCAGAATGTCGTCCAAGTATACCACTACAAATGAGTTGGTGAATGGCCGCAAGATGTCATCCATTAGCCTCATGAAGGTTGCAGGAGCATTCGTCAACCCGAAAGGCATAACCAACCATTCGAAGAGGCCCTCCTTGGCTTTGAAGGCAGTCTTCCACACATCAGAGGGTTCAATTGGTACCTGGTGATATCATGACTTTAAATCGATCTTGCTGAAATATTTTCCCCCTTTAGTTGGTCCAAGAGGTCATCAATCCGTGGGATCGGGTACCTATTATGGACAGTGATCTTGTTCAACGCTCGATAGTCAATACAGAGTCTCCAAGTCCCATCCTTCTTCTGTACCAACACGATCGGGCTCCCACAAGGTGATGAACTTGGATGGATGTGACCTTTCTGCAATAGCTCCTGAATCTACCTCTTGATTTCATTGTTCTCCAGAACGGAGTGCCGATAAATTGGTCCATTGGGTAGCGGCGCACTTGGGGTCAGATCGATGGAGTGCTTGACTTGACAGTGCAGAGGAACCTCTGCGGGGGAGGTGAAGATGTCCTCGTACTCCTTCACGACCTTATCCATCTGTAGTTGTCGTGCGGAGGGGTCTTGTCTGGAGGCCATGGCTACTGTCTTATTCTTTCCTTGCGGGCGTATCATCAGGAAAACAAATTTCCCAGTCTTGGAAATGAGCTTACTGCATTGTTTTGCAGTAATCAAAGAGATGGCGGTAGGCGGTGCTACCTCTGGTATCCTGTACAACTTATTTCCCAATGTAACAATAACAGCACGGGGCCTTGATTCATACACAACATGTCACTTCCACAAGTATGGTTGTCCTAATAATACATCACAAACTTCAAGGGGAGCAATGTCACACAATACCTCATCCGTGGAGGGCTTGATGTTGTACGGAAGGCGACACTGCTGGCTCACGTGAAGATCTCGTCCTTGGTGAAGCCACCCGATGGTGTATGGTTGTGGATGTGCTGTAGTCGGCAAGCCCAACCGCTTCACGACCTCTGCCGAAATGAGGTTCTTTTGGCTCTCGCTATTGACAATGAACTATAGCGGGGAGCCCTTTACCCACATCTGGGAGTAAAAGAGACGCTCCTCCTCTTATGGATCTTCGGGTTCATTTTTCTGGATCTTTGCGGTAGCAACAGTGGCGTTGGGATCCGCGTCAATGATCTGCTTCCCTTTTTCATCCCCCTTGTCGGGTTCTGACTCAGAGTCGGAACATGCATCTGATTCCAGAACCTTTAGTTCAGCCACCAATGATTGCTTGGCTCGACACTCACTGGTGTTGTGAGTGGAGCTCTTATGGAACTCACACCATTTTCCCATGTCCTTTTTCGTCTTTGCGACGTTGTTCTTTACCTGCATCTTTGGCGAGTTGTCTTGGGCTACCCCGCCTTGGCTTTGTCCTTTGTTCTGTGTTTTAGGGGCACCTTTCCCTTGCTTCATATTCGCAGATCCAAAGTCTCGCTTCTTTTGTTTAAACTTCTGCTCGACCTTGACGGCATATCGGTACACTGTGCTGAGCGAGGAGATGTTCAGGAATTGTATTTCTTCCTGGATGTACTTGTGCAGGCAGCCGCCATATTTGAGTATCAAATGTTGCTCCGTATCCTTGATACCCAACTTTGTGCGAAGGGTATGGAAAAGATTGGTGAACTCTGGCACATCTTGGTCCCTTCCCTGCCGCAACGTGGTCCATTTTATGTATTCATCCTCATAGCTTCCTACAGGGTAGTACTGCTCCTTGATGGCATCCCGGAATGAATTCCAGGTGGGTGCAACTGAAAATAGTGATCCAGTATTTTCATCCTTCTACTCGCAGTAGGTTTCCCACCAGTCCTTGACGTGGGGGGATGCTTTGAGAAGAGCGAAAACAATATTTTCCCGACTTGAAAATTCATGAATAGAAAAATAACCCTCCAGCAGATTTAACCATTTATCTACAACATCTGCGTCTATCTGACCCTCAAATATGGGGATTTCAAAATTAACTTGTACCTTAAAGGGCGTGGCATTTCCAGAGTAGCTGCTAGAAGTCGTTGCGTCGCTTCTGGGTAGCCGCTGAAGGATTTGGGAAAAATTGTCCATCATCGCATTCCGTTGTTGCTCGAGGGCTTCTTCGAGCAAGATTTTGATAGGATCTCTTGCCCCCTCGTCTTTCTTCTCATCCGCCATAGGAGGCCGTCGGGATTTGCGAGGCTGGTCTCGCAAAGATTCGACCAGTTCAAGCCCTAACTCCTTCTATCCCGACCTCGTTGGGGACATGCAAAGAAAAACAGAGAAAAAGCAGACCGCTCTGATACCACTGATCCAGATTTAAATAGGAATGCAATAAAATATAGAGATAACCATAAAGACAGATATGCAGCGGAAATAATAGTTCATTTCATTAATGGAAAAATACTGAAAGATGCTTACAAATAGAAATAGAAATAACCCAGCTAGGGCGATGGTAGCTTATCTCTGAGAAGAGATGTGTCGGCTACATGCCTCTGAACTGTTCCAAACTATGTTTACAATGAGGCTCGAAGGCCTATTTATTATTGAGAAACAATGGAAAATCTTTCACATTCCAAAACCTAACCCTAGAAGATGAAACGCCAAATTATGGGCCCCGTTTTGGGGTGAGTTGGACAGCCAACTTCCTAGGGTCGCGAATTGGTCGTACTATCTCCGTTTGACGCGCATGATAGCCCGTTGGAAAGATCTCTCCGAGGACTATGACGAAAAAAACGTTTTTTATCAGAAAAATCGTTGGCGGTATATTTCCCAAAAAACATCGTTTAGGGCCTCAAAACAGCTCCGGAAGTTCAGGACCCGAAAAACTGCTAAAAATAGTAAGTTGTGCTACAATTAAGGAAACTGAAAATGCTGAGAGAAACAATGGTGGGGGTCCAGGTTGGACTTGGCAGGTGGCCACCAAGATCCACCTGGATCACTTCTAGACTATGGTGATGCAGTAAATTATTAAGCTATGTAGGAAATTAGATTATTATGTTGGTTTCAAATCAAATACCATTACATTTAAAAATGAATGTTACAAATTATGCAATTGTTTGGTAATGTTTTTTCCTTGCTATTGCAAGTTGTTCTAAAAGAGGGCCTTGTGAAAGGGCTCTACAACCAATGTTGACTAGTGAAGCTTGTGGGTGCTTTTGTTACACACACAGAGAAACATTATGTTTGGAACATCACCAAAATTACAAAGATGGATTCAAGCAAGGATGATGAGGGAAAACTTATGAGCTATCCAAAGCTGGGTGCAAAGCCACCAAATGCACTATACTTGCAATTCCCCACATTGACAAAGTATTCCTCACATTAACAAAGTATTGCTAGCAAATACACTTGGTTTAAAGTATCAACTTAATTGCCATACACAACTAAATTGACATAAAAAAAAACATATCGAAATAAAAAATTATTTATTTTTAAATTTACTTTAAAAAAACAATAAATATGGAAAATAAATTGACATATACTAAAAAAAATTATTCTTTATCGTAAAAAAATAAAAATATACATTTATAATAATTACACAATTATTTTCTAACATAAGAAAATATATAAAATTTCCAAATATTTTAATTATAATAAAAATAATTAATACACTTCCAAAATATTTTAATTATAATAAAATATATTTTTTCATTATTTTCCAATGACTTTTTGGGAGTGTTTACATATACTAGGCAATAGGACCAACAACAAAATAAATATTAATATTAAGATGTGTTGACCTTAATATGCCCAAGAGATAAAGAGGTAGGTTGACATTTGGCTTACGGTAATCCTAAGTCCTTGACCACCTCTTATATACCTTAGGATTAAATCTTATCCTATGTATCATGTGTTATATTTATGATACTACTCTTCTTGACTATGTATCACTAACCATAACATGGTGGTTATTATAATTGTACTATATATTGTATGTTATCATGTAAATATAGTGGTTTGAATAATGACCCTTAATCCCATTAACTGTGTTCTTATTCTTGATATTCTTTAGATTAGTATAAAACCAAATCACATGTAATCAAATGGATTAGATATAGTTGTTATTAATTGTTTCAAAGAGTTTTCTTGCTTATTGCATTAATATCTAAATCCATGTTGAATTCAAAAAGGCTTGTAACATTTTTATTGAATAGAGGATATATAGAAACTACTCCACGTCTAAGATAAAAGTAGGTCAATGTAACAAGTGTCTAGAATGATAAACAAATATATGTAGTTGACATTTATATTATCATAATCATGAAAAGTGTCTAAAATGATGAACAAATATATATAGATGACACTTATATTATCATAATCATATTTTTCATGTAAAGTGTTAAAATTTACTCTAAAATAATTGTTTTAATGTTCATGTAATGCTGAGTTACAATAATGGCTCTTAACCTAATTATATTTTGATGTCCAATTACAAAAGAGTACTAGATATCTATGTGTCTCTCCTCTTCCATAATTCCATGGAAAGAAAAAAAATACAAATTTAAAATACATTAACAATACATTTTTTTTAAACATATTTTAAAAATAAGATTAATTTCCATTTTTATTAAATTAAATTTGCAACTTCTATTTAGAATTACATGATCAAACATGGAAAGTTTTAATTCTCTAACCATATACATATTAACCAATACAAATATTGTTAATATTTTATTTAATACATATTACTTTCTTACCTGTCACTTTATTAAAAAATAAATAAACCTTTCATTAAATCTATAAAATGAATAAACCTTTTACTAAATCTATAATACTAATATTATATATTCAATAATAATAAAATTAAGTAATTACAAAAAAAAATTATTTAATTTTTTTTACTCATATCATTACTGTATTACAATATAAAATTACAATATACCTTCAAACTTAATTAATATGGATTTAGGTTGAGTGGAGTGATAGAACCCTTAATTCCAGTAATCCTGAATTCGGTTGACCACGAGCGAGCCAACAATCTAGAGAACCAGATCATCGATTCAATCCAGCAGCATGGCCTAGGAGAACCTATAATTAAGTAGTATGTGGTGGGGCGTTTCTTTCTGAGAAGAATCCCCAGGTTTCTCTGCTTGCTAAAAAATGCTGAAGAGTTACGCAACAATTTTTAAATTTTATAAATTTATGAAAATTTGCTCATCTTTTCTCTAGCATAACAAATCTGATAAATGAATGCTAATTAATCTGTGTAAATGGACAGGTTTGAGAGCGAGCTGCAACCTATGGATATATTCATATTCACCACTGATACTATGAAATAACTTTTATTGGCTATTATAAAGGTTTATAGTTATTTGAATTGTAGATTTCAAAAATAATTCTCAATTTCATAATGGAATGATGTTAAACAATTTACTTTCATCAAATTTCAAAACATTTGGGAAATTTACAATCCAATTAAATTCAATTATATTATAATAATATTGTATTAATTCAACTATTATAATAACATTGTATTAATATTGTATAAAAAAAATTTATGTACAAAATAAAATGTCTAATTTTTTATTATTTAAGTTGTATTTTTGAATGTTATATAGATTACATAACTTAATTATAAATAGAAAAAAATTTTGTTGGATTTCGGTAAGTAGAAAAATTCTTTGTTAGATTTCATAAAACACATATACCTAAAAAATACCAAATTAATACCACTTCAAACCTTTTAACCATATATTTTTTTTTTCTTTTCAATAGCTTTATACAATATATACATATATTTTTTAAAAACAATATATAATATATACATAGTTGACACTAAAATATTTTAGATAACATGTACATCTACTAACTAGACATTTTATAAGCATACATTAAAATGTTTTTTGGTTATTGATATATTTTTAATTGATAACCCACATTAAATATTTTTATTACATACAACATTAAAAAATTTCTTTTAATATTTTTCAACTTTTAATTACTTTTCACGTCATTATATTACATTATTATAGTGGACATTGCTTTTTTATCTAGAAAATATTTTATTTTTATTTTAAGAGAGACATGTGTCAACTCCAGGTTGAGCACGGATATACTTACACATCCTCACATATCCAGTTGTAAAATCTCAATAATTTACATAATGTCAAGAGATATACAAAGAATAAACATGAAAAATAATAAATACATAAATTATAAAATTACAATAAAACAAACCATCTATTCTTATTAATAAGATTTTTTATTTTTTAAATTTTTTAATTTTGTAGTAACATTTTTCCATAGTAAAAAATCTTTATTTTTATTATATTACAATATTGAAATTTACATGTTAAAATTGTTGCACATGACAAAATTGTGTCTCATATGTCACTATACCGTAAAATGTCTTAGCGCTCAAAAGCAGAATAGCATATTTATGTACATAGATAGTTCAGCTGATAAAAAACGTGTAGCATATTTATGTACATAAATAGTTCAGCTGATAAAAAACGTGTGTAGCAAAAATATTATGTCAAGCAAAATAGCATAAATGGTTCAGCTGATAAAAAACCGTGTGTAGCAAAAAGGATTATGTCAATAAAAGAACGTGTAAATCATGATGCTTCGTCCACCCACGGTTGATGTTAATTTGGTGATAATATAGATGACTTGAAAAATGAAAATAAAATTTTGATATTATTGGAAAAGAAAAATAATAGAAATAGATTTTAATGATAAATATTATAAATAGTGTTTTTTTCAATTTTTTTTTGACTGATGTATTGTTGTTACATAATTGTATTGGTAAATATTACTTATATTATATTAGCAGGTGATGATATATATGTATTTGGCAAGTGTATGCCATGATATATGTCTATACATGGCATGTGTATATTTTACATTAATGGATGTAAATCTATTTATGTATCAATTTAGCTTGTTTTCTCCCAAGGGAATAGTTCAAACTCAATTTTTTTTTTAGTATGATAATGGTACTCTACTATTGTCTCATAATGTTGGGTGCCAAAATAAGTTGGGTTTCTTGCTTCTTGAGGAGAGAAACCGAATTCTGAGAAGAAGACAGAAGACACAAGACACAAGATGGCAGCCATTACATCTTCCGCTGTTAGTCAAGGTATGTCATCTTAAACAACATATTAAGTTCTGAATGTGAAATATTTGGTATTGATGATCTTTGGGCTGTTAGTAGCTATATTTTACATTTGGTATCAGAGCCACAATCAATAACTGAATATTTCCTATGATTGCAATTGATCTGTTCTGTGCTTTACTCATGTGATTGAGCCTTCGGGAAATTGTGGGGGTTTCATGAAATGATCACGAAACAAAACCACTCGCACCCCTGGCCCCTGGACGAAGGAAGAAATGTTCTCCTCTCTGCAGAGCCATACCTCCTCAATATGCTTTGCATCTCTTCTTCGTTTTGAATTCTCCCGTCTCTGCCTAAGTTAATTCTCACAATAATATATACAGCCATTCTCTCCATATTTCCGTAATCGGATGATACTTCTGATTTTTCTGTTGCTGTCGTGAAAAAGATTTGCGTTTGTTTGCTGAGGAAATTTAGTGTTGGTAGACTCTCGAAGCGTATAGCTGAGAGTCTGTGAACATGGGTATTATGGCTTGTTCACTGGGATCCAGTATGCCTACTCTGTGGAGCACAAGCTTCTTTCGTCACAAGCGCTTTCTCTAGTAGAGCTATTATCAGAAGAACTTTAGGAAGCGAGGGGTAGTTGTCTGTATTAAATAAAAATGGCGTCCAATGGGATTATGTTCAATGCTTCCAATCGAAATTTGATCGTCATGGTGAATGAAACTCCATCCTTCGAAGCTAATCAAGTTTCGATCTTTCCTTGGCCAACGCTGGTTTTAAATTTTGGATTTTAGGGCAAGATTTATGCACTTTTGGCATTGTTTGAAATTTGGGCATAAAAGTATGTAGTGCGGGGATGCAAAAATACAGCTGAGCTTTTGAGCTGTTAGCGTCTGTCAAACCGCGTCGTTCCTTTTAATGTTTACGCAGTGAAAATTATGTCTCCGAAGACTTTCTTCCCTCATGTGTTGCATTCTCACGATTAGCATATAAGGCATTAAAGACTGCCATGCTGTGTTTTGAAGCCTAGTTACAGAACCTCTCATTAATATCTATTAATGCCAGTAACAGAACCTCGAATTATCTCTGAGCGTTGAAAGATTGTGAAATCTTCGAATTTCCCAGTAATTGTTCTGTGACTGATTGTTTTGCATCAAGTATGTGTTATAAATCATTTATGCACATGAGATTTATGATTTTGTTAATCACCAAAGTGGTCAAAATCAGAATAATCATTTAGTGCATAAGTGACATAATGATTATTGATAGAAATTGCCAGTTATAATAATACCAATTAAAAACTGGCGTCACTAATGATGGAACCTGAGAACTTACCCAAAGGAAAGTCTTGTTCTATAACTAGTTGACATGATGAGGTTTGATAGATATTTTGATTAAATAAATATTGATCATCCAAAGATGTCAGTTCTATTTAATTGAATATATTTATTACCTACTTATGTTTTGGTATTTAATTATGTTAAGTATAAGATAGTATCTACCCAAAGGAGTGCTATATTATACTATTATGTCTACATCTGAATCGCGTTAGTTATGAGCTTATAGTTATTTCATTTTTGATTTGCAGGTTATCTATATTTCGTATGTTTTGAATCAAATTTAGTTGAAGTTCCTATTAATACATGGTGGCTTGATACTGGTGCTACAACTCATGTTTCCAACAATATGCAGGGATTTCTTACGATCCGAACCATAAATCCAAATGAAGATCGTTTTCTCTTTATGGGAAACAGAATGAAATCTTCAATTGAAGGCATTGGGACTTATCGTCTAATTCTAGAAAGTGGATATGTATTAGACTTATACAGTACCCTTTATGTACCTTCATTATCTAGAAACCTTATTTCCGCAAGTAAATTGGATATTTCTGGTTTTAGATGTATGATTGGATCTGGTTGTTTTGATTTATATAAGAATACTGATAATGTTGGTTCTGGTATTCTAATTGATGGTTTATATAAATTGAAACTGAATGACACTTATGCGAATTACTTGTTGAATGTAGTAAATAATGTTGGATGTAAACGTAGCAGGTTGAATGAAAATTTTGCTTTCTTGTGGCATAAACGACTAGGTCATATATCCAAAGAAAGAATGATGAGATTAGTAAGTAATGAAATTTTGTCAAATTTGGACTTTAGTGATCTAGAATTATGTGTGGATTGTATTAAAGGTAAACAAACCAAACATAATAAGAAAGGAGCCACTAGAAGCAGTCAGCTTCTTGAAATAATACACACTGATATTTGCGGACCTATGGACACTCCAGCCTTTAATGGAGAAAAGTATTTCATCACTTTCATTAACGATTTTTCCCGTTATGGTTATGTCTATTTGCTTCATGAAAAATCTCAATCTGTGAATGTCCTTGAGACGTTTGTAAAGGAAGTTGAGAGGCAACTAGATAAAAAGGTGAAAATCATAAGGTCTGATAGAGGTGGTGAATATTATGGTAAATATAATGAGTCAGGCCAGTGTCCAGGTCCATTTGCAAAATTCCTCGAAAGTCATGGCATATGTGCGCAATACACAATGCCAGGTACACCACAGCAAAATGGTGTAGCAGAAAGGCGCAATAGGATGTTAATGGATATGATTAGGAGCATGATGTCAGATTCTACACTACCTAAGAATTTGTGGTCGTATGCTCTCAAAACCGCTAACTATTTGTTGAATAGGGTTCCTAGTAAAGTTGTTCAAAAGACTCCTTTTGAGTTATGGACTAACAGGAAACCTAGCTTAAGACACCTGCATGTTTGGGGTTGTCCAGCGGAAGCGAGAATTTATAATCCACATGAAAAGAAATTAGATTCTCGAACGATCAGTGGGTATTTTTAGGTTACCCTGAGAAATCTAAAGGGTATGTGTTTTACTGTCCTAATCATAGTCCAAGAATTGTAGAAACTGGTAATGCAAGATTCATTGAGAATGGTGAAGTCAGTGGGAGTACTAGAAGAGAAATAGTAGAAATAAAGGAAACAAGGGTAAATGTTACATTGCCTAGAATAGTTCCTCCATCTACTATTACTCCAAATGTTGTTCCAGCTGTTGTAGAACAGCATGATGATAATGAACAACATATAAATGAAGAAGTACTTCCTGAAGGAAATGACTTACATAATACTGATATGCATGAACCACAACAAGTAGCATTAAGAAGACCTCAAAGAAATCGTAGGTCAGCTATTTCTGATGATTATGTGGTTTATATGCAAGAATCAGATTATGATATTGGAATCAATAAGGATCCAGTTTCGTTTTCACATGCTGTAGAAAGTAAAGAGTCAAAGGAATGGATTAATGCCATGAAAGAAGAAATGAAATCCATGCAACATAATGAAGTTTGGGATCTCGTTGAGTTACCACATGGCTGTAAAAGAGTCAGATGCAAATGGGTTTTTAAAACCAAACACGACTCTAGTGGTAATATCGAACGGTATAAAGCTAGACTTGTTGCTAAGGGTTACACTCAGAAAGATGGTGTTGATTACAAGGAGACATTTTCTCCTGTTTCGAAAAAGGACTCACTAAGAATAATAATGGCATTAGTAGCTCATTATGATTTGGAGTTGCATCAAATGGATGTGAAAACAACCTTTCTGAATGGAGATCTTGATGAGGATGTTTATATGGATCGACCTGAGGGTTTTTCTGTAGAAGGTAAAGAACAATTGGTGTGTAAACTTAAGAAGTCAATATATGGGCTTAAACAAGCATCCCGGCAATGGTATATTAAGTTCAATACCATTATTACATCTTTTGGTTTTAAGGAAAATACGGTTGATCACTGTATATACCAAAAGATCAGTGGGAGCAAGTTTATTTTTCTGGTCCTTTATGTTGATGACATCTTGCTTGCTGCAAATAATTTAAGTATATTGCATGAGACTAAGGAATTTCTCTCTACGAACTTTGAAATGAAAGATATGGGAGAGGCATCCTATGTGATTGGAATAGAAATATTCCGTGATCGATCAAAAGGAATATTGGGATTGTCTCAGAAAGGATATGTCGAAAGGATTCTAGAGAGATTTGGAATGAGTAAGTGTTCACCTGGAATAGTTCCTGTACAGAAAGGTGATAAATTCAATCTCATGCAATGTCCTAAGAATGATGTTGAATGAAAGGAAATGGAATCAATTCCATATGCATCTGTTGTTGGTAGCCTAATGTATGCTCAAACCTGTACTAGACCGGATATCAGCTTTGCGGTCGGTATGTTAGGGAGGTATCAAAGTAATCCAGGAAGGGAACATTGGCAAGCTGCAAAGAAAGTTTTGAGGTACTTACAAGGCACGAAAGATTACATGCTCATGTATAGAAGATCCAATGAATCGGAGGTGATTGGATATAGCGATTCAGATTTTGCTGGATGCATCGATACTAGAAAATCGACTTTTGGTTACCTGTTTATGTTTGCTCAAGGCGCCATATCATGGAAAAGTGCGAAACAGACTATCGTTTCTTCATCCACTATGGAGGCAGAATTTGTGGCATGTTTTGAAGCCACAATTCATGCATTATGGTTGCGGAACTTTATTTCAGGACTTGCGGTTGTCGACACCATTAGCAAGCCGCTGAAAATTTATTGTGATAACTCTGCAGCAGTATTTTTCTCAAAGAACGACAAGTACTCTAAAGGTGCCAAACATATAGAACTGAAGTATCTTTTTGTGAAAGATGAGGTTCAGAAACAAAGAGTGTCAATCATGCACATCAGGACAGAACTTATGATTGCAGACCCTTTGACGAAAGGGTTACAACCAAAACAATTTAAGGAACATGTTCAAAGAATGGGTCTTGGTTGTATTAATAATAATTGATGTGTGACATTCTGAGCTCTTTTATGTGTTTCTGATATACAATTATGTGTCTCTCGTTTTAATGTAGTAGTACATATTTTATGTAATTTTAAACAAGAAAGAGTCTTATAAAGATATTATGTTTAATCATTATGATATAAGACATTATGTGGACCATTATGCTGTTTTATATAAATTATGAGTATGAATTGATGGATTGCTGGTATTGTAGTATATGGAAGGGAATGCATTGAATTAATAGTGCACAACCGCCATAACTCTCAGCAATTTATCATAGTATGATGTTCAACACTTAATATTATGAATAGTCGGGTCAAGTGGGAGAATGTTAGAAATCTGCTATTGGAAACAGCAAATGCTTTTAACGTTAAAGCAGTTTCTAATCTTAATGTGACCCGATCTGATCTTAAAGCATTTAGATCTTATCTTAAAGCAGTTTCTAATCTAAAGCATTAGATCTTAAGCGTTGAATTGGTATATGATGGACGTACCAGATTAGAGTTAAATAATATATAAAGGATTGGGTCCTCTCTCTCCCACACAAGAGTTGTATTCTTCTCCATCAAGAAACACATAAAAGAAGTCAGGGCAAGAGGAGAGAAACCGAATTCTGAGAAGAAGACAGAAGACAGAAGACACATGATGGCAGCCATTACATCTTCCGCTGTTAGTCAAGGTATGTCATCTTAAACAACATATTAAGTTCTGAATGTGAAATATTTGGTATTGATGATCTTTGGGCTGTTAGTAGCTATATTTTACATCTTACTCATCTAATAGCTTTGATAAGTCACAGAATTTCCAAATTATTTTATTATATAGGATAGGGGTTAGATTCACCTTAAAAACATATTTAAAAAGACATGCAATCACAAAAGAAATAGCTTAATAATTTGGCTAGCCTAATCCTTAGCTATGAAAATTTGAGTGGTACACACCTTTCAACAAGGGTGATTTCTAACTTTACTAATTAATAGGAGTGAAGGAGGTATTCTGTCTTCTTAGCTAGACTTACAAAATATAGCTCTATTGTTATTAAGCCAAAGAAAGCATCCATCAAAAATGTCTCATTCATTAACATGATTATGCACAAAGAAATAAATAATATCATTCCCCCTAACATGAAAGCCCATTCAAGCATTCATTAACATGATTATGCCCAAAGAAAAACTAATTTCACCCCCCTAACATGAAAGCTTATTTAAGTAAGCATGAACAAATTGGGGCCATATTTTTTTCCATCCAAGGTTTTGCAAGTATCACCTTATCTTTTGTATCCTAACTTCAAACCTAATTTTTAGAACTACTCCCCCTAATTAAAGCAATTTGCAATGAATGGAAAGAAGAAATGTCAAAAGTTCTGTTGGAATATGCAAATTCATGTCTTTATAAGCAATTGAGGCCATATTTTTTTCCATCCAAGGTTTTGCAAGTATCACCTTATCTTTTGTATCCTAACTTCAAACCTACTTTTTAGAACTACTCCCCATAATTAAAGCAATTTGCAATGAATGGAAAGAAGAAATGTCAAAAGTTATGTTGGAATATGCAAATTCATGTCTTTATAAGCAAGTCAAATGACCTTATTTGACAAGGATGGACACCAACTCAAGTAAAGAAAAAAAAAAAAAAAAAAAAAAAAAAAAAACTATAATACAAAGACATTTAAAATTTTGAAATTTGCCCATAAAATAGAAATTCAAAACTATGGTTATACTATTTTATATTTATATTTATATATATATATATATAAAATATGCAAACCTCTACTTAACATTTAGATTCTAGTGTAATCTATGAAATTAATTACAATATATAACGGTTAGTGAACTAAGTTAAGATGGTGTACCAATCTTTTTATTAGTTTTAGATAAGATCTTCAAACAAATAAGACATTGGTTAGAAAATTTCCTTAAGAATTTTGTTAATCTACTCCACTAATTTATACTTAATATATTAGATGTTTCAAAATTACAGTGATACAATAAATTATTAAGATATATTCTTTGTGCTCTGAAATAAGATTGTTAGGTTGCTTCAAACCTACCACCATATTTAAAAATAAATGTGAAATTGACGAGTAGTTTGTTTTGACTTTTAAATTTATTTATTAAGTGGGCACATTGGAAAACTCCGAGGGAATTTCAGGACCACTTTGCTTTGAGTCTTAAATTCATGTATTACCTGGGCACATCAGAAAATACAGTGGAAAACTACATGACAGTTATGGTATGATTCTATTCGGTTATTTCTTACGCTATATATTTTGTAGTTGAAGACAAGTATGGTATTGGAGTGGCATAGATGAATGAATGTGGGGGGCAGAGTGCTTAGTTTAAGTAATAGATATCATTTTTTCAGTAAATAAGTTTGGATAGTGTAATGTATAAATGACATTTGAATATTGTTTTTATAGTATGTTTTAAATTTTTTTTTTTTATATATTTAAAAATATATTTTAAATATTAATAAATTACAATTTTATTTTAATTTTGTGATAAATAAATTATAATTTTATTTTTAATTTTGTGATAAATTTGGTAAAAAAACAAAAGGGGGAGCTGTAAAAGTATGATAAATAAATCACAATTTTGTTTCTTATTCTATAGCAAATTAAAAAAAAAAAAAAAAAACTGCAAAAATGCATTTGTTCCAAATTTATTTATACATTTAAAAACACATTTTAAATAACTAAAAAATCACAATGTCACTTATAATTATTTACCAATTTCAAACTAAGAAAAACATTTATTAAATGACATATTTTTAATGCTCCTCATTGTATTTTATGATTAGAATTGTTGAAAGTAGTCTGACTATTGATGGTTAAAGATAACAGACATCACTTTCTCTCTCTTAGAAGCACTCTTGTTCACATCCTCCCCAAAGGGTACCTTTTATGTTAATGGCATGTTTCTGGATCAGGAATCAGACCATCAAGAGATAGGTTAATTTTTTGAGCCCTCTCCTGACCATCAGATTCCAGGATATTTTGTGATCTACATAAATTCAACACTTCTACTTCTTTTTCCTGATTCCAAAATATTCTGCAATCCGCATAAATGCACTCCTTGAATGAGCACATTCATTGGATTGGCTGCCAAATATACCAGTTGTCTTTAGTGAGATTTTTTGGAAGCTTTTTCCCTCAAATTTCTCTAAAATACTGAAAGGATTTATTGAAATCACAAGTTTGATGGTAACCCCTGTACAATCTAAGTGCCCTAGGGTTTTTCAAGGTGATGAATCAATATATATGATCAAAAAACAGTTTAAATAACACAAATAAATATTTCACCTCAAATTTTTCTGCAGGATTCCCCACTCAAAAATCCAAAAAATCACACTAAAAACAACTCCCCAAATTTATACACATGCGTAGAGTACATAAAAAAACGTTTCGTTTCACACAGACTGCACTTGAGTTTGATAACAATTCAGAAAATTTAGTAGAACGCAATTTCTTATCTTTTGTGTTTCCAAGCACCGAATGATCCAACTTTACATGAATGTGGGGTTTGGCAAATCTAGCAGATTGAATCCCAGTGGAAATTTTGTTGTTCGTCCATAAATATAGCAAGGACATTTATGGGATATTACCAATTATAACTGCATGCTGGAAAGTTGTTTTTGGAATGGCCGTTTCGTAGTTGCCTTGACAAGTTCGTTATTTGCATTTGAAACGGTGATAGTGTAAAATTCCAACATAAATGCATTTTAGGTATTGAAGAGTGTACAGTTTAGATCCACAGGATATGCATATGGCCATTACGGCTTCCTAGCTTTATGTTATCTCAACATATCAGTCACGAGTTCTGATTATATTACTGATAATAATGTGCAAAATCATGAAATAATGAAATCATCAACGGATGATTTGTTTTCGGGCAAGGAGATACAAGCATGTGAAATTTGCACAAATTTTCTTAGTTCGGATGTTTTATTAGGAGAAAGTCACCAATTTTCTTAGTTATAAATGTAATTTGCAGAGTAAATAAACATATTTTTATTTAAAAACGTATTAGATCAACTTAATTTTAACTAATAAGCAAGTGTTTGTAAAAAAAAAAATTGGCATATAAGTGAAAGATGGATAAAGGTGATAAAATAGGAAAGAATGAGGCATTGAAACCTATCTCCCTTTAATGTCAATTTCTTGGACTCCTAACATAGGTCGAAGTTTAGAGAACTTTGTTTTTCTAAGAGACTTGGTATGGAAAAAACTTCAAAAACACAATTATGAATGAGCTTTCTGATGATGTGTAATTGTAGTTCAATCTGTAACTTTGCTATGTTGATGTTGAACGAGATTTTTGGCTAGCTTGATTGTACTCTAACGTTGCATTAAAGGTTGGGTGGATGCTACTACTAGAATCCAAACTTTGAAATGATTTGTGGAAGACGTAAGGATTTTTAACTTGCATTAACCATAATTTGTTAAATACTCTACATTTGTTAAGGAAAAAGCAATAACCAATTTCTTTTTACAAGATCAAGTAATTAGTCTAGAATTGAGTCAAAAAACATAACTTGTAGTAGACTTTCAATAATCAGGGTTGCTAGCCCAATTCAAATAAGTGAAACCAACCAACACAACATTCCTCATGAACTATAATGTATTCTAAACTAAACGCACCTTAGATATCCTAAAGTTTTTGTTGTTTTCCAATGACTTTCATGGGGTATTTGCATATGTTGGACAATAAGACCAACAACAAAAGAAATATGAGGTGGTGTATGAGTCAAACATAAGAGGTTACCATCCCAAGTGATAGGTCTAGAAACATGAGTGAAAATATAACTTGTGATAGAATTACGATCTTTAGGGTTTCTAGCCAAATTGGAATCAATGGAACCAACCAACATAGGAATCACCCTTGAACTATAATGTATCCCAAACTAAATTGTAGCTTAGATATAGTAAACCATCTATTTTTTTGTTTTCCAATGACTTTCATGAGGTGTTTGAATATGCTAGACAACAAGACCAACAACACAAGAAATATTAGGATGTCCATGAGTCAAATATAATAGGCTACCAACTAATTAATGGTACAAAGTAGCCTAAACCTTGAGTTTAATACAAGTGGTAGCAACTTTGGCTCTAGACTAGAATGGAGAAGGGGTTTATTTACAATCTTCCATGTGAAAGTAGTGAAAAAAGGTCACATGCATACTTAGATTGGGAAAGAGAAATTTCTTTCTTGGTTTACAATACTTTTATTCCAAGAAAATAATGCAAATATCCTAACTCCTAATATCAAATTTCTTCTTCAGGTTAGATTTTACATGGGTTAAAAGTTTAGGGTGAATACTAGTGAGGATAAAGCCATCTACACAAAGAACAAGGATTATGAGATGACTTTCTACTTTCTTGGTGTATATATTGGCATGAGAATGTCATCTACGAAATTTGGTGTGAGGAAGAAAACTATCATTTTTATCATACCAAGATTCATGAGTTTTTGAAGACCACTAAGAGATTTCTTAGAGGTGGAAAACAAGGTTGGAGTCAATCTTAAGATAGCTAATAGACTGTTCCATGTAGATTCTTTTCTATATATCTCCACTTAAAAAGTTGGACTTCACTTCCATATAATGGAGCTCCCATCTATGTGAGGCAACAAGGGTTAGAACAAGGTGTGTGGGCTTTATTTTGGATATAAGGGAAAATGTTTCATTATAGTCAATGCCTTAAACTTGAGAAAATACTTTGGCAACTAAGTAGGCTTATGTATTTCTATACTTCCATCTTATACATACTTAGTTTTATACACATATTTACATTTTACAAAGTCTTCTTCCTACTAGAAGAGGTACAAGATTCCAAGTGTTGGGGTTCCAGAGTCACACTAAGCTGTGAAAATAATGGGAACATCTAAATTTCATGTTCAAAGTTTCCCTAATTTTGTTTTCTGTTAATTTTGGATAATTTGTTTCTTTAAGGGTTATATCAAAAACACTAGTAACCTTAAAAACTATTGTTGGGTGTATTTCTTTTACCTAGTTTCAAGTTGAGGCATTCATACACATGGGATTTGACATGAAGGTTATGGGTATGGTGGAAATGTAAGAAGATGAATGATTTGGAAAGAATAATAACTAGGCACTTAAGTATCCGACCATTTAACAAAGATGTAAAGTAAATTTGCATTTGAATTAAAACCCATAAGATAATTCATAAGAAAAATGAACAGTCCATAAATTCTTAATTTATATCATATAAATAGGATCAATGTAATATTGATTTAATTATTCTTATAACATACAACATAAAATTATAAATTAAACAACTAAGATGCACCATCAAAATTTTCCTGAAAAACTACATTTGTATTAAATTGAAATTGCATGTTCAAATTTACATCAGAATTACAAGATCACATAAGAAAGTATTGACAGTCTGTCATGTACTATGGAATCCTAGCTCTGATCCTAGCTCCATATTACAAGCTCGACAAAATTTCCAAAAAGAAATTGGACAAAGTCTTTGTACAAATATTTTCCCTCTTTATTTACATCAAAATAAGTCCTATTTATAGGCACAACACCCTATGACCTAACCCTAAACTACTAGTGCTTATGAAAACCACTAGTCAATTTAAATTAGACAACTAGAAGTTTGATGAATAACTTCTTACTTATGCCTCTCGTTTTTGGGATGGGTCCCACTCCTTTAGATCACCCTTCTTGTTGTTTAGATTTCATGGGTGACTCAGCTAAGTATGTGAATTTTCTATGGGTGTACCATGTCCCTATTGTAGATGTTGATGACACTCAATGCGTCGAAGTGGATGCTATTGGTGTTGTGGATTTCTTCAATTGCATTTGATACCATTTATGGGCTGCAAAAATATGTGATGAGATCAAGCTCCAGTATTTTGTTAAAGGACACCTGAAATTCTAGGTTTTTTTAATGGCAACAACCAAATCAATAATTGAGTCATATTCTAAAGGCTACAATCCCTTGATAATATCTTTCACTTTGAACATAATGTAGAAGATTGTAAAGTTGTAAGTGTTTGATGATATATTTAGGCGTCACTGCATCTTCATCCCTTTCAAATACTAGGGAGTCATTTATGGTTTCCTCTAGACCAATCTGATAATATTCCTTCTATACAACCATTCCATTCATGTCTATGAATCTGGGTGGATCTTTTCTGAATAAGGGCTTGAAGTCTCCTATAATTTTCATAAGATGATCTGACATTTCTCTTGACATCTTCTCAATCTCATTTATAAGCTTCACTTTCTGGAAACCATATTACATTGGAAAACCAAGAAATCTCTGTCATGCAATGATATTTCTGTTCGACTTGTTACTGAGATAAACTAAACCAATAACCTACACTGTTCTAGTTTGTTCTCCAGTACTATTCTGTAATTTTCAGCTTCCTTTCTAGCTTCTAGGAGGAAACCCATTTCTCTTGTAATAGTGAAATTTGTTCCCAATTCTCATCATCCATCATATCTTCAGCGATCTTATCCCAAATGGCATGGTCAGTCACCTTCATTCTTGCTCAAGAGGGATGCTTCATCGTGATGGTATCCAGTTTCCGCTTGACTTGATCAAAGGACTCTCTCGCTCCTCAACTCCTTTATTCAATTCTTCAATTGTTTAATGCTTTTGAGCCAATTTTTTTTCTCTACTAACCAATAAAGTCTTGAACTTATTGACTTCATCATTTACTAACAAATTCTCCACAACTACGGCCAAATTGTCTACTGGGATCTGGATGACAACATACTCTACACTACCCCTCGCTTTCAAATCTACCACTTCCAACTTCAATAGCAGGACTTGGTCTTTGTATTATTGTGCTTGTTGGGTGAATGCATATAAAATTTTCACAATCTCCTCCTTTTTTTTCTTGGCCTCCATAAGATCCATTATCTGAACTGGATAGGCCTTCCACTTTCCTTGTCTCCTTAGGAGGTTAATTTCTTTATTTTTCTCATTTAATATCTTCTTGTATTCTTGAAACTAAATTTTGGAAAAAAAACATTTTCAAAATTACTTTCTCCAAGGCTTCAATCTTCACACTAGTAGAAAATGGTGAAATTAGTGACTATGTGACTAAAAAAGTTAGTCACCACAACTTGTCCAAGTCAAAGACTACTAAAAATTAGCAATATTAAGAGACTCAACTAAAAATGAATAACATAAATGACTATTTTAGTCACCAGTTAAAATATACGACTAGTTAATAAGTAATACTACTAAAAATGACTAACATAAATGACTAATTGAGTCTAGGAAACAGAATATGACTACCTAACAAAAACTACAATAATATGAGTTAGTTGTTTATGTTAGTCATTTTAATTGCGTCACTTCAACAATCTAAAATTACAAGTCATAGGGGATTCAAAGGTTGTTTTAGATTGGGTGAAAGTTTATACTTCCTTGTACACTTCTTTATTGGATCAAAGGATGATTAAAATTATGGAGCTTATTAGAATCTTTAGGGTCATATCGTTTGATCACATTCATGGGGAATCAAATTCAAAGGTTGACAAATTATCAAAAAGGGGAGTGGGCCAACAACTCCTTTTGCAACACGACATCACCACCTATATATGTTGCAACAACCTTTCCAACTTATTTAGTCGGTTGCACATATATTTCACATTTCTTCTTCGTCTTGCAAAGTGGTAGTGCTAAGGAGAGGGTATGAACTTTGATCAAAGAATGTTCACTTAGTACCACTACCAAATTTCCTTCATGCAACTTGCATGATGATAAATGGATGAAATTTGAATGTTACAAACGTGTTAGTCCACATTCAACTTTGTTTTCTTCATTGTCCTTAGTAACAACGACAAGTTTGAATATTTCCTTTATTTATCATCGCAAACACATAACTCTTTGTTGTCCCAAACATAGTTAATATTGTTGGTGTATGATCTCTTAATTGTGGAATGGTATCTTGATGATGGTAATGAACTCTTAATCTCCAATACTCATGAATACAATGAATGAATGATCTAATGCCTTACTTTTATAGACAATTTATGATTCACTTTCTATTTTTATTATGCCATTGTATACATGCTTCACTAGCATCTCATGCTATATGGTTAATTGAGCAAGATTTTTCTTTCATTTTTAAGTATAATTTGGTTGTATGAATAAGCATAGTTGTGTAATTAAAATCATTCAAAATTTGTTAATATTTCATGGTTTGCTGGACTATTCACACACTTATCCCTGACCTTTTACTTTGAGAGTGAGTAGTGTCAAATCACTAGTCTTCGTTAAGGAACTTCTTTTCATTACTCAATGACCTAGCTTAGCTAAATATTTAAGGATTCCCCTCTAGATAAGGATATCATTCTTGCAGTCTAAAGAGTGAGAGAAGGCCACCAAGGTAACATTTGGTGGCTTGCTTGATGGGTGGGGTCAAGACTTTTTTTTTTTTTTTTTTTTTTCTATGAGATTGTTTGAGTGAAGATAAAATTTAGAAAATGCTTACAAGAAAATTAGTTTCCTTTATTTCCATCACCTAAACTACTTCCAATAAAATCATGTGATTTCAATAAAATCTAATTTTTACAAATAATTAATTTAATAAAATTTAAAAATAAGATTATTATTAGTATTGTTATTTTTTTGTAAATGAGAGAATAGAAAACTATAGCATGTTTGTACTTAAGGATCGATTCTATCCACTACCACAATCACCTCCAAGAGTACCCACATTTCCTCACACATGGAACACTGAGGTAATCGAAGTTTAAACCAATAACATCATAAGAAATGCCTTAACAACCCATTCTATCATCAAATAATCTACACCATGGGGCAAATTAAAAATAACTTTTAATATTAAAAAATATAGACAAATTATTTTATTTGAAAATCAATTTTAACATCTAATTTGAGGAAACTCCATAAAATAAAATTTAATGTGAAAAATGTTAAGAAAAATAAAGTTGGGGTAAATTATGAAAATAAAAATAAGCAATAATTGTAATTATAATTAATAATTCAATCATATTACTCCTAATTTACCAAGTGTCAGAGGCATAAAATATCTTCATATACAAACCCTTTTTAAAGTGAAAAGAGATTTGATCCCCTCTGCCCCTAGTAAATCCAAAATTAAGATCTAAAATTAAGATAGATCCAAGCTAGTTTTATATCAATTTTTGTAATTGAAAGTAAAGCATTATTATTTTAATGAAAAGTTACTTTCAAAAATATTTGTAATTTCCTCAATTTTAAAATAAAGCCAGCTTAGTTCCATCTTAATTCTAGATCTATCAAGCAACGAGAGGGATCACATCTCTTGAGGTGCAAACCTCTTTTTTGAGTGCAAAACTTGAGGAAAGGTTTGTACTTCGAGAGATTTGATCTCGGAGCTTGATAGATCCAGAGTTAAGATGGATCTAGGTTGGTTTTAGTCATGTGTGGCCAAAGAAAATCTAACGAACATATGATTAATTTTATCAATAATACGTAAATTCATCTAATATTAATATAATCATTTTAAATATGTTCATTTGTCTCAGATTAATTTGTATATTTTAAATTTAAATTTTCTTAGTTGCCTCAGTTTGTTGTGATGATAATAACTTTAATGATGAAAAATGATGAAATATAAATTTTGAATGTAAAGGGACAATGTAATAGTGTTGAATGATAGAAAATGTGAATAATAAGAATATAGTCAATTACAAATAGTCTTCGTCTTGGTTAATCTAAAACTATTTTCTTCTATTATTCTTATTGTCACCCTTTTTATTTTTTTCATCTTTTCATATTTATTGTCATATTTTTATATTGATTATATGAAAAGGACAGGTTAAAACATAAACCATTTAAATCTTTAGCTCAATTTATTGTAGTAAACATCATTCCTTGTCTCTCCTTCTCTCTTATATTAATAGGTTGAATTACTATAACACAAAAATCAATGTACATTGTCAATAATTTGTTGTGCTTACATTGAAATCAATGCACAATGTTAATCCAATCACTTTAAAATTAATGTACATCATACATCCAATTACATCAAAACACAAATCAACATTTACATTAAAATTAATGAATCTAATGCAGGCAATTAAATAAGATCAGAAAACGACATTTACACTAAAATCATTGCATCTAATGAAAGTAATCAAATAAGATTAGAAAACAACATTTACACTCAAATCAATTCATCTAGTGCACGTAATAAAATTGGATTATAAACCAACATCTACACTAAAATTAATCCACCTAGTGCAAGTAAGCAAATAGGATTGTAAAGCAACATCTACATTGAAATCAATGCATCTAGTGCAAGAAATCAAATAGGATTAGAAATCACCATCTACACTGAAATCAATGCATTTAGTACAAGCAATCAAATAAGATTAGAAATCACCATCTACATTGAAATCAATGCATCTAGTGCAAACAATCAAACATTATTAGAAATCAACATCTACAGTGAAATCAATGCATCTAGTGCAAGCCATCAAATAGGAATACAAATCACCATCTACATTGAAATCAATGCATTTATTGCAAGCAATCAAATAGGATTAGAAATCATCTACATAGAAATTAATGCATCTAGTGAAAGCAATCAAATATCATTAGAAATCAACATCTACACTAAAATCAATGCATCTAGTGCAAGAAATAAAATTGGATTAGAAATCACCGTCTACATTGAAATCAATGTATCTAATGCAAGAAATATTCTTACCTCCCCCCTCCCTCGCCACCCATCCCCCATATATATCTATATCTCCCTCCATATCTCCTTATTGTCCACTCTATCTCAACCCCCCAAACACACATTCTATTTCACTTCATGTGTATCAATCTCTTTATCCCTCCCTCCCTCTCTCCATCTTTCTCTTCTTCCCTCTCTTCACTTTCCATCTATATCTCTATCTCAATTTGCCTCTCTATATCACCACCAAAACATACATTCTATTTCTTCAATCTATCTACCTATCCCTCCCTACTCCTCTCTCTCTCTCTCTCTCTCTCTCTCTCTCTTTCTTCTCTCTCTCTCTCTCTCTCCCTCTTTTCCCCTTCTCTCCCTCTCCTCTGTTTCTATCTCTCTTCCCTACTTCTTTCCAGTCTCCCTCTCTCTCCATCCTCTTTATCACTCCCTCTCTCTCTCTCTCTCCACCTTTCTCTCTATATTTCTTTCTTCTTACCTCTCTCTCTCTCCCCCTCCAACTCCATCTCTCTTTCCCTCCCTCACTCCACTCTCTCACATCCTCTCTCTCTTCCTTCCTCTCTTTCTCTCTCTCTCTTACTCTTCAGCCTCCAACTCTGTTACTATATCCCTCCCTCTCTCCTTCTCTCCCCCATTCTCTCCATCTCTCCTTCTTTTTCTTTATCTCAACCCCAAACATACATACTCTCTATCCATCTCTCCTTTGTTACTCTCTCTCTCTCCACTTCTCACTCTCTATGTATTTATTCTTCCCTCAGTCTTTCCCCCTCCAACTCCATCTCCCTATCCATCCCTCTCTCCTCCTTTCTCCCTCCCTCTATCCTCCTCTCTCTCAAATCTTCTCTCTCGTACTTCCTATTTCTCCCTTTCTCTCCTACCTCCCTTTATCTTCTCCCATCACTCTCTCTCTATCTCTCTCTCTCTCTCTCTAATCCTCTCTCTTACCCCATCACTCTCCTTCTCTCTCTCAAGTATTATCTCTCGTTCTTCCTCTCTCTTTCACTCTCTCACTTTCCCTATCTCTCTCTACCCTCTCTCTCTCTCTCTCTCTATTTTCCCTCCAATCCTATCTCTTCCCCCATCTCTCTCTCTCTCTCTCTCTCTCTCTCTCTCTCTCTCTCTCTCTCTACCTATGTTACTATATCCCTCCCTCTCTCCTTCTATCTCCTTCTCTCCCCCCCTTATCTCTCTCCCCTTATTTATCTCTTTATCTCACACGTAAACATACACTCTTTCTCTCCATCTCTCCCTTGTCAGTCCCTCTGTCTCTCCACTTCTCACTCTCTATGTCTTTCTTCTTCCCTCCCTCTCCCCCCCTCCAACTCCATATCTCTATCCCTCCCTCTCTCCTCCTCTCTATCATCCTTCCTCTCTCGCCTTTTCTCTCCTACGTTTATCTCTTTTCCCCCGTCTCTCTCTCTCTCTCTCTTCCCCCTCCATATTTGTGTCTCCCTCTCCCTCTTTTACCCTTCTCTACCTATCTCTTTTTATTCCTCCTCTCCCCTCTCCTTCAGTTTATCTCCATCTCTCCCTTGCCACTCCCCCTATCTCTCCACCTCTATAACTTTATGTCTTTGTTATTACCTCCCATATATATAAAATTAATATATATCATGATATATTAATATATATTATAATATAACAACTTTAATATTGGATTAAAACAGAGTTATTATATTTAATAATATCAATATTATGATATATTAATATGAATATTAGATTTAATAATAATAATAATAATATTTTAATATTAATATCATGGTTAATAGTATTTTTTGCATGGTATTAATAATAATTTGGCCCATGGTATTTTGCTCATATGCTTCACCTAAATAAAACCTATTTTTTTGAGTGTTAGTAAGTGTAAAGAGGTTTATGGAGAAAATATAAAAAGAGGTTTTATTTATTTACCATACCTCTTGTTTATTTATATTTATATTTATTTATCATATTTCTTTTATTTACAATGGTATTTGGCCCATAGGCTTGGTATATAATTAGATGTTGATTTCTAATCTTATTTGATATGTTTTTATTTATTTACCATACATCTTTATACCTCTTTCATATATTTTTTTTTCACTTACTGGTTCACGGATACTCGGGTCAGTGAGTAGCCGCTACGTCCAGGGTTTTAAACACTGAGTGGACGCCACCCGAAGGGCATCAACACCCCTCGGCCTATTTACTGACCTAACCCCAAGAGCTTTCGGGATTCGACCCTGTGACCTCCCATTGGCGAGGCACTTGATTTGACCGATTGAGCTAACTCTTGGGGCTACCTCTTTCATATTTATTTATTTATCATACCTCTTTTATAAATATGGTAATTGACCCATGGTATTAATAATTATGTGACCCAGAGGATCCACCTAAACCATAGCTCTTTTTTTACTATTCGTAAACCTCTTTTATATTTATTTATTTATCATACCTCTTTTATAAATATGGTAATTGACCCATGGTATTAATAATTATGTGTCCCAGAGGATCCACCTAAACCATAGCTCTTTTTTTACTTCTGTATATTTTAAATTTATGTTGTGTTTATACATAATAATAATTAGATTTATTTTTAAATATGGCTGACATTAGACTAACAATGTTAAATGTTAAATATTACATTTACATTTACATTTAGGTTTACATGTTTACATTTACATTTATGTTTATTTATATTTTTATTTATTTACCATAGCTCTTTTTTTACTATTTGTAAACCTCTTTATATTTTAAATTTATGTTGTGTTTATACATAATAATAATTAGATTGATTTTTAAATAGGGTGACATTAGATTAACAATGTTAAATGTTAAATATTACATTTACATTTACATTTAAGTTTACATGTTTACGTGAGATCTACCCCATGGGGGCAATAATTATTTTATTTTTAATCTGAAATTACAAATGACTTTGAAAAATACATATAAATAACAAATTTTTTTTTTATATTAATTAAAATAAAATAAATTTCAATTAAATGAAAGTTCAAAAAACATTTTTTGAATGAAAAGTTGCTTTCTATTTTCAAAGAGAGTAAAGAGATTTGTAATTATTTTATTTAAACTTTGAATTACAAATAATTTAATAATTTAAACTGTAGTAAATTTGGGGTTTTGGGTGATTTTGCCCTAAACCGTAGGGTTTATAGATCATCTTGCCTTGATAATTGGCAATGTAAGGCATTGTTTTACATATGGCACTGTTTCTACCAGGGTAACACCTATCCAAATCTCTCGGACTGATCGAGACCGTATAAAATTGATCCAGATCGTGCGGCTATATTTTCAATGGATCCATGTGTTTGGTTCCCCTAAAAATCGACATCTCAACCATCAGAGTGATTTCAGATTCTATGGGCATTGAACTAGCGACAACTAGTTGGGAACTAGAGAAAGAGAGATGCAGTGTGCTGCTGAGACCTAGAAAAAAACTAATAGGTTTTTAGATTCGAAGTTCCTTGTAATGAAGACATGGTAGGTGCTTTGGATGTTGGCTACATAGTTCAAACGGTTGCTGATGAATCAATGGATGTTGAGGTTTCTTCGAAAGTCCATCTTTGACAAAGTTGAGGAAACCTTCGGATCTAATGCTCGATTACTCTCACATTGTTGTTGAGCTAAATCAATTATTCATCTTGCAAAATGACTGATCCAATTGCTACGCACTATGGAAAAGGTCAACTATCTTGCTTCTTAGCCGATCCAGATACCATGCTAGATCTAGTGAGTAACTCTTAACAAAGTGTGAAAAGACATTTCTTAATTAATTTTAGATTTTCTGGAGTATTTCCATATATATATATATATATATATATATATATATATATATATATTTATGATTATTTTTCATCTATATCTGGAAGATGGCAGTGGATGGTTCCAAACTTAGATTTGACATTTTTTAATTATTTAAATCATATTTATTTGATTTTTTTGGAGCTTCTCTACATTATTTATTTCTCTGGGGAGATCACATCTTCCATATGTCTTCAAAAATTCGACCCAAAAAACCATTATCCTTTTTCTCTTAAATGTGCAAATTGCATATATCGGCATACATGGTTGCAAATGCAACTTTAGCATCCATGGCCAAATACGCAGGAAAGCATGGCTTAAAGGTTTATTAGGTTGCTTCTTCGGTGGTAAATCCCATAACAATTCAAGAATTTTTTAAAATAATATTTGAACATTTTAAATGTAATCCCTACATTGATTCCAAAGGAAGCCCAGCAAAATTGTTGAAGCAATTGACCTCTGTTAATACTATGGAGAATTATGGGCAAGCTTACGTAAGTTGTAATAATACTTTGTGTTTCTTACTCAAAATTTTGATGAATATAAGTGCAATTTGAAAAGTTAAAAATTTACTCATGTAAATTTTACTTTTACTTCGCATATAATATTTGTTCAAGGAGTAGATTCGTTATTTAATCTAAAGAATTGTTGATTTACCGTAATTATAAAAAAAATACATAAAATGAATCATTGCAAACTGATAGTCATATTGTAGATAGTGGGGTTATCAAGACCATCTACAAAATATATGTTACAGCAATTGAAGCACCTGGAAAAGATACATTAATAATTTTTTTAATATATTTGTGCAGATTCAATACAATTCTGAAAAATTGTTTCAAGAGCTCTCTGAATATGAAGAGACAATTTCAGATTTGATGTTAAGATTATCGAGTGGAAAACTTACATCAGAAATATTCATATTCCCTGACTTCGTGAATATATCTTAAATGGGTGAATATATATCAGTGGATCACAATGGTTGTAATGGCCATGAAGACATCAATTTTCACTTCACTCAGTTCACTATTTTTGGGAGAGTGATGGGGGCTGTTGGAGTAGAAAGTTGTCCAGAAATAAATGGAGGTCGTACCTATGTGAACTTTGAACTCATTTCCATCAGAAATGATCTCATTAATGATGTGTTTACATCGCAGGGAGGAAGTTACACATTTACACATATTACTCCAAGGAAATATAGGTTGGTTTCTTCCCATCACGAATACATAAATTTCATCAATCCTCGAGCAATATACAAATATCAGTTCATATCAAATCCCACTACCTTTTTTTTCAAAAAGGAAAGGCCATGATATTTTTCTCTCTTTGCCTTCGTTTGATACATAGAATAAGTTTGGAGATTCCTTAAGGATGAGTGTCCAGAGGATAGAGTAGCCCTCCATGAAATCAAATGTGAAGAAGTGGAAAGAGCGGGCTCTGTAAGCCAATTGTTAAACAGAGGAAGAAGATACAAGGTCATACCTAATTTAGATCCTAGCTAGGATGGCACTACGGATGAGGTACAATGATTGAGGTTTATAGAGAATATTTTCTATAATAGTCTCTTTCAAATACGTGATTCTTATGTTCTCTTAACAATTGTCCAAAGAGGCTCTCGAGAAATGGAGTTGGGCTTTGGAAATCTGGTAGTAGATGACATGTTTTATGTCACAAGTTATGATATGGATGGCTTATTTGTTTCTCAGGGTAACCCTATTTTAGATGTTTATGTATACCTTTATTTAGATGATTTCCATGAGGTGAAGTGTGCTCAAAGGAGATCCTTGGCCAAATCAAGCACTCTGTCATGCAATATCTAATGCATATGGGAAATTTTCTTTTAGTTTCATTCCATGTGGAAAATAAAGGTTGTTGCCATTCTAAAAGGGTGAGAATACAATATTTGATGTTTCACTTCCATCTATAGAGGTTCTTGTTGAGCACAATCATGTTAATATATCACAGCCATTTCAGGTCACAGGTTTCTCAATTGGAGGACTTGTGGTGAATTCTGAAGGAGTCCCTTTTGAAGGTGTTAAGATATTAGTTGATGGGTGAGAAACAACTACAATATATGTACAGGGATATTACAATCTTGATCATGCAACATCAACACGCTACATAATCAAGGTTGAGAAGGATCACTTCAATTTTAGCAGTTTGGAGAATTTCATGGTTGTGCCAAGCATGGCTTCAATCCCAAAGATAGAAGCAACGCATTATAATATTTGTGGTTCCCTAAAATTAGTGAGAAATGGCTATTATGGTAAGCGTCAAGTTGGCTTGACACATGGGTGAGACAATGTTAATCCTCAACTAAAGAGGATTGATGATATGGGAAACTTCTGCTTCGAGGTTCAACCATGTTAATATCGAATATCCCCACTGACCACAACAACAGAACGTGATTCTGGTCTTCAATTTTCACCATCACATATTGATGTGACAGTAACTAGACCAATGTTTGGCATTGAATTTATAAAGGCCCTTGTTGATATCTGTGGATCGGTGATATGCAAGGAAGGATGTGACTCCTTGGTTTCTATATCACTTACTTCTCTAGTTGTTGAACTCTAGGTTCAGAGAAGCTTAACTCTTTAAGTTTAACAAATGAGAGCAGTGACTTCATATTTGAGAAAGTCCTACCTAGTGCATTGCGTCTTGAGGTAAAACATGGACCTTCATCTGATTTGTTAGATTGGGATGATGACTGGTGTTGGGAGAGAAAGGTTATTGATGTCAATGTTGGTGTTTCTAATCATTCAGAGATAGTGTTTATCCAAAAAGGCTATTGGTTGCATATTATGTCTACTCATCCTGTGGCTTCTTACATCGTACAACCAAACAAAGAACCAATGAATTTGTTGATTGAGAAAGGATGGTAGAAAATCTTCTTAGAAGCTTCTCGTGTGCACATGCTTCATTTCTTGAACTCGTGCATTTTCTTTGGAATGTCTTCATTAGAATTCAATGTATTGAACCATAAGCCTATATATTTGACTAGTGAAAAATATCTACTTAGTGGTGAAATACATGTTGATTTCAGTTCTTATCCCAAAGCAAATGAGTTTTCTCGAAGCATTATTGTAGGCATATGGCAAAAGGAGGGTGCATTTATAGATATGATCAATAATGTCAAACTTGTTTCAAGTGCTAATGGACCAAGCAAAATTGTTGTATATAAGTACACTCACTAGGCCAATCTTGAAGATGAAATGGTCTTTGTTCTGAGAGATAAAAGGAATTCTAGTGAGAAAAATAGTTTTGAAAAGGTCTTGTTTTATCCAAGAAGTCAGCACGTTGTTGTTAAAATTGATGGGTTCCAACCTGATATTCCTTATTTTGTGGGGTGCCAAGGAAATTACATTCAGGGTCAGTACTTCCAGCAATCCCAGGTGTTGACATTAAAATAATTGCTCAAAATGACAGTAGCAATGGTCTTCTATGAAAGGGTGGCTTGGTTCTTCAAACTTCGACAGGATTAGATAGTCTATTTTTGGGTGGTCCTTTGTATGATGATATTGAGTACAATGTTGAAGCTTCCAAGGGATATCGTTTAAAAGAACTTGCATAGGACCCCTTTTGAAGCTTAGCTCTATGCTCATCCAATTTGATCGGACACCCCACTCGACTGGCCAAACCATAAAGAATATTTGTTCGTGAGTATTCGACCTTCTATGAAGTCCCTATGTTTGTGGTCCTCAGTAGAGGAATCACTGAATTTGCATCAAAAAGCCACTAGATATGGACAAAACCTCTTCAATATAATTGCTTCAAACTACAACCATGTAAGTTTGGATTTTACTATTACTTTCAATGCTTTACAATGAAACCAGTGTAGATGCAGGTTGTATGTGGATAGAATATAAACCACTGTAAACATAGGTTGCCTTGTATGTGTATGGACGGGCATACATGATAAAATATTTGAGAGTGAATGGGATACTTTTTCAAGAGCTTTCATGCTCTATCTTGAGATTCAATATGCAATGTGGAAGTAATTTGACCGTAATATTGGAAATGGACTCATATCCCGATAATGGATAATTTCTTTGTGGACATATTTATTGAGATGATGGGGAGATTTAAATCATTAAAGGAGATGGTCATATGTGTTGTGCCTTTTCTTAAAGAAATATGTGTCTTCTCAATTTGTTGTTCGAGAAGCCTCCTAATCTCCAATGTTTGTTAATGGGTGACAACTTTGTCTTGGTAAAACATAATTTTTTCTTTTCTTTTACATGTGCAATGAACAATGTGTTTCAATGTTTAAGAATGTTTGCATTTTCTACTTAGTTGTCAGGTATAGCATAAAAAATTATATACAAAGCATATATTAATGTAGCTTAGGTTGACTATTATGTTTTGCTTCATTATTATGTCTAGTTTGTAGATTCAGTATATCCAATAGATATGAAACAAAAATTTGTAACAACTTTGTTTCATATCTATTCCTTAACAAAAGTCTACATTACTTAAATTTAAAAATTTAACCTGCTATAAGATGTGAAAAGACCATAAAATTCTTCCATGGTTTTTTCCATGATGTTCATAATGAATATTTATGTCTTTTACCTCATACATGAGTGCCAATCTGCCTTATTCTGGTTTTGAAATGCAATGAAGGAACTTTCAAAATATCCCATACCTCAACGTCTCAGATCCCCACTCTCTCATCTCTGTATATACAAGTTTATGTAGACATAAATGAATTTCAGGATAGGGAAATCAATGTATTAGGTTGCTTTCTTTAGAGCAACCCTGCTCTAGAGATGATAGAACTTCGTTTAATTGATTACTTGAATTATGACGATCCACGATATGTAAAGTTTTTGGAGGAAGTGATGTATTTGAATAGATTTTCAAAGAAAGCAAGGATATTGGTATGAGAATCTTCTTTTTAAATACACGCTTCAAAATCTTTAAACCATTGACCAATAAAAAGGCTTTCGGGCTTCATTTTATTTTATTTTTTTCTTTACAAAAGGGTATGACCAATGTAGATTGTATGTGGATACGAGTATGAATTCTAATGTGGATATGAGGATGTGGATACCAGTGGAATGACCTGCTTAGTCTTTGGCAACATCAAATATGAAAGTGGATGGTAGTCTCATGGAGTGGGTATGCGAAAATTTTCCCCAGTTTCATTTTGTTTATCATTCGTTGTTTACACCGGTTCTAATAGTCAATTTTAATTATTTATATTTTTGTCATTTATATCATTAACATTCCATGTTTCCTAAGAAAGGTAACATCTCCGGTTGCTTTAGATGAGAAACTTGTAGGATTAGGATGTTCCCAATGAGTTATAAACATTTGTCCAATATGTCTTGTCAATTTTTGATTGTCATTGTGGGTTATCACTTTAATTGTTAACTGTTTTGAAATTTGATTGACAACGAAATTCCATGCTTTTATAAATTATTTGTATGTTAATTTTAAAAGTATTTAAGAAATTTTTCTTCAATAGCCACACTTCAAACAATGGATTTCACACTACTAGGTTTAAGGTTTGGGTTATGTATTTGGTTAAAATTTCCCAAGATTTATATCATATCGCAAGTGTCAGGGTTGGATTATCTATTTGGTCAAAATTCCCCAAGATTTATATCATATCTCAGCCATTTGAAATTCACGCATTCATGTCATTCGAATGTAACACGTCATGACAAGGATGAGTCCTATTAAGCTTACCAACTCTGTTACTATGCTTCATGAATCATAATTCAAATGGACTCTAAATTTGGTTCTTTTCCTTGACTAAACAGTGTTAAGAAAAATCCTCTTATTCAAAATCAACCCCAAGTCATACTCAAAATTTTGACATGTGAGTAACATTGTCTCGGAAGCAAGTTTGACACCCAAGTCCTTGCAAGTTAGACAAGACTGTCCATTTAAAAAAAAAAAATGGTCATATCCTTAAATTGTTAGCCCTTGGATTCCTTCATTAAATAAATGATCATTCTATGATCTTGATAATTGGTCTATCAAAATGTAGATGGGGCAAAATATGAGTTAAGGAGTAGAGAAAGAAATTTTCCTTCACGTGACACTACGATCATGACACCAAATTTTTTTGGTAAATTTCCACTGCAAGAGGCATCCATTGATTCACATTCCACAACTGGTGACTGTAAATATGATTTTTCCTGAACATTTTTCCTAGATGATGATAATGATATATAGTCCTTATCATCATAAAGTATGGATTTTCTTTCTTCACCTATGCTCCACCTTCCCCCTCCCAATTGTATATAAGCATCAATTTCTCTTGCATGCTTCCCTCCAATTGCAAAGTTATACCCATACCTGAAATCCTCGTCTTGATCTTGGTTCATATGCTTCTATTCTTCTTCTAAGCTAAGAAATCAGAAAAACATTACCTACCTACCACCACAAATAGATAAACCATTTTTACTACACTATCTTTCAAGCTCCACAAGAGGAATACTAAACAATTCTCAAGTTGTTGCTCCCTCTCCAATCACCATAACAACATATTGATTTGGACTAGATACATATTTTATGTTTGTAAGATTGGATTCGGTACTATCAAGGTCCTTCAATGGTGGGGCATCTCCATTGAATAAAAGGGAGGGACACCTGAATTTCCAAACCATAGAAAGGTGGCTCTCCATCCATTCACATAAGCATATGAAAGGAGAAACCAGTCTGACCAAACCTAGAGAACTTTCATCACTCTCTCTGCAAGGACACCATAACATAAATGTAAAAAAATTCATAAAAAGATCCACACAGTCATTACATTAATTATAATATTTTTTTTACGAGTAAAAATTACCAGCTGCCTTGCTAATTCATGACCAATAAGGGGCTTGATCTTAATACATGATCTATTTTCATCATTACTATCCTCAACATGTTCTATTATTTAGAGTGAGATTTCATGAATTTGCAAGCGTGTTTTTCCACATTTATGTTTTTATATCCCACACAATTGGAATCCTGCTACATTTGGCCTCCTCTACTTCCCTAGGCTACATGTGTTAAAGAGGGTACAAAACACTAATGATATGTTCTTTTGCCATAAGTTCTTCTCATTTTTTGGATGAATTCTGTGGAAATTTTATTCATGCCAATTATGTGGCAGGAAATAATGTTCCATTATTCTTTTTTATCATCTCTTGTTTATGAGTTAGCATGCTTCTATTGTACTAGTTCATTACGACTATGTCATGTAAAGATCAAGTTGAGTGGGTTTTACATTTGATTTCCATTGTAGTCAACAATTGAATATATAAGTTTTCTTTTAGGTTGAATGATGGGACAACACACTTTGATTTCCACTAGTGCTCTCTTTTTCATATACTATCACAAGTGCACAAATACAAACTCACTTTTCTTTTTACCTGGATAAGAAAATGATGACAACTTTGTATTTTGTAGTGACAAGGATAACTATGTATTGGAGCCAGATATTGATCCCTTCAATTCATCCTTTCCTTACTCAACACGACCATCTCCTATTGGTAATGGAGTTCAATTTATGAACCAACATTTGTCTTCAATACTATTTCATGATAAAGAAAGAACACAACCATTGTTGGATTTCCTTTGAGCACACAAATACCAAAGCCATGTCATTTTTATTTCCTTGGTTAATATATTGCATCATTGTGTTTGATAGTTAATTCATTATTATTCTATGCCAATAAATATCTATCAATTAGCAGAGAAGGATGACCTTCCTATTTTAGAGATATATAATATGAATTAATTAAAAATTCACAGGGTGATTTCGATTCTCATCTTTCTATTTCACTTCTTTAGAGAAAACTATATATTGAAGTACCAACTCAACTCAAACCAAACTAAAATAGAGAATCCTAGTTATGAAGGTGTTTCTCTCTCCATACCTTATAATGACATTATTTTTTTGAATTATACTTGAAGTTCACTGATAATAACCTGGATTTATATATTTCTTTTAGCACCAAATTTAAATCATGGTAAAAATACGAATATCCCATTAAATATGACCTAAAGATTCTTCAAAGAATATCACCTTTATTCTGAGCATGTGACAGAGTAATTTATGAGGTGTGAATTTTTATTAGAGGCATTGTTTGTTTATTTGTTTTCATTAGAAAATGGTTTTCTCTTGCTTTTATGTGACTTTCAATTTATCATATCTAGCATGTTGACAAATGGGAAAGAATAATGTGTGACATTTATCTTGCAAAAGTTGATGTTGAATGAAAGGATAAAGAGTTAAACCAAGCTATCATCTGCTTTGGTAAAGGTAGAGGGACATCTTAAAAAGTTACCTAAGAATACACCATATACATAGTTTGAACATAAGTAATATATGGCTTTTTCATTTGCATATATGTTCTTTTTTCTATCCAAGTTATCACAACAAGACAAATATCGATATTCTAGAAATTGTTAGAGGACCTCATTGAGGTCAATTTTTCTGATGTTCTACTTGATTGATACATTATCATGATAGGAAGGCTTTAAATACAAATTAATATTCTAGAAATTGTTAGAGGACCTCATTGAGGTCATTTTTTCTGATGTTCTACTTGATTGATACATTATCGTGATAGGAAGGCTTTAAATACAAATTAATACGTTACCCAAACAAATTATATTCAAAGTTTATACATATAAAAGATAAAAACAAATGTCAATTCCTTCATTTGATTGTTACTTGACTCTGGTGTGGGTAGGTTACATGAAATGTGATTGGAAAAAGGATGGGGACACAATATAGAGATCATTTCTTGGATATGATTCATTTGTTGTTGGAGATCCTTTAGGCACTTCAGCCATTGACTTTGGAAATGTTTCTAGTAAGTATTCCTATGGTTTTTAATGTTGTGATTCTTTCACCTCATGGTTATTTTGGGCAAGAAAGTGTTTTAGGAATGCGTGATAAGATATCGATGGAGAGGTAAACAATTTTTTTTATAATTGCAATGTCCATTCCATGATATCCTCTCTTTATTGTTTTATTGTATTTCGAACGTTTATTTCGATTTTTCTTTGTATTTTAACTATGAAATTGAAAGTACTTGGTATTATGTCTGTTTAAACAAAAACCAAAGCTTGAAGATCAAATTAATATTACACGATATTGATTGAAATCCTTTTAATATTTTGTATTGAAAGATTTTCATGATTATTAGAAAAGTTTACTTTCATGTTGTTATTTGAGAACATGTTGTTTATATACTTGACCAATTTCATGCATTAGATGAAAAATTGTTTTTGCAAATAAAATGACAAGGATTAGACATCACACCTCAAATTATTTGTTTTAACAAGTTATTTATAGCTTGAGCTTTTTACCATGTAACTTAGTTAGCATGATTGTGCCTAAGCTTTCTCTGAAGGTTGAATACTAAGTTACTAAGGTGTTCTTTTCTATGGTGAATTTAATTTGTTTATACAGGTCATATGGCCATATAGTGGCCACTATCACTCAACTTAAGAAAACTTGTTTGAGTTTCTTTCTCTTATGTGGAAGAATGAATTTAACATTGATGATGTTTAGGTATACGTAATATAAATCCTTTAGTCTACTTTCATTTATATTCTATTGTTCATCGTCTTTCATGTCTTACACTCTGCATTCTAGGTTCTTTTGTTTTTAGAAAAGGAACTCAGTATTGATGGTAAGTAGAAGGATTTGAAGAAAGAGAACACTAACGCTGGAGTGACAAATGAAAAAAAAGAGAGAAGAGAATCGATCTAGTGGTACCCTTAAAGCCAATATCCCGCATAAGACACACACATAGAGACTGATGTTCAAGTCTTCATAGTTGGTGAATTCACCTGCAATGACTTGACATCACAATGATAATGTTTTATAGTGATGAAACAACATTTCATGTGTAAATTATAGTCCAAACAATGTTAAGTTAGAAACTCATATTGTAATACTCGACATTTCATATAATATAATTTATGTGGTTGAAATTATTTATAGTTGTAATTCATATTGTTTAGTATTTTAACTAGCATATGTAATTTTGAATTTTCATATTAGATAAACCAATTCACATTGTATGATGTTTTTTTAATTTAGTCGCAAAATCATACTAATTAATCTATGTTGATTAATAATGAACACATAAAATCAATCTAAAACTACTAAATTAGTAGTTTATATTGATTAATGATGAACACAAATAAAATGAATATACGAATAAATTAGTTGTTTATAATGATTATTAATGAAAATAGATGAAATGAATATAAACTACTAAATTAGTCATTTATATAATGAATATGAAACTACCAAAAAAATATAAATGAATACTACAAATGATTATTTTTTCATTACAAATGACAACTAAAATTTGCATATATATGACTATTAGTAGCTAATCTACAGTATCTTATAACATGACAAACATTTAGTCATATTTCTTTGGTCATTAATTGATTTCAAATGACTAAAATTTTCATATATATGACTATTAGTAGCTAATTTACAGTATCTTATAACACAACCAACATTTTAGTCATATTTCTTTGGTCATTAATTGGTCTTCTCAGATGATCATATAGTAATATATTTTGTTGTATATTTGGTCATTAATTGTGGCAATTAATGATTAAATCAATAACTAAATTAATGACCAAATTTATGGGTAAATATATTGCTAAATGATAAAATTGAGACAATCAATTAATGACTAAGCTAAAAATGACTAAAAGTTGGTCGCATTATAAGATACTGTAAATTAGCTACTACTGGTCACCGACTGAAAAATAATCACTTATATGCAAATTTTAGTGGTTGTTTTAGTAACTAAATAGCCATTTTGTACTAGTGTCAACATTCTTACCCTAATTGCCATTTTTTCTTTCTTCAAATTTTTGTCTTCCCTACTATAGTCTTCTCTTAATCTCTTCAAGGATGAATGGACCTTCTGGGCTTCATTGTATATGATAGCATTCAAGGCCTTAGATAGGTTTTAAGTTTCAAGTAGAGGTACTTGAGACAAATCAAAAGTGATATTAATGGCCTCATAATCTTCAGCAGAGTGAACCGCTTTGCTTTTGGGCTTCAGGAATGCCAAATTCATCTTGAATCCTTTGTAATCTAGGATACTAAGAAATTGAGTGTCCAAAATCTTTCCACTTTTAGTAAGACAGATATTTATTCAGGTTATTCTTGGATTTCTTTGCTACACTCTCAAATTCTGCCACGAGTGATAAAGGTTCCCTATCAGTATCAATATCAAAAGTATCTATGGCCTTTGAGGAGGTCACAACTGTTGGATATGTGTAGCACTATGACTGACAAGCCTTTAGGTATTACAAGCTTGTTGGATAGACCTACAATAGTGCCTACAATTACTGTCAAGGATTTATCAATACCATCCTCCTCCTCCTCATCTTTTATTTCTATCACCTTGAGTTTCTTAGAGCTAGATTCTCTTTCCTTATCTATATTGATATCACTACTTTGGGTCCACTTAGTACTAGACAACTAAGAGGACTGCCAGTATTTCTCTAGGAGAACTTCCTTCACTTTTTCAAAAGTCGTCTTATTTTCTACTTGCTCTGAGGGAGGTATTGACTGATGGCGATGCACCTCTCTATCTTTGTCCTTCCTCTGATTGTAAATTACATCCAAAGGATCATAGACCAATTTGGATCCTTGGGAAAATTGCAGGTACTTTAACATCTTTTGCATTGTCTCCTAAGTATTTATGGTTTTAACAATGAATGGCCCAACTTTATGGAGAATATGGAATGTTATTGCTTATTATGTGGAGAAAAATGTAGCCAATCACTTCTAAACATTATCTTATGAATTCCAGCAAAACATTTTTGGGTGTAAGGAAACTTAGAAACAAATACGGATTTTATTCAAAACCATAGACTCTAATCACAGTGCAATCTTCTAGGAGATACCATTTTCTTATCCTTCATATTTCATTCATCTCTCTCATCTCAGGGATGACCCTGAGTATGGGTTGTTCATGTATTATCTGGTAAAAATTTGATACAAAGGACTAAATAAAATATATAATTCCCATGTTATCTAGGGTTTTTCTTATAGTGGGAATCCACTCAATGGTAGGCAATACAGTATTAGTAGAGTCAAATAAAATTGGGTCTAGGTATTTCAGGGAGCTATAGTTTGGGTGCATGAAAAGGTAGATGATGTATGAGTAGTCTCTGAAGGTGTTTGTGGAATGGAAATTTTTGAAGTGGTGATGGATGGCATCTAAAAGATACTAGGGAAAATCAAACAAGAAGTGGAAATAGTGTCAGGGTGACACATGGATACTAAGAATCCTAATACAACCTCATAAACCTCTGAATCCTTTTCCATGCCAAGCACTTGAGTGATCATGGAAATGGTTTTCTTAGTATGTTTAAAGAAATTCACTATGAAATAAGGTGGGGGCCCTATTGGATCTACCACTCCTTTAGGGACATGTTCAACCAACAACTCAATTTTTTTCTCCTTAGTGAGAGCCTTCTAATACCCATGCAGCGTGGCCTCTTCCAACTTTTATAGTCCAACTTAGTCTCATAAGCATAAAATTGCTTCTATGGCTTCTGGAGTCACTGTCACAATCACCTTAGATCCTGTAACTAAAGAAATGGTCCTTTTATCAAAATTGTATTGAAGACTGATCTAGAAACTGATCTATGGGAAATGATAGATTGGGGGCACCACAACTTTCACCAAGTTTCTTCTAAACAAGTTGTCTAGATTTAGGCTTGCCTGCACATTAGAATAAATCTTCCAGATTGTGGCATACATGTCCTCTATGCTGAGAATGGGATCATAGATTTAGAATGTGTGTCCAACAGTTCTTCTTTGTGAGGCTTCTCCATTACTGGAGAATTCATTGAAGTTGGGATATAAGACATGTTGACTTGGATTTTCGTATGGAGAATTTTGATGGGATTTCAATATTGGTAAATTATTAGGGGTGCTTTCCTCACTAGTGTTTCAGGGTCGGGGACGAAGGTTCCTACCAAAAGGTAATAATAATAAGAAACATTGCTCGACTTTGACTTGATAGGATTTGGAAAAATAAGATTATATTGGGATGGGGTTGGAAAATAAGGCATATTAGCACTAGTTTTGGAGAAATCTAGGCTCACATGAAGATAAGGTATAAAGGGCGAATGCAAATCGGAAAACAGTTGGAGACGGATTACCTTGCAGGCTCAGGTGGATGATTTCTCAATTTTTGACGCTCTTCACAATGAAAATGACCAGAATGATCTCTCGGCAGTCAATTTACAATTATTTTTTTTGAATTTCATGTCGTCACATGTCAAAATGTGATTGGGCATGTTGACAACATGATTATGTCATCATACAATGGTGACATCATCATGAAGTGCATGGTGCTAATGTGGGAAGTGACATATGTGTAACATGGCGTACAAGGTGATAACATAACAAGTGATGTGGCACAAGTAACAGGGGTGTTGATGTGCATGCAACATGGCAGGTGACATGGGTAGTGCTATATCTGACATGGTTTACATGATAGGGAGGGTAGTTTTGTGCACCACCCACCCAGGCATGCAACCAACAAGGGTTGACCATGCGTCCTAGGTGGTTTTACTGCGCATTTCTTGTGGGTGATAACCATTGCAAAATTTGACAATGTAGTGTGATTTGTGTTGTCGATCTGCGTAGCCATGGACCATTAGATTTGGGGGGTGAAACTCGCGCAACTCCTAGGCTAACATCGTGGTGAATTCACATGACCCATGGAGTCATGTTGACATCATTCAAAACGAAGTGGTTTTTGCATGGAAGTGAGGGTAGTTTTGTGCACCACCCACCAAGGCGTGCAACCAACAAGGGTTGACCATGTGCCTTAGGTGTTTTTACTGCGCATTTCTTGTGGGTGTTGACCATTTCACAAGTTGACAAGGTAGTGTGATTTGTGTCATCGATTTGCGTAGCCATGGACCATTAGATTTGGGGGGTACAACTCCTTGGCTAACATCGTGGTGACTTCACATGACCCATGGAGTCATGCTGAATCATTCGACATGAAGTGGTTTTCGCATGGTAGGGAGGGTAGTTTTTTGCACCACCCACCCAGGTGCGCAACCAACAGGAGTTGACCATGCATCATGGGTGTTTTTACTGCACACTTCTTGTGGGTGTTAACCATTATTCAAGTTGAAAATGTAGTGTGATTGTGTCATCGATATGTGCATCCATGGACCATTATATTTGGGGGACACAAATCCTGGGCTAACATCGTGGTGACTTCACATGACCTATGGAGTCATGCTGACATCATTCAACATGAATGTTTTTTTGGTCCCATGCAAATTTTGAAAATTTTGCGTGGTCCCTTCAAGAAAATTGCAACATTCACTAGGGTAAAATTTAACACCAACATCAGCTATGTGAGGGACAAATTGTCCTTGTGGCCTATTTAGAACAACGTAGTTCTAGTGCCTTGAAACACTAGGTTGTGGATTCTTCATATTGTGATATGCGATAAAAAGTTTTTTTTTTTTTAATATATCATCAGGAATTATGTGAAGAAATTCTTCAGGAACTTGGCATTAATAGGATTCCCAAGGAAATACCCATTGAGAGTTTCAATGTGATAAGTGCTCTTGTCTTGGACCTCTTATACTCACAATGGACCTATCCACAAGATGTTAAATTTCCCATGTTTCCCTTCGTCAGCAAAAACTAAGTCCCACTTCAACATTGAGTGTTATGCTTGTAAATTTCGCTCCTTTTCTCTTTTGTCAAAGATGGCATTCATTTTCTGCAGGTAAGCCTCTACCTTGACAATATTTTTCTCTCTATGTTTTTGGGCTTCTATCATCCGATATTTTTATTTATTTATTTCCTGCATTGGGTTGGAGTCTTGTTCCTCTTCCTGTAGTAATTTCATTATTGACAATGTCAGAATCATAGGAAAAGTGACATTTGTGCCATCTACAATTGATAAGGAGAAGTTTCTATTGCCCTCTTAGTTCTTATTATGTCTTCCTAAAGCACATATTTTATTTTTGCATCCCAACCCCTTTTATTCCTATCGAGCATCCTCTTGATTAGTTTGATGAGATTCTTGTTTGAGGATTCTAATAGACTGTTACCTTATGGGTAATAAGTTGTAGAATGTACTAGTTCAATACCATAATATTGGGAAAATTGTATCATCCTAGATGATTTGAAGGCTTGGAAATTATATTTCATGAGTTTCCTCAGACATCTAAAACTTAAGAGAATACAATCCTTGAGGAATGCCATAATCACCCTTTCATCAGCTTTTCAAGTCAGAATTGCTTCCACCCATTTTGAGAAGTAACCAATAACCATGAGAATATATTTGTGTTGACAACTTGAATTTGTATATATTTCTCCAATGAAATCTAATCCCCATTACTGAAATGGAGCCTGGTATTCAATAGGATTCAGTGAAAGAGACTTCAATTTTTGCTTGCCCGCAAACATTTGGCATTTGGCCATGATCGTATAGCAACATTAGTGTCTTTAAATAATGAAGGCGAGTAGTATCCAACTCTCAAAATCTTTTGTGATGTGGATTTCCATGCTTGATGACCCCCACTTATTCCATGGTGAAAATTTGAGATGGTATCCTACGTTTGTTATTCAGTAACACAAGTAGGACACCAGTGAGGTATTTCCAATACAAAATCCCTCCTGTGATACAATATTTAATTTTCCTTAGTTTCAAGGATATACATTTGGCTTTAGGAAGCTCATAAGGAATTATAAACTTTGCAAAAGAAATATTATGTCTCAGTTCCAGCTGAAATGTTGGAACCTATCAAGACTTTCTTGACATGTTTCTTGTGTGCTAACTTGATGAAAGGAGATTTTGGGGGTAAACCAATTTCCCCTTTCTTTATAAATTTTTATCCTGAGGCCTGTGGTTTATGGCCCACAAACCTATCAAAAGCGTTTAACTAAGGCCTTTAAGCCTTTAACTCAGACCATACAACATATCGAAATTTTCCTTAAAAACCCGAGACCATTACTTTAATGCAATACAAAGGAAAACACAGGAAAACTTGCTTTGAAATCCTTAAGGCCGGACTTCAAATAATTATACACTTGTGACTATAATTATCGTCGAGTCTGTTCTCGTCCCATCGCCTTTCCACTGTGCTTTCCTTTCTCCGATCACCGATCAAACCTATCTCCACCGCCCATTTCATTCGTCGATCCAACGGCTATTGGCGCATCGCTTAATCACATATCGGCGTATCACAATTCCATCTCCACTGTCCCTTGACCTCTGTCTATTGTGATTTGTGATTAAATTGCAACCATTGATCTGGCGCTCGATCTAATGGTTGTCGTTACATCCAATCAACAATATTTCATGGCAATCCTCCATCGTTGATCACCTTGCTCTAGATCTGACCGCTGTCAGGGATTTCGGGTGTACAACTAGCGTGAGGATTAACCACCTGAAAAGTGGTTTCCTCTCTCCTCCTCGCTACTATGTGTCTGCTATTGAATGGAATCAGAGAAAATCAGAAAGTACCACTTACAAAATTTCTTCCACCCGAAATCCACTTATGGTTCGAGAAACCACCGCTTCGTAGGTTTTCTCTCATTCGTGCATTCTCTCATTCGTCTGCCATTTGATGGATTTTGTGCTTAAATCCAGTTCATCTGCAATACTATGCCTTCACATAGAACACATATATATAACAATATTTCGTTGGATCACCATCGATCCTACAGTGATCGATGGTTGATCAACACACTTATCACACAGGACTTCAAGCCATTAATGCATATATATATATGAAATACACACAGGCACACAATTTCACACTGAACACACATTTTTATATTATACACAACATAGTTACATTCTAAGGCATTTCAGCCTTAGGCACAAGTTCCCTTTCGACTACATTTTGATTACTATTGGCTTACAAATATTTCTCTATCACTCTCTATCTTCTATTGAACACGTAGGCTCACATATATATCTATATATATATATATATATATATATATATATATATATATATATATATATATATATATATAGGGAACATTGGATCGGATCACTGTGAAGGATCCGATCACATCCTCTCCATGAATCACTCCACTGTCCCTAATTATCTCTACCTGCATACATATGTGGCAGATTACATTTAATAAAGTCTTCTAGAGACTTATCACTTCCATCAAACTAGCTCTATTATAACAAAATTTCCTTGGTTTTCTCCGATGGTCCACATATTCCTTGCTCCGCTCCACTTTGGATTCCTCCTTTAATTATGAGTGCTCGGATGCTCCTACATCAGACTCCTGAGGCACAAAAATTTATAACCTCCTCGTCATATGCTTCTCCTTGTCCTTAGCAATTCTACCCACTTCTCAGTGGAACTGCCTTCATGATCTTTTGTGAGCTGCAACCAACCTCTACAGTAATTGTCTTCCTCTGCTACACGATACCTCACCAAGCTTTCCCCTCTGAGCTTAGTCTTTTGGCATCCTTCTGGTTCTCTCCTCTAGAACCAATTGATCACACCTTGCTCTAGGTTGATGCAAGTCTTCTCACCTTCGGTTGCTGCTAGCTGCACGACAGTAAGACCATAAACTCACCATACTTTAAACCACTGTACCTCCTTTCCTTATGCTTCCACTCCTTCTTCCTTCTCACAGGAAAACTTTCCCTTAACCCTGCTCTAATACCAAATGATGAAAGGGTATTTTGGGGGTAAACCAATTTCCCCTTTCTTTATAAATTTAGATCCTGAGGCATGTGGTTTATGGCCCACAAACCTATCAGAAGTGTTTAAATGAGGCCTTTAAGCCTTTAACTCGGACCATACAACATATCAGAATTTTCTTTAAAAACCTGGGACCATTACTTTAACACAATACAAAGGAAAACATGGGAAATCCACTCCGAAACCCTTAAGGCCGAAATTCAAATAATTATACACCTGCGACTATAATTATCGTCAGGTCCATTCTCCGCCCATCACCTTTCCACTGCGCTTTCCTTTCTCTGATCACCGATCAAACCGATCTCCACCGTCCATCTCATTCACTGATCCAACAACTATCGGCGCATCACTTAATCGCATATCGACGTATCGCAATTCCATCTCCACTATCCCTTGACCTCTATCTATTATGATTTGCGATTAAATCGCAACCGTCAATATGGCACCCGATCCGACAGTTTTCGTTACATCCAATCAACAAACTTTCACGGCAATCCTCCATCATCGATCACCTCGCTCTAGATCCGACGACTGTTAGGGATTTCAAGTGCACAACTAGTGCAAGGATTAACTGCCTAAAAAGCGGTTTCCTCTCTCCTCTTCGCTGCTACGTGTCTGCCACTGAATGGAATCAAATCCAATTAGAAAATACCGCTTACAACATTTATTCTACTCGAAATCTACTTATGGTTTGAGAAACCACATCTTTGCTGGCTTTCTCTCATTCGTACATTCTCTTATTTGTCCGCCATTTGATGGATTCTGAGCTTAAATCTAGTTTGTCTGCCATACTCTGCCTTCACACAAAACACACATATATAACAATATTTCATTGGATCGCCATCGATCCTACAGTGATCGATGGTCGATCAACACACTTATCACACAAGACTTCAAGCCGTTAACGCATATATATATGAAATACACACAGGTGCACAATTTCACACTGAACACAGATTTTTCTATTATACACAACATAGTTACATTCTAAGGCATTCTAGCCTTAGGCACAAGTTCCCTTTCGACTATATTTTGATTACTCTTGGCTTACAAATCTTTCTCTATCACTCTCTATCTTCTATTGAACACACAGGCTCATATATATCTATATCTATATCTATATCTATATCTATATCTATATATATATATATATATATATATATATATATATATATATATATAAGGAAACATTGGATTGGATCACTGTGAAGGATCCAATCAAATCCTCTCCATGAATCACTCAACTATCCCTAATTCTCTCTACATGCATACATATGTGGCAGATTACATTTAATAAAGTCTTCTAGAGACTTATCGCTTCCATCAAACTAGCTCTATTATAACAAAATTTCCCTGGTTTGCTCTCATGGTCCACGTCCTCCTTGCTCCACTCCGCTTTGGATTCCTCCTTTAATTATGAGTGCTTGGATGCTCCTGCATCATAAATTCTTCCAGTGGGGAGGGTTCATGTACATTCTATTGTGTCAAAGTGGTGAAAATCAAGCCATTTGTACACATTTCCAATTCCACATAATTTGCTTCAGTAAGCATCCTAACGAGTCCTTGACCTTCAACTAGATTTGTGGGTCTAATCTCCATATAATACTCTTGAAGCTTGGATATATGTTTTCCTTGTTTGTCATCACTGTGAGGATGAGTGAGGATCTAATTTATTGCTATTGATAGTACATATGTGTTCACCTTTTAGTGCAATACATATTTCCTAAAATCTTTAAAATATTTCACGATTTCATATGCCTATTTCTCTAGAATGATATATTTTGGATTCACATCTCTCATTGTGTGGCTAAAAAAGGATATAGGATGCCCATATCCTTATTTATTTTTTGTAAGAGGAAAACAACTATTATATGCTCCAACGTGAAAGAAAAATCCTGAAATTCTTTTGAGAAATCTAGACTTACCAAGATTAGAGCCTCCTTAATGTCTTTCTTGATTTGTTCAAAATATGTGTAGGCTTCAAGTGTCAACCTCACATCACTATTCTTTATGAGCATCCTAGTTATATACTTTAGAAGGTCTACAAAGCTTGTGATAAATATGCATAAGAAATTTATCTTACCCAAAAATGACTAAACTTCTTTCTTGTTCCTAGGTAAGTTGATCTTAAATATAACCCTTTCTGGATTAATCTTGATGACATCCTTGGATACTTTGTCCCAACAATTTCCCTTCTTGTAGAGAAAAGAGTGATTTCTTGGGATTTAGAGAAAGGCCAAACTTTCTACACTTTAGGAACACTTGTCTTAAATGATCTAAATATTATTCATCTAATTTAGAGAACATAGTCATGTAAATTAAATAGATAACTATTAATTTGTCCCTCTCTCATACAAAAGTGATATCCATGGCTCTTTGGAACATCACTCCTGCATTCATCAAGCTAAACGACATTTTATCGTACATAAATGTTCCCCATGGAGTGGTGAGAATAGTATTCTTCTTGTCTTATTCATGCATGCAAATCTAATTATATCCAAAAAACCATCCATCATGGATATCCTAGATTCTCCTACTACTTTTCGCAATAGATGATCCATCTTTCGAAATAGGTAGTTATCTTTCAATGAACACCTATTCAAATTTCCAAAATCTACGCATAACCTTATGCCTCCATTCATTTTTCATATAGGGACTAAGTTAGCTATCCACTCTGAGTATCTCAAAGGCACAATTGTTTTACCATCCAATAGTTTTCTGATTTCTTTCTCTATTGTCAGCAACAAAATAAGATTAAATATTATAAGTTGATGCATAAAAGGATTAGGACCTTCCTTCAAAGGTATTCTATGTTGTATTATAGAAGTATCACATGCTTTAAAATATTCATAAATCCATGAAAATACATATTTAAATTGATGAAACAAGTCCACATACCTCTACTTCCATGATGGCTCCAGGTATTTGGCTAGCTTGACCTTATGAGGATTTGTCTTTGCACCAAGATTGTGTTCTTCCATGTTCTCAACCATCAACTGGAAAATGAGTGTGATGGATATATCATTATGATCAAAGATTTTTTCCAAGGGGATTAGTCCCTTTAGTATAGTTTTATTCTTTAGTTGTATCACTTGGTGGCCTCCAATTTGGTTGAGGAAGTTAGACTTGACTTTTTGTGATTTCATCTCTTGCTGATCCATTTCAAGAGCTTGGTCCTCATGATCTATGTTGATGGCTGAAAATTCTTCCACAAACTCCAAGAATCTTTTATTTGTTGATCATCTTCGAAAACTTTCCAGTACTTGATGTTGTCAATGAGTGAAAGTCTTTACCCCATCACGAATTCATGCTTCATTCTTAGTTCGGGAGGTTGCCTAAAAGTGCTAGTGGTTGTTGCCAATGCATCTGTCTACTAGTTGTCTTCCATGTACACAACTTTATTTTTAAATCCATCAAACTAATTTTCAATGATATCCCATACTACATTTCGGTAAGATCTCATCTTGGGGTGTTTGGTGGTGTATATGTTCCTTATCTGTAATAATACCATTTCATAATCACTTAATATTGTTATGTTTTTTACTCCCATCTTATTTTTTATTTCTAAACCTAAAATTAATGCCTCATATTCAACAACATTGTCCATGGCATCAAACTCTAGTTTGAATTAAAGAGTTATGTTTTGACCTATGGAAGGTATTAAGAGAAATACTACTCTCGTCCCTCCTCGGGGGCATGATTTATCAAAGAACAATTCCCAAATCGGATGTGGATCCTGAGATTAATTGATCTCAGTAGGGAGTTGGCCTACTTCTGAGATCATCTTGGGGTACACGAACATGTTGTAACAACCCATGGATTCTTCTATGGCATATACAGGTTGAATTTTAGATCTCTTAGCATTACTCATAACATATAGGATCTTATATTCTTTAAACAATATCCTCCCTTGACCTCCAAAGACAGGTATGGTGGCATAAGATAAAGCCATCTACGAGTTTCCACCTAATTTTTTGGCCCAACACTTGGAAGGTAACATTCCATGGGTAGCTGGTATGTCAGCTACCATGATGTCCATAAATACACTTATGTTGGGGATTTGGGTGAGATATATAACTAAGTATTTGATGATACCCATGCATTTGACCCTTCTAGAATTGAATGAATTAAGATCATGATAGGGTATAGTAATATATAATCCAAACTCTACTACAACTGAATTAGGCATGAGATTATGGGACACACCTAAGTCTAACATACATTTGTGAAGAAGCTTATCATGAACATTAAGGGTAATATAAAAAGGAGGGATATCATCATCTTGCTCCTCTAAATGTGGTCCACATACCACAGTAGGGTGCTCTTCCTTAATGGTCAAAGTATCATTATGACATGGTAATTCTATGAGGTTCATAAAATCATGTATGTGAGACTGATATGTCATATTTTTAGCTAGTTCTAGCAAATGTAATGGGACCTTTATATTAATTAAATCTTGTTCTAGGTTGAATAGTGAGATTGTATTCTTTTCATTTTTTCTAGTCGGTCAAAGATGTGATTGAAATGGAAAGGGATCCTGAGATTTGTTTACTACTTGATTTAGGTCAGGATTGAAATTCTTATTAGTCTTACTCATTTGATGTGAGGATCCTTGTGAGTTATTTAAATTTTCAAGAGGGTATTGGTTAGTATGAGGGGATTATTTTGAGTTGAGTGAAGGCATAGCAACTTTACTATGTCATCCTATTCTAGAGGGTCTTCTTGGTTTGGGACATAGATCATAATTCATTTGGATTTATACCATTATTGTATCTGTGATTCACTGATATTGAAAAGTGGGAATATCATAATCATCATATGAGTCGTAGCTATCATGTAGTTCTAAGGAGTTTGTATAGTCATTTTCTATGATATAAAAGGCAGGTTAGTGGTCTCATATCCAATTTATATCTTCGTCATTGTTTAGTTCATTAGATAATTCATCTATTTGGAGGTTCAAATCTCTTTTGACATGGGGTTGGATTGGTTCGTCATCAGACCTCTTTTCTCTCTATATCTATTGTGGGTTGAATGGCTTGTGAATGAAATTTTGGTTACACGGTGGTGGAAGTTGATTTCTTCTTGGTCCTTCCAACTCAAGTATAAAGATCTTATTGGATAATTTTTGTATTAGTCTAGCCATTTCTTCAATCTTTTCTTTTGTGGCATATTTACTCTATGTGGAGTAGTTACGCTTGTCCTTTACTTTCTTCATGCCTTTTTCCTTTTCACTTCCCTTTTCTTGGTCCACCCTATAGTTTTCATCCCTAGTCCCAATCCTTCTCAATTTTCCAGTAGTAGTTAGGTTTCCTTCTATTTCAACTGCATCAAATTTCGTATCTGTGAAGGTTGTGGGTTTTCTTTCTGTAAACATGATATAAAAATAAGGTTGAAATATTGTGACATAATTCACCATAACAACAACATGTGTAGGTTTTATCTTGTTTTGGATATTGTTAAACACCTTGTTAAATCTTTCGGTAAACTCTTCTAAGTTCTATGAGGATTTCTTCTTAACTAATAAAAGTTATGTGAGGTACTATTGAAAGTACTTCTTCTTTCCCCATTACACATGAAATATTCTTTCGAATTTGTCCCATGAGTTTAGAGGGCACGAGGAGACGGTGCAGGACCATTTTTTCACATCTCCTTCAAAGGTTTGTACAAATAGTCTCATAACCACATCTTCTTCCTCCACCTTGAAGTTATCAATGAAATCTTGAAAAGCATTGATATGCTCTTCAATTGTTCTTTTCTTTTCCTTGTTAAATTTGGGTAGGAGTTTCAAATACTGCTAGTTCATGTCATGTAATATCCAAGGAAAATCCAAGGGTTCATACTGGGCTTCCACCCACGCTAATGGTTTATTTGGAAGGTTTTCTTGGTTTTAGGATTGTCCTTTTACAACCATAATATGTTGTAGAATGAGGTATCTAGTAGCGTATGATATTGGGATTTTGGTTTTCTCTGTTACTTTAGGAGTTAGGCATGATGTAGATGAGAGTGGAGTTCCTAATGTATGAGGAGAGTTTTGTAACCTAGTTTTTTTTTTTGTTGGGTATAAGGAAGGTGTATCGATTTCAGGCGTTTCTAAGTGACCAAATTGAGAGATCACGGTGAGAAAAGGTTGGGGGGTAGAGTTTGGTATGCTAGTCTCTAAGGATTCTACCTATAGAGCCTTGTTTTTCTATTTGTAATGATAAATGAAGCACTCAAGATTGAAAACTAGAAGTGGTATATTTGGATCTGGCTTATTCTGGGTATGTCTCATTATAGAAGCCAGAATGTAGCGTAAAGGATTTATGTTTACAAATCAGGGAGCACATGGAAAAGTTATGTTAGATTCCTTTATGGTATAGTTGTGAGATTATTAAGGAAAATACAGTGGGTTTGCCATGTTGGATATCACAACTAATGTATCCCGATTTTTCCTACTCTCAAAATCTAAAGAGTGTGTTGTTCTTCCCAGGGAAATTTAATTAAAACTTTGTATTCCCTAGAAATTCCACTAGGAGATGTTGGGGTCCCAAAGTCTCTGTTACACAGTAATTTGTCACCGTTTACCACTGTCCCTGTTTCCCCTCTCTCTTACATTGGAGGACTCATTCCGAGACTTGTGAGAAGTGACATAACCTGAAACCACTTGCATTGTATTTCTCTAAGTGTGAGCTTCATATGCCCTGAAGACATCTCCTGCAGTATACCCATAAAAACAACCCTTTTTGCATTAGCGCGGGTCTGCAGTGTACTTCCCGCGCCAATGGGGGAAATCCTCTAAAGAGGGCACGCCAGTTGGCGCTCTGTCTCAGAGTTGCACTCGCGCCAACCCAGTTGGGTAAAGTTTTTAACGAACAAACTTCCGAAGGTTCTCCTTAACCCATTCACCAACTGAATCCATGTTGAGATAGGATGGTTTGGCTTCGAATATCCATAGAAGGGAAGTAGTTTGCCACCTTTCATGGAAGCTTCTAAGTGATAAAGCCAATCCCATGGAAATTGTGATTGATCTTATCTCCTTCCCCTCTATCTATAAAAGCTTGTCTCTATGCCTTGGGCAAGCTAGTGCTAGTGATAGTAAGAGTTCCAGGAGTTCAAGAGATTGAAGTTGCAAGAGCCTTCTTTGCATCCATAAGGCCAAATCTAAGTGAGGAGATTCTTGTCACCAAGGAGAGAGAGGCTTATTTCCCATCCCAACAAGCTTTGCAAGACTTGTGTAGCTGATCACCCAGCCAAAGGAGGATTTGACGTCAGAATTATGGTTGTATTCTTCTTTGTTTTTTAGCAATAATAGATGACTATCATTATGGTTCCACTCTCATTGTCCTTTGTAATGATTGATGTTGAGTTATATCTTTTCTGACTGATATATAATTACATCTATTGGATTTTATGCTTGCATTTGTGTTGTTCTTTTCATGTGCAGGTGTCCAATCATGGAGATCGTGGGGATCGTGACTGGCCGAAGCAAAGGAACGAGAGCGACGTCTCTTCTACGAATATTAGCGTTGGAATCCAAGTAGGTTCTCATCATCCACCTTTAATTTGCAATTAGGAACTTGCGTGATAGCATTATTTGATTGTTGCTAGACCCGGTCTGGGCTAGTAGGGATGGCCTCTGTCCGCAGAGGGGATTTACCTCCACAACAATTTGGCGACTCCACTGGGGAGTTGTTTCATTTTTTAATGAGGTTGACACAGTGAAAAAGAACTATCCTCAGAGCCCTTGTTTCATTTTTTAAGGAGCTTGACATAGGACAACGAACTATGCTCCTTGCAGACCTAGTTTCATTTTTTAAGGAGCTTGACATAGGAAAAGAACTATGCTCCGATGGAACTTCACCATAATGAATAAGAAGTTGAGGCTCCCAAGAGTGCCACTCCTGATGGAAGGCCAACATCTTGGAAGTCAGGGCCCAATGCCTCCAGGACACTATGCACGACGGTGGCATCACTGGATCCAGGCACGTGATAGGTGGCCACGTAGTTGATCTGTGATGGGGCAGATGCAGTTGGTGGATGAAAACCAGGAGGGGATGACAACTACGCAGGAGGCACCCGGGGACGGACGAACGATAATTGATCTATCGTCACTATCTCTTTGGCCGATCATATGCTTTCACTTGGTTGTTTTACCTTTCCTGAGGGACCGCAATTATGAGTGGTTTTATTAGCCAGCCTCTTGACCATTACATGTTTTGAGCAGTTCCACCATTGACGGAACCAGTTGCTACCCTTTATACCACTCGTTCCTCTAGGACGAGTCACCTTTAAGCTCTTTTCTGACTCGTAAAACATGAAAAGATTGCCGAGTATTTTTCCCTTTTTGACTCGTTAAAGAGAATAAAAATGGAGGTCTGCTTTTAGCTCTTTTCTGACCGTCTAAAGATGAAAAGATTGCCGAGTTCCCTCTTGACTCGTTAAATGGAAATAAGAGGCGGTCGTCTTTAAACTCTTTTCCGACCGTGCAAAAAACAAAAGATTGTCGGGTATTTGTCGTTTCAAGCTCGTTAATGGTTACGAAATGACGTGATATCGATCACTTTTTTACTTTTTCAGGTCGATGTCACTACATATGAAAAGTACTCCTCAATCGTAATGATCGGGCGGTTCTTTCGAGCATTGTTTTATACTTTTTTCGGGCTCGCGAGACACAACTTTACAAAAAAGGACCCCCCTGGAGTTCACTTTTCTGCTGTCTTTTCAAAACTCTCTAAACATGAAAAGATGCCAAGTTCTTCCTTTGTCAGGCTCATTAAAACCTGATGACATCGGATCCCGTCGGAATGACACCTCACAAGCATATGCTATCCCCGTCAAGCTTGTTAAAGATAACTGGGGTACTCGCCAGAAATGGTGGGGAAAATGGACCCATAATTATTGTCGTGTCGGCAATATGTCACTCTTGAACATGGCACTTGTCTACTTTCACGTCTAGGTGGGGACATCTCATCTCACTTTTCACTTGCCTCCACAGGTTTTCGGTGATCCTGTTTGACCTCTCATCTACTCATTGCCTCGTCACCATGACCTTTGATCCGTTGATGTCAAATACTGCCAAGTCCACTGTCGTGCCGCCGATATGTTTAAGAGAAGTTGACCTCTGCGGAATTACAACCTCCTCTGATACCTCACATAATTCTGATTCACCACAACATTCTTCCTCTGTCTCATGTCAATGATGTGGGAAACACTATGGCCCACCTTTGATCAAGGTCACTTCCTGTCAACTTCAGCTCATTATCCAGGAAGCTGATCTAGAGACTCCCTTCCGGTGCCTTGGAGCCTGCATGCCTCAATGGCAGGTCCTTCATGTTCGACAAGAGGTTTTCATCATTGGCCTCCGATCGAATGATTCTACGGGTGTTCGACGCCAGCTCACTCTTCGCACGCTGTAGATTGTACCTATAGTACCTTGAGGGCCATTTCCATTATTGGTGGTACCTCTCGCGTCTGTTAACAGTTTTCACTATTGGCTGGTAATCAGACAATGTTCATGCATGTTCGACTCCAACTCATGTATTCGCATGCCTGAACTTGTACTATGTTCGGGTCGAGATGGAGCACAAGAACCTGGATTTTGTTTGTTGGAATCCAGGCTGCGATTTTTGGCTTATTATGATCATTACATGACTCATTCACTGGATGGCTGCAACCATCCCTGAGTCTCTTTATCGATCCTCACTGGATGGCTGTGCCCATACCTTGGATCTAGATTCTTGTGTGCTCTGTTATGGATGGCTGCGCCCATACCACATATATCATGTACTTGAGATATCAGTTGTACTTCTTTACGCAGGTTCTTCGGCGGCAGTGTTTTCAGCTACGCATTTTCTTGTAAAAGCATTTCACCCCTCTCTCTCCCTCGGGCCTCATGCTTTAGGGGGCATCTGTTACACAGTAATTTGTCACCGTTTACCACCGTCCCTGTTTCCCCTCTCCCGTACATTGGAGGACTCATTCCAGGACTTGTGAGAAGTGACATAACCTGAAACCACTTGCATTGTATTCCTCTAAGTGTGAGATTCATATGCCCTGAAGAAATCTCCTATAGTATACCCATAAAAATAGCCCTTTTTGCATTAGCACGGGTCCGCAGTGTACTTCCCGCGCCAATGGGTGAAATCCTCTAAAGAGGGCGTGCCAGTTGGCACTCTGTCTCAGAGTCGCACTCGCGCCAACCCATTTGGGTAAAGATTTTAACGAACAAACTTCCGAAGGTTCTCCTTAACCCATTCACCAACTCAATCCATGTTGAGATAGGATGGTTTGGCTTCAAATCTCCATAGAAGGGAAGTAGTTTTCCACCTTTCATGGAAGCTTCTAAGTGATAAATCCAATCCCATGAAAATTGTGATTGATCTTATCTCCTTCCCCTTTATCTATAAAAGCTTGTCTCTATGCCTTGGGCAAGTTAGTGCTAGTGATAGTAAGAGTTTCAGGAGTTCAAGAGATTGAAGTTGCAAGAGCCTTCTTTGCATCCACAAGGCCAAATCTAAGTGAGGAGATTCTTGTCACCAAGGAGAGAGAGGCTTGTTTCCCATCCCAACAAGCTTTGCAAGACTTGTGTAGCTGATCACCCAGCCAAAGGAGGATTTGACGTCAGAACTATGGTTGTATTCTTCTTTGTTGTTTATCAATAATAGATGACTATCATTATGGTTCCACTCTCATTGTCCTTTGTAATGATTGATGTTGAGTTATATCTTTTCTAAGTGATATATAATTGCATCTATTGGATTTTATGCTTGTATTTGTGTTGTTCTTTGCATGTGCAGGTGCCCAATCATGGAGATCGTGGGGATCGTGACCGGCCGAAGCAAAGGAACGAGAGCGACGTCTCTTCTACGAATATTAGCGTTGGAATCCAAGTAGGTTCTCATCATCCACCTTTAATTTGCAATTAGGAACTTGCATGATAGCATTGTTTGATTGTTGCTAGAACCGGTCTGGGCTAGTAGGGATCGCCTCTATCCACAGAGGGGATTTACCGCCACAACAGTCACACTATGTTGTGAAAATAGTGCAAAGCCTGGGAACATCTAAATTTCTTGTTCAAAGTTTCCTTAATTTTTCGTTTCTATTAATTTTGAATTTATTTCTTCAAGGGTTATAACAGAAACACTTGTAACCTTGAAAGTTATTACTAAATGTATTTTGTTTACCTATTTTCTGGCTAATGCTATCACACCTTTGGGATTTGACATACATGTTATGGGTATGGTGGAAATGTAAGAAGATGAATGATGTGACAAGAATAATAACTATGAACTTAAGAATCCACCCATTTAACAAAGATGTAAAGTAAATTTACATTTGAATTAAAACCCATGGGATAATTCATAGGAAAAATGAATACTCCATATATTCTTAATTCATATCATAGAAATAAGATGAACATCATACTAATTTAACTCATCTTATAACATATAACATAAAACATACAATTATACTTTAAACAACTGAGATGTACCATCAAAATTGCCATGAACAACTACATTTGTATTAAATTAAAATTTCAAGTTCAAATTTACATTAGAATTACAAAATCATAGAAGAAAGTAATGACAACACATCATGTACTATAGAATCCAAACTCTAGATTACAAGTCTGATAGAATTTTCAAAAACAAATTGCATAGAGTCCCCATACAAATATTCTCCCTCTTTGTTTACATCAAAATAGGGCCTATTTATAGGTACAACACCCTATGACCAAACCCTAAACTACTAGTGCTTATGAAAAACCACTAGGCAGTTTAAAATAGAAAATTGGCAGTTTGGCAACTAACTACTTATGTGGGCCTCCAATTATCAGGATGGGTCCCACTCCTTCAGATCACCCTTCGTGTTGTTCATATTCTATGGGTGACTCAACTGAGCTTGTTGATTTTTGAGGGGTGTATTGTGTCCGGTTATAGTGTTGATGGCATCTATTTGGTAGAAGTGGATGTTGTTGGTACTGCAAATTTCTTCAATTACATCTGATACCTTTTTTGGGTTGCAGAAATATGTGATGAGGTCGAGCTCCAATATTACATTAAAGTACACTTGAAATTATGAGCTATTTTAATGGAAATAGACAAATCAATAATTGAGTCATATTCTACAGGATACAATCCCTTGAGAATCTCTTTCATTTTGAACATAATTTAGAAGAAAGGTTGTAAGTGTTTGATGATATCTTCAGGAGTCACTACATCTCCTTCCCTTTCAAATATCACTACTTCTCCTTCCCTTTCAAATACCAGGGAATCATTTCTGGTTTCCTCCAACCCAATTTGATAATATTCCTTATGTGCAACCATTCCATTCGTGTCTATGAATATGGGCATATCTTTTTCGAATAAGGACTCAGAGTCTCCTATAATCTTCATCAAATGATTTGAAATTTCTCTTAACTTCTTCTCCACCTCATTTATAAGATTCACTTTTTGGAAAACCATATTTCATTGGTGGACGAGGAAAGCTCTGTCATGCAGTGATATTATTCTCGGATTGTTATTGGGATAAATTGAACTAATATCTTGAATTCTTTTGGTTTTTTCTCCAACACCATTATGGAAATGTTAGCTTCCTTTTTGGCTTCTATAACCGAAGCCCATTTCTCTTGTAATAGTGAAATTTGTTCCCAATTCTCATCATCCATCATATCTTTGGTGTTGTTATACCAAATGGCATGATAAGTCACATCTAGGTTTCCTCCAGAGGCATTAGGGGAATTTTGAGGTCTAAAATGGGCTTCCTAAGAAAAATGTACAACCAAAATTAACTTTATAAGAACCAACAGGATTCAAGAAGCTGATGTCAACCATTGGGGATGATTCACCTTTTTGGAGTAAAAAAGTAAAAGGATTAAAAAATAATAAAATAATAAAACTATTTTTTCAACTCTTATTTTCAACATATCTCCCTAAGGTTTTACTCAAATTGTGAACGAAAGTACTCATTGAATTAAAAGTTTAATTCTTCATCTAAGGAGTAACTATGTTGCATACTTTCGATGGACCTCGCTACACGAAAAATGAGAAATGCATGAAAAAACATGATTTCAATCACGTTTTTCATGTATTTCTCATTTTTCATGTAGTATGGTCCAACAAAATTATGCAACATGGGTACTCCTTGGATGAGGAATCAAATTATGCATCCAACGAATGTTTTTGCTCAAAATGTGAGTAAACCCATAAGGAGATAAGTTGAAAATATGAGTTGAAAAAATAGTTTTTTCTTTTTTCCCTCTAAATTTTGATGATGTAATCTAATCTTATTTTATTATTTCCACTATTCTTATATAATTTCCTTAGGAGGCCCATTTTAGACCTCAAAAATCCCCTAATGTATGCTTCTTCCTGATGGCATGTACATCTTGCTTGAATTTATCAAAGGACCTCTCTCAATCCTCCCTCAACTTCTTTATTTAATTATTCAATTGTCTTATGATTTTGTGCCTATTCTTCGTCTCTACTAACCAATAAAGTCCCAAGATTATTGACTTCATCATTTACTGAAAAATTCCCCATAGTTGTGTCCAAATTTTTTACTGCCGTATGGATGATAACGGACTCTAAAGTACCCTTGGATGTTAGATCAAACACTTCCAACTTTAATATAAAGACTCGGTCCTTGTATTGTTGTGATTATTGGGTGACTTCATATAACTTGTTCACCATCTCCTCCTTTTACTTCTCAACCTCCATTAGCTCCATTTTCTAAATTGGATAGGTCTCCCACTTTCCTTTTCTCCTTAAGGACTTAATTTCTTTATTTTTCTTATCTAATATCTTCTTGTATTCTTGAAATTGACTTTCATAAATATACATTTTCAAAATTACTTTCTCCAAGGCTTCAATCAACATTCTCAACTGGTTGCCACTTTTTCTTTCTTCAAATTTTTCGTTTCCTTTCTACAACCTTTTCTTAATAACCTTAAGGATGTTTGGGCCTTCTGAGCTTAATTCAATATGATATCGTTCAAGGCCTTAGATATGTTGCAAGTGTTAGGTATACATATTTGAGATAGATCAAAAGTGATCTTAGTGGCCACATAATATTCAACAGAGTGAACCTCTTTTCCTTTGGCCTTCAGGACTGCCAAATTCAGCTTTTCTCCCTTGTAATCCAAGACATTGAGTAATCAAGTGTCTGGCATCCTTCCACTTTCAATAAGGTCAATATATTTATTCATTTCCTTCTTGGATTGCTTTATTGTACTCACAAATTCTTCCATGAGGGATGAGGGGTCCCTTCTAGTTTGAACTTCAGAAGTATCTATGGCATTTGAAGATGTCACAACTGTTGATATTTTTTGCACTATGATTGGAAATAATTTAGGTATTACAAGCTCACTAGATGGACCTACAATAGTTCCTACAATTACTACTAAGTCTTTCTCAATACCATCCTCTTCATCAACATCATCTTCTTATTCTATCACCTTGAGTTTCTTAGATGTTGTGAAGATAAATCCCCTCTGCGCACAGAGGCGATATCTCTAGCCCAATGAGTGGGTCTAGAAACAAATTGAACAAACTAATGCAGACTTTCCTACCTTATGTTTAAAAACACAGAAGCTTGCCTCACTCTGATGCTAATTGCTCAATCCTTTGATGATGACTTCGATCCCTTAGCACCCAAGGTCACTCTGTTTTTCCTTACATTTGAGTACCTACAAGAGAGATCAAAGGATAGTACAAGATACAAGAGAATACATAATATATATCAAACATAAACTACTCGATAGATCAAGGAGGATCAAGCTAAATGCATAAATATTTAGACATTTATGGAAAGTGGACATTAGATGTATATATTAATGAATAAAAAATGAAATCATACAACCATTTCCTTGATGTTGGAGACGGCCTTTTGGTGGATGTCCAAGTCCAAGCCAAGGCTCTTCAAGCACTCCTTTTCCAAGTTAGATGGGCAACATTTAGACATAATCTCAACATAGGAATACAAGCAATAAATGACAAACCATTTGGTGATGGAGGGGATTTGATTTATAGGAAGGGAGAGAGAGCTAGGGATCCAAAAAAGAGGGAGGAAGGTCCACATATCAAGGGGAAGTCCCTTAAAGGTAAGATCAAGAGATCCAAATGGGAGATCTCGACCATATCTCTACCTAACAGCATTCAACTCGTTGTTTCTCAAAGTTTCTAGCATACGAAGCTTCTCCTCCATTTTGAGAAAACCTTCCAGAAGAGGTTCAACGTGGGATTACATATCAAAACCTGCTCTAGAAGCACTAGGCCAAATAACTGCAGCCTGCTATCAACACGAGAAAGCAGTGGAGGAAAGAGCGTTGGTCCTGAAATTTTGGGTTTCAGTCAACCTTCTCCATGATTGACTCGGGGCAGTTTTTATACCATTCTTTAGGGATGTTTCAGTATATGTTTCATGATGATTATGTTGGAAATACTGACAGGGGGGTGAATCCATATTTCCTTTCAATTATTATGTATATCAGTTAAAAACATTTATATTTCGAACACAGAAGTAGATAACAGGAATAGATGCTTTTATTAATGTGATATTTGCAATAAATCAAGTACAATATATATATATATATATATATATATATATATATATATATATATATATATATATATATATATATATATATATATATATATATATATATATATATATATATATATATGGTTTCAATCAGTTGCGAAGCACCAACTTGGACTCTTTGTGAGGCTCCAACCTCCAGAGCACCAAATCTGTCTTGTCAAGGCACCAACCTCAAGGGCTCCAACCCTCTACTGTAAACCGTTTGGATCTATTTGGTTGTAATTCTCTGCTCCCAACCCTGCTGGGCCTATGACTTACTTCTGTCCTCCTGTTCCTTCCACTTCTGCTAGAACTTCAACTTCCTTTATTTTCTTATAGTTCGCTAGTAACCCAAAACTTTCCTTGTTCTCTGTTTTATATTCTTGATACCCCTGACCTTTGTCCTCCTTTCTTCGCTGGCTCTTCAGCTTCCTCAACACTCACTTAATCTTTCAGCTTCCTCTGCACTCACTCTTCAACTTCCTCTATCTCTTCAAATCCATTAATACACACATGACACGTTAATGGAAAAGAGGCCGAATTACAATAGTGTTTCATATTAAAAAATATCAGAGAGGCCCTTTTTTAATATACATACAATATACATAAATTGTTCACTGAAACCATATAAGAGAGGCTATATCCATATAAAAGGTCCCACATGCCATGTCATCCTTTTATCACAATCGTTGCTTCCGGAGATTCACACATAACATAGCTGATTCCCAACTGTCGATCGGAGCGGATGCGATATGGTATTAAACAGTTATTAATAAGTCCGTCGGGTCCGTACCCTTATTGCAATCACTGAATCAAAATTCCTTTGAAATTGCGATTACCACGGATGCGACATTTGATTTAGCCATGCTATAATGGTGTAGTCGGGTCCGAAATTATATTGCAATCGGTGGATTTTAATGTGACAAAAAATTCAACAAGGCTTGTGATATTGCAATGGACACAATATTACAATAGGGCATGTTATAATGTCACAGTAGGTCCGCATACATATCGCAATTGGTGGTTCGGGGCTGACAACCCTTTATAATCTTGCGTTATGAGTTCTGATAGGTGGATGCCATATAAAAATACATCATATTGTAATGGTCACATGGGTCCATATATATATATATATATATATATATATATATATATATATATATCGCAATCTCATATTTTAATGTGGCAAGCCTTAAAGCTCGAATATAAGGATACATATGAAATACATTGAAAACCCCTCCAAAACACTTAGCCAGACTTCAACTATTTATACACCCAGACATGTATATCGTCGGGTCCGCACATGCACATTTTCCAATGTTTACCTTTTTTGGATCAATCCTCCACCATAGATCTTACCATCCCATCCGACGGTTGATATTACACCCGACCAACAAAGCTGCTTGGTGATCCTGCACCATAGATCAAAATGCATTTGATCCAACGCTTGACGATGATATCAGGTGAGCTACATGCACAAGGATTACCCGCCTGATAAAGCGGTTTCCTCTCTCCTTCTCCTACCACGCGTCAATTGATGAATGGTATCGGGTGATCAAAGCTAAATACCACTTACAGCCTTGAGTCCGCCCGAAAACCACTGTCACTATTTCAAACCTGCTTTTTGGAATATAACCATGTGCATTCACTCTTCATCCGTATTCTTGATTTCTGCCTATATTATATACTCCTCTGCTCTTTTGGCTCCTCTGTTGACTTCTTTGGATCCCGATATGGCTCCTCCTCAATCTCCCGCTCTTACACTTACTTGGCTTTCCTGTGGCTTTCGATACCACTGTTTATGCTTCTCCACTATGTGTTCCTCTTTGTTTCTTCTATTGAACTTCTTCCTCTGGATTTTCTTTGACTGCTCCTATTTTGAGCTTCCAATGAGCTCTTCCGATGGTTTCTAATGTCTTTCCAATGGCTTCCCATCATTGTTTACTCATCCAGAATATTGCCATATTGACATCAATGACAATCTAGGTCAACAATCTCCCCCTTTGTTATTGATGGCAATATTCTTCCTCTCTCCCCCTTTGAAATCAATGGCAAAGGAGTGCTTAGGGAGCGAATGAGTCTTTTTTATATAACGGGTAACCGAGCGAAGTTGGGTAGCGCAGTGTAATATCCCATCGTGAGTATCCCATCCCCGTGGAGTATCTGAGTGTCCCCAAGCCCAGCCAATGATCCATCCGAGCTCTAACTGGCAATTGTCATTATGCCTCTGTGAGGTGCTTTTCCTTATAGGCCACGCCACCTTGAAGTAGTGAATTCCCTACTTTGCACCAAGGCGAGGCAGGGCTCTTAAAGGGAAGGGTGCTTAGCAAGTTAGGTATAAACTGATTCATGGCCATTTAGCCCCATGGAAACACAAATTTGAACCTTATATAGCCCCGGGGCATGGAATTAATAAGATTGGAAAGTAAGGTTCGTAAAGAAGAATCTATCGAACTCCTCCCCCTGTCCTACAACATCTTTATGAATCAACTTAAGTGATGCTAAAGAGATAACTCCCATCTTTTGATGAAGATGTTCAAATGCTTCTCAAGGAAGAGGTTTTGTGAAAATATCAGCTATCTGCTCCTTAGTATTGATATATTCCAAGATGATGTTTTGTTCAGCTACTTGTTCACGAAGGAAATGAAACATGATTGGTATATGCTTGGTCTTTGAGTGCATCACTAGATTTTTGCTAAGGCTGATCGCACTTGTGTTATCACAATAGATGGTAGTTGGTTGATTTGTACCTATGTTGACATCTTTTAGATCTTCCTTCATCCATAGTATTTGAGTACAACAATCTGTGGTAGCTATATACTCAGCTTCAGCTGTATATAGTGATATGGATGTCTGTTTTTTGCTGAGCCAAGATACTAAACAGTCTCCCAAGAAGAATGCATTTCCACTAGTACTTTTCCGATCATAGACACTTCCAACCCAATCATCATCGGTGTATGCAATCAAGGTAATATTTCAGCTCTTAGGGTACCAGAGACCGAAATTAGGAGTTACTTTCAGGTATCTGAGAATTTTTTTCACAACCAAAAAATGGGATTGTTTAGGAGCTGATTGAAATCTTCCCAACATTCCTATTGCTTGCATGATGTGAGGTCTCGTAGCAGTTAAGTAAAAAAGGGCTCCAATTAGTGACCTGTAATGAGTTGCATCTACCAGAGGGGAGTCATGATTTTTGCTCAATTTGCAACTTGTGGTCATAGGTGCGCTCATGGGTGCACAGTCTTCCCTTCCATATCTTTTAAGCATGTATTTAAGATATTTGGCTTGAGATATAAACATGCCTACCATGGTTTGAGATACTTGTAATCCAAGGAAGTGAGATAACTCTCCTATCATTAACATCTCAAACTCTTTTGACATATTTTGAGAAAACTCATGGCTCATCTCATCATTATTACAAGCAAAAATCAGATCATCAACATAAACAAGTGTGACTAGTAACTTATCCTCATTTGTCTTTATGTAGATATTACTTCCTGCCAGCCCCTTGTTGAAGCCTTGTTGTTGTAGATAGTGATCCAATCTTGTGTACCAAGCTCTAGGAGCTTTTTTCAACCCATATAATGCCTTTTTCAACTTACAAACAAATTCTATTCCTTCTGTTAGATTAAACCCTTATGGTTGCTCCATGTAGACTTCTTCCTTGAGTTCCCCATTCAAAAATGTTGATTTTACATCCATTTGATAGATTTTGAATCCTTTTGAGCAAGAAAATTCCAAGAACATCTTGATAGCTTCGACACGAGCTACTGGTGCAAATGTTTCTTCTAGTCAATTCCTTCAATTTGTGAATAGCCTTTACAAACAAGCCTTGCCTTGTTTCTAATGATTTGTCCATATTCATTCATTTTGTTTTTGATTACCCACTTGGTTCCTATTATGCTTTTGTCCTTTGGATGAGGTACCAGCTCCCATGTCTCATTCTTCTCAATTTGAGACATTTTTTCTTCCATGGCTTTTACCCAATGAGGATCCTTACTTGCTTGAGTAAATGTTTCTGGTTCTATCATGGATATAAGAGCAACATCACTTTTCCTTGGTGTACTTATCATTCTTCTTCGTGTTTGCATCCCTTCATCTACATTGCTAATAATCTACTCTTCTAGGTGATATTTTTGGAGAAACTTCATCTTTGAAGGGGTTTGAGATGGTTCTTTTTCCTTGGGTTTTTCTTGATCTATTTCTTCTTTTTCAGGTTCTTCTTCTTCAATGAGAAGATCAAATTCATGTTCTTGAATTTCTTTTTCTGGAAGGTATTCATCAATCTTTACATCAATGCTTTCCACTATTTTCCGTAGTCGATTATTATCGCACTTGTAGGCTTTGCTCCATGTAGAATATCCAAGGAAGATCCCTTCATCAACCTGAGAATCAAACTTTCCTGGTGAGTCATCATTGATTTTTATGAAGCACTTGCTTCCAAAAATCTTGAAATATTTTACTAAAGCAGGTCTTCCTTTCCATAATTCATAAGAGGTCTTTTCATTATTTGGTCTTAATTGAGTTCGACTCAGGGTATAGACAGTTGTCTCGACTGCTTCTCTCCAGAATTTTCGCTGTAAGTCAACTGCTATTAACATTGTTCTAGCCATTTCTTGAACTGTTCAGTTTCTTCTTTCAACTACCCCATTTTTCTTGGGTGTTGTGGCAGCAGAGAATTCTCTTTTAATTCCATGTATTTTATAGAATTCATTAGATTCTTTTGATGTGAATTCCCCCCCTCTATCTGTTTTGAGGCACTTAATCTTTGAATCCTTTTCATTTTCTACAAAAGCTTTAAGATTCTTAAAACACTAAAATGTTTTGGATTTATATTTTATAAAATATATCCACATCATTCTAGTATAGTCATCAATAAACAAAGCAAAGTACCTTTCTCCTTGGAGTGCCAGAGTTCTAGTTGGTCCACATAAATCAGCATGGATGATCTCCAAAGGCTTTGATGTAGAAAAATCCTTGGTCTTGTGGCTGGTTCTGGTTTGCTTTCCATGTTGACATGGACCACATATTCCTTGATTCGGTTTGAATAACTTTGGAATGTCTCGTACTGATTTAATCTTGCTGATATTGATCAAGTTATCGAAGCTTGTATGTCCAAGTCGCTTGTGCCACAACCAAATCATCTGTTTGACTTAAGTAGCATTTATCTTCTTGAATCTTGTTCAGAATGTAGATGTTGTCTGGTGTTCTAACCCCTTTCACCACAAGTTCCCCTGAGGAAGAGTTCCTTATTTCACAGTCTTTTTTGCTAAAGAAAACATTGTGTCCTTGATCACAGATTTGGCAACACTCAGGAGGTTGTGTTTGAGCCCATTTACTAGCAAAGCATTTTGAGCTTTTCATTTTCCATTAATAAGAGTAACAGTTCCCTTTCCAGCAATTTTGGCAAATCCACTTCCAAAGGTAGATTTCCTTCCTTTTTTTTCAATGAGATAAACTTCCTTTTGTCCCCTGTCATGTTTCTGGAGCACCCACTATCCACAAACCAATGATTTTCATTATTTTGAGCACATAGAGCTAGGCCACATTTATCTGTGTTGGGATTCTCTCTTCTTGTTTTTCCTCTTTTGAGTGGTCAATTTTGTTCATTGTGTCCATTATTATTACATAATGAGCAAATCAGATCAAATTTGGCCAAGGGATCAAAAGAATTGTAGGTCTTGATTTTTCCTTGCCCTTTGGGGCAATATGGTTTGTTTATTTGATACTTCAATTTTGGTGTTTCATTCTTACGAGCCATGCAATGTCTATCTTGATGACCAAAATTTTTACAATAGAAACAATGCCCCAAAAAGATAGTTTTGTACCTGTTATAATAGCCATGATTTGAATTAACATTTTTCCTTGGAGTTACTCCCGCTTCATTCTTTGAATTTGAGATGGGTCTTTGATAAAATACTATTTTGTATCTGTTGTTACATCCATGATTCGAATCAACATTCTTCCTTGGAGTTACTCTCTCTTCATTCTTTGGATCTAGGATGAGCCTTTGATGAAATAATCTTTCTTCTTTTGGGTTGCTGGAAAGTACGTCGGTGTATCTTTTCACATTATTCTTAATACTTGATGGTTCTCCTCTAAAACCTATTCCAGATTTGTCATGTTGAGGTTTTTGATTATTTAGGATAGTGTCAAGTATTTGAGAGCTTTTCCAACCATTTTTAACTTTCTCCAATTCCTTAGAGATACTATTTCAGCTTCACGTTCTTCGCAAGCTTCTTCTCTTTCTTTTAGCTTTTTTTTTCAAGAGATCTTCCCTTCTTTTTATTTCCTCATTTTCTACCTTGAGAGAAATAACTTTATTCCATAGTTTCTCATTTTCTTCAATGGTGCTTATTAACAATTCATCTACATTTCCATCTAGCCCTGAGTCATCATCATTTGTGAATGCCATGAATAATACTTCTTGGCTTCTAGCATGGTCATTTTCTTCATCTGATTCTTCACTACCTCCTTTGCAGTGAGGGAACTGGTTAGCTGATTTCTTTTTTATGACTACAAATTCATCTTCATCAGACTCATCTTGCTTAGAGAGGAAATTCTTCTTATTGAACCCTTTATTTTTGTATACCATCCTTTTAGAATTTTCTTCATCACCACTATCATGCTTAAGAGGACATTTTGCAGTATAATGACATATTTTTCCACATTTGAAACAAATAAGAGGGTATTTACCTTTTAGCTTAGATCCTTTCTTCAGCCTTCATACAAATTGCGCCAATTCAGATTCAACATCGGAGTCATCACTACTGACATTCCTTTCTTTCCCCTTTTTTGATTTTGAGGCCTTGAATGTTGCATCTTTGGAACTTCGGCAACCTTTTCTCATCTCATAGTCAATGAGGATTCCATGGAGTTCATCCATCTTGAGAGTATCTAGATCCTTCACTTCTTCTATGGCACTTACTTTGGATTCAAATTTGTTTAGGAGAGATCTTAAGACCTTTTGAATAATGGTGCTTTCTTCAATGTTTTCGTCCAATCCTTTAAGAGAGTTGGCCACTTCAGCTACTCGGAGAAAGTATGATGCAATATCTTCATCATCATCCATTTTCAGACTTTCAAATTGCCTTCTACGTGTTTGAAGCTTTGCCTTCTTGACTTTGGAGTCCCCGTCGTATAAGCTAATTAGCTTATCCCATAATCCTTTGGTAGAGTTATAATTCATGAATTTTGTAAATTCAGAATCAGTGATTCCATTAGTGATGGAGTTTAAGGCTTTTGCATTTGCAATGTAGACTTTCCTCTCATCTTGATTTTTTGGAAGAGTGGACGGAGCTATGTACTCATTTAAGACCAAATGCCAAACCTTAGGTCCAAGGGACATTAAGTAATAGGACATTCTCTTTTTTCCAGAAACCAAAATTTCTGCCATCGAACAGAGGAGGTCTTTCTAACACTTCTTGATTTCTCGTCATGACTAAGAATCCTTCTTCAAGCTATTAGGTTGATATGAAGAATCCCGCTCTGATACCAATTGTTGGAAATACTGAGGGGGGTTGAATTAGTATTTCTTTTCAATTATTATGTATATCAGCTAAAAACATTTATATTTGGAACACAGAAGTAGATAGCAGGAATAGATGCTTTTATTAATGTGATATTTGGAATAAATCAAGTACAATATATATATATATATATATATATATATATATATATATATATTGTACTTGATTTATTCCAAATATCACATTAATAAAAGCATCTATTCCTGCTATCTACTTCTGTGTTCCAAATATAAATGTTTTTAGCTGATATATATGGTTTCAATCAGTTGTGAAACACCAACTTGGACTCTTTGTGAGGCTCCAACCTCCAGAGCACCAACTCCCAATGACACCAATCCTTTCAGTTCTGAGGAACCAACCTCAAGGGCTCCAACCCTCTGCTATAAACTATCTGGATTTGTTTGGTTGTAATTCTCTGATCCCAACCCTGTTGGGCCTATGACTTACTTCTGTCCTCCTGTTCCTTCCATTTCTGCCAGAACTTCAGCTTCCTTTATTTTCTTATAGTTCGCAAGTAACCCAAAACTCTCCTTGTTCTCTGTTTTATATTCCTGATACCCCTAACCTTTGTCTTCCTTTCTCCATTGGTTCTTCGGCTTCCTCAATGCTCACTTGATCTTTTAGCTTCCTTTGCGCTCACTCTTCGGCTTCCTTTGTCTCTTCAAATCCATCAATATACACAGGACACATTAATGGAAGAGAGGCCGAATTACAATAGTGTTGCATATTAAAAAATATCATAGAGGCCCTTTTTTAATATTCATACAATATACATAAATTGTTCATGGAAACCATATAATAGTGACTATAGCCATATAAAAGGTCCCACATGCCACGTCATCCTTTTATCGAAATGGCTGCTTCCAAATGTTTGCACATAACATAGCCAATTCCCAACTGCTAATCGAAGCGGATGCGATATGGTATTAAATAGTTATTAATAAGTCCGTCGGGTCCATACCCTTATCGTAATCATTGGATCGACATTCCTTTGAACATTGTGATTACCATGGATATGAAATTTGATTTAGCCATGCTATAATGGTGTAGTCAGGTCTGCAATTATATTGCAATCGGTGGATTTTAATGTGGCAGAAACTTCAATAAGGCTTGCGATATTGCGACGGACATGATATTAAGATAGGGCATGTTATAATGTCATAGCGGGTCCGCATATGTATCTCAATCGGTGGTTCGGGGGTGACAACGCTTTACAATCTTGCGCTATGAGAGTTTCGATAGGCAGATGCAATATAACAATACATCATATTGTAATGGTCTCATAGGTCCATATGTATATATATATATATATATATATATATATATATATATATATATATATATATATATATATATATATATCACAATCACATATTTTAATGTGGCAAGGCTTAAAGCCAGAATAGAAGGATACATATGAAATACACTAAAAACCCTGCTTCGAAACACTTAGCCGAACTTCAACTATTTATACACTCAAACATATATATCATCGGGTCCGCACATGCACATTTTCCGATGTTTACCTTTTTCAGATCAATCCTCCACCATAGATCTTATCATCCCATCCGATGGTTGATATTACACCAGACCAACAAAGCTGCTCGGTGATCTTGCACTGTAGATCAAAATGCATTTGATCCAACGCTCGACAATGATATCAGGTGAGCTACATGCACAAGGATTGCCCGCCCAACAAGGCGGTTTCCTCTCTCCTTCTCCTGCCACGCGTTAGTTGATGAATGGTATCAGGTGATCAGCCCTAAATACCACTTGCAGCCTTGAGTTCGCCCGAAAACCACTGTCACTATTTCAAACCTGCTTTTTGGAATATAATCACGTGCATTCACTCTTCATCTTTATTCTTGATTTCTGCCTATATTATATACTCCTCCACTCTTTTGGCTCCTCCATTGACTTCTTTGGATCTCTATATGGCTCGTCCTCATTCTCCCGCTCTTACACTTACTTGGCTTTCCTGTGGCTTTCGATACAGCTATTTATGCTTCTCCACTACGTGTTCCTCTTTGTTTCTTCTGTTGAACTTATTCCTCTGGATTTTCTTTGACTGCCCTTGTTCTAAGCTTCCAATGAGCTCTTCCGATGGTTTCCAATGTCTTTCCAATGGCTTCCCATCATTGTTTACTCATCCAGAATATTGCCATATTGACATCAATGACAATTTAGGTCAACATAGTAAACTTCACATTTTTCAACATATTGGCACTTCGGGATGTGTAACAGGAAGTGAATAGGAAATGTAACAAAATATTGTGTAATATATGCCCCCTAAAGCATGAAGGCAGAACAGGGAGTGATGGGTGTAATGCTTTACAAGTCAAGGCAAGGACTAGAAAAACACTGTCACGAGACCTACAAATCAAGCATATACATATACATATCTGACATCTTTGATATAAACATGCCTAATGATACATGAATAAGCATCTAAAAATACATGAATCCATGGCATGGGCACAACCATCCAAATAGAGGGGATCAAGTGCATGGATCCATGGTATGGACACAACCATTCGAATAGAAAGGACCATATATATGGACCCACGATATGGTTGCAATCATCCATATAATCAAGTGTACAATCATGAATAACTCACAAATCCATGCAACCTGGATTTTATCAAATGGAATCCAAGGTCTTGATCTTTTCCCTGATCCGATCAATATACAAATTCCAACATGCGAATAGATGTGCTGAAGTTGAACATGATAGAAAACCACTTGATTATCAGTTAATGATGTAAACAGTTAACATGCACGAGAGGAACCACCAATAATGAAAATGGATCTCAAGGTACAATCATCACAATCCACGAGTGTGAATAGTGAAGTTGAAGTCAAACACCCGTAGAATCACTCGATCAAAGGCCAATGATATAAAACTATCGTCAAATGTGAAGAACTTTCCATTGAGGCATGCAAGCTCTAAGGTACTGAAAGGGAGTTTCTAGATCATCTTCCTACATAATGAGTTGAAGTCGAAAAGAAGTGATCTGTTGAAGGAGGGCCATAATGTTCCCACATCATCAAAATGAAATAAGAGATGTAGTAGATTAGGTAAGTTTGATTCAGGATTGTGGCAGAAAAGTCAGGCAGTGTATAAGCGGTAAAAAAATGTGGCGGGACTTCTCTTGAACATATCAGTGACACGACTCCAGAGTTTGGTAGAATTTGACTCAACATAGGATCAAAGGTCATGATGATGGAGCAATATAATCATACGAGAGACAAAACGGATTTCCCAAACCTAGGAAGGAAAGTGATGAAGTGAGGATAACCCAAACTTGACACAAGTAACATATAAGTGTCATGTTCAAGAGAGACATGCTTCCTTTACACAAAATACAAGAGATGTTCGTTTTCATTATTTTCCATACTATTTCTAATGAGTACCCCATTATTTTTAATTGCAAGCTTGAAGGGGATAACATATGCTTGTCATATAAGTTCATCCTTCGGATGAATCCAGCCTAGTAAGTTTAACAACTCCTAGGAAGGAGAAACTTGGTCTCGTCATGGTGACAAGTCCTGTGTCGTTTAGGTTTTATGAGTCCAACGGTGGGGTAAATCGACATATTTTTCATGTTTAGAGAGTTTGAAAAAGAGGCAAAAAATAAAACTCCAAAGGCCCCTTTTCCTAAATTGTTTGTTGAACCCAAAAAGTTAGAAAACAATATCCAAGAGAACCTCTTAGCCATGTTTGACTAAGGTATTCATTTTTCGTACAATAGTCTATCTCAATCTGGAAAAGGGTTAAACTTATATTGAGTAGACGCCATTTTATTTACATTAATGAGCTCGAAACAAAAAGTACTTGACGATATTTTCATGTTTCAAGAGTAAGAAAAGAGCTTAAAGATGACTCCAGGGGGTTGCCTTTTTTTTTATATATTTTTGACGAGTCCGAAAAGGTGATAAAATAAAACTTGTTGAACCAATCATAATTAATCACCATCACCATGTTCCATGACCTTTCGTTGCACAAGTGAAACACACATTACCCATTCCAAGGAAGAATATTAAAATATAAGTGAAATATGCCCTAATTTGGTAAAAATGTCATTTAAAAACTTATAAAAGTTCAAAAAAGTAAATCATTTTGACCATTTTACCATTTTGCAAACCAGAGAGAATTTTTACCCTATTTTAGTTCGATCTTTAGGTGAGGAGTACGATCAATCCCGAACACCATTCATCGAGTCATTTGCTGTAGGTAAGAGATTTGTCCCTTCCCTTCAATTTGGTTTTAATTTCATGCATTTTCATCAATATATTAGGCTGCAAGGAGGTATTAACAAAATTTTATGTCGAGGGTGATCAATGTGGGTTTTACCCATTGAACCCTTGCTGCTCATCCTGTGGCCAACTGTGGCAATGCAAAAAAATATACAAACAGACCCGCTGGGTCAAAGTTGCGAAAATTTTGGAAAATCCTCCATGTTTAATGATTTATTTCCATAGAAACTTAGGAAATGTTGTTTTATGGATGTTCCACAGGTTAATCAACCAAAAATGGCAATTGAATGGAAAGAAAGAGGACACGAAGTCGAATACCATCAAGCAACCCAAGACCCAAATTGCATTGCTGCCCTTTGGGAATGTGGGTTACTAAAATTCTTTCGGATTCTCAAGATTAGGAGCCAGGTTGAGTTACTACAACATTTGATTGGTAGGTGGGATGTGGATCACCAATTTTTTATGATTGGGGACCAAGAACTTGAGATAGATGTCACAAAAATCTATTTCATTATGGGTTTGTCCAGAAAGGGACATTGGATTCAACTGTCTGGTTCTCATATTGGAGGGGAGAGCACAGATATGTTGATTACGAGACATTTCCTAGGCACTCGAAAAACTCAAAGTGGGAAGATAGATATAAAGACCATCACCAATCTCCCGCTAAGAACAATTCTCCATACTATGACCCGAATAGTTGGGGCCGAGGCTGTTCATGAAGCAACAAAGTCTCATTTCAAGTATGCCATTTATTGTCTAAGCTCCACATTTTTTAACTGGTGTGAGAGATTGTTGGTCAATATGAGGAGCCAACTCATGAAATGAAAGTTAGGAAAGATAAAATAGTTTGGCTATGGTGTTGGGTTGTGTTATATTCTTTCCACGACTAGCCCACGTAGTTAACAGGGGGGTTAGAGAGGAAGTGGAGCCCCCCTTCATTGCGCCGATTGTGTAGCGGGGGAGGGGGGGGTCACAGGGGGTTTGAGGTGTACCCATAACCCCACTTTATGGGGTCCAGGGCAGTGCCCTGGAAAATTTTGGTTTTAGATCTTATGTTAGGTTGGGCAGACCCACCTATGGTTTTGTGCATGATTTTCACACATGTTTTTTGGACGCAATGGTTTTCGGTCCATGGTATTGGATGCTTCGGCATGTATAAATATGTATTAAAACATTGAAAGGAATATAATGAAAAATCAATCTGGTAGTCCCGATTTTGGGATCCAGGGGAAATCTCTATGTATATGTGTTTTATATGTTATGCTCTCGCATTGTTTATTTTCTATGTTTTAGAATTCGTATGCGAGTAATTTCTGTACGGGGTTAAAACCTACATTTGGTATCGGAGCTGTTTTTGGCTTCAAGGGGATGCCTTTGTTGCGAGGGGTTTCGCTCGAGCTTGTGGTAGACCCTATTTAGTGGGAGATCTGCGAGATCGATTCTGGTGGTGAAAGAAGATGGCGAGCAGTGGAAAGATAGAGATCGAAAAATTTAATGGTCAGAGTTTTGAGTTGTGGCAACTCAAGATGGAGGATCTTTTGGTGGATAAAGATCTGTGGATCGTGGTAGATCCAGGTACTAAACCAAAGGGAGTGTCCGATGAAGAATGGAAGACGTTGGATCGAAAGGAAAAGTGCACAATACGATTGTGTGTCTCAGATTCAGTATTGTTGAATGTATCAGGGGAAGCTACGACGAAGGCTTTGTGGGACAAGTTAGGGACTTTGTACCAGTCTAAATCTCTGGTGAATAAACTGTTCTTGCAAAAAAAGCTATATAACCTGAGGATGAAAGATGGAGACTCAGTGACAGAGCATCTGAACGCATTTAATACTGTGGTAAGTCAATTAGCATCTATTGATATTAAAATTTCATATGAAGATAAGTGCATCAATTTGTTGTGTTCTCTACAAGATTCGTGGGATAGTCTAGTTATTGCAATAGGTAGCAATGCAACTACCTTGCAATTTGATGAAATAGTCTCATCCTTGTTGACGGAGGAGATGAGATAAAAAAATATGGAGAGACAGAATGGTGATGCCATGTCTATATGAGGATGGTCCCAGAACAGAAACAAAAATAAGTCATCGAGTGGGAGATCTAAATCTAGAGGGAGATCTAAATCTCCAAGAAAACCTGTAAAGGTGGTGTGCTGGAAATGCGGAAAGGAAGGGCACTACGAAAGGGACTGTAAATCTAAAGCTCCTGATAAAGGAAAGGGATCTGATGATGCTCCTTCTGGAGAGGTGAAAACCACCTTAGATGAAGGTGGGGATGTGTACTTGGATTCTTCAAGTACACATGTAGATCGTGAGGCATGGTTGATTGACTCAGGTGCATCCTTTCACTTCACTCCCCATAGAGAGTGGTTTTGCAAGTATGAGAAATACGATGGTGGTGATGTCTTCTTACGGGATGATAGGAAGGCTAGAATCATTGGTTGCGGAAAAGTAAAGTTAAAGTTGCAAGGTGGAAGGGTTAGAACACTTTTAGGTGTTCTACGTATTCCTGCATTGGCCAGAAATATGATTTCTGTAAGCAAGCCGGATGATGTAGGTGTAAAAACAGTGTTCGAGAAGGATACTTGCAAAATGGTTCAGGGAGCACTAATATTGATGCAGGGAGTTCGAATTGGAACTCTATACAAGCTGCAAGGTAGCATTGTTATTGATGGGTGCAAAGGTTCTGTGGTTCTTGAAAGTGGAGCAGAAAATCTAGTGGTCTTTGGAGAGAAGACCATGTTGTGGCATCAAAGGCTTTGGACATATTGGAGACAAGGGCTTTTGAATACTTCATGGTAAAGGTATGGTAGAAGGTATGAGTAATAGCTCTCTGTATTTCAATTTCTGTGAAAATTGTATGAGAAGTAGAATCGGGTGAGTTTCCCCTCTGGTAGTAAGAGGGCAAAACAGATATTAGAACTTGTGCATAGTGATGTGTTTAGAACTGTGAAGGTTCCATCACTGGGTAAGTCTGTGTACTATGTATAATTTATAGATGACTTCTCAAGGAATACATGGATATATTTCCTTAAGAAGAAATCTGAAGCCTTTGATATGTTTAATGAATTTAAGACTCTCGTGGAAAATCAAACAAATAAGAAGATAAAGGTGCTGAGGACAGATAATGGTGGAGAGTTTTGCAGCAAGGAATTTGAAGAATTTTGTAAGAAGTGTGGTATAGCATGATAGAAGACTACTCCATATACACCTCAGCAAAATGGAGTTGCAGAAAGAATGAATAAGACGTTGATGGAAACGGCAAGAAGCATGCTCAATGGTGCCGGGTTAGGACAGGAAATCTGGGCAGAGGCGGTGGATATTTCATGTTACCTGGTCAATAGGTCACCTTCATCAGCGTTGGAGGATAAGACTCCACAAGAGGTATGGATAGGTAAGAAACCCTCTCTTTCACATCCGAGGGTATTTAGATGTGATGCATATGTACATGTTCCAAAGGAGAAAAGTAAATATAAAAAGTGCATCTTTATTGGGTATAAGGATGGTTTAAAGGGTTATAAATTTTGGAACCCAATTACACAGAAGGTTGTGTACAACCGAGATGTGGTGTTCAGAGAGGTAAAAGATGTTATTAAACATGAAGTCCAAGCAAAGGAACTTGAGAAGATAGAGTTTGAGCTTAAGGAGAAAGAATCAGACTCTATAGCAGAAGAGGAATCAGAAGATGAAGAGCCACAAACTCAGGGTGTGAGAAGATTAGTTCGAGAAAGAAGGCAGCCATAAAGGTATAGTCCATCTGCTTTTTGTTCAAATTTTTCTTTATCTATTACTGATGATGATCCCATAACTGTGAAGGAAGTAGTAGATTCAGAGGATGGAAAACTCTGGAAAGAGGGCATGGTTGATGAAATGGCATCTTTACACAAAAATGAGGCTTGGGATTTGGTGGAGTTGCCGGATGGAAGGAAACCCATTGGCAGCAAATGGGTGTTCAAGAAGAAGACAAATGCAGAAGGAAAGGTGGAGAAATACAAAGCTCGGTTGGTAGCAAAAGGTTATTCCTAGGTGTCGGGAATTGATTTTGGTGATATTTTTTCTCTTGTTGCAAAGGTAACTTCTATTAGATTACTTTTATCTGTTGCTGCTGCTTTTGATTTTTAGGTAGAACAGATGGACGTGAAGACAACATTTCTTCACGGGGATCTGGAAGAGGAAATATACATGAAGCAACCTGAAAGCTTTGCAGTGAAGGGTAAGAAAGAACTGGTATGCAAGTTAAAGAAGTCTTTGTATGGGTTAAAACAGTCACTAATGATGTGGTATCAGAAATTTGATACATTTATACGGGGACTTGGCTTCACCAAAAGCAAAGTAGATCACTGTGTGTATTTAAATTAATTGGCGACCGTGTTATTCATCTGGTCTTGTATGTGGATGATATGTTGCTGGTTGGAAATGACAAAGAAATTATCCAGGATTTGAAGACCCAATTGTCCTCCAAATTCAACATGAAAGATCTTGGTGCTGCAAACTATATTTTGGGCATGGAAATTAAAAGAGATCAGGCAAAGAGGAAGCTCTGGTTAAACCAAAGGAAGTATGTTGAGACAATACTGTAGAGGTTTAATATGCATGATAGTAAACCGGTGAAGGTTCCTATTCCTGTAGGTGTGAGGTTATCTGCTGAACAGTGTCCCAAGACACAAGAAGAGGAAGAGGACATGTCCTGTGTTCCATATGCAAGTGCAGTCAGTAGCTTGATGTATGCAATGGTCTGTACTAGACCAGACATTGTACATGCAGAGGAGTATTGAGCAGGTCTATGTCAAAACCAGGGAAGGAGCACTGGACAGTAGTGAAGCGAGTTTTCAGGTATTTGCATGGCACTAGTGATTATGGTTTGTGCTAGCAAGGAAGATCATGATTGGACATAATGTTGGATAGTTGTGGCTTTGTTGATGCAGACTGGGTTGGAGATCTAGATCAGAGAATATCTACAAGTGGGTGTGTTTTAACCTATTTGGAGGTGTAGTCAGTTGGATGAGTAAGAAACAATCTATAGTGGCACTATCAACTACAGAGGTAGAATACATGGCAGCCACTCATGCAAGAAAGGAAGTAGTTTGGTTGCAGAGATTGTGTTCAAGTATGGGGTTAGTACAAGGAGCTATAAGGATAGACTGTGACAGCCGAAGTGAAATTTTCTTGGCAAAGAACCCCGCATATCATTCAAAGACAAAGCACATTGATGTTCAGTATCACTTTGTGAGGGATATGATAGAAGACAAAAAGGTGTTGCTGGTAAAGGTGGACATTGTGAAGAATATTGTAGATGCATTGACAAAATCTGTGATCTTTGAGAAGTTCTCTTGGTGTAGAGAGACAATGGGCATTTCAGGGCTAGAAAAATGACTAAGCTCTCTTGTGGCCCCCTGTGGAAAGAAAACAACAAGTGGGAGAATTTTGGGTTGTGTTATATTCATTCCACGACTAGCCCACGTAGTTAACTGGGGGGTTAGAGAGGGGACGGAGCCCCCCTTCGTTGCACCGATTGTGTAGGGGGGGGGGGTGTCATAGGGGGTTCTAGGTGTACTCGTAACCCCACTTTATGGGGTCTAGGGAAGCGCCCCAGAAAATTTTGGTTTTGGACCCTATGTTAGGTTGGGCGGACCCACCTATGGTTTTGTGCATGATTTTTGCACATGTTTTTTGGACGCGATGGTTTTGAGTCCATGGTATTGGATGTGTCAGCATGTATAAATATGTATTATAGCATTGAAGGAATATAAATAAAATTCAAGCTGGTAGTCTCAATTTTGGGATCCAGGGGAAATCTTTGTGTATATGTGTTTTATGTGTTATGCTCTCGCATTGTTTATTTTCTGTGTTTTAGAATTCGTATGCAGGTAATTTATGTACGGGGTTATAACCTACATATGGATCCATCCTAGTGATGTTCTTCTTAGAACATGTACCATTGTGTCGATATTAGTGGATGCACCAGCGGCCAGAGATCCACTGTTGCTGAGATTGGGTGAGCTGATCCCTCGACAGGGAGGTGGTCAGTGAATGTCATTTCCTCCAACATGTTTTGGATGGTTGCAAAAAGAGATAATCATGGTAGATTATTGGGCGTACTATGGAATAGATTTCTAGGGAGATCCCAACCTTCCACTTCTAACTAGTACATAGTGGACCAATGTCGGTAAAAATTGTTTTTAAATTTTTTGAAGTTTTTTATTTTTTTATATGTAAACTGAGATTTGACACTTGTGATTTTTGCAGATGTTGGACCAGAGAGACCTGTAGGTGTTTCTACGATAGCTAGGCGAGTGGAACAACAAATAGAGGATGCTCCCTATGAGGAGGGAGCAGACCTAATCGTAAACGTTGAATGCAACCTAGAAACCCTGAAAAGGGGCATTCTAGAATATGCATCGATCAATGAGGTGCCACTACGATATCAGAGGCATACTGTAGGGGTGCCCACTAGACTGTGTTGGTTGTTGAACTGAGACATTATAGATGTGTCGTGCTACCATGAGCACCATGTGGGCGGATGGTCGTCTCTAGTCTTTATTTTCTGCACTTATGTAAGCTTGAGAAGCCATGTTTCTCAGAACATAGTTTTTGACATTTTGATGTAATAAAAATTTTGCAAACACTTTAGCTATATATATATATATATATATATATATATATATATATAGATATATATATATATATATATATATATATATATATATATATATGTATGTATATATATGTATATATATGTATATATATATATGTGTGTGTGTGTGTGTGTGTGTGTGTATGTATATGTATATGTATATGTCTATGTGTATATATACATATATATATATATACATATACATATCTATATCTATATCTATCTATCTATCTATATATATATATATATGTTTTCCTGTTATGTTCATTATGTGATGTTATTTTGTTTTACATATGTCGCATATGTCTATCTAATACGTAATTAGCGAATGTATCTGTTAATGTGTTCAATCATCTCAGAATATGTTGATAAGTGATATAATCAAAGTCTCGTTCCAAGAGACGAAATTGAAAATACATTATAAAAATCTGAGGGTTTCTAACTGGATTTTGTCTTTTAATTTGTAGTAAAATGAGCTGTGAATCAAGATTAAAGACTAACTCTTTAATGCCAAGAGCAATGGCTTCTGACAAAAGATCGATAATCACACTATATTCGGCAATGTTATTAGTATTACGACCTAAAAATATGCCTTGTAAATTCACTAACTCACCATTAGGGTCATAGATTACCCATGCAGTGGAAGATAGATTATGTGTACTACGACAAGCTCCATAAGCAAAACTGACATAAAGGTTCAATGACATCTGCAAAACAAGTAGAACACATGGTAAGTAGAAGAAAAAACATTTGGAAAAGAAAACAAACACACCAAAACCAAACTGCGCACTAATGAACCACACTAATGTTCAAAGTATTTACATGAAATCACGCATAATACTTCTTAAGGTAAAGTCCGTTTCGAGGCTAATCCAATTGATTTCCTTCATAGTTATTACATCGTATCTTGTCCCACCTCCTACACTTCCATGTGTCATACCCTGGAGTGCCAAAATCTTGAAAACTATGCAGTGTACCCATCCTGAGATGCATTTCAGATCCTCCCTGAAGAACATATGAAAGCCTGCTTTGAGCCTTTCTTGAGAAAAAAGAGCTCAAAACCCTAATTTCTAGGTGAGTGCAACTGTGACATTTCCCACTCGTGCTGATGGCAAGTTGCACCATATGAACCTCGCACTGCTAGCATGGATTTTGCCTGGATACTCGCGCTAAACCATAAAAAGAAAGTTTTCCCAAAGTTGAGGACAAGCTTCATGAACTAGAGGCTTCCAAAACGACGAGCTGGATGATGTTCGTTGCAGATGTGGTCAAATTCTCCCAATATTACCCTTTGATCTTATCCCTATGATATTCCTCCTTGAGATGAGGACCTTCTTCTATATTTGGTGAGATCCTAACTCCCTCTCCCTGCCTATAAATTCATCCTCTTCTATTCCTAAAGGGTTGGTCTCTAATTATTTTCACCCTTATGCTGAGTTAGTGCCTACATTCTATTCATTTTAGCTTGGAGAAGGAGTTCTTGGAGAGCTTGAGCTTGAACTTGGACATTCACTCAAGGAGGGTTTCCAACATCAAGGCCTGGGTTGTATGATTGCTCTTTTGTTTATTGATATATAAAACTATTGGTTCACTTTCCATAAAAAATTTTGTTGATGCTTCATTTATCTTAATGCTCCTTGATCTGTTAAGTGGATTACATTTGAATTGTGTTGGTTTCTCTTTTATTCTTTGTTGTGTTTTTGGTCTCTTATGTAGGTATTGAAACACCCTGAGCAACGAGGATTGAGCCTCACAGAGAAAGAAATCAAGATCTTCAACAAATGAATGCATTATAGCATCAGAGCGAGGTAGGTATCCTTCCTCTTCTCTTATCTTGATTATAATCTAGGAAAGTGTCTTCTAGATTGTCTTGTTTGTTGCTAGACCCACTCATTGGGCTAGAGGGATCATTTTCGTTCGTAGATAGGATTTACCTACACAAAAAAATGGCGACTCTGCTGAGGAAGCTATAATCTTTCCATCCATTTTTTCAATCTGATCCTTTGATTAGTTTGACCAACAGTCAAATTCTCTACTTGTGTGAATTAGTGTAGGTTTATACAATCACTTATTACTACCTTAGAGTGCTAAGTATGGATTATTTTTTGAAATATTTTTTATTTTTTCCCATATTCCTCACTCAGCGTGAGTTTTATCAATGAAAGTCGTGCTGGTAGTGCTTTATTTTTACTTGTACATTCGTGCTGAAAACCATGTTTTCTACTGTTTTCTCGACCTAAAAATCAACACAGGTTTTGCTCGATAAAGTAGTGTTGATAACCCTGACCAATGCGGGTTTGCTATGAAAATTAGCGTTAATGACCCTATTAGAACGAGTTTAGCCATATAAAGTAGAATTAACCCTTGAATTTGAGAAATCTTAGAGTTCCTGCCTTAGAATCCAATGTGTCTTGGTCCCTGAGGCCCTTTCCCATCGTGTATGCTTGGATTTGTTAGTTTTTTGATTGATTGTCTTGATTAATTTGAAAATTTTGTCTCATTGGCTTTGAATTGAAATTTGATTGAGTTCTAGGGTTTCTAGTCAATTGGTCATCACTTGCTACTTATTGGTGTCATTGAGATGTTTGTTTTGCTGATTGATTGAATGTTGTTTTCTATGGAAACCATTGAAAACATCATTTTGAATTTGTCTTAGCTTGTCTTTCGAAATTTACTTTTCTTGAAAATGCATTAGATTAGTTTCATTGTTTGAAAGCTAAAAACTGTATTAGGTGCGTCAAATCTTTCAAAATGAAAAGAAAATCATAATTCATATAATTTCATCTTTGTAAAGTAAAATCAATTTTCTTTTGAAAAAGATGCATTTAGGATAGTGAAAAGTGATTTTTTTTACTTTTGGCATTGCATTTGGAAGACGAAAGTGAAAGTTAGTGGAAGGCATGTTGTTTGATGTATTATTGATTGAAATTTCTTCCCTTGATTAGTCTAGCTTTCATTGAAGTGGAAAAGTTTCCTTTTCTCATATAGCTACATCTTAGGGATTCAGGTGACATCGTTTTGATCCTTCAAACCAGAACTTAATTAAAGATAAAATTAAAATTTACCTCAATTAACCTAGGGATAATTTGGAACTTAACGCAAACATTTAGAGGTCTAGGCTAGAGAGGCATTTCGACATCTATAAACCTAGCAACTATCATTAACTGCTTGCATTATATCCTAGGGGTGAAATCATGTTCGAGTATGGAAGCATATCGAAGCTTCTTCAGTAATTTTGGGTATATTAGAGGCACTTCAGTATGGCAAGTATATGGGAGCACCCTCACTGAACGGTTATGTGTTAGATAGTGCTAATACGAACTTGTGATCCCCTTACCATCGAGTATATATTGGGAGACCCCACTAGGTTGCTATCCTTTAGCCATAGGCAACCCAGTCAGTTGCATTGTAAACATGATACATCGAACACATAATTCAGGGAGATTAGCCACCGTAAGTTAAGTCCTTGGATTTTGCTAAGGTGTATATAGTGGTTCGTGGATACTTGGTAAACCCTTTTTCCTAGATTTCCCCTTTTTGATTTATTTTTGTTAAATTTATAAAATCAATTAAATTGACCCTGGAACAACATCTTTCCTATGGAAATACTCTTTAGTAGATCTTAGGTTGATACTGATGGCAACATTTCTTGAGTTTACTAGTAAAGGAAACTCCTCTGATGGGAATCTTATTCCCTTTCCTTTTCCTTTTCCTGTATCAAGTTCGTTAAAAAATAAAACAAATCCCATTCCAATTCGAGTCTTTGATTAGATCTCGTACAATCCCAGTCGAGTCTTTCACTTGATATCATAAATGAACCTTCATTCCATCCACCTATTAGTAACCAGAAGTTTACTTAGGTGAATGAAATTAAGCTTTGGGGGAATGTACCTCGAATTGAGTCATTATGTTGGAGGCATGCAAAGTTATCTCAAGCCTAGCTTATCTCTATTTCAATCTCGTGTAAAAATGAAACCAAATCCAAGCATAGTTAGTTTCTGTTTCAAGCTTGTATAAAAATGAAACCAAATCCAAGCATAGATTTTTCCCATGTTTCAAGCTTGTGAAAAAATGAAACCATCTTCAATTATACTCAAGAATATTTTCTCATGTTTCAAGCCTGTGTAAAATTGAAACCATTCCCACTTTACATCTCATGATTACCATTTTTATCAACCGATTTTTACCAGATAAGCCTTGGTTTGTCCATTCCATCGCCACCATCTCTTTGGCCGATCATTCACTTTCACTTGGTTGCTTTACCCTTGCCTAAGGAACATCTGCAATGAGTAGTCTTATTAGCTAGCCTCTTGACCTTTACATGTTTTGAGCAGTTCCATCATGACCAAAACCAATTGTTATCCTTTTATACCACTCATTATTCTAGGCGGAGCCATCTTTTAGCTATTTTTTTACTCTTGAAATATGAAAAGATTGTCGAGCACTTGTCTTTTCGAACTCGTAAAAGTAAATGAAATGACATCTACTCAGTATATATTTACCCCTTTTTCAGATTGGGATTGACTATTTATGAAAAAGGAAAACCTTGGTCGACATGGTCAAGAAGTTTTCTCAAATATTGCTTTCTACCTTTTCCGGTTCGAGAGACAAATTACGAAAATGGACCTAATGGGGTTTTCTTTTTCATCTATTTTTCAAACTCTCTAAATATGAAAAAGACACTGAGTTAATCTTCTGTCAAACTCATAAAAATTAAATGACAAAAGAATCATCACCATGACGAGATAGAGGCTCTCCTTCCTAGGACTCATAAAACTTACTAGGATGGATTCATTCAAAGAATGAACTTATACAATAAGAATCTGCTGTCTCCTTCAAGCTTGTGATTAAAATTAATTCGGGTACTCACTAGAAATAGTGGGGAAAAAGTGGAATTCAAACATCTCTTGTATAGACATTATGTCACTCTTGAGCATGACACTCATATGTTTCTTGTATCAGGTCTGGGATATCCTTTCTCATTCACTTGTCCTTCTAGGTTTGGGTGATCCATTTTTCCTCTCATCTGACTATTCCACTTCATTTTCATGACCCTTGGTCCTATGTTGAGTCAAAGGTTGCCATGCTATGGAGTTGTGTCACCAATATGTTCAAGAGAAGTCTTATATGCAGTTTACTACCTATACATTGTTTGACTTTTTTCCACAGTCCTGGATCATACTCATTTATTCCACTTTATTCCATGTTTCATGTCAATGATGAGGGAATCATTATGACCCTCCTTCGATGGGTCATTTCTTGTCGACTTCAACTCATTATCCAGGAAGATGACTTAGAAACTCCCTTTCAGTACCTTGGAGCTTGCATGCCTTAATGACAAGTTCTTCGAATTTGATGACACGTTTTCATCATTGGATTTCGATCAAATGATTCCATGAGTGTTCAACATCAACTTCATTTTCACATTCACAGATTGTATTGTCGTAACTTGAGATCCATTTTCATTATTGGTGGTTTCTCTCATGCTTGTTAACAGTTCACATCAGTGGTCATAGGTTTTCTAGTATGTTCGACTTTGACACATTCATTTACATGTTAGAATTCATATTTTGATCAAGTTGGAATGGAGGGCAAGACCTTGTGTTTTGTCTGATGTAACTCATCTTGCATGGAGTTATGTATTATTCATGATTGTATACATGTGTCCTCTATATGGATGGTTGTGACCATACCTTGGGACCTTATATCTATGATGATGATGATCCTTCTATATCGGGTGGCTGTGTCCATACCGTCGATCTTCGGCTTTCATATGATCCTTTTCATTCAGATAGTTGCGCCCATACCATGGATCTTTTCACATGGTCCTTTCAATATGGATGGTTGCGCCCATGTCGTTGATTCATGTTTTGATCTATATGACATAGATATAAGATATGTATATGTATATGCATCCTTGATTTGCAGGTCTCCTAACGGTGTTTATTCTAATCCTTGCACTAGCTCATAAAGTATCTCAACCATCACTCCCTATTCTGCCTTCATGCTTTAGGGGTATCTTTTACACAATATTTTGTCACACATCCTACACTTCCTTGTGTCATACCCTAGAGTGCCAAAATCTTGAAAATACAGTGTACCCATCCTAATATGTAGTTCAGATCCTCTTTGAAGAACTAATGAAATGTTTATTTAAGACTTTCCTAAGAAAGATGAGCTCAAAATCCTTATTTCTGGGTCTGCGTGATTGCGACATTGACCACTCGTGCTGATGGCAGGTTGCACCATATGATCCTAGGAATACCAGCGTGGATTTGCCTGGATACTCACATTGAACCCTAAAAGGGAAGTTTTCCCAAAGTGGAGGAGAATATTTGTTATCTAGAGGCTTCCAAAACGATGAGCTAGATGATGTTCATTATGGATGTAGTCAAATTCTCCAAATATTACCCTTTGATCTTATCCCTATGTGTTACAGGGAAAAGTGTCTACTCAGAACTGCTTATCCCACTAAGGTGTGATAGCTACCTTAGGAACAAACAAAGTAAAGCTACTTTCGTTTTTCCTTTATGAAGTATAGATAGAGAAGAACAAAGAAGACCAACCTCTGTCTTGCGCTAATCTCCTAGTTCGATTCCTCTCTCTCTCTTGATAGTCTTTCGCTACTTGTTCCCTTGCACGCCCAGCTTCACAGAGTACCTGTAAGATCACAGTAGCATAGTACTATACAAGAACATGGATCTATAATCATAAACAATCTAGGATCAGATGTAAATTGACCATACAAATGCAGCAAACATAAATGACACAAGAGTATGGAGGAAAACTTGAATAGCTTTTATTGATAAACAAGAAAGAGCCAAGGGGAGTTACAACCAGTTGTTCTGACCCAGCATCATCCTCTCAGCAAGGAAGCCCCTCTTCACCTCATACAAAGCTTAGATCACCCAACAATCTGATGTTTGTCTCAAGAAACCAACAACAATTCCTTACAATATGCAAAATTCCAGCCTCTGGATCTCTGGGATGAGGGATCCATATATAGATATTTGTAAGGGAGATGAGTCAGCTTGTGATTTGATTAGTGTCTTCCCTCTAATAGTTCTTGCTTCCACTTGGAGATTGATGATCTCTTACTCATCCTTGGTCGAATTCAGAGAGGCAAGTGTCACAGGAGAAGTTTCTAGAAGTTTCCATGCCTCTCCACCTCACGGAATGACACTGCCATTTGTCACTTCTCGCCCATCGCACCCCATAGAAGGGATTTTTGAAATGCAATTCACCCACACAGTGTGTTTAGGTGAGATGCAATGCACTTTGCCTATGGAGCAGCTGAAATGATCCTGTTTTGACCAATTCTGAGCAGTTTTTCATGGAGAACTTCTGGGAGAAGCTGTAATCAGTTGACCTTGCTCCTTTAGGGGTTAGAACAACACTTTTAGGGACTTAGGAGCCCTTGGTTTATGGAAATTTCATGCTTAGATTTGTAGTGCCCAAAAATGTCTATAACAGTTGCCCCCTAAAGCATGAGGTCGTTAATCTTTTAATGTTGGGTGAAATGCTTTATTATGAGGATCTGAAGTTATTTCAAGCTGGGAGGAGACCTGTAATAAGATACAATACAATACATTATCTTCATAATATTTTCATGATCTAGCTGAGGCGGGCATTCCCATGCTCAGCTTTATAAATTCATTTTCATGTACATAGGACAGACAATCGTCTGAGTGTAGACTGATGATTCTGGTAGAGCCATCATCCCTTTGATTGGATGATTATCTGTGCAGCAATGATGTACATTTGATGTCTTTATTTCCCTGAATATATATCGCAGCCCGGATGGATGAAACTAGATCCGAGGTCTTCAATCTCGTTCGATCTTCACTCGAAGTACAAGTCTATCCATGTGAGAGATGTTCTGGAGTCGAACATGGAAAGACATTGCTTGATTACCAGCCAATGATGTAAGCTGTTAACAAGCACGAGAGGAATCACCGATAATGATAATGACCCTCAAGGTACTGCAGTACAATTCACATGGTGTGAATAAAGGACTTGGCGTTGAAAACCACGCAAAATCTTTCGGTCGAAGGTCATTGATGTAAACCTATCGCCAGAAGTGAGAAACTTGCCATTGAGGCATGCAAGCTTCAAAGTACTGAATGGGGTGTTCCTAAATTGACTTCTTGGATAATGAGCTGATGTCGACAAGAAGCGATCTATCATAGGAGGGCCTTAATGGATCCCACATCAATGACACGGAACAGAGCAAATGGTTTTAATGGAGGTGAAAATGATCTGGTGATATAAGGTTCAGGGTGGCGGTCATGAAAGAATGGAGCGTAAATGTATTGTAGCGGGTGAGACACAGGTGAATTCTCTGAATGACTTCTCTTGAACATATCGGCGACACTGACGTGATGGATTGGTAGCATTAACCCCAAATGTGGATGGTGTGATGGGACCATGGTGATGTGACCAGTCAATGAAACAACCCAACCCAACTTGGATGCGGAGTGAAAGTGTTATGTTCAAGAGCGACTTGCTACCAACAAAGTTTCTTCAAGTTTTCTTCCCAATTTTTCCCCAGTCATTGCTGACCAGTACCTCTTTATTTTTGTCAAGCTTGAGGAGGATAACATATGCTTGTTCTATAATTTGCCCTTCGGGCAAACCCATCGCTATGTTTTAACGAGCCTAGCGATAGTGAAACTCGTCCTCGTCTATAGACAAGTTTGTCACTATTAAATTTTAATGAGTTTAACGACAAAGATAACTCGGTCCTTTTCAATTTTAGAGAGTCTAAAAAGGAATGTAAAGGAAACTCCAAAATTCCTGTTTCGTCATCTAATCCCTTAAGTCCGAAAAAGTATAAAACAATACAGAAGGGATAAATTTTCGATCCTTTTAACGAGCCGAACAAAACAAGCGCTCGATCTTTTTTTGTAATAATCCCTCAAGTCCAAAAAGATTAAAATTTAGAGGAGGGATAACACTTCCGGTCCCTTTAACGAGTTGGAGAGGCCAATGGCTCGGCAATCTTTTCATATTTTACGAGTCAGTTGAAAAGAGCTTAAAGGAGACTCGTCTTTTGAGGAACGAGTGATAAAATTGGGTAGCAGCTGATTCCAGGTAAGGTTTGGAATTTTCCAATCACGGCAGTGTTACAAGGATGGCTAGTGAGATCACTCTTCGCAGCTGTTCCTCAAAAGGGGTAAACAATCAAATGGAGGTGAATGATCAGCCAATACAGAGTGGAGGTGATGATGAGAACACGATCAAGGCTTTTAAACGCTGAAATACTACATTCACGATGGTTATTTACCGGGAAATCGGTTCATTTTTTTTATTGAGCTTAAACACTGGGGGGAACATTTTCTCATGACTTATGTTTATTTTTTAACGAGCTTGAACTATGTCCTAAAACTGCTCGATTAATCCAATCGTATAATAAGAATGTCTCATATATAAAAAAGGAAACTTTTAGAGTTTTGCCCCACATCATTTCTTTATGCAAGTTAGGAAACGACCAATCCTACGAGTTTAAAGGGTTAGAGGACCTACAAATTTAAAAAATAAATAGTCGCTCTTCGCTTGCACGCCAAAAGGTTTGCATGCCCCCAGGTATAAAATAGAATTTCAAGGTTACCCCTTCTTCCTTCCGTTAAAACATTTTTTTTACCGAGACAGGTCTACCTCTTACAGGTTACCAAAGATTGTTTTATTCACGGCGTAAACAAAACACTTCTTCAGCGATGTTTATCGAAATAAACAAAGGTGAGTGGCAATGCTTGCCAACCCACATAACTTTGACAAGAGAATCTTTTTCCAGAATAACCCCCTCTTCCAATCACGGACGGGAGTACAGACTAGTCATATTCTCTCGCGGAAACCTACCCTATACCCGAAGTTTTCCTGCCGAAGCAGACCAGGGTGCATGCCCCCTGGGTTTCAATCATGTCCCCCGAATCACTCGCGCTCATCAGGCGGACGGACTGGAGATTGATGAGACATTCCTTGTGTGAAAAGACCATTCAGGGATAGCATATGACTATTTTCTCTGTGTGATCTGGGAAATGAAAGCTGGTCTACGAGCTTGACCACTCTTCCTTCGTGCGGAAAACACATTACTCTAAAGAGTGAGGAGACAATCGCTCCCATGCAATAAATATAGTCTCGTCCAAGGAGTAGATTATAATCCAGGGGTCCTTGAACTACCATTACATTCATTTGAATGGTTTTCCCCCTCAATGTTATTGGCACATTGGGAAGGATCCCTAACGGTCGACTGGTTCCTTTGTCAAAGCCTGTTAGATTTCTCATTTCAAGCAAAAGCGATGGAGAACCAAGCGCTTTCCAAGCAGTTGAGGAAAGGATACTCACAGAAGCCCCTTCATCTATGATGGTACTAGCCATAACCATTCTATATACTTGAGCAATAATCCGGAATGGTACACTAGCTGATTCCAGTCGAAGGAGACAACTAGGTTGCTTGGAGGTGGGACTGAATAGACGGCCAGGTATGACTCTGACGAACTCCCTTCCTGTGGTAAAGGAACGGGTAAATTTCCCCCATGTTCATCGGAGTCTGTGCTTACGAAAAGAATTTGGACGGTGTCATCCTTGTTCTCTTCAGCAACTGTATCATCTGAAGATGGAACCTCTGAAGGCAAGACCGAGTCAACTGCCACCTCGACCTTTTGACTTTCGTCTGGTATGGGATCAGATGGTTTGTCTTCAATGATAGATGCTTCGGCTGACCACCTGAGTGGGTCAACCGAATTTTCAACTAGTGACGGACTCGGCAAGAGTCTTTTATATCCAGGAGGAAATCGTAACGGTGAGACTGGACGATCATCCAAAACTCTTTTAGCCTCGTCTAAGAAGGGACAACGGTGGACGGCATGGTCGCCTTCGCACAGTTTACAAGGAAATCTATATTTTCCTTTTTGTCCTGGGGCTTCACTTTCACTAGTCGACGATGTGTTTTCAACATGATCATCAGAGGTTGACGACACCGGGTTGTGCAAACCAGGAGACCAGTCCCTTAAGATCCGAGGGATGCAAGGACAGTCTCTATGATAGTGGTCTCCTTTGCAAATGACACACGACGATTTAGGCCTTGTCGGTGCAGTGTGTGGATTTTCGCTAGACGATGCTTGGTTGCCCCCTTTTGCTTTTGGCTCCTTCTTCTTCTTCTCTTTCTTCTTCTTTTCCTTCTTCTTCTCAGGTACTTGATTCTTGGCTTTACCAACCCCATCAAGCGAAGAAGGAGGAGGAGAGGAAGAATTGGAGGAAGTAGAAGGTTGGTGGGTAACTCTGGACTCGTCTAGTTTCTAACTCGATTGTTCAGGAGTTGCGGTGTTCTGAACAACAGAGGTTGAGAAGAGCCATACGGGCAAGCCAATTGTCAATCCTGGAAGTGACAATGTGGCCATATGGGGTGCACCAACATCTCCCCAAGAGGAGAAGGGACTAGGATTTCCTCCAAAGGGAATTCCTTGGTTGGTGGGTTCCATTTTCTCAACCTAAGATCAACATAGGAAAAGGTGATGATTATTCCATTTAAAATAAATTTTAGACGCTTTGACACAACTTGTTTTTTCAATTTTAAAGAGTAAAAAAAAAACAAAAGATGACTCTAGTCGCCTTCGATTTTTAATGAGCCTAAAGTAACAAGTGCTCAGATGGACCTTTTCCGTTAAGGAGTCTGAAAAGGAACGAAAGGGACTACTCTGGAAATCTAGGTAGAGGGATTACCAAACCAATCGCAAAACTGCAGAATACTTTTTACGGTACGACAGTCAATCTTCCCGAATGTTGTGTTCAGTGCATTGTGATCGATAGGGCGGCAGACACGGCTTCCTATGGATAAAGGATTAAGCCTATTGTGGTCTCCCAAAATATACTTGATGGTATGTGGGAGCACAAGTCCGTACTGGCACTTATCGTCTCAAAGTGGAGGAATCACCCAACCATCAGTGAGAACAACAGTTACCAGGCTTTACGACGCCGGAATACGTCTCTAGCCTAGACTTCTAAATGTTGTGCGTTAGGTTCCAAAGCGTTGTTAGATTCATTGAATTTATTTTATGGTTGATCTTGTTTATGAAGTTTTCCTTTCAGTTTCACCGCAAGATGTAGTATAATTCCTAAAATGCAATCTAAGATGATAAACAATCTTTTTATCTTCTTTGTGCAATGAAAATCCTAGCTACTAAGGAAAGAAAGACATAATTCTTTCACAAAGAGCAAAGAGCACACTCTAAATGCACTTTTCCTAAATCAAACCAATCAGACTGTCTAAATGCAAATGCACATGCATGTATTTGTTTTCGACTTTCTTAGTATGTAAATGATAAAAAGAAAGTTGATGCACAAATCTGAATTCCTTTCAAGCGACAATTATCAACAAGTTTCTTTTCGAAATCAAAAATGGAGACAATCACAACATTTTACGATTTGGAAATGAATACTTATTTTTGACACTAGAAAAACCACAAATTCAGACCAAAAACAATAGTAACAGGATAATCGACTATCTACAGCAATCAAACTCTTTCCTATGATTGAAAACGACACTTGTGACACTTTCAAATCAAAGGACGACAGTGCGATTATGTTACTTTTTGTAAAGGAGAACTGAAAATGACTCAACAAACACACAAAAACATTTACAGTTCTTTTGTACAAAGGAGGCGGAATAACAGCAAGGAAAAGGGGTTTCAAACAGAGATATACTGATCACAGGCAGCAAAATTCATGAATAGAACTGGAAAGAATGAAACACAGAAACCAAAACTGCACAATGCCTAGTCTGATCAGCGCACCTGTAACACAGGGAATTTGAAATGCAGCGCACCTACTACACTCGGGAAGTGCACTGAATTTCAGATTCACAAAACAACACCTGCACTGGGCCAGAGATGAGAATTTGCTTGGGTTCTAGGTCACAGTTTGCAGTTCAGTTCATGGGTTTTGGCTGAGCAAATGGTAATCAGTAATACAACAATCAGGGGTAGATCTAAGGAGGATCTAAGAGCTGCCACAAGGGGCAATCAGAGAGTTTGTGAATCAGTTGTTTAAATCATAAACAGATCCCGGAGATTGACTGAAGCGGCATTTATCTACTTTGCATTTGCATAGCAAATACAGTTCGAAAGCTACCTGGCTCGACTTCAGGCTCTGTCTGTAAGTTTATGAAATAGACAACAAGGAAGATAAACAAACAAACTAATCCATCCCCAGCGGAGTCTACTCAGAACTGCTTATCCCACTAAGGTGTGATAGCTGCCTTAGAAACAAACAAACTAATCCGTCCCCAGTGGAGTCGCCATTTTGTTACAGAGAAAAGTGTCTACTCAGAATTGCTTATCCCACTAAGGTGTGATAGCTGCCTTAGAAACAAACAAAGTAAAGCTACTTTCATTTTTCCTTTATGAAGTATAGATAGAGAAGAACAAAGAAGACCAACCTCTATCTTGCGCTAATCTCCTAGTTCGATTCCTCTCTCTCTTGATAGCCTTTCGCTACTTGTTCCCTTGCACGCTCAGCTTCACAGAGTACCTGTAAGATCATAGTAGCATAGTACTATACAAGAACATGGATTTATAATCATAAACAATCTAGGATCAGATGTAAATTGACCATACAAATGCAGCAAACATAAATGACACAAGAGTATGGAGGAAAACGTGAATAGCTTTTATTGATAAACAAGAAAGAGCCAAGGGGAGTTACAACTAGTTGTTCTGACCCAGCATCATCCTCTCAGCAAGGAAGCCCCTCTTCACCTCATACAAAGCTTAGATCACCCAACAATCTGATGTGTGTCTCAAGAAACCAACAGCAATTCCTTACAATATGCAAAATTCCAGCCTCTGGATCTCTGGGATGAGGGATCCATATATAGATATCTGTAAGGGAGATGATTCAGCTTGTGATTTGATTAGTGTCTTCCCTCTGATAGTTCTTGCTTCCACTTGGAGATTGATGATCTCTTACTCATCCTTGGTCGAATTCAGAGAGGCAAGTGTCACAGGAGAAGTTTCTGGAAGTTTCCATGCCTCTCCACCTCGCGGAATGACACTGCCATTTGTCACTTCTCCCCCATCGCACCCCATAGAAGGGCTTTTTGAAATGAAACGCACCCAAATAGTGTGGTTAGGTGAGATGCAACGCACTTTGCCTATGGAGCAGCTGAAATGATCCTGTTTTGACCAATTCTGAGCAGTTTTTCATGGAGAACTTCTGGGAGAAGCTGTAATCAGTTGACCTTGCTCCTTTAGGGGTTAGAACAACACTTTTAGGGACTTAGGAGCCCTTGGTTTATGGACATTTCATGCTTGGGGTTGTAGTGCCCAAAAATGTCTATAACACTATGAGATTCCTCATTAAGATGAGGACCTTCCCCTATCTTTGGTGAGATCCTAACTCCCTCTCCGTGCCTATAAATTCATCCTATTCTATTCCCAAAGCGTTGGTCTCTAATTATTTGCACCCTTATGCTAAGATAGTGCCTACATTCTATTCATTTTGGCTTGGAGAAGGACTCCTTGGAGAGCTTGACCTTCAACTTGGACATTCACTCAAGGAGGGCTTCCAACATCAAGGCCTGGGTTGTATGCTTCCTCTTTTTTTTGTTAATATATACAACTGTTGGTTCACTTTCCATAAATTTTTGAGTTGATGCTTCATTTATCTTAATGATACTTTATCTGTTAAGTGGAGTACATTTGAATTATGTTGGTTTCTTTTTTATGCTTTGTTGTGTTTTTGGTCTCTTGTGCAGGTATTCAAATACTATGAGCAGTGAGGATTGAGCCTCGGGGAGCAAGCGATCAAGATCTTCAACAAAGGAAGGAATTATAGCATCAGAGAAAGGTAGGTCTCCTTCCTCTTCTCTTCTTTCAATTGTAATCTATGAAAGTGTTTTGTAGATTGTATCATTTGTTGCTAGACCCACTCATTGGGCTAGAGGGATCGTCTCTGTCCGTGGAGAGGATTTACCTAAACAACAAAATGATGTACCTCGAATTGAGTCATTATACTAGGGGCATGCAAACTTATCCAAGCATTGTTTATCTTTGTTTCATGCTTGTGTAAAAATGAAACCAAACCCAAGCATAGTTTGTTTCTATTTCAAGTTTGTGTAAAAATCAAACCAAATCAAAGCATAGTTTTTTCCCATGTTTCAAGCTTGTGAAAAAATTAAACCATCTTCAAGTATACTCAAGCATAGTTTCTCATGTTTAAAGCTTGTGTAAAAATGAAACCATTCCCACATTACATCTCGCGATTTCCATTTTTATTAGCAAAATTTTACCAGATGAGCCTTGGTTTGTCCATTCCATCGCCACCATCTCTTTGGCTGATCATTTACATTCACTTGGTTGTTTTACCCTTTCTTGAGGGACCTCTGCAATGAGTGGTCTTATTAGCCATCTTCTTGACCTTTACATGTTTTGAGCAGTTCCATGATGACCGGAACTAGTTTCTATCCTTTTATACCACTCATTCTTCTAGGCGGATTCATATTTCAACTCTTTTCTGGCTCTTGAAATATGAAAAAATTGTCAAGAAATTAAATTTTTGAACTCATAAAAGTAAATGAAATGATGTCTACTCAGTATACTTTTACCCTTTTTTCAAGTTGGGATTGACTATTTATGAAAAAGGAACACCTTGGTCGACATGGTAAGGAGGTTTTCTCGAATATTGTTTTCTACCATTTCAGGTTCTAGAGACAAATTATGAAAAGGGACCTGATGGAGTTTTATTTTTCTTCTCATTTTCAAACTCTCTAAATATGAAAAAGGAACTAAGTTACTCTTCCTAGGACTCGTAAAAAGTAAATGACGAGACCGAGTTTCTCCTTCCTAGGACTCGTAAAACTTGCTAGGATGGATTCAATCAAAGAATGAACTTATACAACAAGCATATGCTATCCCCTTCACGCTTGTGATAAACAATAATTGGGGTACTCACTAGAAATAGTAGGGAAAAGGTGAAAGTGAAACATCTCTTGTATAGGCAGCATGTCACTCTTGAACATGACACTCATATGTTTCTCGTGTTGGGTTTGGGATATCCTCACTCAGTCACTTGTCCTTCTAGGTTTGGGTGATCCATTTTTCCTTTCATCTAACTATTCCACTTTGTCATCATGACCCTTGGTCCTATGTTGAGTCAAATGCTACCAAAATTTGGAGTCATGTCGCCAATATGTTCAAGAGAATTCTTGTCTACAGTTTACTACCTACACCTTGTCAGACTTTTTTCCACAAGCCTAGATCATACTCGTTTATTCCACTTTATTCCTTGTTTCATGTCAATGATGAGGGAATCATTATGACCCTCCCTCGATGGGCCATTTCCTGTCAAATTTAGCTCATTATCTAGAAAGATGACTTAGAAACTCCCTTTTAGTACCTGAGAGCTTGCATGCCTTAATGGCAAGTTCTTCTCATTCGACAATAGGTTTTCATCATTCGCAGGTTTATGGGTCAACACGACTCTAACACTAGACACTCATGTTGGTGGAAGGTTGCACCATATGAGCCTCACGTTGCTAGTGCAGATTTTGCCTAGGTACTTGCACTAAACCCTAAAAGGAAAGTTTTCCCAAAGTGGAGGAGAAGCTTCATGATATAGAGGCTTCCATAACGACGAGATGGATGACGTTTGTCATGGATGTGATCGAATTATCCCAATATTACCATTTGATCTTATCCCTATGAAATTCCTCCTTGAGATGAGGACCTTCCCATATCTTTGGTGTGATGCTAACTCCCTCTCCCTGCCTATAAATTCATCCTCTTCCATTCCCAAAGGGTTGGTCTCTAACTATTTGCACCCTTATGCTAAGATAGTGCCTACATGCTATTCATTTTGGCTTGGAGAAGGAGTGCTTGGAGAGTTTGAGCTTGGACTTGGAACTTCACTCAAGAAGGGCTTCAAACATCAAGGCATGGGTTGTATGCTTCCTCTTTTCTTTATTAATATATACAGCTATTGGTTCACTTTCCATAAACATTTGTGTTGATGCTTCATTTATTTTAATGCTCCTTGATATGTTAAGTGGATTACATCTGAATTATGGTGGTTTCTCTTTTATGCTTTGTTGTGATTTTGGTCTCTTGTGCAGATATTTAAGTGCTCTGAGCAGTGAGGATTTAGCCTAGGGGAGAAAGCAATCAATATTTTCAATAAAGGAATCAATTATAGCATCACAACAAGTTAGGTCTCCTTCCTCTTCTCTTATTTCGATTGTAATCTAGGAAAATGTCTTATAGATTGTCTCATTTGTTGTTAGACCCACTCATTGGGCTAGATAGATCATCTCTGTCTAAAGAGAGGATTTACCTAGACAATAAAATGATGTACCTCGAATTGATTCATTATGTTGGGGGCATGCCAACTTATCTCAAGCATAGTCTATATTTGTTTCAAGCTTGTTTCAAAATGAAACCAAACCCAAGCATAGTTTTTCTATGTTTCAAGCTTGTGTAAAAATGAAACCAAATCCAAGTATAGTTTTCTCCCATGTTTCAATCTTGTGGAAAAATGAAACCATCTTCAAGTATACTCAAGCATAGTTTCTCATGTTTCAAGCTTTTGTAAAAATGAAACCATTCCCACTTTACATCTCATGATTGCCATTTTTATCAGCCGATTTTTACCAGATGAGCCTTGGTTTGTCCATTCCATCGCCACCATCTCTTTGGATGACCATTCAGTTTCACTTGGTTGTTTTAACCTTGCCTGAGGAGAATCTACAATGAGTGGTATTATTAGCCAGCCTCTTAACCTTTACATGTTTTGAGAAGTTCCATCATGATTGATGCCAGTTGCTATCCTTTTATACCACTCGTTCTTCCAGGCAGAGTCATCTTTCTGCTCTTTTCTGACTCTTCAAATATGAAAAGATTGTTGAGCACTTGTCTTTTTGAACTCGTAAAAGTAAATTAAATGAAGTATAATTAGTATACGTTTACCCCTTTTATACCACTCGTTCTTTCAGGGAGAGTCATCTTTCAACTATTTTCTGACTCTTCAAATATGAAAAGATTGTTGAGCACTTGCCTTTTCGTACTCGTAAAATTAAATGAAATGACATCTAATCAGTATACGTTTACCCCTTTTTCAGGTTGAGATTGACAATTTATGAAAAAGGAACACCTTGGTCGACATGGTAAGGAGGTTTTCTCGAATATTTTTTTCTACCTTTTCGGGTTCGAGTGACAAATTATAAGGGAATTGATGGAGTTTTCTATTTCTTCTCTTTTTCAATCTCTCTAAATATGAAAAATACATCGAGTTACTCTTCTGTTAGACTCGTAAAAATTAAATGATGAAAGACTCGTCGCCATGATGAGATCAAGATTCTCCTTCCTAGGACTCTAAAACTTACTAGTATGGATTCATTCGAAGAATGAACTTATACGACAAGCATATGGTATCCCCTTCAAGATTGTAATTAAAGTGAAAGTGAAAGTGAAAGTGAAAGTGAAAGTGGGGAAAAAGTGAAAGTGAAACATCTCTTGTATAGGCAGCATGTCGCTCTTGAACATGACACTCATTTGTTTCTTGTTTTGGGTTTGGGATATCCTCGCTCAGTCACTTTTCCTTCTGGGTTTGGGTAATCCATTTTTCCTCTCATTTGACTATTCCACTTCAGCGTCATAACCCTTAGTACTATGTTGAGTCAAATGTTGCCATGCTTCGGAGTCGTGTCGCCGATATGTTCAAGAGAAGTCCTATCTACAGTCTACTACCTATACATTGTTTGACTTTTTGCCATAATCCTGGATCATACTCGTTTATTCCACTTTATTCCTTGTTTCATGTCGATGACGAGGGAATCATTGTGACCCTCCTTCAACGGGTCATTTCCCGTCGACTTCAGCTCATTATCCAGGAAGATGACATAGAAATCCCTTTTAGTACCTTAGAGTTTGCATGCCTTAATGGCAAGTTCTTCACATTTGACGAAAAATTTTCATCATTGGCCTTCAATTGAATGATTCCATGAGTATTCGACTTCAGCTTCATTTTCACATTCATGGATTGTATTTTTGTAATGAGAGCCATTTTCATTATTGGGGGTTTCTCTCATGCCTCTTAATGGTTCACATCATTGGTCAGTAATCAGGTGGTTTTCTAGCATGTTCAACTTCGACACATTCATACACATGTTAGAATTTGTAGTATGATTGGGTTGGGATGGAGTGCAAGACCATGTGTTTTATCCGATATAACTCAGGCTATGTGGAGTTATGTATTATTCATGATTGTATACATGTTTCCTCTATACGGATGGTTGTGACCATACCATGGGACATTATATCTATGATGATGATGATGATCCTTCTATATCGAGTGGTTGTGGCCACACCATGGATCTTAGGCTTTCAAACGATCCTTTTCATTCGAATGGTTGCGCCCATACCATGGATATTTTCACATGGTCCTTTCTATCTAGATGGATGCGTCCATTCCATCGGTTCATGTTTTTATTTATATGACAGAGATATCAGATATGTATATGTATATTCATCCTTTATTTGCAAGTCTCTTGATGGTGTTTGTTATCGTCCTTGCACTAGCTCATAAAGCATCTCAGCCATCACTCCCTGTTCTGCATTCATGCTTTAGGGTGCATATATTACACATTATTTTTTCACACCTTCTGCACTTCCCTATTTCATACCCCAGAGTTCCAAAACCTTAACCTCTACGCAGCATACCCATCTTGATATGCAGTCCAAATTTTCCGTGAAGAACTAATGAAAAGTTTCTTTGAGCCTTTCCTGAGAAAAATTAGCTCAAAACCCTAATTTATGGGTCAGCGTGATTGTGACAGTACGCACTCGAGTCAAAGGCAGGTTGTACCATATGAGCCTCATGCTTCCAGCGTGGATTTTTCTTGGATGCTCACATTGAACCCTAAAATGCAAGTTTTCCCAAAGTGGATGAGAAGCTTCGTGATCTAGAGGCTTCTAGAATGACGAGTTGGATGATGTTTATTATGGATGTGGTCGAATTCCCCCAATATTACCCTTTGATATTATCCTTATGAGCTTCCTCCCTGAGATGAGGACCTTACCCTATGTTTGGAGAGATCCTAACTCCCTCTCCCTACCTATAAATTCATCCTCTTCCATTCCCAAAGCGTTGGTGTTATGAAACCAGCTCAAGAAAAGATAGAAAAGATAGATCAACGCCTTAGAATTCAGCCTCTTCGAGGGGGCAACCTCCTTTACATTACATAAATGAACAATTATTGTATTATACAAATGACAAAACCTCCTTTCTATATATAGGAGTCTAAGGAGTCACAATATAATCCTGCTGACCTAACAATAATAATATAAAGCCACAAAAATAACAATAGAGGGATTCTATGGGGCACAGAAATAACAATATGGGGGTAATAGGGGCACAACAATATAAATAAGGGGTATAACTACAATAGTAATGGGGTAATCACTATTATTATAGGGACCCAACATGCCCCTCTCCTTCAAAAAAGTGTTGTCCTCAACACTTGAGTAATTCTGGATACTTCTGCATAAAATTCTCATCCTCCCATGTGGAATCTTCAGCGGATAAGTTCTTCCACTTGATAAGATACTCTGAAATTGATCGATTTCGTAGCTGTCGAGTTATTGTTTCTATGACTCCTTCGGGTTCCAATATAATTTTTCCTTCCTCATCAAGTTCTGGCAATATTGTTTGAAGTGGGAGCTTGTCGCCTATAACCTTCTTTAAACATGAAACATGGAAAACTGGGTGCAATTGAGAAGCTGCAGGAAGCTCCAATTTGTATGCCATAGTACCAATCTTTTGCAACACCTTGTACGGACCATAATACTTTGGTGATAATTTATTATCCTTCTTAGCTTGCTTTAGGGACATTTGCTTATATGGTTGTAGCCGTAGGAATACCCAATCACCTACATCAAAACTTCTTTCACTACGATGTTGATCTGCCTGTTGTTTCATTCTATTTTGTGCCAACACGAGGTTATCCTTTAAGAGTTGGAGGACTTGTTGTTGATGTTCGATGTGATGTTCCACTGCCTGAACCTAAGAATTTTCTCTTAAATATGATGTGATGGATGGTGGTTGATACCCATAAAGTGCCATAAATGGGGTCATTTTTGTTGCTGTATGGAAGGAAGTGTTATACCACCATTCAGCCAGAGGCAACCATTTGACCCATTGCGTCTGTTTATCAGATACAAAGAAACGAAGATATCCTTTCAAACATTTGTTTACTATCTCAGTTTGCCCATTAGATTGAGGATGATAAGATGAGCTATGAGCTAACTGAGTACCAAGAAAAGAAAATAATTCTGTCCAAAAATTTCCAGTGAAAATGGGATCTCTGTCACTTACAATAATCTTTGGGTTTCCATGTAGATTTTGAACTGTTTCCATAAATGCAGTATAAACTGTACTGGCTTTAAATGGATGTGATAATGCAAAAAAGTGTGCATACTTGGTAAGTCTGTCAACTACCACCATGATGACACTCTTTCCCTCAGACTTGGGTAAACCTGTGATAAAATCCATTGAAACCTCCTCCCAACGTTGGCTTGGAATGGATAAAGGTTGTAATAGACCCGGTGTCTTAATTGTTTCAACTTTATTTTGTTGGCAAACCAAACATTCCGCCACAAACTTTTGAATATCTGATTTAAGGCCATCCCAAAAAAATTCCTTCTTAACCCTGTGGTAAGTTTTTAAAAATCCTGAGTGCCCTCCTAAGGGAGAAGTGTGCAATTCCATAAGAATCTTTTGTTTTAGCTGGGAATTCTTACAGAGGTATAAGCGATCTTTGTACCATAATGAATCATTTTGCCAGCTAAATGTATCAGAAGTACTGGAATCTTGTTGTAGCTTTCGAATAAGTGCCCACACTTCTTCGTCATTCTTCCATTCCTCCCTCGCTTCGTTTATCCAATCTGGTTGGATAATAGAAATGGCACACAACAATGCTTCCACATCCTCATCCTTTCTTGAGAGTGCATCTACCACCACATTTTGCTTCCCCTTTTTGTAGATGATTTCAAAGTCATAACCCAACATCTTTGTGACCCACTTTTGTTGCTCTTCAGAGGATAATCTTTGTTCTAAAAAGTATTTAAGGCTATCATGATCCGTTTTTACCTTGAAGTGTCTTCCCATTAGGTAGGGTCGCCATTTCTTAAGTGCATGGAGTATTGCCAACATTTCCTTCTCATAAATAGCTTTGCTTAAAAACTTTCCCTTGATTGGATGACTTTCAAAAGCAATGGGTCTTTCATCTTGCATTAGAACAGCGCCAATTCCATTTCCTGAAGCATCACATTCCACAATAAAGGTTTTTGTGAAGTCTGGTGTAGCTAAGACTGGTGCTTGGCACATTGCCTCTTTAAGATGTTCAAAGGCCTTTGTTGCTTCCGGAGTCCATGAAAATGAATCTTTCTTCAATAATGTTGTTAGAGGTGCTGCTATTCTCCCATAATTCTTAACAAACTTGCGATAATACCCTGTCAACCCAAGAAATCCTCGCAGATGCTTTATGGATGTGGGGATTTTCCATTCCTTAATGGCTTTAATTTTGCTAGGGTCTACCTTAACTCCTTCATGAGATACAATATGACCCAAATATTCCACCTCCTAGACTCCAAAGAAACATTTGGATCTTTTTGCATATAATTGTTTCTCCTCCAATAGCTGTAGTACCCTGTCAACATGTTCAACATGATCCTTCCAAGACTTGTTGTAGATTAGTATATCATCAAAAAATACTAACACAAATTTTCTAAGGAATGGTTTGAAAATTGAATTCATCAAACCTTGAAATGTTGAAGGTGCATTGGTAAGGCCAAAAGGCATGACCAAAAATTCATAATGACCATCATGAGTTCTAAATGCCATTTTCGGAATGTCTTCAATCTTCATTCTGATTTGATGATATCCCGAACGAAGATCCAACTTGGTGAAGTAAATTGATCCATGCAATTCATCCAGTAATTCATCAATGATAGGAATGGAGAACTTATCTTTGATAGTGAGCTTCTTGAGCTCCCTATAGTCCAGACACATGCGCCATGATCCATCCTTCTTGTGCACCAATACTACTGGAGTTGAGAAAGAACTTTGACTCAGTTGAATTATACCAGCCTCTAGCATTTCTGCAACCATTTGTTCAATTTCACTTTTTTGGACATAGGGATATCTGTACGACCTGATGTTTGGAGGAACACTTCCTGGAATCAGATGAATAGCATGATCATGATCACGCATAGGTGGGAGACCTTTGGGAGTCTCAAATACCTTGGAATGATTGTCCAGGACTTTTTGGAGATCTGGAGAAATAGATGATTCCAATGTGGAAACATCTAGTAAACATAATTGTGCAATTACACCTCTTTGCTCCTTTTTTAGAAGCTTTGTCATGCCATTAGAGCTTATTATCTTTCTTGGTTTCCCTGCAATACCCCTTAATTCAACTTCCTTTCCTTCCGTAAAAAATTTGATGAAAATTTCTTGAAAATTAAAAGCTATTGTACCCAAGGATTATAGCCATTGGACTCCTAGTATAACATCAGCACCTCCCATTGGAATGGAAAGCATTGGGATAGTCAATACATATTCTCCCATGGATAGCTTGATATTATGGCACTTTCCAGAGCAATTTATTGTTCCTCCATTTGCAATCATCACTTGACACTTTGGTGCTGGATATAGGAAGCAATTCAATTCTTTTGCTACCCTACAATGAATAAAATTGTGGGTGCTTCCTGAATCAATCAACACTATTACCTTTTTCTTCTTGATTTTTCCTTCTATCTTGATGGTTTGAGAAGTGGTAATTCCCGCCAATGCATTACAAGATATGGTTGGATTTATTTTTTCTTCATCTAGGCTTTGTTCCTGGAGTATATCCTCTTCTTTTGACCTTTCTTGCTCCTTTTCTTCTTCCTCTTCACAATCTATGTAGAATAATTTCTTCTCAGCACACTTATGACCTTTTGTGTATTTGCTATCACAATTGTAACAAAGCCCTTTTGCTCTTTTTTCTTCCAATTGTTGTGGTGTCAACCTTGTAGGTTCTGGAAGACTAGGGGCAACAACACTTCCGTCTTTATAGTTGTGAATGGTATGCTTCCTAGTTGCCATAATTTTGCTTTCCATTTTTCTTGCTAACCTGAATACCTTCTCTAATAAATCAGGTTCCCAAAGGCGAACATCATGTTGGATATTATCCTTTAAAGACCCTATGAACACATCAATCCTATGCTCCTCTGGAATATCTTTTACCCTTATGTTCAATTTTTTGAACTCCTCAATGTGCTCCATTATTGAACCCTTTTGTTTGAGACTTATCAATTGGCTAAAAAAAGTGTTGCTTTTTGTATCCTCATAATGTGCTATCAATTCTTCTGCAAAAATTGCCCAAGTGATAAATTTTTTACGAGAACAAAGCCATTGATACCATACAAACTGATTTGGTTCCAAATATACAGTTTCCATACGTACCTTTTGTGCGTTTTGCACATTATTGAGATCGAAGAATTGCTCCATCTGTAATATCCATGTGGCGGGATCCTTGCCATCAAACTTCCTCATATCGATTTTTGGAATATGGTGATTCTTCAATCCAACATTAGTGTCTATGGAATCATGATTAACATTTCTTTTGTTCTCATCATGAGTTTCCTTTACTACCTTTTCACCATTAGTAAGTATTTCTTGTAGAAAATTTGTCAAATCTGTCTTCAAATCTGCCATGCCTGTCCTCAAATTTGTGTTCAAATCTATCTTCAAATTGTCCATCTTAGCTTCCATGCCATTCATCTTAGCTTCCACGCCATTTATCTTAGCTTCTGTTAACTTTTGTGAGCGTGACATTTGTTGCACTTGTTCTTGTAATTTTGATATATCATGTAGCATTTCTTCCTCTTCTTCATGAGTCATGCTAGAGCTTTCAGGTTCCTTAATAGGTGTTTGCATTTTCTTTCCTTGGGGCATCAGTTATCGATAATAATGTTCTACTGTGCCCTTTGAATTCCTTCAAAATAAATTTTCAAACCAATCTTAAGCAAAAATTTAAAAAAAATCTACACACCTTTTTTCACTTTGTAGGAGCTTGATATTTCCTCTGATGTATCTCTGTACTTTCCAATCATCTAGTTCTGAATTTGTGACTTGTAGTAGCTCTCTGTGTCCTCTTTCCAATGCCACCAGTCTTATCCAAATTGGATTCTCCAAGAAAGACTTATGCACAATCTCCCAAGATGACTTGATTATAGACCTTTCCAGAAGAGCGAAATTCTATGAAGTGCCACATGTACAATTTTCGATCTTTGGTTCTGAAAAAGATATACACGAAACTATAGTCCGTCCTCTTTCTGTACCTTCTTATGAAATTTCAATCTAATTCCCAGAGAGAATGTTATGACGCTTTTCCCCAGGTCACCTGTTTTGAATGTAATTCAGGAGTCTGCAAAAATACCAACTTCCTCAGATCATATCTCCGCAAATATTGCACGAAAAGCTCTGAAATTTGGAACCAAGGTTCAACGTGATTTCTTCTCAAATGGGTTTTTTCTGCGACTTCTGAAACGTCACAGAAAAAACGTTATAGCGAAAATTCCACGATGACCTGTTTGGAGCAGCGAAACCCTAGAATCCAAAGCTCTAATACCAAATGTTATGAAACCAGCTCAAGAAAAGATAGAAAAGATAGATCAACGCCTTAGAATTCAGCCTCTTCGAGGGGGCAACCTCCTTTACATTACATAAATGAACAATTATTGGATTATACAAATGACAAAACCTCCTTTCTATATATAGGAGTCTAAGGAGTCACAATATAATCCTGCCGACCTAACAATAATAATATAAAGCCACAAAAATAACAATAGAGGGATTCTATGGGGCACAGAAATAACAATATGGGGGTAATAGGGGCACAACAATATAAATAAGGGGTATAACTACAATAGTAATGGGGTAATCACTAGTATTATAGGGACCCAACAGTTGGTCTCTGATTATTTACACCCTTATGCTGAGATAATGTCTACATGCTATTCATTTTGGCTTGGAGAAGGAGTGCTTTGAGAGATTGAGCTTGGAGTTGGACATTCACTCAGGGAGGGATTCCAACATCAAGGCCTGGGTTGTATGCTTCCTATTTTCTTTTATTAATATATACAACTGTTGGTTCACTTTCCATAAATGTTTGTGTTGACACTTCATTTATCTTAATGCTCCTTGATCTATTAAGTGGATTACATTTGAATTATGTTGGTTGCTCTTCTATGCTTTGTTGTGATTTCGGTCTCTTGTGTAGGTATTAAAATTCCTTGAGCAATGGGGATTGGGCTTGGGGGAGAAAGAGATCAATATATTCAACAAAGGAATGCATTATAGCATTAGAGTGAGGTATGTCTCCTTCCTCTTCTATTATTTAGATTGTAATCTAGGAAAGTGTCTTGTAGATTGTCTTGTTTGTTGCTAGACCCACTCATTGGGGTAGAGGGATCGTCTTTGTCTGCATAGAGGATTTACCTAGGCAACAAAATGATGTACCTCGAATTGAGTCATTATGTTGGGGGCATGCAAACTTATCTCAAGCATAGTTTATCTATGTTTCAAGCTTATGTAAAAATGAAACCAAACCCAAGCATAGTTTGTTTCTGTTTCAATCTTGTGTAAAAATTAAACCAAATCCAAGCATATATTTTTCCCATGTTTCAAGCTTGTCAAAAAATGAAACCATATTCAAGTATAGTCAAGGATAGTTTCTCATGCTTCAATCCTATTTAAAAATGAAACCATTCCCACTTTACATCTCGTGATTGCCATTTTTATTAGCCAATTTTTTTTACATGAGCCTTGGTATGTCCATTCCATCGCCACCATCGCTTTGGTCGATCATTCACTTTCACTTGGATGTTTTACCATTGCCTGAGGAACATCTGCAATGAGTGGTATTATTAGCCATCCTCTTTACCTTTACATGTTTTGAGAAGTTCCATCATGATTGGAACTAGTTGATATCCTTTTATACCACTCGTTCTTTCAGGCATATTCATCTTTCAGCTCTTTTCTAACTCTTCAAATATGAAAATATTTTCTAGCACTTGTCTTTTCGAACTCGTAAAAGTAAATGAAATGACGTCTACTCAGTATACATTTACCCCTTTTTCGGGTTGGGATTTACTATTTAAGAAAAAGGAACACCTTGGTTGACATGGTAAGGAGGTTTTCTCGAATATTGTTTTCTACCTTTTCGAGTTCGAGAGACATATTATAAAAAGAGACCTGATGGAGTTTTCTTTTTTGTCTCTTTTTAAAACTCTCTAAACATGAAAAATACACTGAGTTACTCTTCTGCCGGACTCGTAAAATTTAAATGACGAAAGATGCATCACCATGACAAGACTGAGCTTCACCTTCCTAGGACTCGTAAAACTTACTAGGATGGATTCATTCGAAGAATGAACTTATACAACAAGCATATGCTATCCCCTTCAAACTTGTGATAAAAAATAATTGGGGTACCCACTAGAAATAGTGGGGAAAAAGCGAAAGTGAAACATCTCTTGTATAGGCTGCATGTCGCTCTTGAACATGATGCTCATCTATTTCTCTTGTTGGGTTTGGGATATGCTCACTTAGTCACTTGTACTTATGGGTTTTGGTGATCCATTTTTCCTCTCATCTGACTATTCAACCTCATCATCTTGACCCTTGGTCCTATGTTGAGTCAAATGCTACCACACTTCAGAGTCATGTCACGAATATGTTCAAGAGAAGTTCTATCTGCAGTGTACTACCTATACATTGTCTGAATTTTTTCCATAGTCCTGGATCATATTAGTTTATTCCACTTTTTTCCTTGTTTCATGTCGATGATGAGGGAATCATTATGACCCTCCTTTGACAGGTCATTTTCTGTCAAATTTAGCTCATTATCTAGGAATATGACTTAGAAACTCCCTTTCAGTAGCTTAAAGCTTGCATGCCTTAATGACAAGTTCTTCACATTCGATGATAGGTTTTCATCATTGGCCTTCAATCGAATGATTCCATGAGTGTTCGACTTCAACTTCATTTTCACTTTCACGGATTGTATTGTTGTACCTTAAGACCCATTATCATTATTGGTGGTTTCTCTCATGCCTGTTAATGGTTCACATCATTGGCTAGTAATCAGGTGGTTTTCTAGCATGTTCGACTTCGACACATTCAATCACATGTTAGAATTCATACTTTGATCAGGTTGGGATGGAGTGTAAGACCTTGAGTTTTGTCTGATATAACTCAGGCTGCGTGGAGTTATTTATTTTTCATTATTGTATACATGTTTCCTCTATATGGATGGTTGTGACCATAATGTGGGATGTTATATCTATGATGATGATTATCCTTCTATATTGGGTGGTTTCATCCATACCATGGATTTTAGGCTTTCAGGCGATCCTTTTCATTTGGATGGCTATGCCCATACCGTGGATCTTTTCACATGGTCCTTTCTATCTGGATGGCTGCGTCCATGCTGTGGATTCATGTTTTGATCTATATGATAGAGATATTAGATATGTATATGTATATGCGTCCTTGATTTTTAGGTCTCCTGATGGTGTTTGTTCTTGTCCTTGCACTAGATCATAAAGCATCTAAGCCATCATTCCTTGTTCTACCTTCATGCTTTAGGGGGTATTTGTTACACAATATTTTGTCACACCTCCTACACTTTTCTGTGTCATACCTCAGAGTGCCAAAACCTTGACAACTATGCATTGTACCCATCCTCATATGCAGTACCGATGCTCAAAACCCTAATTTATGGGTCACCGCAACTATGGCACTTCCCACTTGTGTTGATGGCAGCTTGCCCCATACAAGCCTCGCGCTACTATCATGGATTTTTCCTGGATATTTTTGTTAAACCCTAAAAGGCAAGTTTTCCCAAAGTGGAGGAGAAGCTTCGCGATCTAGAGGCTTCCAAAACAACGAGCTAGATGTTATTCATTGTGGATGTGGTCGAGTTCTCCCAATATTACCCTTTGATCTTATCCATATGAGCTTCCTCCTTGAGATGAGGACCTTTCCCTATCTTTGGTGAGATCCTAACTCCCTCTTCCTGCCTATAAATTCATCCTCTTCCATTCCCAAAGGGTTGGTCTTTGATTATTTACACCCTTATGCTAAAATAGTGCCTACATGTTATTCATTTTAGCTTGGAGAAGGAGTGCTTGGAGAGCTTGAGCTTGGACTTGGAAATTCACTCAAGGAGGGCTTCCAACATAAAGGCCTGGGTCGTATGCTTCCTTTTTTGTTTATTAATATCTACAATTGTTGGTTCACTTTCCATAAATGTTTGTGTTGATTCTTCATTTATCTTAATGCTCCTTGATATGTTAAGTGGATTAAATTTGAATTATGTTGGTTTATCTTTATGCTTTGTTGTGTTTTTGATCTCTTGTGTAGGTATCCAAATGCCCTGAGAAATAAGGATTGAGCTTGGGGGAGCAAGCGATCAAGATATTCAATAAAGTAATGCATTATAGCATCAGAGTGAGGTAGGTCTCCTTCCTCTTCTCTTATTTCGATTGTAATCTAGGAAAGTGTCTTGTAGATTGTCTTGTTTGTTGCTAGACCCACTCATTGGGCTAGAGGGATCATCTCTGCCCACAAAGAGGATTTACCTACAAAACAATAGTTAACCAACTCATAGGCACCTTTCTATAACACTCATTTAACAATGTAAGGCCCATGACAAATTGGTTCGAATTTCCCAGCTCCCAGTTTACCATTGTCTTGATCGTATAATAAGACCAAATCACCTTCAACAAAAACATGGGGAGTAACAGTTTTATCATATTGTGCTTTAACTCATTTATTTTGATCTCCAATTACTAATGCAACAATACAATGAGTTTCATCAAGCCTTTCAAGGTAAAGTAATCGTCCCTCCTCCAATGAAGTGCTAGGGTGTAATTCGATAGCTAGTTTTAATGAATGATTCTCGCATTCAATCGGAAGGGTTTCCTTTAGACCATACACCAAATGAAAGGGTGTGAATTTAGTAAGTTATGGTTTGGTATGCCCACAAGGATGAAAATAGAATGAGGTGCCATTTTTTTATGCATCCCAACAATATGTTGAAGCATTATAACCAAGACTTTGTTGACTGCCTCAACTTGGTTGTTGGCTTGTGGATAGTAAGGAGGTGAGTTGTTGTGATGCAGAGCCAACTGAGAAGTAAGCTTTGTCATCATATAATTTAAAAAATGAGAGAAATTTTCAGTGACGATGTCTTGGGGGACACTAAATCGAGATATGACGTGATTAAAAATTAATTGAGCCACATTTTTACTGTCATCATCATATGTGGGCATCCCTCAGCCCATTTAGTGAAATAATCGACGACGACGATGATATAACCATGCCCCTTGGCCGAGTGAGGGTTATATGTCATGAATTCAATACCCCATTTTTCAAAGGGTCCGATGGTAACAACTGGGTGTAAGGGTGTGGGTGTGGCACGTTGTTTGCGGTTATAAATCTGGAAGGCGTGACATTTTTGGATTGCTAAAATGCAATCTTTGAATATCGAAGGCTAGAAATAACTGGCATGAAGGATTTTTTAAGTCGTAGCATATCTGGACATGTGACTACCACATGCCCCAGAGTGACATTCATTTAAGATTCTCTCAAACTCTTCAAGCGTTAAACATCAACAAAGGATAAAATCAACACCAACAAGGTATAAAGTATACATAATAATTCGATAAGGTTGGGACCAGATGCATCGATGTTTAGAGTTGGATAACCTTGGTCGAAAGGTTTGGGTCTGGAGATAGGTAATGATATCTCCATATCATGGATCAATAGTATTGATGAGGAAGAGAGTTTCGTCAGGAATCAACTTGTCGGATGCAGTAGATGTGGTTGTAAAAGGAAGGTCACAAATCAACTCGCCGAAAACCAGTGATTTCTTTGATTTCGCTTTTGTAAATTCCAAATTAGATTATTGTAGGATAACAGTCCATTTAGAATAATTCCCCCCAGCAACAGGGGAGTCATAATTCATTTCAAGGGGTTGCAATCATAAATCACACTAGTCTTACATAAGAGAATATAGCGGCAAAAGTGTTGAATAGTGTGAACAACCGCCAAAGCCAATTTCTTGACATGGGCATATCGAGTTTCAACGTCAAAAATATTTCAACTCAAGTAATAAATCATGTGTTCATCTCCATCATCATTGTCCTAAATAAGTACCATAGCAATAGTACTATCGGCGGCAACCAAGTACAAGAAATAATTGCAGTGATAATTTGGGGGATGCAGTAAAGGAGCACTAATGAGGGAACTATTCAATGCATCGAAGGGTTTTTTAGCAAATTCATCCAAAATGAATGGGATCCATTTCTTTAACAAGTGAGTAAATCCCTTGGCAAGTTCAGCGTAATTTGGGAAAAAAATGACAAAGGAAATTCACTTTCACTTGTAAACTCTACAACTGATGTAAAGAAGATGGAGGGGGAAAATTCATGATAGCCTCCACCTTAGGGGATCAATACAGATGCCTTCCTTGGATACAACAAACCCTAATATATGACCAGATTCGAGGCAAAAGACACACTTTACGGATTCAAACGAATATTGTATTCTTGACAACGAAGAAATATCTCTCAAAGGTGATCAGGATGGTCATTACTCTTAGCAGAATGTGTCGGTAAGTCATTGAGATATGGTTGAACAATATGCTTAATATCATGAGAGGCATAAGAAATCACTTGTTGGAAGGTAGCGCCAACATTCTTCAGACCAAAAGGGATTTTTTGTAAGAAAAGGTTCCCTAAGGACAAATGAAAGCAGTTTTATGCTGATTGGTGGGGAGAATGTTAATCTGGTTCTATCTAAAAAAACCATCCATAAAGGAAAAAATGTCACTTCCGGCAGATTTGTCAATGATTTGATCTATAAAGTGAGTCGGATAATTATCTTTAGGACATCCCTGATTGATATCATGATAGTAAACACAAGCACAAATAGTTCCTTGTTTTTTAGTCATAGGAACAATATTCAACAACCTATCTGTCAATGGAATAGGATAAATGAAACCAACTTTAAGAAGTTTTTCAACTTCTCCCTTTATGGTAGCTGCCTTTCTAGGGTGCATGCCATGAAGACACTGGCGAACATGCTTCACATTTAGATAAGTAGTTAGCTCATGCACTACTATACTTGGATCTATGTTAGGCATCACTTTGTACGACCAAGCAAAGACATCACAAAATTCTTTGAATAGGGTGGTATAAATCTTGATCTGATCCAGAGAATAAGAAACCCCAATATGGATATTTTCGATAATCATTGGTTTGAAAAGGATGGCGATGGGCATTGTAGTTGAAATGTTTCCCATGTTTCCTTCAGACAACACTTCATGAACCAAAATAGGTATCTGAAGTGGATGAGTCGGTACATTAGAAACAAGGGTTTCTAGACAAGAAGAAATCTCACCAAGGCTTGGAAGAAATGAGGAATGATGATGGGCATCATTCCATGGAGTTTCCTCGAGAGACATAACTTCTGGGATACTCTCATTAGTTGTAAATGTATCATTCAAAGGATCTGGAGAATCCCAAGAACCGAGCTAGCGTGATTTTGAATATGTGTATAGACTCATACTAAAATGATCATGAATTTGAGAAGTTTCCACAGAAGACAAAAAGACAACCTGATATGTTCTCTCTATAGGGATGAGGGGAATAAATCGCCAAAAATTTCAATCTGATCAGGATGGGGAACGAGCCAAGGATCGTGACAAGTCAAGACTATGTTAGTTGAAGCGAAATTCGGAGGTGGAAGGGAAAAAGTCCCCACAAGGGAAGATTCTTTGAAAAGACCCATCCCAACACTCTCCTAAGGGATATCAGTATTCGTAAAATATGGCACATTTCCATTTGAGGAGTTGGAAGAGAAAAAGGTAAGTTTATCGACAGTGACTATTTCCATTGATGAGGAAAACGAAAGACATGAAATAGGGTAGAAACCATGCAAAGCATTGCATGGGTCCAACTATGACCAAGTAGAAGATTGTAATTCAGATTGGCATCGATGACTTCTACTTTTAGGTTAACGGTTTTTCCTTCCAATTGAATTGGAAAGTCATTGAGAATACCATATGGACGAGAAACTCTACCAATGAAAGATTCAAATGTATTAGGGGAATGGTTGAGAGGTGGAGAGAAAATAGATTTCCAACAAGACAGGGACATGATGCAAATAGAAGCACCCTCATCAATAACAGTCCTATGAATAGTCTTCCCTTTGATAATAACTTGTATCAAAAAGGCAAGTTGATGCGAGATATGAGGAACTTCGTTTTCATGATCAAAAGTAATTAGATTCGAATCTGTAGGATCAATCCCTCCTATGGAAGATAGTAATTCTTTTCTTTACGATGGACAAGTCTGGAGGACTTCCAAAGTTGACATTGCTGAAGGGCTTGAGCTAAATCTTCCACAATATTATAATGTTGAGCATCTCACGCACTCGAATTATAAGATGAATTCTGAAGAACACTTTTGGGAGGTTGTCGAATAATGGAATCATTACTAGGTCATTCAATATGAAGAGGACCAGAATTAGGTAGAGTGGAGGTAGAAGGCATATTAGTGGCATCATTTTCCACAGCTGGTTTGGTAGGAGTCTAATAATATTTTGATTGAGTAGCAACAGAGACAGGTGTCGTACCACTCATAAAAACTTGAGAGCCTAAAGATGTAGAGGATTGAGCTTGATCTACCAATGAATTCCATTGTGATGGAAAGGGTTCTTTCAGCATGGTCCTTGTCTTTAGGATCCTTTTAATAGACAACTAACTTTAGGACAACGGGGACAATCCTTGGTATAATGATCTTCGTCACATATAAGACAAGGATAATTTGTCTTACGTTTGGATGTATCATCAGCAGACAGTTTAGGAGAATCCTTTTTAGGGGTATTAGATTTAGCCTTACCTTTACCCTTCCTTTTTCCTTTCGAGGCTTTGTCTGCTGTGGTAGATTGGACAACATTCACCTTAGAAGTTTTACTAGGATTTTTGGGAGTATTTTAAGGAGGAGAAGGTGCAGTAGCCAAAATAGATTTCTGCTTCGTATAAGCAAAAGAATAATTACTAGAAGTTTGAGTTACTGACCCAATAATACCATCAATGGGTGATTTTGGCTCACACAATTTTGAGGCAGATCTGCGGAGGAATGGGTTAGCATGAAGGTGAAATTGCAAGGTATGAAGTTCACATCATTTTTTTAGGGTTTTGGACAATGACATGCATGTCACAAAGATATATTGTCTACAGTCACTTGTTGGTTAGCTCATTTGTGCGATTAAAGATTTTTAGTCTGCACAACTAATCCTCCATGTGACTGGAAACTAGGGTTCTAGATTATAGTGGTTGGCTTGACAAAGGATACTTTTAGCTACAATCACTGGTTTACAGGCTCAAGGGAGTGACTGGAACCTCTCAGTTTCATGCATGACTCCTCCTCCATGCGACGGGGAACTAAAGGTTGAAATTCCAGTGGTCCAAAGTTTTCTCTTGTTGATAGTAGTGTTCGGTGGTTGACTGTAGAAAGTGGTAGTTCATTACATACTTCTAAATCAGGGTTTTGAGTATGAGCATTGTTGGGTTCATCTCATGGATAATGTTTAGTTGATTTTTTCTAGATATTTGTATGGATCAAGATATGGATAATTTTACTCTCTTTTGCCGATTCATTTAAGGACAATCTAATAAGAAGAAGAATTTGAAAGGGTTTTCCCCATAGTGGGTTTTTCCCTGGTCTCTAACCAATCTTGGTGTCTCTATGTGTGAATATTTTTCTTCTATTGTTCCTTTATGTTCCGCTACATTAATGATGATGATATTGTTCTTTATACATAGCTTCATATGTTTATGAATAATTATGTAAATCTTAATAATGTTATGATGTTATGGGGTGAATTTAATGTGTAAATGAAGAAATGCAATTATCAAAGCAAAGAACAATATATCCCTAAGAAAAATTAACATGGTTTTGAGAGTTGGGCTGAAGAAAAGTCATGGAGATCACCCCTATGATGGCACCATTGATGGAAGTAAGAGGAGACCTAGAAGAATTCTAGGGTTTGAAGGAAACCTTAGATAATTTGGCTATTAGGGTTTGATGGATATTATGAGGTTAGGGTTTTATGGAAACCTTGGTTTATGGAAAAGAATTGAGATATGAAATCTAGAAACCCTAACATGGTCAATGTGAAGATGATCAAGCGCTTGTGGTAGATTTGATGAAGCCCTAGATGAGATAGTTTCTATTAGGCCTGGTTGTTGATGAAGTTGATGAATATATATTGAAGGCAACAAGTGGACAATGGACAATGATGCCTCTTGAAGGCTGGTTCAAGAGGGAGATGATCACATCTCATTAAAGATAATTATTTTTCGTTTTATGATGCTCCATTATGACTTTAATTTTTTTTAGACTTATGGATATGATTATTGTTTTGATTATTACTTATACTTCCTGCATGTATATGTGAGTATTTGGATGCCTCTAAGTTCTTGATGATATATGATAAGTAGATCCTTCTTGAGGATCATTTGAGATGCAGGAAATATGGTTAGTATAGGAAGATAAGAACTAGCATTGGAAAAGGTAAATAGGCACTTGATGAAAAGGTGACAAAGTGCTACAACTCCCAATGTAAAATAATAGGGTGCACATGTATCTAAACACTACAAGGTATGTATGGTGTTATTTCAATGTTATGTTTCAACTACAATATTGATGGCAAGGTAAGCCCTAAGACATGATGAGTATATGCCTCATGCATATGGAAGTTTGATTCATGATACCTATGATGAAATAATGCACTTGGTAGTGAACAAGTATCTTATCTTTTAGACATGATGAACTTCTTGATTCTATGAAGCTACTTAATATTGATCTTTGATATATTGGTATACTTGATTTTTGTCTAACATCTATCATTTTGGATATCTTGATCCCATAAAGAAGGTTAACACCTTGATTCTAATAGATGGCAACTTGATACTATTAATGTTTGTGAAAAGCATGGTAGCCATGATGATAGAAGTATAACAATGCAATTGATATTCAGGATATTTTGTTGACCATGTTTATGTTTTAATGCGCTTAGTAATTATGGCATATGGTAAAATTGAATGCCCTGAGTTATGTGACAAATAAGTAATGTTGTGATCATGATTAGTTATATGACACTAACCCTTGATGGAAAATTGATGTCATGATGTAATGGTGAAGTAGTTGATGCTAAAATGATATAACCATGATAATTATGTGATATAATCTGACTTTATGACTAATGGATATGCTGATGCATAAATATTATAAACAGGTTAATGAATTGAATAATATTGGCTAAAGGGGTTGCTCATTAAGAGGGAGAAACTCTCCATAAGATCCCTACTCCTATTATCATTTGCAAAATATGTGTAGAGGATTCTTTACTGTTGAAGTATGATTTATGGACATGAATAGACAAATATCTGTTATTGTTGGTTTTCAACAAAGTTTTAGTTTAAGAAAAAAGAGTTTTCCTGACTCTAATCCTCAACCACACAAAATCAAGCCTAAGGGTGCAATTGTAGCCTCTCAACCACACAAAAGAAGGCCTATGGGTGCAATTATTCATGTAGGACACAAAAGTGAATATTTGTGCATGAAAGAAGAAGTTCACCTGAAGGATGTCAGTCCTATAGACATGGAGCAGACAACATAAAGTTATATAAGAAGGGAAGTTTGAATGTTTGACTTAATATAATGTGAATATGTTGACTAAACTTGTGTTTTCAAGTGACCAGGATATGCATATCAATATGTTATTATGAGTTAACCATTGAGGTCTATGTATGACAATATTTGATATTAGTTGCAAGGGTTTAACTAGATTTGGTTGACTGATATAGATAAGCAATGTTTGGAGTTTTGTCATGATGCTTGATAATGATTTAGAATTTTGATTTGATTTTAAGATATGTTTTGGGCTATAGATCTCACTGTGATAGAAAATTTGGGATTTAACCTAGTGCGTAATGATTTGATTTGACGACTGATGATTTGCATTGATAATAATGCTATATGGGCATAACGACTTTCAGTGACTTATATTGGTACTCTGTGTTGACATCATTAGCTTTGACACATTGGTTGAAGTATAAACGGTCGTCATTCATTATGCAAAAATCTCACTATGAATGGATGAAACTTGTATGAATGAAACTCATATGACTTGTCCCTGATGTATTGATTCATATTTAGTAGCAAAATTGATTTATGCTATGATCATGAGTATGACTTGATAAAGTTTGATTGGATAGTGCTTGTAAAATGAAAAGTTGTTGTAACTTGATATTTGGATATGAGCTCTACCAGTCACCTGGTCCAAATAATTTGTGATATTGATGAGCTTGATATTAGTTTTGATCTGGCATCTAAACTTGGATAAGCTAACTTAGTTGATTTGATTACACATTATTGATTTGTGTAACAATAAGCACATTGCTTTGGTCAAGTGATATGTTTGTAGAAATCATTGTAGGAAGCAAGCTCCCTGATCCTGATATGTCCACATTGACAATTATTTGGTGAAGCGAGGATGATGTGTCGATCCAAAACTCTACTAAAAAGTTGTCCAAGGTATGGATTTAATTTTGGTTTTATATACAGATGGTCTATTCTTGATAGGAAATGGGCCTCTAATGATCAAAGTAAGAGGGAGATGGACTCTGAAGTTCAAAATGAAGAATCATGGCATGATGTATCACATCTTGAAGTTGGGAAAACAAAATATATATAGTGAAGCAAGTGGAAATAAAAATCCTTGGACACTTCGATCAAATTTCATGAAGTTATGAAAAGATATTGTTGAACTTGACTTGGCAACCGATAGTTGAATGAAGCATTGATGTTCCAACACCCGTCCATATATATGTATGTTGTGCATAGAAATTGAATGAATTCATGATTGAGCCGCTTCATACACATTGAGTTTCCACCAAGCACCATTTGAGATACTTGCATGGGACAATCAACTTTTGATCTGAGATATTTATCCTATGATATGTGACTATATGGATGTATTGATGTTGTTTGGGATCATTGTCGACGAGATAAGAACTTTTGGGTGTTGCCTTTGTATGATATTTTTCGTGATGTTTTAGATGAGAAGTTTTAGCTTTAAGCACGACTGAGGTTGAGTATGTTGTTTCTGGCATGACCAATGGTGAGGCAAGATGAAAAGTTTGCTTAGAATGTTGTTTAGGAAATTTCTAAATATGACAGGGATACATTACAATAATAATGAGTGGATATGATTGGCATAGAATCCTGTATATAGATGGGACTGAAATACCTTCATATATTGAGACAAAATTGTTGTACAATGCAAGCTTACACTTATGGTTGGAACCTCCGTGAGAGGGAGGATGAATATGGTATCCTTTTCTTTGTGACATATATATTTTTTGTTCTAATATGATATTTGATTTGATGTCATGTATGAAAAGGAGACAGATGCTTTTGAGATATGATGATTACTAGATAGTAGCACATTGGTATGTTTCTGATCTAGAGTGAGCATCGCTAATCAAGGACACTGAGCCAACTCTTCCCCCATGTTTGAGATCCTAGGGTGTGGAATTGAGATGGAGGGCTCCTGGGGTTAAGGGATCTCTGGACAGTAGGGTCATATATGTTGCTCCCATATCTATTACCCATATGGTTGGAGATGTTGCTCCCCTATCTTGGTATTTGTAGAGTATACCCCAGTTGGAATCATCCCCATAATACAAGCTTGTTGGGATTGTCCCTCGTAGTTTTGCTAATGGGTTGAGAAGGCTTGGGGCATGTGATCCTTACTTTTTAGTAAGTCAGGTAGCTATCCTAATCTCACTTTATTATGTAGGTGTTCTAAAAAATGAATCTTGAGGGTCATTACTGGGAAGATCGACATGAAATATGATGGGTTGAGATGTACTCCTCTATATCACCTATTTCTCGATATGGGGTTGTAGATGTTTAGCTTCTCCATGAGATTATGGGTTGAGATTAAGCTCCCCAATGTTGTTCCGGATTAAGTTAGGCTCTCCAATGTTGATGTGGGTCATAGATTTGGCTCCCTATTGATTTTTCCCGGGTAGTAGCATTAGGCTCCCCACTGGTAGTGATTTTGTGTGGTTGCGGTGGTTCCCTGATGAATAGAGGGTTGTAGAATGATCCCCCCTTAGATATCATTTTTTTCCTTTTAGATTCAATATTATTCATCATATGAGTAGGGAAAATTAAGAGATAAGCAAGAATAAGAAAGAGATGAACAAAGATGATCAGTGACGAAATTTGATGATGATATACTTGAGATTAGTTATGATTTTATGACAGGATACACATGACATGATGTAGGTGGAATACTCCCTAGTTGAGAGGGAATGTTAAAATTAGAAACTAGGGCAAAATTACCATTTGAACAACTCATTTGATGGATATAATGATTTCATTGAATTCCTCTTTTTGAGAGGACCAAAATTGACCTAAAGATCATCAAATTTGGATAAGGGAAAGTGTATTTTTGAATTATAAGCCCACATGTGCATATTTGATCAGGTCGGCCCTAAAGAAAATTGGACACCCTTGGAAGGTTATAAATACAAGTGACCTCCACCTCATTTGGACATCATCATGGATCATTCTTCTATTCTCTTTCTTGTTTTTGGCTCACACAGGTCTGAGGTAGATCCATAGAGGAATGGGTTCATACGAAGGTGAAATTGCAGGGTCTGAAGCTCACATCATTATTTAGGGTTTTGGGCCTCAGTCGTGGGCATGTCATAGAGAGATCTTGACTGCAATTGCTTGCTGGCCGGATCATCCATGTGACTAAATATTTTCAGTTGCTTACACAACTCGTCCTCCATGTGACTGGAAACTAGGGTTCTGGATTATAGTCGCTGGCTTGACAAAGGATACTTTCAACTACAGTTGTTGGCTTATAGAATCAAGGGAGCAACTGGAACCTCTCAGTCACACGCATGACTCCTCCTCCATGCGACGAGGACCTAAAGGTTGAAATTTCAGTTGGTCGAAGTTTTTTCTCATTGACCATAGTTTTCGATAGTTGATCGCTAACAATGAAGTTCATTACGGGCTTCTAAATCAGGGTTTTGAGTATCAACATTGTTGGGTTCATCTCATGGATATTGTTTATTTGATTTTTGCTGGATAGTTCTATGGATGAAGATATGGATCACTATACTCTCTTTTTCTGAATCATTCAATGACAATCTAATAAGACGAATTTGAAAGGGTTTTCCCCATAGTGGGTTTTGCACTGATCTCCAACCACTCCTCATGTCTCTATGAGTGAATACTTTTCTTCTATTGTTCCTTTATGTTCCCTTGCATTGATGATGATGATATCGTTCTTTCTACATAGTTGCATATGTTGCTGAATAAGTTATGATGTTATGGGATGAATTTATTGTGTAAATGAAGAAATGCAATTATCAAAGAAAAGAACAATATAGCCCGAAGAAAAATTAACATCTTTTGTTTTCCTCTAGATCCTCTAACTATAATTAGATTACAACCTCTCATGTTCATAAATAATTACATCCCAACGTCTATGATTCATGAATTTTGAGGTTGTGCATCCTTTTATGACATATAAATTTGTCTAATTTTAAGGATGAATACACAAAATGTTAATTATGAATATTTAAGAGAAAGTTTTGCTAAATTATTTTATTTAAAAAAAAAAATTAATTACCATAAAAATGCCATGACAATTTTTAAATAAAAAATACATAATATACATTTTAAGAAAAATATTCAATTTTTAGAAACAAATCATTTTAAAAAAATAACAAATATTAACCATTAAGTGTTCTATATATATTACTTAATGAATTAGTCTAGGAATATGATTAATGAGCCTACCATCATTTTATAAAATTTATTTGTATGGTCATGGAGAAAGAGAAAAAATATGGGCTTCTTAGAGTCTACCACCTCAAAAGAAACCATATTGTTAAACAATGAGCTCACTCGATGACCTCTCTCCAAGATAGCCATTTAAAATTGAGAAAAAGGTTAATTACAAATTATACCTACAGCACGAAATCAAAATACATGTTATCCATGTAAACTTCTTTAAGGATAACATTTTCTAGGTGTACCCACATACCAACCTATTAAAACGTACGAGTGAAACACGAGAATCATTGAGGAAGGTGTTTTTCGAGAAAAAGGTGAAGGATTACAATATCAACCGTTAAGTAATTGATAGCAGAAGTATAAAAATGCTCTGTATAAAGATTTATTTATTTTTTAATTATTAAAATTTATGATTCGTAAAATTTTATTTGGTAAGCGTTTGGTAAGCGATATCATAATAGTTTATATTTTTTTTAATTTCTAATTTAGGTTTTTTATTCTAGAATATTAAAATAAATAAAAAATTTAAAATTTTCAAATAGAAATTTTTTTATAGTTGAATTCACAAAGTTTTTTTAGACAGAAACGGTTAGATATTATTAAGCGGCGCCAAAACAGCAGCCGTGAGTTGTTACATTACTGCTCTAGCTAAGAGCGCAGAGCAGGATTCTTCTATTGCGACAGGAATACTTGTTGCAGGTACTGAGATCGCCTAACATGGAGATTCTGTTAACAATGATTCCTTGGCCGGAAGAAACGCTGGGAAAGGCATCGAATAGAGAAACCTTGAGTATGCCAGGAGAGTCACGATTGAACGCTGAAGTTTGTGAAGAATGGGCAATTTTATTTCCTTCCGTGTTAGCAGACAGACCCGAAATTTGGCAGATCAGGAGGCCGAGAGGAGTTCCCTCCCTTTGGAAGCTGTTATGAAACCAGCTCAAGAAAAGATAGAAAAGATAGATCAATGCCTTAGAATTCAACCTCTTCGAGGGGGGAAACTCCTTTACATTACATAAATGAACAATTATTGGATGATACAAATGACAAAACCTCCTTTCTATATATAGGAGTCTAAGGAGTCACAATATAATCCAGCCGACCTAACAATAATAATATAAAGCCACAAAAATAATAATAGAGGGATTCTATGGGGCACAGAAATAACAATATGGGGGTAATAGGGGCACAACAATATAAATAAGGGGTATAACTACAATAGTAATGGGGTAATCACTAGTATTATAGGGACCCAACATGCCCCTCTCCTTCAAAAAAGTGTTGTCCTCAACGCTTGAGTAGTTCTGGATACTTCTGCATAAAATTCTCATCCTCCCCTGTGGAATCTTCAGCGGATAAGTTCTTCCACTTGATAAGATACTCTGAAATTGATCGATTTCGTAGCTGTCGAGTTCTTGTTTTTGTGACTGCTTCCGGTTCCAATATAATTTTTCCTTCCTCGTCAAGTTCTGGCAATATTGTTTGAATTGGGAGCTTGTCGCCTATAACCTTCCTTAAACATGAAACGTGGAAAACTGGGTGCAATCGAGAAGATGCAGGAAGCTCCAATTTGTATGCCATAGTACCAATCTTTTGCAACACCTTGTATGGACCATAATACTTTGGTGATAATTTATTAGCCTTCTTAGCTTGCTTTAGGGACATTTGCTTATATGGTTGTAGCCGTAGGAATACCCAATCACCTACATCAAAACTTATTTCACTGCGATGTTGATCTGCCTGTTGTTTCATTCTATTTTGCACCAACACGAGGTTATCCTTTAAGAGTTGGAGGACTTGTTGTTGATGTTCGATGTGATGTTCCACTGCCTGAACCTTAGAATTTTCTCTTAAATATGATGTGATGGATGGTGATTGATACCCATAAAGTGCCATAAATGGGGTCATTTTTGTTGTTGTATGGAAGGAAGTGTTATACCACCATTCAGCCAGAGGCAACCATTTGACCCATTGTGTCTGTTTATCATATACAAAGCAATGAAGATATCCTTCCAAACATGTGTTTACTATCTCAGTTTGCCCATCAGATTGAGGATGATAAGATGAGCTATGAGCTAACTAAGTACTAAGACAAGAAAATAATTCTGTCCAAAAATTTCCAGTGAAAATGGGATCTCTGTCACTTACAATAATCTTTGGGTTTCCATGTAGATTTTGAACTATTTCCATCAATACAGTAGAAACTGTACTGGCTTTAAATGAATGTGATAATGCACAAAAGTGTGCATACTTGGTAAGTCTGTCAACTACCACCATGATGACACTCTTTCCCTCAGACTTGGGTAAACCTGTGATAAAATCCATTGAAACCTCTTCCCAACGTTGGCTTGGAATGGATAAAGGTTGTAATAGACCCGGTGTCTTAATTGTTTCAACTTTATTTTGTTGGTAAACCAAACATTCCGCCACAAACTTTTGAATATTTGATTTAAGGCCATCCCAAAAAAATTCCTTCTTAACCCTGTGGTAAGTTTTTAAAAATCCTGAGTGCCCTCCTAAGGGAGAAGTGTGCAATTCCATAAGAATCTTTTGTTTTAGCTGGGAATTCTTACAGAGGTATAAGCGATCTTTGTACCATAACGAATCATTTTGCCCGCTAAATGTATCAGAAGTACTGGAATCTTGTTGTAGCTTTCGAATAAGTGCCCACACTTCTTCGTCATTCTTCCATTCCTCCCTTGCTTCATTTATCCAATCTGGTTGGATAATAGAAATGGCACACAACAATGCTTCCACATCCTCATCCTTTCTTGAGAGTGCATCTGCCACCACATTTTGCTTCCCTTTTTTGTAGATGATTTCAAAGTCATAACCCAACATCTTTGTATCCCACTTTTGTTTCTCTTCAGAGGATAATCTTTGTTCTAAAAAGTATTTAAGGCTACCATGATTCGTTTTTACCTTGAAGTGTCTTCCCATTAGGTAGGGTCGCCATTTCTTAAGTGCATTGAGTATTGCCAACATTTCCTTCTCATAAATAGCTTTGCTTAAAAACTTTCCCTTGATTGGACGACTTTCAAAAGCAATGGATCTTTCATCTTGCATTAGAACAACACCAATTCCATTTCCTGAAGCATCACATTCCACAATAAAGGTTTTTGTGAAGTCAGGTGTAGCTAAGACCGGTGCTTGGCACATTGCCTCTTTAAGATGTTCAAAGGCCTTTGTTGCTTCCGGAGTCCATGAAAATGAATCTTTCTTCAATAATGTTGTTAGAGGTGCTGCTATTCTCCCATAATTCTTAACAAACTTGCGATAATACCCTGTCAACCCAAGAAATCCTCGCAGATGCTTTATGGATGTGGGGATTTTCCATTCCTTAATGGCTTTAATTTTGCTAGGGTCTACCATAACTCCTTCATGAGATACAATATGACCCAAATATTCCACCTCCTAGACTCCAAAGAAACATTTGGATCTTTTTGCATATAATTGTTTCTCCTCCAATAATTGTAGCACCCTGTCAACATGTTCAACATGATCCTTCCAAGACTTGTTGTAGATTAGTATATCATCAAAAAATACTAACACAAATTTTCTAAGGAATGGTTTGAAAATTGAATTCATCAAACCTTGAAATGTTGAAGGTGCATTGGTAAGGCGAAAAGGCATGACCAAAAATTCATAATGACCCTCATGAGTTCTAAATGCCATTTTTGGAATTTCTTCAATCTTCATTCTGATTTGATGATATCCCTAACGAAGATCCAACTTGGTGAAGTAAATTGATCCATGTAATTCATCCAGTAATTCATCAATGACAGGAATGGGGAACTTATCTTCAATAGTGAGCTTATTGAGCTCCCTATAATCCGGACACATGCGCTATGATCCATCTTTCTTGTGCACCAATACTACTGGAGCTAAGAAAGAACTTTGACTCGGTTGAATTATACCAGCCCCTAGCATTTCTGCAACCATACGTTCACTTTCACTTTTTTGGACATAGGGATATCTGTACGGCCTGATGTTTGGAGGAACACTTCCTGGAATCAGATGAATAGCATGATCATGATCACGCATAGGTGGGAGACCTTTGGGAGTCTCAAATACCTTGGAATGATTGTCCAGGACTTTTTGGAGATCTGGAGAAATAGATGATTCCAATGTGGAAACATCTAGCGAACATAATTGTGCAATTACACCTCTTTGTTCCTTTTTTAGATGCTTTGTCATGCCATTAGAGCTGATTATCTTTCCTGGTTTCCCTACAATACCCCTTAATTCAACTTCCTTTCCTTCCGTAGAAAATTTGATGAAAAGTTCTTGAAAATTAAAAGCTATTGTACCCAAGGATTATAGCCATTGGACTCCTAGTACAACATCAGCACCTCCCATTGGAATGGAAAGCATTGGGCTAGTCAATACATATTCTCCCATGGATAGCTTGATATTATGGCACTTTCCAGAGCAATTTATTGTTCCTCCATTTGCAATCATCACTTGACACTCTGGTGCTGGATATAGGAAGCAATTCAATTCTTTTGCTACCCTACAATGAATAAAATTGTGGGTGCTTCCTGTATCAATCAACACTATTACCTTTTTCTTCTTGATTTGTCCTTCTATCTTGATGGTTTGAGGAGTGGTAATTCCCGCCAATGCATTACAAGATATGGTCGGATTTATTTGTTCTTCATCTAGGCTTTGTTCCTGGAGTATATCCTCTTCTTTTGACCTTTCTTGCTCCTTTTCTTCTTCCTCTTCACAATCTATGTAGAATAATTTCTTCTCAGCACACTTATGACCTTTTGTGTATTTGCTATTACAATTGTAACAAAGCCCTTTTGCTCTTTTTTCTTCCAATTGTTGTGGTGTCAACCTTGTAGATTGTGGAAGACTAGGGGCAACAACACTTCCGTCTTTATAGTTGTGAATGGTATGCTTCCTAGTTGCCATAATTTTGCTTTCCATTTTTCTTGCTAACCTGAATGCCTTCTCTAATGAATCAGGTTCCCAAAGGCGAACATCATGTTGGATATTATCCTTTAAAGACCCTATGAACACATCAATCCTATGCTCCTTTGGAATATCTTTTACCCTTATGTTCAATTTTTGGAACTCCTCAATGTGCTCCATTATTGAACCCTTTTGTTTGAGACTTATCAATTGGCTAAAAAAAGTGTTGCTTTTTGTATCCTCATAATGTGCTATCAATTCTTCTGTAAAAATTGCTCGCGTGATAAATTTTTTACGAGAACAAAGCCATTGATACCATACAAACTGATTTGGTTCCAAATATACAGTTTCCATACGTACCTTTTGTGCGTTTTGCACATTATTGAGATCGAAGAATTGCTCCATCTATCATATCCATGTGGCAGGATCCTTGCCATCAAACTTCCTCATATCGACTTTTGGAATATGGTGATTCTTCGATCCAACATTAGCGTCTATGGAATCATGATTAACATTTCTTTTGTTCTCATCATGAGTTTCCTTTACTACCTTTTCACCATTAGTAAGTATTTCTTGTAGAAAATTTGTCAAATCTGTCTTCAAATATGCCATGCCTGTCTTCAAATTTGTGTTCAAATCTATCTTCAAATTGTCCATCTTAGCTTCCATGCCATTCATCTTAGCTTCCACACCATTTATCTTAGCTTCTGTTAACTTTTGTGAGTGTGACATTTGTTGCACTTGTTCTTGTAATTTTGATATATCATGTAGCATTTATTCCTCTTCTTCATGAGTCATGCTAGAGCTTTTAGGTTCCTTACTAGGTGTTTGCATTTTCTTTCCTTGGGGCATCAGTTACCGATAATAATGCTCTACTATGCCCTTTGAATTCCTTCAAAATAAATTTTCAAACCAAGCTTAAGCAAAGATTTAAAGAAAATCTACACACCTTTTTTCACTTTGTAGGAGCTTAATATTGCCTCCGATGTATCTCTGTACTTTCCAATCATCTAGTTCTGAATTTGAGACCTGTAGTAGCTCTCTGTGTCCTCTTTCCAATGCCACCAGTCTGATCCAAATTGGATTCTCCAAGAAAGCGTTATGCACAATCTCCCAAGATGACCTGATTATAGACCTTTCCAGAAGAGCGAAATTCTATGAAGTGCCACGTGTACAATTTTCGATCTTTGGTTCTGAAAAATATATACAAGAATCTACAGCCCGTCCTCTTCCTGTACCTTCTTACGAAATTTCAATCTGATGCCCAGAGAGAAAGTTATGACGATTTTCCCCAGGTCACCTGTTTTGAATGTAATTCAGGAGTCTGCAAAAAGACCAACTTCCTCAGATCATATCTCCGCAAATATCGCGCGAAAAGCTCTGAAATTTGGACCCAAGGTTCAACGCGATTTATTCTCAAATGGGTTTTTTTGCGACTTCTAAAACGTCACAGAAAAAACGTTATAGCGAAAATTCCACGATGACCTGTTTGGAGCAGGGAAACCCTAGAATCCAAAGCTCTGATACCAAATGTTATGAAACCAGCTCAAGAAAAGATAGAAAAGATAGATCAACGCCTTAGAATTCAGCCTCTTCGACGGGGCAACCTCTTTTACATTACATAAATGAACAATTATTGGATTATACAAATGACAAAACCTCCTTTCTATATATAGGAGTCTAAGGAGTCACAATATAATCCTGCCGACCTAACAATAATAATATAAAGCCACAAAAATAACAATAGAGGGATTCTATGGGGCACAGAAATAACAATATGGGGGTAATAGGGGCACAACAATATAAATAAGGGGTATAACTACAATAGTAATGGGGTAATCACTAGTATTATAGGGACCCAACAGAAGCCTATAGATCCAATCTGAATAGTTGACTGAGCGTGATTTCTTCTACCACTGGCGCTGAAGATGATCGCCCAACGCCCTTTCATCGGATTGCAAAGGGAAACAGCAGGGAAAATAGGGGAAGGGCATAACTCAAAGATTTGGGGATAGAGGTCAGGCTGCATCGTTACAGAAGGAACCAAGATCATTAGCAACTGGTCTTTCAAAAGAAAATGAGTTGGATCAGACAGGGAGAAAGATGGGCGAGGCTTGGAAACAGAGTAGAACCCAGAGGGAGGAGAGGCCCAAAAATCACAGGTCTTAAGGGATATTGCAGATTGAGTCAGCATGATTAACTGAAAGAGATCTTTTACTCCGAAGAGAGCCTAGATTGGCTTCCTTGTCCGCCTGGGAATTTAACTTCCTGGGGATATGAAAGAAAGAGATTTTGAGAAATTTTGGCAATATAAACCTGATTTTCCTGAGGATGGTGGATAATTGGAGCTTAGCAGGATTCTTATGAGTGTTCAACGCCTGGATAATGAGCCTGGAGTCCCCGAAGACAGATATGGAGAGGAAGTTACCTTTAATCGCTTGATTCAGACCCTGCCACAGAGCTAGAGCCTTCGCTCTGTTCACTACAACAAAACCAGCGATTAGCGTCCCTTTTTACTTCTTTTTTTGCATCTAGAGCCCATTTTTGGTGCTATTTGCATCCATTTATCAAATATGGTGCAAAACTTGACACAAAATTTGCATCAAGTTTTGCACCAAATCTTACACCAAGTTTAGCACCAGGTATTGCAATAGGTTTTGCACCACGTTTTGCACCAAATTTTATGCCAAGTTTTGTGTCATCCTTTACACCAGGTTTTGTTCCAGGTTTTGCATCAAGTTTGGCACCTAATTTTGTTTGACATACTTTTGCATCCTCATTTGCATCCACTTTTTGCACCTACACTTGCATCAACTTTTGCATCGACTTTTGCATCCTTTTTTAAATCATTTTTTGCATCCATTTTTTCATCCATTTGTGCATCCCTTTTGTGCCAAGTTTTACATCGTGTTTTGTGTCTAGTTTTGCATAAAATTTTGCATCTACTTTTGTTGCATCCACTTTTCCCTCTTGTTTGGCATCCATATTTACATCCTCTTTTGCATCTATTATTGTACCCACTATTGCATCTAATATTTTTGTGCCACAATTAGCGCCTAGTTTGGCACCTCCTTTTGCACCCACTTTTGATTATAATTTTGCATCCACGTTTGCATCCTCATTTGCGTCTAGGTTTTCATCAACTACTACATCTATTTTTGCATCCCTTTTTGTATCCAATTTTGGACCGGGATTTACATCGGGTTTTGTGTCTCATTTTGCATCTACTTTTGCATCAACTTCTATTGCATCCACTTTTGCACACAATTTTGCATCCACTGTTGCACCCATTTTAAATTTCACTTTTTGCATCCCTTTTTACATCTTCATTTGCATCATACTTTGATTCTTTTTTTGCATCTATCATTACATCCACTTTTGTTATGCCACAATTTGCACCATGTTTTGCACTCACTGTTGTATCCACGTTTGCTTCCAATTTTGCATCCATGTTCACATCCTCTTTTGCATCAAATATTGCATCTATTTTTGCATCCACTTTTATGTCAGGTTTATGCATTGGGTTTTGCATCTCGTTTTGTATCTACTTTTGCATCTACTTACATTATATCCATTTTTTGCATCCAATTTTGTTTTGCCTGTTGCATCAATGTTTGCTTCCACTTTTACATCCATTTTTGCATCTTATTTTGCATATTTTTTGTCTATTGTTACATCCACTTTTGTTGCACCATATCTTGCGCCTACCATTGCAACCACATTTGCTTCCACGTTTGCATCCCCTATTGCATCCACTTTTGTTTCATCCATTTTTGCATATACTTTTGTTTCCGTTGTTGCATCCACATTTGTTTCACCACAATTTGTGCCAAGTTTTACACCTACCATTGGACCCATGTTTGCTTCCACTTTTGCCTTCATGTTTGCATCCAAGTTTGCATTGACAACTGCATCTACTTTTGCATCCACTTTTGTGTCAGGTTTTTCATGTTGTTGTGCATCTACTTATGTTGTATCCACTTTTCATCCAATTTTACTTCTATTGTTGCCCCCATTTCTATGTTCGCTTTTGCATCCCTTTTCCAACACTCATCATATTTTCTGCATTGATGATATTCCTTATGGCATTGACAATTATGAACAATTGATGACAATGTCAATAATATTGACAATGATGAAAATGAAGATGATGGCGATGACATGAATTGTGATTATGATGATAAAGACGATAGTGGTTACAATGACAATGATGATGATGGCAATGATTATGATGATGACGATGCTAATGACGTTGGCGAATCTTCCCAATTTTAGATGTTGTCATTGTCATAATCATAAGCATTATCTTTGGTGTCATGATCATCATTTTCATCTAGGTCATCATCAAAAACAATAATGGCATGAATGACGATGATGCATGATTACAACAATGTCGATAGAAATTACATTAATGATGATGATGGGGATGATAAAAATGACAATGACGATGATAATGGTGGTGATGATGATGATCATCGATCATCTATCAAAAATAGAGTTGTTATTTCTCTTACGTATATCAATGTGTCCTAAACAACCCTTTTCTAGCAATGATCACATTTTTTGGGTTGATGATATTTCTTACAACATCTACAATTATGAACAATTGCAAACAATGTCCATAATGATGATGATGATGGCATGAATGGTGATTATGATGATAATGTAATGATGGCAATAACAATGACAAGGATGATGGTGATGATGATGACAATGATTATGATAATGAGAATGACCTTACAATCTTATGGATTCGTGAACAATTACTAGTTTCAATACCATCTTCTGGATAAGTATTACTATCATACTTTTTAAATTTTCTGTCTCTCTTGAGGTATCTTACTATAATGGTGTTGTCAACACTAGAAAGATATCTTGTTGTAATGGTGGTTCTAATGTTAGCACTAGCAAAGTTTAGTAGGGAGGATGCTACTACAAGAGGAATTCCTTCTAAGTGACTATGGCATTCAAAATGAGGCTTTATGGGATGCTTGTTAACACATGTTCTCATGCTCATATAAAATTAATGTGAAAAGTTGCTTTAATTGGTTCCCATGCATAATTGATATTGATAATGGGGTGGTATAAAATTGTAATGGGCATATCCGTTAGTTAGTTATGATGGGTCAACAACATTGAAACCATTCAAGTGACATTTCACCTTGGAACAATCGTCGCTCGTGCGAAAACACGAAGTTTATGTAAATGAAAGTTGTGATTGTAGTGGAATTAAAATCATCGAGAAATATCAAAGAAGACGCTGCCTACCAGTTTTGAAAGACACCCAAGGCATTGAACAACTATTTGCGTTAGGATGTAGTGAGGGAATCGAAGGAAATTTGGCAGCCCTAAGTTGCCATTACTATTGCCAATCACACATTCAATAGTAACCATAAAAGGTAGCCACATATAAACAGAACCTCGAGGTGTTGACAGTCAGAATCTATTGTAATAGCTTTGACGTATATATAGTTTTGTGTTTAGATGAGAATGAAGTGGGCTTCATCCAGGGTTCGGCTCAATCCTCGTCCATTTCATGCAGTGGTGTTTAATTCGCCAAGCAAGAGAATATTACGTGAGTGTTCAGAGTTAAATCAACAGAAATCAAGGACGTGTGATTGTCAAATTATTGCTCCTCCCTTATGATTGAGCGCTTGATGCGATGGTCATTATCCTTGGGTGATACTTTTATTCCCCATTTTCTATTGAAAAAGTAGCGTTTTTCTGTTCGATTATGATAGGATTGGATGAACGCCGGTTTGGGTGGATGTAGACCCATGTTTTTTTGTGGTGATCTTCAAATGTCTTGAGGATAAGAAAAAAATCCTTGACCAAGGTCCATGGTTTTGGGGATGAGTTGGTCTTCTAGTGAAGCCATGGTTTCCCAACTTCAATCCTCTCACTATGTTGCCGATGACTACTCTAGTATGGGTAAGATTCCCAGTTTTCCCATTCACTTTACCCATCTAGATCTCTTAGAAAAAGTGGGCAATTTCTTAACACAGGGTTCAAAATTATTACAAAAATATACTCATTAATCACTAAATATGTCATTTGTAGGAATTGCAGTTAGGTGGGGAAGATAACACTCCTATCCATTTTTAAAGCTACACCCAATTAATAAGTTCTCCATGTGCCACAATAAATGCAATTTTTATGACTATAGTGACACATCCCTCGAGATTTCCTTCCACACCAACACTTTTATCCATGAACTAAAGAGTGACTATTTCATTATTATATTATACATACATGTTAATATAAGCATTAAAATTTGTATTCCTTTGTAAAAAATGCTAGTCCAAGAGATACATTTGATCACCTTGTCTTGTATCCAATATCCAATGTTGACCCCTATATCCTTAGATCTAGAGTGAAGGTTTCATTTCTAATGTTGTGTTTGAGCTTAAATTCTAATTAAATATTTGGGTTAGCCAAGGTCATTACTTAACTTAATGGCTTTGCAATATACAATGTATCATATTTTTTTTAAGTTCAATTGGTGAGATATGTCTGGGGGATTGAACTTTCGATCACTTGGATACACAAGGGCTTGCCAACATGCTTTTTTCCAATTGTGCTACTACCCTAAGAAAATATACAATGTATCATATTAACATCCACTTAAACCAAATTGACTTTTGGGACACATGTCTCTTTGATGATGAAGGGAATCCAATTATGTGATGTCAAACACATTCCCTCACAAACACTCACAAAGACCCTACACTTTTTAGGGTTCGAACCTAGGTTGTCTGTTATGAAACCAACTCACAAAAAGATAGAAAAGATAGATCAACAACTTAGAAATCAGCCTCTTCAAGGGGGCAACCTCCTTTACATTACACAAAAGAACAATTATTGGATGATACAAATGACAAAGCCTCATTTCTATATATAGGAGTCTAAGGGGTCACAATATAATCAAAGTCAACATAACAATAATAATATAAGGGCACAAAAATAACAATAGTGGGCTTCTATGGGGCACAATAATAACAATATGGGGAAAATAAGGGCACAACAATAACAGTAAGGGCCACAATGACACTAGTAATGGGGGAATCACTAGTGTTATAGGGACCTAACATTGTCTATATGGAAACACTGTATAGTTTTGAATTTGTTTATTGTAGATTTGTACATAGATGGATATTCCTTTCTTTGCATTTATCTTTTAGACTTCTTGCTTTCACCAATTGATTTAGAGCTTATGGAGTCTCAAGTAGCACCAATCCACTTGCTTCTATTGGATTGAATAACATGATTTCTTTTTTGAAATCCATAATATCTCATTCACATGCTTCCTATTTCTCCCATAAGACTTTAGCACAGACTCCATGATCATGTTTGTGTCCCTCTTAATAAAGCACTCCTTGGAAGGGGCCATAAAATCTTTTATTAGGACTAAACTTGGATGTCTCTTCTTTCTTTCCCTTTGATTCTTCATTCAATCATACCACCCATCAACTTGTTATTTTTCCATTTTTCTTATAATGACCTTTGTTGTTGGGAAGGTGCCTTTCAAGTATTTTGTCTTTGCATATAGATACACATAAAGTATCATTATTTTAATCTAATGGACGTGGTTGTTAAAATCACCAATATTTAATTAAATATGCATTGTTATACCTTTGCTCAAGTCAACTTCAATTCAAATTCTAACACATGTGTGTATACCCTTCCTTGCTTAGTTTGTATATTGTTGTAAGTCCCCAATATATTTATGTTGGCTTTTGAAAGATCATCTCATCCCAAAATAAGTAGGGGGGATTCAATATTCAAATCCGGTAGAGTGGGGTTGAAGAAATGGATATTGAAGATGGATTCAATTATAGAAACTATCTTTTGAAAAAAGGTTAGTTTTTCCCCAAAAAGAAAGTCCCTCCTTTGAGACCTTGCCACAACTTCCATAGTTGTGAAATTTTACAATAATAGAACCTCTAGAGTAGAGGTTTACCATATGGCCGTCGATGACATCAGTACAACAGGTCAAAATATGTTGCTAAGGAACAAGTTGTACATAATGAGGAAATCAAAGGATTAGGATGTGGCATCCTTCCTCATGACAATCTCTCAACTAAGAGGCCATCTGTAAGGACTTGGGGAACCAATCATTGATTCTGAAGTAGCCATCTGTATACTAAATGCATTGCCACCATAATGGAGCAACTTTGCAACAAGCATCTACTCCAAGAAGGATTCAACTCCCTTTGATAAGTTGTGGGTGCAATGCATATTGGAAGAATCAAGGATCAAGGTCAAGGATGATATTGGATTAGATGGGCAATCTCAAGCCTTTCTAGCCCGAGTTAAGAAGTTGAAGAAGGGAAATTTTGGCAAGGCCAAGAAGAAAGACATATCCAAAGCGCAATGTTTTGGATGTAACGAATTTGGACACTCTAGGAGGGACTTTCCAAACTAGCATAACAATAAGATAAAGGAAAGGAATGAAGCTCATGTGGCCGAAGCAATGGGAGAACCTGAGAAGAAGGCAAAGAAGGAAGAAGTGAAGGATCTTTACTACTAAAGAAGGTTCACTGACTGTCCGGCTCTCTGTGAAGTTTAATATTTATTTTAGGATAATATGTTTTGTTTAACATCTTAGAAAGAAGCATATGATAGTAGCATGTATAGAATTTACATGATTAAGTTTCTTTGTAGAGATCATCTAGATAGATGGATAGATAAACCATTTTGCATATTGACCATCCAAGCATTATCTAACATTATATTAGAAGATATCATCCTGCTTAGTTGAATCATCATGATTCAGGAAAGACCATTGTTTTTTGAAGGTCTTTGGAAAAATCATCATGGCAAGGTTAAGTAGACATTCCATGTAATGTGGAACCAATACTAGTAAAGGGATGAAAGAATGCAATGGTCAGGATGTAGGCTCTTTGCGAGATATATGAATATCTAAATGATTGGATGAAAGCATAGGAATGCATGTTGGATCTAAAACTCTAGATAAGATTCTTGTGTATAGAATCTTGTGAAAGAAAGTTGGTCATAAAATATGCTTATGTATATGGATATATGATGCTTGAAAGGAATATGATTTGGCTTACTTAAGGATGTGTAAATAATTTAAGACTTTCTCTAAAATATATGTATAACGATGATTAACATCTAGTCTAGTCCCTAGAAGAAAAATTGTAACTTGGTAATAAAGTTCGATCCTTCGGCACTTTGATGCATGAAGGAAGATTCATATGGAGATGGATCATGAGGATGTTGATGGAATGAGAAGGTCATCATAACGAGGCAAGTCTAATTTTCATTATTGTTGGTTATTTGGTTAACATATTATTTTGCTACCTGGAAGAATGTCGCAGGAATATATGATGGCAGTTGAGGCAAGTGCAATTGTATGGATGAAGAATATTGAGGGAAGCTCAATATTTGGTACTGGAAAGCTGTAAGTTCAAGAAATGTTAATTTGGAAAGGGATGGTAGAAGTATGATAAGATAACCTGAAGGCTAAAGAATATCACATTTATAAGGAAGCCATGATCAAGCTTCAAGTTTGGGAAAGCTCAATGCAATGCCTTCATGTTGAATATGAAAGTGATAAGCAAGAAAGGTACCCTGAAACTTGTCACAAGATTGAAGAGAGAAGGTGGCTCCATGATATCTTGAAAGAAAGAAAGCTCGATGATGTAGAGGAAAGAGGGAGCCAGAAAACTATGAAGAACTGGTAGCTAATACTCTTATGAAGGCAAATTGTAAGGTTTGTGATGATGACTTCTCAAATAAAAGGGAAGTCTAGATCTCCTCTATTTTTTAGAGGGGGTTATTCTCAAGATTAAAGGAGAATAGGGATGTTGTCTTTGGTTGAGAGGGAGTGATGTGGGACATCACTTGTACATTATCCTCTTCAAGTGATGAAGAGAGAATGGCAGAGAATTGGATAAGAATTTGCGGTTTCCTTGATGATATTACATTCAAGAAAGGAAAGGGACCAACACTGTTTGAGGATGTGATAAGTATCCAAGTGAAGAGTGGTCGAAGAGGACTGATATTCTTTGAGGACTCAAGATTCGAGATCCAAGATAAGAATAGTCCTAATAGGACATATCTTATAGACATCCAGATGGGGTATGTGCCTTGTAGAGGTAGTGCGGTATCACACATAAAGCCTCCCAACATAATGCTCTTGATTAAAGAAGAGATTGTCTAGTTAGGCCTAAGAGACAATGCTGGTCATGATGATGATGCTTACAATATGGCTTATCAATCCGACTCTTTTTGTGATAACTCTTCAATTTGAGATATGATGTTGTACTGAGTGTACAATTATGAATACCTCCCTAATTAAGAGGGATTATTGAAAATGTAACTAGTTTCGGTCTTCATAATTGTTGTACTCATTTCAATATGTATCCTATGTAACAATAACAAGAAAAGAAAAGAAAATATATTATTATTAAAGCATGGGTTTCATGCTCATTATTGATTGTGTTTTAGGTAAAGCATGTTTTTCATGCTTATAGGGTTTGTTAGGTCTTAGGATTTACTGTCTCGAGTCAAAGGAGTCAACATCATGTTTATAAGACCCTTATGGGCAAAAATATATTTGTAAAAATAATTATTTTTGAGTTTAGAAAATCCTGGAAGCTCCTAAAGTACAAGTCGACCCTGGGAAAATCAAGTCGGCCTAAAGGAGAGAATTCGACCCCTTGAGAAGGATATAAAAGGAAGCAATTCAACCTCATTTGGAAAAACTCACTCAACAAGTTCAATCTACAAGAAAGAGTTCGATCTATAGCTGGGAAGAGCAGGAAAAGAAGAGTGAAGGCCAAGAAAGCACAAGAAGGACATAAATATTTTGTTTTGGGCTCTATCTCTCTCACACGTGCGAAATTCTAGGGTTTCTGGGCTGCAGGAAGAAGTGAAGTTACAGGTCTGAGTTGTAGGAAGATGAAGTGCAACATCTTGTAACTAGAAGGAAGGATACTTGATCTAGAACTCATAAGGAGTTGTCTTGCTATTAGGAAGGTCCCAAGAGGAGGCTGCTCTAGGGTTTCCTTGGAAGCTTTAAGGTCGAAATTGTAGGGTCGAAGTTGCAGGTTGGGTAGCAGTATTGAAGCTGGCAGGTCAAAGTTGCAGTGTCTAACATTTTGGTGTAGAATCAAGGAAGGATTTAAGGAAGGGATGACTTGGTACTAGGAGAAGGATTGGTCTAGGGTTTGGGTCTTTGTATATCATTTGAAGCATATTTTAAGAAGAAAGCCAATATATGTGTCTATTGTTGTTATTATTGTTCTTGACATTGTTTGATGAATAGATCTAACTAAAGAACACAAAGAAGATAAATAAGATTCACAAGCAAATATCAAGTTAAAGGAAAATAAGTACAATAAGCTGCCATTATCGATTTTCTAACAATTTCATCCTGGACTTCTCGTGGGAAGGCGGGGGGGGGGTAGTTGCATTGAAGAGGTAAACAACAATTAGGGCTTGCAACTGAGCACAGGGTTTGCCAAAAGGGCCTTAACCATCAGAGCCACGTCTCGACCACATCCATTGTTGAGGCACGGTGATAATGAGGCGAGTGAACCTAATTGGTGAAGTCTCGAAAGACAAAAGGATTTTAGGGGATTGAAAACCAAAGTGAGGCCAATGCACAATGTACAAAATGAAGGATTTTAGGGATAAAGGTGGAAGGTAAACCAAAGGCTAAAGGAGTTGCAAAGGAATGGTAAAACCAAGACACAATGTGAGGAAGATTGTCGTAGGCAAGAGGAGGACAAGGCTACCTCACCCCTAGATAACACGTTGAACCTTCCCCAAAGAATCCTAAACCAAGCAAACCAAAGTAATATAAATGTAGCTGACCCAGTGGAAAAAATTAAGAGCAAAGACAATACTAGTATACTTGTTGGAGTTGAGCTCCCATAAACCTAGAAGAGTTTAAGTGCAGGTACTCCCACCAGTGGGTATGCGGGCCACATGCAACCTTGCCAATACTTGGAAAATGTAGATAGTCTAGCTCATGAAATGGAGTGAAGGATGGAAGGCCAAACCAACATGGAAGAACAACTTGGACCTTCCACGTTGCTTAAGGAACTACTATAGAAGCCGCAGAGGAAATATCCCATAGATAACCCGACAACACGACATTGACACCAAATATCATCAATTTGACCCCAACAATTGTAGGAAATTGAGGAAGTTTCAAAGATTTCCAAATTAAAACAATGCATTATCATTAAATGTGGGTGACACTATCTCTCTCTTTAATGTTTGGGGTGACAACGGAATAACAAATCCGCTCAGTAACCTAACACACATCTCAACACCCCATCAAATTTTTATTTATTTTTATATAATTTATTATTATATTTAAATTTTTAATCCCCTATCCTTATCACTAATGTAAGTAATTCATAAGAGAGTATCAATAATCATATTAATCCATAAGAGATAAGATATCCCTGCAAGAACTTAAGATTACCGCCTCGCTTGCCCGGATTGTCACATAAAGAGTGGCCCTGTCCCCACAAACCAAAAAACTCCTCAAAAACAACATAATTTCCCCACCCCACACTAACGTCTTTCCAGGGAAATGGCAAAAGTTGAAAAGCTACTTAAGGCGGTGCAAATATTTTGAAATAAAAAGAAGAGTATCCCCACCTTCGAATGCCTATAATACTAGATCAGTGAGTGCTGCGATCCGATGTAGTGTAGGGTTTAGTGGTTCTGCATGAGGGTTCAGGAAGATTCAAGGGGTTTATCTCAGGGATTTAAGCCTCCGACCGGATCAGTAGAGAGACTGTAAAATTGAGGTGCAATGGCTGTGTCTTCTTCACCTTCGACAGATTTCTCTTTCGAAGCCCAAGAATTAAGTTCGCTGTTATTGAATGCTTCCTCATCATCGTCTGATATTTTGAATTCATGCCGGGTCGTGGAATCCTTCATCGATAGGCACAGCTGGGATCAGACCAGGCATTTTTACATAACATGCTTCCCCGTTCTGCTCTGCAAGATCTTCGGCTTCGAGGAGGTCTTACAGCCATTCGGCATTGGCGGATGGATCGCGCAGACCTCTGAGCATTCCGCGAATGCGGTCGTAAATCTTCTCTCGCCGTCTGGAGCTTTGTTTTCGTCAATCTTTGCCGCAGACGAGGAAAATGTGGTTCGCTATGTGTTTCCATCCGAGCGCCTTCCGGCGTGGATTCGTCACATGCTTCAGTCGGAGAGGGGTTTGTATATCTTATCTGAAGTCTGCCCTGCTTTATTTAAAGACCGATTGAAGGAGGACGACCATGGAGGAGGATTTCAGGTGCAGTTGAATGCATTTGAGTATTTTATGTTTTGGTTTGCTTATTACGCTGTATGCAAAGATAATGATATTATGCATCGTTCGGATTCGGATGAAATGAAATTGGGGTTTAAGAAGGCTTCCCGGTCTCATTTCGAGAAATGGCCGTCTTCTCTGCATAGTTTGCACGGTAGCCATGACAATGGAAGGCCTGTGAAGTTCAATTCTAGCCCTTATTTGCATCTTCTGAATTTGTATCTACACAAATTTGTTCCTATATCTGATTTTTGTGCTCCCAGTGTGTCTGTACATCATTTTTTCGAGGAGAATCCATCGATATTTTCTCGCGCCGAGTTTGTTGTTCATACCTTTGTACAGTTTTGGTTAGTGAATGACGATTTTTCGCCCTTACCTTCACGGGTTTGCCAGTCTTTTGGTATTTTGTTACCTGTTAATAATCGATATCATAGGTATGGTCTCCCCAGTGTAGAAATCATAGAGGCTGTGAAAATACTGGTCAATTATGTAAGCAGTACTTTGTGTTGTCCTCAAGAAGAGTTGAATTCTGGATGGAGAGCTGCATCACAAATGGATACCTTGAGATTGAGGTCATTTTCCTTGCCACGGAGTAGTTTGGTTGTGCCTGCTACATGGTCCCTTCTGTTACAGAGGCCTTTGTACAGGTTTATATTACGAGCTTTCAGTTATTGGCCAGTAGGTGCTTGTCTGAAGAAGGCTACACACATTATTGATCTATGGTTGGATTATTTACAGCCTTGGAATATTGGTGAAGAAGGCGAAATGATGCCCGCTCTCGAAGAGGATCATTATTTGGAGGCATAGAATAAGATGCTTAGGGATAGGGATCAACGATTGTCTCCACTTTCAGGTAGCTTGCTTCAAAAGCAAAAGACTGGTACTGATTCTGTGTGATCATTAGTAAAAAGAAGCACGAAAGAAAGTTGTTATGGATATAATGATCATTGGCAAAACTATGTTCTGGCTAATTATCCTTTTTATAGCTCTCTTGTTGTTCAGTTTCTTGTATTTGCCCACAAGTTCGTGCACATCAATACCAAGGCAGTTCTTCAGATGACTCACAAGGTGCATTGCTCTTTCCTTTATTCTATTATGTCTTATTGATAATAGCAAGGAATAGATGAATAAACTTTGACACTTCAAGCAAGACCCCATGTTTATTTAAAGCAAGATCCAATGGTGGATTAAAGGTACTTATTTCAAGGTAGGATCAACAATTAGGATTATTATACCTAGGTTTTGTATCTAGAAAATTCAGACATGAGGAATTTACTTTTGGAAGTGTGAAAATCAATTAGTTGGAACTTCCTCTTGCATGGGAATAATCACATAGCAGGAAAGGAGAAAAAGTGTTGTCCAGATCCGAATGTAGATTGCTGCCTTTTAAATATTGAATTTGCCTTGCTGTCAGTGCTATATTAACAGAAAAATTCAACATTAACAACAAATGATCCATTCCTGATAGATTAAGTTATGAGCAGTCTTCATGCATGTAAATGTAGGCTTGAATTTGATATAATTGTTTATTAGTTTAACAGACAAAAAATGTCCTTGGTTTATTTTATAGGCGTTTAAACTATCTTTCTTATTTTGCACTCAAATGCTTTGTATGTGAAAATTACGTCGTGTTATTGAAACTTAATTTGGTTGTTAATTCAACAAACAAATAATTGTCTGTGGTTTAAATTAGAGACATTTAGATTAGCGTCTATTTTTTGGATCTCAAATGCTTTGTGTCTGAAAAATACCTATCCAACTTATTATTTTATGTTGACAAATTCATTGTAGTTTAAATAGTTGTAGACAAGATTTCCAATCAAATAGCTAAGCACACCATCTATTTACAGTCTTTTGTGGAGGGTCATTTCCATAAATTATCATGTCTATTGCTCGAGAAACAATGGGTAAATTCAGCCTGATGTCATTGCACTGAAGTTACTTCTATTTGATAATTCAGCGAGCAATTTATATGCTTCATGTTTTGGACGAGTTCTGCAAAGAAGGATTGAGTTTTGCATTTTACATCTGATAGGTACTTCGCTAACTTTGTATAATGGGCATAGATATTGAATGGATATGGACAAACTTGTGATCCCAACCCAAACCTGGTTTGACTATGCAATTTTGAAGAAAATGTTTTTTGGTATATTCTTATGCACTGTCAAGGGTTCTCAACACAAATTGGGAGTGATCATGTTTGCTGTCTTTATAGTATAATTGGGCTAGGAGGCTCATTTTACAGCCCAGTGTGAACGTGATGTGTAAGTATGTCCGTGCTCAACTTGGACTCTAGAGTTGACATGTGTCCCTCTTAAAATAAAAATAAAATATTCTCTAAATAGAAAAGTAATGTTGGCTATAATAAAAAAGAAAAAAAGAATATGCTATACATGTTTAATTAGTTATCCATTTGACCTATAATATAATTTCATGTAAAGTAATTAGAAGTAAAAAAAATTATGCGAGTAAGATGTTTAAACCTTATACTTTTCAAAAAATAAGTTAACACTTTATATAAATAAATTACTTGAATATCTATATTAATAACTTGTGTGAATATCAACTTATGTGAATCCGTGCTTAAGATGGATCCATGCTGGTAAATCATAATGCTTTTCTGACCAAAAAATGTCCTGAATGTGTGTAGTAAGACTTGAAGATCTATATCAATAACTTATGTGAATATCAACTTATGTGAATCCGTGCTTAAGATGGATCCATGCTGGTAAATCATAATGATTTTCTGACCAAAAAATGTCCTGAATGTGTGTAGTAAGTCTGTTGCTTTCAAAGAAAATTGAAGTCCTAAGTTTCTCAAATCTTTCCCTATAACTGTCTGGATAATGTTGATATGCCAATAGTCGGCATTCGTAATCCATTCTCAAGTCACATAACAAGTGAGTGCAACTCAATGTTACTTAGGTGGATCATGGTTGGGTGGGCAGTGGTCTTGCCTAAAACCTTGCGTTTCCTGCCAAGTTTGATGATTGTTTTTTAATGTCTTATTGAATATGTTCCTGGATTTCAATATTTCACTGTTTTAGCTTGATCTTCTAACAAGTTCACTTCTTTGATAACGGGAGCAGTTGGTGGTTATTATTTCTAATTTGTTTCTTTTATCCAGATAGAAACAATACTTGAAATCCAATTTACATTCGTGCATTTTCGTTGTATATTCATGATCACTTTAATTTTCAACAGGTTTGGTATTTGGCTGAGATTTATGTCAGTTTATACTGGAGTTCATAGTACATGTATAATTTTGTTTGTTAATGTATTTTCTGACAAGTATATCAAATGGGATTCAAAAGGGTGGACTGTGGTTATTCACAGTTGAATTTCCATGCGTATTTCATTGTATCATTAGAACTGAGATATGTAATGGCAATAACATCTTTTTCTGAACGTGTCCTTTGCAGTGTTACCTCTATTCTTTGCTTTTCCAGAAAATCGGTTTTATAATTTGTTAAAGTCTGTTGTATTCTAATGTAATATTTTGTTTTCATCTGTAGGTATTAAGTGTTTTGGTATCTTCAAAAGAGCTACTGTGTCTTATTCGAAGCATAGATTCGACATACAATGATGTGAAGTCGGGAAGTGCGCCATGCTGTTTTGACAGTTTGCATAAGGTTGTGCCTGCCATCCGAGAGCAGCTACAGGTCTTCCCTCTATGACCTATACAGTGTTCTGACGTAGGCTACCTTATCCAATGCACCATTTTTAAAAAGGTTTTGTTTGGAAAATGCCTCATTATATTAAGATGTTTCTTTGTGACTACTACAGGACTGGGAGGGTGATTTATCAAATTTTGAGAAAGGCAGTGAAATTACTCACTCTCCTTCGCAAAAAGAAACACCGATGTTGCAACTTTTCAGCACCAGTGATAGTGGAGGCCATCAAATGCTAAAGGTAAGTTTTGTGAATAGTTTCTCTTTATCTCTTTCTTTTTGTAAGACTCATTTGGTTGATGGATAGGTTTATAATTTATTCTGCCCGTACATCAAAATTGGAACCTTACAAAGATAATTCCTTACAAACATTTATGCCATTATAAGGAGGTAACTGCATCAGTAATTGTTTATATTAATTTTCCCAGAGAAAGATGTTCCCTTAACTTGCCCACATATTAACTGTTCCAAGTGAGGAAGTTGGTACATTGTCAGAGTGATGGAATCCCCCTTTCTCCCTCCTTTCCCTGTATTTTTTTTTCTGGGTGAGGAATGGAATTGACTTCTAGTTGAAATACCAGCTGGTAACTGGACATAACTACTTCGGAATAGATCCTGTAACCTCCCTAGGTATTATGCCTTCTGTAGAAAGGGTTGGGCAAACTGAGCTATACTATTGTGCTAAGTGTTCATTACATATGTACAAACATGAAATCAATCACTATCTTTATTGGGATTTTCTATAACTAAAATGGAAATGAATTCTATAAATCTTCCATACAAAAGGTTAGAATGACTTTAAAGCTCAGGTAGCTGGACATTATTTTATTCAAGAGGAGAGCTGTGTTGGAGTAGATTATTTCTCAATTTTTTGACCACACTGCAGAGCTCATCTTCAGGGTATAATTGAAGTTTGATTAAATTTGGGCTTGATAAGAACATACTTTTAAAAAATTGATTTCTGATTAATCTTAGCTGGATAATAACCTAGTTGTGATTTAATTTTGCTAGTTGGAAAATAATCTGCCATGGTCTGGATCTTCAACTTGTCCTGACGATGAACCACACTTGTTGGTTTGGAACGCGTTGACAAATGATTTATGATGTGATTTATGCCAAAAAATCTTCTCAATAATTGAGTTTCTAAACTTTATAGATGATTTTTATTTTTTATTTTTGGGAGGGGGTGGGGAGGTAATTTAAAGGCCTTTTATTAACTGTTGATGATCACATATTATCCAACCTTCTGTATGCCTCTGGTCTGCCACTAGGGAAACCGGACCATTGGCAATACAGGAGGTCTGCTGTCCAAAAATATACATTTTAAAAAAATATACTGAGTTCTAAAAAAGCCTACAGTGCCTTGGCTTAACAGCCACAAAATATAACACATAATCCTACTATAATAGTAAAGATAGAAAACATAAATTTTCATGAGGAGACTAGGAGGTGGAAACCTCCACATCTATGGGTGCTTGATCACCTGGACTGTCTAGATGAGTTGGGCCTTTGCCATGCAGTAAGACTGCTTTTATCCTTGTCAAATGCTTGTCCATGGCTTTAAATTCCAACTGCATCATGTTCATCATCATCAGAATTTTGTTTTTAGTGTCATTTTTGGAAAGGAGTACCCTTCCCTGCAGCTGTCTAGTTGTAATGGGACTGGTACATCTACTCTTGATAGATGACCTTTCAACAATGAAGCAGTGATACCTCTCAAATTTCCATTGCCATTTTCCCACCCTCAAATTCTAGTTCCAACTCACACGGCAATTGATGAGCTTTCGGGGTTATGTATGCCCTGAGGAGGCCCTACTGCAGATAGAATCCACCTCAGAAGTGCGTGCCCCGGCCAACTGAGGAGTAAGGACTTGACGAGAGGAAGAAAATAAAGAGACCTGAGTAGGAGCTGATCCCAAGAGGAGGGTAGCCCAAGATGGTCTGGTCCCTCTCTCACACCACACCTCGACAAAGCCTCACACCACCATAAACAAAACCAGAAAAACCATAAAGCAGCAAGGAATAACAGAGGATGCCCTGGATTCAGCATAATCAGATAGAAATTGCCATTCATGAATAACATTTACCATCATGAAACAACACAATGTGCCTTTGCAAAGCTTCCCAAATCTGAACTGAGACCTTGCAAAGATTGCTTTTCTCATGCGAGGCATTTGGTGGAGAGTAAAAGCATCATCTGAGATAATGAAGGGACGTACAACTGTGTACACATTCTCATGAAGTGGTGTGGTGGGCACATCTACCTTGCTGGGGTTAGATGAAGTTAATTTGATGTAAAGCATCAAAGAGGAAACATGACATCAATGACTAGTTAAATGTGTTGTTTAGAAATTAGACAAGGTTAGAGAAGGTTATATTGAAATTTCACATTGGGTTGGCCTATACTTCTACCCCTTTTTTGGTTTCTTCTCTTTTTTCAGCTTTTATTTGTTTACGCAGAGGAGAATTTGCATGTTTGCAAAAAGATGCTTTCAGAAACATCTTCATCCATCTGACAAATCTATAATTTCTCCATAAGTATACAAAAATGGTGAGGAGTGCAGAGTTCCTAAACTACTGGTCTGTCTGACCTTCTGCTGTTAAAACTTAAAGTTAGCTCTAAGAGTCTAAACAAAACAATTTGATAGTTAATTTTGTATGAATTGAAACTTCTGTGTCTACCTTAGATAAAATTTTACTTTGAAGCACATCGTTGTAGATTATACAACCTTTAGGCATACATATTTTCTTGATTATCTCTTCTATTTTTTGCCTCACACCAGATACTTCTAATTGATTTATTCCAAAGTGTGTTTCCATCAATAGTATCAATAGATTTTCGTATAGGGGACCTTGCTAAAAAGATCTTGCATTCTGTCCCTCGTACCTTATTTAAGAAATGCCACCCATTTCCAATGGAGTAGAGGCCACTTGTTTTCATTTTTATCTCTCCAAAGGATGTTTCTAATGATGCTCTCTAGATATTGTATAATTGTAGCAGGGGCCATTAGAATGTTGCTTTGATAGAGGGATATCTGATAGGATTGGCCAGTGTCCAGTCTCTTGCCGTATGTTTCAAACTTGACAGGTAAATAGGATAGGCCAATGGGATTGCTAACTTCATCAGTGTTGATGAGGTAGGGATGTAAAGATTGCCCTATCTCTTCTATTTAAGAAAAGCCCCATCTCTTGTCCGTCATGCCCATGGGGGAAGTTCAGTTTAGGTTTCAGCTTATTGTATAATACCAGTGTCCAGTAACTTGCCTTATGCTTCAAACTTGACAGATAAATAGGATGGGCCAATGGGATTGCTAACTTCGTCAGTGTTGATATAAGGTAGAGGCGTGAAGGTTGCCCCTGATAGAGGATATTACAAGTAGAGGAAGGTTCTCAACATGGCATTACTAAGTGATTGCATCCATCTAGAATTTGAAGAATTATATATTTTTGCTTGTCTCTGCATTAGATATGTCTACTAAATGCTTCCAGTTAATGGGGTATTGATTTGAGCATTCAATATATTTTTATTCTTTATCAAAGTATTCTTTTGTTGTATTTGTATTTTTCAATTTATGCCTTACGACGTTTCCTTTGCAACATCTGGTGCAAATGCTAGTATATCTTACCTCATTTTATGGTTAACATTGTATAACAAAAACATGCGTTGTGTTATGTAATTAAAACTAACATGTAATATTGATTTTTTTTGTCAGAATGCTATAGGTAATGATTGCCAAGACGATGATCCAAATTATGTTCAACATATATCAGGAGATGATGAGGATGAGGATGAGGATGATGGTGGTGAAGGAGGAGATGATGATGATAGTTGCGGTGTTGGTGATGATGTGGATCAGAGTAATGAGGATGGTCAAGATGATCATGAGGATGATCTTGGTGGTGGTAGCTAGGCATGCACATGCATTGTTTTTTATGAAGAAATTATTGTGTAGAATGACATTGTTATGTTTAGATGGGTGTTGTGAATTTACCCTATATCAATGAGACATTTTGATTTTGTAATCATACGATGAGTTTGATTTATGTATGTTGTTAATTTATTGTAGAATAACGATATTCATGAAATATTTTGATTTGTTAATCATATTTGAATTTTACTTGTTTTGATTAAAAATAATACTGATTTTATTAGTATTATGTTGCTATTTTATACATGTTTTGAAAATTGTTAATGACACATTGTTATTTTTTTTTATGGATGTTGTCAATTTCTCTTAAATTTCTTTACAAATGATTTTGAATTGTGATATCTGCTTTAATGATATTTAGAAACTATCATATATTTCACTATGAATCTATAAAGGGGGTCATATATGTAAAGAAAAATATACTCTATATAAGAAGTCAAATGTGGATGTAACCATGGATGCAAAATTGAAAGTAAAATTGGATGTTAAACTAGGAATTAATACAAAATGCAAACAATTGACATACAAAGTGTTTTAAATTAGAAGTGAAAAATTGTGCAATAGTTGACACAAAGAAGGGAACAAAACATGGCATACAAAAGGATATCAAATTGGGCAATAACAAGGACACATAAATGGGCACCAAATTAGATGCAAAAAAAGACAACAACTAGATGTAAAATAAGATGCAAAGTTGAGCGTTAAAAAGAAGAAAAAAACGTTACAAATTAATATGCCAAATGATGATGCAAATAATGGTGTAAATTTGGGATGCAAACTTGGGTGCAAAAAAGGAAAAAAAAAAGATGTAAGAAAGACATAAAACAAGATGCAAAATGGGGCTGAAAAAAGGTGAAACCAAGGATGCCATATTGGATGTAAAAAATGATTCCTAATCACATGCAAATTTAGGCTCGAACTCAGACACAAAATTATATGCAAATGTGGACACAAAATGAGGCAAAAAAAGATGCAAATTTGGATGTTGAAAACGATGTAAAACTAGACACCAAAAAAATGCAAAATTGGATGAAAAAGTTGGTGTAAATAATGGTGCAACATTGGACACAAGTAGACACAAAAAATGGTGCAAAAAGGGGCATAAAATAGCTTAAAATTGGATGCAAAACTTGGTGCAAAAACAAATACAAAAGTAGACGTAAAAAATGGCTCTAAATTGAATGTACCATTAGACACAAAATAAGATGCAAAGGTGGACACAACACATGACTCAACATAAGATGCAAATATAAATGCAAATTTGGATGCTCAAAATGATGTAACATTAGATGCAAGAGATGGTGTTAAAAATGATGCAAAATTGGATGAAACAAATGACGCAAAATATGGTGCAAAATGAGATGGGAAAAATGGAGACAAATCAAACGTAAATGTGGATGTAAAAAATGGTCCAAAAAAAGATGCAAAAATGGGCACAAAAATGGATGCAAAATTTGGTGCTAAATCAAATTCAACACATGGTGCAAAGATAGGCACCAAAGCTGGTGCAAAAATAGAAGCAAAAACTAGTGTAAGACTAGATACAAAACCTGGCATAAGACTAGATGCAAAAACTGACACAAAATGGATGCATAAAAAGACGTTAAACTGGATTCAAAATACAGTGTAAACTTGATGCAAATGATGGTGCAAAAATGGAAGCAAAGAATGACACAAAATAGGAAGCAAAAGAGAATGAAAAATAGATGCAAAAAATGACACAAAACTAGAAGCAAAACCTGTCATAAAATAAGATGCAAATCTTGGTTCAAAATTTGACGCAAAAAATGATGCATAGTTTGGTGTAAAAAATGATGCAAAATCTAGCGTGAAAAAGGATGCAAAATCAGGTGCAAAAAAGGACGCTTTAAAAATTGTACAATAGAGCCAGATTTAGCGCCAGGTTGCTCATCACAATTACAAAAAAAATGCACTAAAATCTGGCGCTAAATCTGGCGCAAATCGTTGGTTTTGTTGTAGTGGTTATTAGTTTCCCTGCCCAGACCCCAGGCAAAACGAAGCACAGTTGAACCATCAGGACCCAGGAGAACCCCACCGCCTCCAGCGATACCAGGATTGCCTTTAGAGGCCCCGTCAAAAAATAGACAATGTTCATTCAGAGCCGACCTCCACTTAATGAACTCCTGCTCTCCCAGCCGAATTTCCCAGTTGGAGTGGGCAATAGCAGGAGGAGGGGAACGATCCTTATGATTTGGGAACAACCCTTTCAACCAGAGATCCTCCTCTCTGTCCAACTCTTTTCCATTCTTTATGATAGTATTGGCTGCTAGAGATTCCCCCAAAAAAGCTTTGACTTTATTGATGACTCTTGTCGGATTGCCGCTTTCATTCCTGAATGATCTGTTGTTCCTTTCCAGCCACAGCTTCCAGCAAACAAATTTGGGAATCCACATCCAACAAGTTTTGAGAAGATGTTTTTTGGAGAGATCGAACGGAGATAAAGTGACCCAGTTTTGAATAAGATTTGGGATGTTCCCTGGGAGCTCTATTTTGTCAGAATCTAGCAGCAGGACACCCTTCCAGACTTCTTGAGCAAAGGGGCATTTTAAGAACATATGATCAACGGTTTCATCATCCGACATACAAAGGGTGCACATGGAAGGACCTTCCATACCACGCCTACGGAGATTATCTCTAGTGAGGATGTTGTTGTGTGCTAAAGTCCAGCAGAAGAAATCAACTTTGGGGAGAGAGGGGAATGCCCAAATAAATTTCCATTGAGCAGGATCCGGAGGAACATTCGGAAAGGCCATCAAACTTTTGTAACCTTCAGAAGCTGAATATGCACCAGAACGTGATCCCCACCCTCGTTTGTCCTTAGCAGAAGCTCTTAAAGGGGATTTCCCTTGGAGCCTATCCAGCAGAATCGAGGCTTCACCTTCCAGCCACTGAGGAATCTCCCCCAGGTGCCAGCTGTTCCATAGACAGGTAGCATCCTCTGACCAGGTGGAGATGTCCCAGAGGGTATTTAAATTGCGGGCCTGTAGCCAGGCTTTGATATTGGCGAGATCTTCCATCTGATTCAAAGGTTGATCACCAAGAATTGGATCATCCCAGATTCTTATTTTTTGCCCATTACCTGGGATCCAGAACAGATTATGGCTGAAGTGCTCCAAGGCTTTGAGACAGAGTTTAAAAACAGGAGAACCTTTGGAAGTTCTAGGTGGCTGGTCCAAGCATCTAAGGCGCTGCCCATGAAAATATTTTTTCCACAGGACCTTCTTGCTCCAACTTAAATTTCCAGAGACAATGTTCCAGAGCAGCTTGGCTCCCAAGGCCAGATTCTGGGCAGCTAGATCGCGCATTTGGAGACCTCCTTCCATAAATGGCTTTTTAATAGTATCCCATTTAACTAGGTGAAGCCTTCTTTCATTATTTTTCCCCCTTCCCATAGAAAACGCCTCAGAAGAGCTTCCATTTTGCTTATGAAGGTTTTAGGGGCAAGGAGGATGGAATGCTGATATAACGGCATACTTGAGAGAACAGCTTTCATCAGAATGACCTTTCCAGCGTTGTTCAGCCAAGAGGCTCCCCAGGCATGGATTCTGAGTTTAAGCTTGTCCAGCAGGGGTATCCAGTGGGCTACTTTAGGAATGGCCTTGAAGATTGGGATCCCCAGATATTTAAAAGAGTCCCAGGCCCAGGATCCTTCCATATCAAGAAACCTTGCAATTTCTGATAATTCCTTGACCGAGCAGTTCCAGCCATAGATTGTGCTTTTTAGGTAGTTGATCTTGCTGCCCGAGACCTCTCTATAAATATCCAGCTCCTTCTTGAAGTATCTTGCAGAGTTTATGCTTGCCCCACCAAGCAATAAAGTGTCATCAGCAAATTGAGCATGGTTTATGTCTTTGACATTGCTAGCCATACGAAGGCCAGGGAGGGTTTGAGTCTGTTGACCATATTCGAGCTGGAAACTGAGCACTGTGGCTTGAATAGCATAAAGAAGCGGGGACAAGGGGCAACCTTGTCTAAGGCCCCTAGAGGCTTGGAAAAAATCTGAAGGTCGACCATTGACCAACGACGCTATCCAAGGAGAGGCAATGCAGGCTTTAACCCAATTAATGATGGCTGAAGAGAAGCCCATTTTCGTCATCACAATAAACAGGAAATCATGTCTCACCCTATCAAAGGCATTTGCCAGATCCAGTTTAATCACCATACCTTTCTCCTTTCGGTGATAGCTTGAATGGACTGCTTCTTGCACCAGCACAATATTGTCCAGTATTTTTCTCCCTTTGATGAATCCTCCTTGGTTTTCAGGGATAATGGACGGCAGAATCTTCTTAAGGCGATTGGCTATAATTTTGGTGATCAACTTGTAACTAGAGTTACACAAAGAGATTGGCCTGAATCTGCTGAAATCGGATGCGCCTTTCTCTTTTGGAATCAAGGCAAGAAATGCTGAGTTGATGCCGCCTCCGATCTTGGCACAAGATTGAGATTTCCTGACCATTCTCAACAAGTCATTTTTTATTGTGGCCCAACAGGATAGATAGAATCTGACAGGGAACCCATCCGGGCCAGGAGCTTTATCGGGTTCCATACTATCCAGGGCAAATTTAAGTTCATTCATGCTGATTGGAGCAGTCAGCATAGAATTGTCAGATTCTTGGACACATTGGGGAATTAAGTCCATCGGATAGGCATGAGGATCAATGGGAGGATCATCGGGGGCAGAGTAGAGATCTTTGAAGAAAGAGTGGGCAGCCCTCTTTATGCCTTCAAAATCCTTGATCACTGCGTTTTGATGGTGAATTTCTTTTACAGTTTTGAAGTGCTTGCGTGCTTCAGCTTGTTTGTGGAAGAAGCTAGAATTTTTGTCCCCAGCCTGTAACCAAAGAGTTCTGGATTTCTGTCTCCAGTACTCTTCTTCTTCCCTACTTGCTTTGTGGAGTTCTTTTTGCAGATCAACTTCTATTTGAAGGAGGTCGTGGGAGACAACAGTATTTTCCAAAGTTAATTGGTGGGCAGCAAGACTGTCCAGGGCCTCCTTTCTTTTGGAGGTGGGAGATTTCAACTTTCTAGCCCACTCCTTGAGCCTTCTTTTTAGCCCCCTCATTTTTTCTTCCCACACATAGAAAGGGGAACCATGAACATGCCTGTTCCAGGCCTCTGAAACCACCTCTTGGAAGCCATCATGCTGAAGCCACAATGGGCTGAATCTAAAGGGAATAGGGCCAAGGTTTTCATCCATGGAAAGATCAAGGAGAATGGGCTTGTGATCAGAGGTACTGTTTGGCAGAATTTTGGAAGAGGCCATTAGACCGCTGGTCAGGAAAGAGGATTGGACGAGAAATCTGTCCAATCGAGCAGCAATATGGCTGGGGCCAACCCTTTTGTTGGACCAGGTGAACTTCCCAGATGTGGGCTTGATATCCTCCAGCTCCCAACCCAACATAAGGTCTTCAACCCACTCTCTAGCTGGATCCCTGACTGGGGAGCCACCCTTTTTCTCATTTACAGCTAGAGTGACATTCATATCTCCTGCAATAATAATGTTTTCTGGATTGTGCAACGAAAGATAGGACAAAATCGAATCCCAACATGATTTTTTCTCAGATGGAAGGACTGGAGCATATATATTGAACATACTTACTTGTTGGCCAGAGTCTTTATGGAGGAGCTTCGTGAAAAGCCAGTGGGGAGAGCAATCTTTCTGAATCAGGTCATAGAGAGAGCTATCCCAGAAGGAACCGATTCCTCCGGAGGCACCTCTCGCACTGACAACACTCCCATGTCCTTTACGCCAGAAGGATTTGCTAGCATGGAGGAGGAGAAGTTCCTCCAACTTTGTCTCCTGGATGAGTAGGATTTCAGGCGAATACATTCTCACTATATCTTTCAGGGCATCTTCTTTCAGTCTGCTGCCTAATCCTCTGCAATTCCAGGAGACGTATTTCATTATTTATTGGCTTGGGTAGTGGCTCCTTTTGGAGCCGTGCCATGCTTGCGCCCGGATCTTGTATTCATCATTCCCTTGAGTGTTTTCTGGGAGCCTTGGAGAACATCCAGATAAGTTTTCTCCTCTCTCTGTTTCTTCTTGGATTTTCGACCCCTGGCCGATTTGATAGGGGTGACTTGCGAGCTGTCTGATTCATAGACTCTTTCTTCTGATTCTTCATCAGTTTCGGAGGCCAGGCTGATATGCTCTTCTTTATCTGCATTTCTTTCATTGCCTCTATCTGCTGGGAGGGTGTTTGTTTCAGTATCATTTTCTATTGCATTCTTCGACAAGTCTTCCGGTTCTTCTTGAGCCCTGATGGTTTCTGCGTTCCCACCTGAGGAGGAGCCAACCTTTGGAGCTTCATTGGCCTTTGGCTTGGTCTGAGGCTTCCCCACTGGCCCAACATTTTTCTTCTCAGTCGACCTTGGAATAGCCTTGCCTCTTTTGATTTCTTTCCACCCTTCTTCGTCCTCCTTAGTCCCTGCTGGGGCTTTAGGACAATTCCGTTGGAAGTGTCCGTGTTCATGACAGGTTCTGCATTTGAAAGGCAGTTGCTCGTAGTCCAATTTTTGATAGTGTTGCCATTCTCCCACTGTAAGTTTAACCGCCTCAGGTAACCCAGCTTCTAAGTCGACTTCCACACAGATTCTAGCACAGGTGTATTGGCCCTTATTATCTGCTTTGTCGATGAATCTGCCCAGACCATTCCCAATCATTTGCAAAGATTGAAAGCTCCAGCAGTGGATCGGGAGGTTGGGGAGACGAACCCAGACTGGGACCTCCTTCGGGACATCAACTGAAGGATCGAAGTCAGGGGTCCACTTATTGAGATACAGACCCTGATTTCCCATGAAATACGGACCATTTCTGAATACCAGATCTCGGTCTTCTTTGGAGGTGAATTCGAAAATGAAAAAGCCTCTGCCAACCGCATAGCAGATCACATTATCTTTCAGTTGTGGTCTCCAGTTGCGTTGAATCCAATCATCAGTGGTTTTGGTAGAAGGCCATCGACCCATAAATTTCCCAACCAGCCCTCTGTCAGCAAGGGCAAGGGCTATTTTAATCGGTTGTTCTTCTTGCAGAGCGATCTCAGGGATTTCCTCAAGTTTTTTAATGAACTTTGGGACCTCAGGGGCCGGTCGCTTCTTCCCTTTCTGTGATAACAGGCGGCGAAAAGCTTCTTCAGACGAGAGCGGAGGAGTGGGAGAGGGCTCCTCACCCCCGGGATCACCCATGGCGGCAGCTGAGTCGCAGCAGAACTCAACCCATACCCCACAAGATAGCACCCCTGCAAATCCAAAAATCAGAGGGCCAAAACGCTGCGCTGAAGACCAGGGCTCCGCGAAGGTTCAGAGCGTCGCGCTCAGCCAAGAGAGGGGGCCGACTCTGCTCGTCGCGCCGCCCCAAATCGACGCAAGATCCAAACGAAGCGCCGTGCAGCTCAACACGGAACAAAAGAAAGCCTGTCAGCAGAATGAGGGCAACAGAGCCCTCTGAGGCGCCCAGAGGGCTGAGACTGCCGCCGCAAGCTCAGAGCAGTTGCAGAGCGTCTAACCTAAAACTCCCTCGTTGCAGTAATTTATAGGGATGTTAGGGTAAATATCTTGAATTCACAAAGTTAAGATTCAGTAAGTGTTCAATTAAAATAATGAAATTTCTATTTTGCATTAAAATTATTTATAGCAAAAAATTATACAACAAATGATATTAATTAATTTTTTTGTTGTTGTCTATATTCTTAAATAATTAATGGATCTACAAATGCTTATAAGTCTTTACCTTGCATTATTTGACAACTTGATATTTAACGCTGACTCCTGCACAAGTTGCCCATAAAATCAAGCTAGTTATTAAAGGTAGGTAAAAATATTTGAAAGAAAAATATTTAATATCATAAAATCAAGCTAGCTATTAAGAATAGGTAAAAATGTTTGAAAGAAAAATATTATATAATATTGAAGGAACACATAATTAATTATGAAAAGACATGTTGACTTAGGGGCATATCAAAAATATATAAAGATTTATAATGGAGGGGACACTATTTTTTCTTATCAATACATTATATTATTTTAAAATGTGTTGTTAGTAAAGGAATAGTTAAGTTTTGAGAATCTTATAATTTTATTAAAAAGCAATAGAAAAATATTTGTAAGTATTAAGAGACTTTAAGTTATTAATAGATTAGATAAACAATAAATGTAAAATTAAGACTATAATATCAATTCCAATTAGAAAACAATTTATGAAAGTAAAAAAACAATTTGATATATATATATATATATATATATATATATATATATATATATATATATAATTCAACTCAAATGCAGAAATAGTTTAGAGAAAGAATTAAGATTGCATTTTCAAAAATATTTTTATATTGATATATCAAGTAATAGAAAATCACAAATGTGTTTATTTGATTTTTTTGTAATTGTTGCAATGATATTGGAGTCCTAATAATAAGGCTTAAAAGAATTTTTGTTAAAGATTCCCTATTATAACTTAAAAATATTTTATTTAAGTAGTGACATAATAATTTTAGATATTTTTATTATATTGAGTAGATTATACATGTTGATATTATATATAAAAATGAATCTATATATAAAGTAATTTCACATTTAAAATATCATTCATATATATATTAAACCACCAAAAAAGAATATCATAAAATAAAATGTGATTGTTAAATTTTTTCAAAAACTTAAGTAAACTTTTTAAATTATTTTCAAAAGTTACATATTAATTAAAAGTCAAACATGAGTTTGACACACTTACTTAGAAATGAAAATTTCATAAATATTCAGATTTGATGTGTACTATTTTTCATAAATATTGAGATTAGATCCCTGTACTATTATGACACTTGGTGACATATATTTTTATTTTTGATTTTTAATATTTATAAATAGTGAAATTTTCATAAATATTGAAATTTGATGTGTGTGTATTATTATTCATAAATATTGTGATTTAATATATATATCATGACAGTTGGTAATATGCATTATTTAAATTTTAAAAATTCTTTTTTATTTTCAAAATATTTAGTATAATAATTATTTTTTCCAAAATTTTAATAATCTTTATAAATTTTCATAAAATCAAAATATCTTAACTATAAAATAATTATAATATAACTTATTATACACCAGTGTAATAAATTTATGTTATTTGAACCATAAATTATTAAATCTAATTTTACTTTAATAAGAAGAAGAAAGTAGTGTAATAAATTTATGTTATTTGAACCATAAATTATTAAATCTAATTTTACTTTAAATCAAGTTCATTTAAAACCACATAGAGACTTATATTACCAAGAATGAAGTTGTGTTAAGCTTGGGTAATTGGCCGTATCTAATGTTAATGTACATTGAATTGAACACAACGATGGACTGTCCGTAGCACTTAAAAGATAAGTCAACTCGCAATAGGAAAGATAAGTGGATAATATTAACGTCAAAACAAAGGCTTTTATTGTAAGAATGAAGTACAAGACCAACGGAATATTTATAGAGTATTCCTTTGCATATTCACAATGGATTATATATTTGCATGTGAAGGAGATACCACATGCATGTGATTCATAAATGAGGGAATTATAGCACATATGTTTTTGGTTTTTATTGCTTTTTGGAAATTATACGTTATAGATTATTTTATTTGTGGAAAGGTTGTTTTGTTTTCTATTTTGTAATTTTTTTTTTCTTCTTGGTTATAGAGGCTATGTTTTCAATGCAACTTACACCATTATCTTATTCTTCAATGGCATGTAACACTAGTGATATATTGGTCACTAGCCCATGTCTCATTTTGTAATCCTCTTCAAGGCAAGTATCCAGCACACTATTACAAATACTAATATGTTTTGACTTCCAAGCTTTCATCTATATATACAATTCAAACCAAGAAGAGGCTTTGTGATGGTGGAATCTATATTTTATTAACTTAAATAATAAAGTGTTTATTATAGGAGAACATTGGTCAAGGAAACAACTCGTTGTTCAAAATTTGCTCATATTGCTAGTTAAGCATGTCACTGTGCTGGTGGAGCCAAATATTTTAATATCTTTCTGAAAACAAGAAGTTCATCATACATTGTAAAAACCAAATTTTACAATGGACCTTATGTTTGCACAAATTGCAAGTAAGGATTATGTCTTAGATAAAGAAAAAAGGAAAATTATAGATATGCACACGCACATATTAATGGCAAAGGTTGTCAAGTATCTAAGCTTTACTAATAAATGACACACTATAAGTATCAAAGTCAATTATTAGCAAATAAATGTAGTAAGCAACACCACTAGAATACCACATGAAAGCAATCATTTTCTCAAGACACAAGAGGATCATTCATAAATAAAACCACAAATTGTTCCACTGTGCTAGTTACTTGTTGTGAGATATTTCACAACACATCCATCACTTCAACATTCATTTACTTCAAGTCCCCAAGAGATGATGAAGCATATTTTGTAAGTGGAGTTTGTTAATGCCATTTTTTTTCAATATAACATGTTGTGTCAATTACATATGGAATGTCTTGTTCAAATGGGGCTATGGGTTATAATATGGATCACCCTCAAAACAAGTTCATGGTCCTCTAAGGAACATCTAAAATCTTGTCTCATATCCCCTTATCGAAATTTGATAGAAAAATAAACAACACAAATAAAATTGGCTAACACAATAATAAGTCAACAAGCCATAAAAAAATCATACAACACAATAACAAGTCAATCAACAAAAATAAAATTGCCTAATAAGAGATGATTCAACCAACAACTAGTGTAATATTCTAGTGAGTGAGAGAGTCTCTTGATTTTGTGTGGCTTGTATGGTCATTATACTATTTGCTTATGAGAGAGAAAATGCATAGGTAATGGAAATTGACTTAGGGGTAGTGTCAAATCATTTAGAAAATGAAATAATCACCTAGGAGATTGAGAAATTGAATCAGGTAGATGAATCTACCAAGCAAGGATAAATACACCAATGTAGTGAGTGTGTATGGTCTATGGATGAAAGAAAAATTCCCATTAGTGTTCCCAATGGCTTGAACATAGGAAGATGACTTCTCAATATGGAAACTTGACTAAAATATTGTAACAACTCTCTCATTTCAACCGTCAATCTCCCATGAGTGATATAATGGATAATGTAAGTCCCTCGAACATTGAAGTTAACAAGGCGATGGAAAAAACTTGACTCTCAATAGGATTTAACATAAATGTAGTAGAATTGATCATAACAATCCATGGGATGCTATTATGCAACCAACTCACAAAATAGAAGAAAATATAGCTAAATAATTTCAGAATAGCCTCTTTGAGGGGGAAACCTCCTTTACATTACACAAATGAACAATTATTGGATGACACAAATGACAAGGTCTCCTTTCTGTATATAGGAGTCCAAGGAGTCACAATATAATCAAAGCTGACATAAAAATAATAATGTAAGGGCACAACAATAACATAGTGGGCTTCTATGGGACACAATAATAACAATATGGGGACTACATGGGAACAATAATACAATAAGAGGGTTGCACTAATAACAATAAGGGGCTACACTAGTAGTATCGGAACCTAACATGCCCCTCTCCTTCAAAAATTGTTGTCTTCAATGCTTGAGTAGTTCTAGATGCTTCTGTATAAAATTCTCATCCTCCCATTTGGATATTTAGTGGGTAAGTTCTTCCACTTGATGAGATACTCTGAAATTGATTGATTTCGTAGCTGTCAGGTTCTTGTTTATGTGATTGCTTTAGGTTCCAATATAATTTTTCCTTTCTCATCAAGTTTCAATAATATTATTTGAACTAGGAGCTTGTCACCTATTACCTTCTTTAAGCATGAAACATGGAAAACAGGGGGCACTCGGGAATATGCAAGAAGCTCCAAGCTGTATGCCATAGTACCAATCTTTTGCAACACCTTGTAAGGACCATAGTACTTTGGTGATAATTTGTTATCCTTCTTAGCTTGCTTGAAGGACATTCATTTGTATGGTTGTAGCCATAAAAATACCCAGTTAGCTACATCAAAACTTCTTTCATTGTGATGTTGATTTGCATGTTGTTTCATGCGATTCTGTGCCAAAGTGAGGTTATCCTTTAAGAGTTGGAGAACTTGTTGTTGATGCTCAATGTGATATTCCGCTCCTTGAACCTTAGAGTTTTCTCTTAAAGATGATGTGGTGGATGGTGGATGATATCCATAAATTGCCAATGCATTAAAAGATATGGTCTGATTAATTTCTTCTTTCTCTGGGGTTGGTTCTTAGTGTATATCCTCTTCTTTAGACATTTCTTGATCATTTTCTTCCTCCTATTCACCATTTATGTAAATTAATTTCTTTACAGCACACTTATGAACTTTAGTGTATTTGTTATCACAAATGTAACAAAGCTTTTTTTCTATATTTTCTTCTAATTGTTGTGGTGTCAACTGTTGGATCTTGAAAATGTCATTCATTTCCATTACACTTTTACTATTATGTCCATTATATCACTTCCATTTCACCTCCATTTCACTACTATGTCACCACATTCATCCCACTTTCATTATCATTGGGCCACATTTATGTTTTTCCAAACTTTATTAATTCTAAGTCTTTTTAAGTGAAATTGTGGTTAAAAGTTAGAAAATAATGTGCATATGCTTATACCTAACAAGTGGGTTGAGATTGTTGACATGTGTATGTTAAAAGGAGGCTTCTATAAGACCTTTATGTGGCACCCTAAGGCCAAATTCGAATTTGAGTGGAGAGAATCATGGGATCATGAGGATATGTGTCACATCTCCTAATTGTATTGAAACTCTAAGAAGACATGTGTCTTATCAGTTCCTATTTTGATTAGGACTCTAGAGGTAGAGGGAGAGATTCATGGACTCTCATTAATGAGATGGCTTCTCATCTTTTTGTATAAAAAGGAGATCTCTCTCCTTCATCTGTTAGCTTAGATTTTAGAGTTGGTAGCTTGGAGCTTGTAGTTCTTCTTTGATGGCTTTGGAAAGCTTTAGAGAGCTTTGTTGTATTTCGTAATTTTTAAGAATTTGAATAAAGCTTTGATGTTTTCAACATGGAAGGAGACGTGAAGTAGATGTCATGGAGCACATTAGAATGTAAGGTAGAGTAGATTTTGCTTTGATTTCATTCAAGTATGTCATTTATTGCTCTCAAGTTTGATAGTTTAGATTTTCCATTCCTACAATTTTAATTCATTTAAGTGTGTTCAACCGATTGATTGTAGATTAGTTTTTCTTTACATGTTCTTGTATTTGCTTATTAGTTTTTGCTCGAGCTTCTTAATGTAGTTTTTGCATCAAGTAGTGATATGGGATTTGCTTCTGTGTTGGACTTTAGCTTTTAAATTTCAGTTGTTATGCTTTGATTTTAGTGAGATTTATTTGTTGCTATTAGCTAGTTTAGATATCAAGTTCTTCATGTTATTTGACGTTATCTCCAGTGCCATGGCTTAACCCAAGAAGTTAATTGGCGAGCTATCGGATTATAAGTGAAGTAATTTGATTTTTCTTTCACTAATCTGCAAGTAGGTAATTTAGATATCAATTCTTCATGTTATTTGACGTTATCTCTGGTGCCATCGCTTAACCCCAGAAGTTAATTGGCGAGCTATCAGATTATAAGTGAAGTAATTTGATTTTGCTTTCATTAATTTGCAAGTAGGTAATTTAGATATCAATTCTTCATGTTATTTGACGTTATCTCCGGTGCCATGGCTTAACTCGAGAAGTTAATTGGCGAGCTATCGGATTATAAGTGAAGTAATTTGATTTTTCTTTCATTATTCTGCAATTTTTGGTTTTGAGTGCAGTAGTTTAGATTTTATTTATGTAATTAGATGGACATCAGAGACAGTAACCTCATGATTAGTACTTCATCTTTAGCTTGATTTATGTAGCTGCATGTTTACACTTTTGTTTAAGTTTTGATTTTATAGATAGCATGTTTTGAGATCTTTGAAGTGCTAAGTTTGGAAATTATCATAAGAAGCATAAACCTTGTCTTCAATTCTATATCCACACTTGATCTTTAAAAGCATTCTTAAAACTTTAAACTAGGATTTCCATTGCATTAGAATACTTTAGGAGACCAACAAAAAAAACAACATAAACTATAAAACAACGAAGTAAGAAAAATGGTTAACTAAGCACATATGGTGCACCACACTTCATCACTTTACGATACTCGGATTGATAATTTATGTAGAACAATTTAAGACGTTAAATTGACTAGACATTTCGGCGTCGTTGCCGGGGAAGTGTAATTAGGAGACCTTATTTCTTACATCTAAAAAAATTAATCATTTCTTGAGTATGCTCTCCTCCTGCACTTTGTGTGATCTGGAGGATCAGAAAAAGAATTGTTATGTTAAAAAAAAAAAGAGAGAGAGAGAAAAAATGGGGACAAAATAAACTTCATCATTTCATTTGATTCAATAAAAAAAAATAAAAATGAAACCCAACTACTTTGATAGGTTCAACTGTCCAAGATTGACTGGTTATGGTTTGTAGTGGTCCTCAAAACACTGTGTCCTGTTTTAATAAGATTCTGCAAATTAGCTGTGGAATGCAGCCTGATTCCACAGCTAATTGTGAATTTCGCAACTAATTCCAAAGTTTAGCAGGTTACAGGCATCCAATGAAGAAACCAACCACATAGGCATCTCCAGAATTGTCCCGACATGAATCCTATCCTAGTCACCTAGCCCAGATTGATAAAAAATCAGCTTAAGACCTTAGTCAAAGTCTTGTTTTTAGTATATTTTACTTGAAGTCTTTGCTGCATGAAATTGAAAATCATTAATCATTCTTATAAAATTTCACAATTTCAGAGAAAAAAAAGAAATAACCAATGGCTATCCCAAATTCCAGTTTCCATTGTGGCCTCAATAGAAAATCTGCATTCCTGTTTGAAGCTTTGGCCTTGAAACAAACCTGCAAGAACATTTAAAAACAAAAAAATAAAATCAATTGTGCAAATTCAACAGATCAAATTGCATAGGACTGCTGTGTTTATTAAGGAAAATAAGATGAGTCCAATTGAAAAAAAAAAAAACTACTGTGTGGCTTTCAAAATAATGTATGCAACATCCAATTTATGTGGCAGAAATTTTTGAAACCTCCCAATGTTAAAATCTGAAAAATCTGCATACACATTGATTTGATATTCTGGCCTCTTCGTGATTTTGTTTCAGTGCAACCTCAACCCTTTGTAAGCAATCCATTTGCATTCATCCAGACTGTGTATCTTACTCATATAGGAAGCTTTTGGTTTCAGAAAGTTTTTGGAAAGCCAACGTAAGAAATTTCTCGATGATAACAAAATCTAAAACCTATGGATGGCCTATATAAACTGTGCAAATGGATTTAAAACAGAGGCTTAAGGCATGCTGCAGTCACCAATACTCCTAGAGAAAATGCTGAGCTCATGATCTTTATTGTAGGCCTCACAGACTTCTTTGAGTTCTTGATTATTGGCAATTCGCTCGTTCACCATTAAACGCAAGTATTCGGATCACCATTCACGAGAGCTTTACTGATGGAGACTATATCATCAAAATTGACTGGTTCATACGCTATGAAAACATCTGAAAGAAATTTTTCTCTCTGAAATCAATGTTACAGACGAATACAGCAACTCAGGAAAAACGCAAAACACTTAAAAACATCAAACGTTAACTGCATGATCCAGCCAAACGGAGATGAATTTGAGAAAAATAAAACATGGGTTTTTTCAGTAATAGGGTCAATTAGATAACCTAGAAATTGTTTTAAGGATTTTGAAGTGGTTTGGGAGATCTTATCGGTTCTTTGAAGCCTATTTTTGTAGGCCGCGAGAGAAAAAAACAGAATTTGAAATAATAAACTAGCAGTTTGATTTAATTCAGCTGCCTGGGGAAGGGAATTCCAATTAGGAATCAACTATGTGTTGACCATAAATCATGATTACATGTTTTCCATCTTTAATAATTCATCTCACACTTGTGAGACGTGTCTAAATCGAATACGACTCTTCTTGATTGATCTGTTTATGCTCAACTTTTTACTTGCTAAAACAACGACAAAAGAGTTGGTACTCATGGCTAAATTAGGTCACAGATCTGGGTCAAAAGAAAGGTGTCCTAATAAACTCAAAATCTATCCGTAAAAGTAGGTGCCCCTTGCCTTCCTTCTAGCTAGTGCTATAGAGTGAGTTTATTGGCCCCCTTCCTAGAGATATGGTCGGGTGAGTGATCACTTGTTATGCTTTCAACCTGAAATGAAAATGTGTACATGTTTGATTCTATTATGACGTGAAAAAACACTGCAATGAAACAAATTTTGTCAAACTATAATCCCATAAAAAGCACTAATCAAGCTCATGACTATTTCCACTTCATCTTTATTGAACTGCACTTGCAGCTAGGTTGGATTATATGCTTTGGTTTTAAGCAATTTGAGTAAATCAACAATTACCATACAGCTGAATCCAGTTTCTAGAATTCCTTTAATCAGCAGCCTTGAGAACTATTCCTTGGTATCAATGGATCTTGCTACTGATCATACAAAAGTTGGAGGATTGCGTGGTGAATTTCAAAACTGATGGTTTACTATCTTTTAGCTGTGGAATGCAGCTTGATTCTGCAGCTAACTGGAAATTCTGCATCCATTTCCATACTTTTGTAGGTTACAGGTGTCGAGGGACAAAACGAGCCACATGGGTAGCTGGGAAAATGTTAGTACATGGGTGGTTTCCTATTCATTTGATCCAAGTCAATGAAAAAGACCCCGGTCAAAGGAAAGTCAGGGTGTGTGTTATCACTAAGTCGCCAACACTAAGTCATCGCATGACAAGAAAAAAAATATAATTTTGAATCAATGAAATGAATAAGTTATTTGCTCAATTTTCTGAAGGTATCGATTAATTTTGGACTGATGATGAAAGATGAATAGCTAACTTTTTTTATTCAAGATTTTTAGCTACAGAAATTGCGCGCGTTCCATAGCTAAAGTCATTTTGCAGCTAAAGCCATTCTGTAGCTAAAAAACCTCTTTGTTCAAATCAGCCTAACTTTCTCATACCAAATCAGATTTTGATGATTCAAGTATCGTTGGAAAGATCTCAACAAGATCTACACAATGAGAAATCCATCATTAGAGTTTGAAATGGTAAATAATGAAATAAATTGCTGAAAAGAAGCAACATTCAACTTGAGGCACTAATTCCAAAGCAAGTATAAATTCTTTTGATTTTTCCTTTGAGAACTTGTTTCGTTAATACAAATTCTTACTTTTGTGTGTAAATATCATAACTAGAGAGATTGATCACCTCTCTCCTTTGATAATCTTACATTCCATTGCAGAAGAAGTATTAGTTTTTTTTGCAGGTTCCAGGAGGAAGGACAAATGATTACAAGAGAATGGTGTCCCTCTAAGAGACCAATTTGTTTCATAAGAGGATGATCAGCAACAAAGAGGAAGTATGCTGATGCAAAATCAAATCCAAACACTTGAAAAAATTTCAGATATTATTGTCTCCATCACATCCATACCTCATAATAAACCATTCATCTAATTTTCCTCCATATTTTCCATTTACATTCACCTACACTTTCCATCTCTTTTTTCCATTCATAACCCGCAAATAAAATCAAGAGGCTCATTCACATGCTTACTGCCCATTTCCATTCTGCTCTCCATTGCCATCTTCCATTTTCATCTTCCCTTTCTTGTCATTTTCATTCCGCAGATAAGCCCTGCTTCAATGCAAATTATTGAGTCCATAGTCCCTTGAGTCTAAGTTGCTTGGAAAGACACCTTGAAGCTTGCATGCTTTAATGGTAAGTTCTCATGCTGACAAACAATGGGAATACATTAATGTCCCTTGTTCATTAGATCTTCTAGGTGACTCGACATCGGCAAAACTATTTGTACCTAGCAAGATGTGTTTGGGCATCTTGACTCTCATTTTCATCAATGGTGAGAGTTCTCGTGTTGACTAGTGGCATCCATCAATGGCCACTAAGTCAATAATTTGTTGCTATGTTCGACATCAGAACATCTTTTCACATAGTAGGAATTGTGCCAATGAGTTTTGAAGACATGAAGACTATTATTTTTAGAATTTTGGAGCAGATTCAGCAAGTTTTAGTAGAAGCAATAAAAAGTCATCTTAACTCTTTATCCATGATTCTTCTTGTTCAGCCACTTGAAGAAGAATATGATCAGAATTTTGCAGCCACCACACATACAACTCATCCATTCCAAAGGATAAGTTAAGGTACGTCATTTTCTAACTTTTAACCATAGAATTCCATAAAAAGTTAGAATGATAATTGTTGGAAAAGCATTTCTCTTCCTCATTTCATAAAATTGCCAATACCATCAGTTTTTTTTTTTTGGGGGGGGGGGGGGGGGAATACATTCATATTCATATCTTGCCATGTCCATATCATATTCAGGAGCCCACATACTTCCAAAATATATTAACTATTACATTGTTATTATGAGCATACAATGGCTTTTCAAAAAGTGCTTAAAGGATAAATTGGATACAAACACAATCATGGTTGTCACACAAGAACCAACCATCATGCAATCCAATAAAGATATACTTTGCAACAATAATCAAAATATCATTATGCAAAGTTCAAAGATCAAAATAGAATGCAACAACAAAATATGGTTGTTACACAAGAACCAACCATGTTGCAATTCAAGAAAAACACTTTGCGAAAGTATGAAGTTATCAAATGATATCATGCAAAGTTAAGCCAAAGCTCAAGGGTCAAAAGAATTAATGTAATATATATTGCATGAGGACATGCAATAGCTTCAGTTGGGGGGTATGTTGGGTCTTGAAAATGTCATTCATTTCCATTCCCTTTCACTATTATGTCCATTATATCACCTCCATTTCACTACTATGTCACCACATTTATCCCATTTTCATTATCATTGGGCCACGTTTACGTTTTTCCATATTTTATTAATTCTAAGCTTTTTTAAGTGAATTTGTGGTTAAAAGTTAGAAAATAATGTGCATATGCTTATACGTAACAAGTGGGTTGAGATTGTTGACATGTGTAGGTTAAAAGGAGGCTTCTAGAAGACCTTTATGTGGCACCCTAAGGCCAAATTCGAATTTGAATGGAGAGAATCATGATATCATGAGGATATGTGTCACATCTCCTAATTGTATTGAAACTCTAAGAAGACATGTGTCTTATCAGTTCCTATTTTGATTAGGACTCTAGAGGTAGAGGGAGAGATTCATGGACTCTCATTAATGAGATGGCTTCTCATCTTTTTGTATAAATAGGAGATCTCTCTCCTTCATCTGTTAGCTTAAAGTTTAGAGTTGGTAGCTTGGAGCTTGTAGTTCTTCTTTGATGGCTTTGGAAAGCTTTAGCGAGCTTTGTTGTACTTTGTAATTTTGAAGAATTTGAATAAAGCTTTGATGCTCTCAACATGGAAGGAGATGTGAAGTAGATGTCATGGAGCACATTATAATGTAAGGTAGAGTAGATTTTACTTTGATTTCATTCAAGTATGTCATTTTATTGCTTTCAAGTTTGATAGTTCAGATTTTCTATTCATGCAATTTTAATTCATGCAAGTGTGTTCAACCGATTGATTGTAGATTAACTTTTCTTTACATGTTCTTGTATTTGCTTATATTTTTTTGCTCGAGCTTTTTAATGCAGTTTTTGCATCAAGTAGTGATATGGGATTCACTTCTCTGCTGAACTTTAGCTTTTAAATTTCAGTTGTTATGCTTTGATTTTAGTGATATTTGTTTGTTGCTATTAGCTAGTTTAGATATCAAGTTCTTCATGTTATTTGACGTTATCTCTGGTGCCATGGTTTAACCTGAGAAGTTAATTGGCGAGCTATCGAATTATAAGTGAATTAATTTGATTTTTCTTTCATTAATCTACAAGTAGGTAATTTAGATATTAATTCTTCGTGTTATTTGACGTTATCTCCAGTGCCATGGCTTAACCCGAGAAGTTAATTAGTGAGCTATCGGATTATAAGTGAAGTAATTTGATTTTGCTTTCATTAATTTGCAAGTAGGTAATTTAGATATCAATTCTTCATTTTATTTGACATTATCTCCGGTGCCATGGCTTAACTCGAGAAGTTAATTGGCGAGCTATTGGATTATAAGTGAAGTAATTTTATTTTGCTTTCATTAGTCTACAGTTTTTTGTTTTGAGTGCAATAGTTTAGATTTTATTTATGTAATTAGATGGATACCAGAGACAGTAACATCGTGATCAATAATTCATCTTTAGCTTGATTTATGTAGTTGCATGTTTACACTTTTGTTCAAGTTCCGATTTTATAGATAGCATGTTTTGAGATCTTTGAAGTGCTAAGTTTGGAAATTATCATAAGAAGCATAAACCTTGTCTTCAATTCTACATCCACACTTGATCTTTAAAAAAATTCTTAAAAACTTAAACTAGGATTTCCATTGCATTAGAATACTTTAGGAGACCAACAAAAACAAAACCCCAAAACAACATAAACTATAAAACAACGAAGTAAGAAAAAGGGTTAACTAAGCACATATGGTGCACCACACTTCATCAATTTAAGATACCCGGATTGATAATTTATGTAGAGCAATTTAAGACGTTAAATTGACTAGACCTCAACCTTGTAGGTTGTGGCAAACTAGGAGCAGCAACACTTCCATCTTTATAGTGATGAGTGGTAGACTTCCTTGTTTCCATAATTTTTCTTTCAACATATTTTGCCACCCTGAATGCCTTCTCCAATGAATCAAGTTCGTAAAGGTAAACCCCATGTTAGATGTTATCTTTTAAAGTCCCTATGAAGATATCAATCATGAGCTCCTATCGAATATCGGTTACCCTAATATTCACTTTTTGGAAGTCCTTAATGTGCTCTACCATTGAACCCTTTTGTTTGAGATTTATCAATTGGCTAAAGAAGGTGTTTCTTTTTGTATCCTCATAATGTGTTATCATTTCCTCCATAAAAATGGACCAACTGACCATTTTTTTACAAGAGCAAAGCGATTGATACCATGAAAACTAACTGGGTTCTAAATATAAAGTTGCAATATGTACCTTTTTTGTGTTTTGCACATTATGGAGATCAAAATATTTCTCCATCTGTAGTATCCATGTTACGAGGTCCTTGCCATCAAAATTCCTCATATCAATCTTTGGAATATGGTGGGTCTTCAATCCAACGTTATATTCTATAAATCATGAATAGAATTTCTTTTATTCTCATCATGAGTTTCCTCTACTACCTTTTCGCCATGAGGACGCCTTTCTTGTAGCAGCTTTGTCCCATATTCCTTCAAATATTCCATGATTTTCTCTAAATATGCTTCCATACTATCAATATTATCTTCCATGGCATAGTTTAAACTATCTATCTTAGATTCAACCACATTCTTCAAATCATCCATCCAATTTTCCTTACTAGGTGTTTCTATTTTCTTGATTCGAGTCATTCTTTTTCTTGCTTTTAGGAGTTCGATATTTAAACAATTGTAACTTTGTAAATTCTGGTCTCCAAGTTCTAAAATTTCGGCATATGGTAGCCCTCTATGTACTATTTCCAAAGCCACAAGTCTGATCGGTATTTGATTATCCAAGAAAGGGTGATGCCTAATCTCCCACGATGACCTAATTATAGACTGGTTCAGTAGAGCGAACTTGTATGACGTGCCACGTGTACTTAGTTTTACCTTCGGCCCTAAAAATGAAACCCAAAACACTACAATCCATCCTATTTTTGTCACATTTTATGAAATTTGAATCCAATTCTCAAAGAGAAAGTTATGACGCTTTTCCCAAGTTCACCTATTTGAGATGGAATTCGGGAGCCTGCAAAAACCCTAACTTCCTCAATTAATATCTATGAAAATATAGTGAGACAAGATCTTAAATATAGTCACGAGGTTCAATAAGATCTCAGCTCAAATGGGTTTTAATATCCTCTTCTAAAGCTTTGTAGAAAAAAAGTTATAGCGAACATTTCACGATGACTGGTTTGAAGCTGCGAAACCCTAGAATCCAAAGCTCCGATACCAAATGTTATGAAACTAGCTCAAATATAGAAGAAGAGATAGATAAATGACTTCAAATAAGCCTGTTCAAGGGGGAAACTTCCTTTACATTACACAAATGAACAATTCTTGCATGATACAAATGACAAGACCTACTTTTTATATATAGGAGTCTAAGGGGTCATAATATAATCAAAGTTGACATAACAATAATAATGTAAGGGCACAACAATAACAATAGTGGGCTTCTATGGGGAAAAATAATAACAATATGGGGACTACATGGGCATAATAATATAATAAGGGATTGCACTAATAACAATAAGGGGATACACTAGTATTATAGGGACCTAATAGATGCATTTATAAATTAAGTTCAAATACACAAAATTAACCCAAAAATCACACAGTACTTGAAAAACAATGCATGACACACTTAACACAATGTTTACTGTAGAAAACCAAATGGGAAAAATAACATTCGATATTTTCTTAGTAATATTTTCAACAAGTCTCTAGTTGCAATATTTTTCCTACTCCTAGTGCTTCCTCTCCTTGGCCAAAAGACCCAAAGATAGTGCATGAGGAAATAGGGAGATCCAAGGTGATAGGAATGTTAACAAGATGGCCTCTTGATTACCATTCCTCAACATGTTCTCGCATATATTTTTTTCTTTTGAATTAATTCTCATTTTTTTTTCTTTTTTCTTTTATCTTATTCATTTTGTTTACATTCAATTGATTTGAGTAGTTTTATAACCTTCATGAATCCCCCAAATGATCTTGAAGGTACCTATTGTTACAACCATTCTTGGTTTGGATCCATTTTAGATCCTACCTCCCCATTGAGATCCTTTTTGGTCTCCAAAATATGTAAGGAAACTAACATAAATCAATAGGTCTTCTATCTACTTTTTTACAACGTGGATAGGACTATGGCTCTGACTCTAGCTATTGGCTCTAGTTCTAACCATGGCTCTAGCTCTTAGCTTGCTTATTCCCATAGTGTAGAAGTCTACTCATTGACTCTTAGTTTTAACCATTCTCCAAATTTCAACTTTGGAATCAACATTCATTTCAATATACATCTCATTCTTGGAGATAACCCATCTTGGTAGCCAATGAAGCTAGGTTGAATGTTAGTCTATGTTTTTGTGACTGAGAAATTTATGCCATCATGTATCAATCCCTCAAAAGGAAATGAGGTTTATCTTATGTTTCTAAAATTAGTTGTTTCCCATCATGGAAATAGGTATTTGGTGCATAAAAATGCTTGTAAGCACATAAATTATTTCTAAATAAATCCTCCCTCCACAGTCATTGACCTCCATGCATCAGTCTCTAGAACATATTCATGATGTAGGTAGAAAATGAATGGGCCTACCCTTGTGGTTTGCGTCGTCGTGTTTCCCTATATGATGGTGATGTATACCTCCTATACTACTATATATGGGGCTTAAGGAACCTAATTTATGCTTTAAATACATAAGTTAAAATATAGAGTTGACTAGACATGTAAAATGAACTAGAGGCTCAATTAAAATAGAAATTTAAATTCACAATAAAGAACTTAAAGAAAAATAAATAAATAATGGCACATCATAAATATTCACACAACACATAGAGTGTTAAAAGTGTTGGTAGTTGTTGTCATTGATTTAAACTTTAAGGGGAGATGATTAAGTATTCATTGTCACTAATGTCATTGTTGTATACATGAATTTGTCTTTGATTCTAGAGTGTTGGAAGTCTAGCTTGTTTGTTGAGTGTTTGATGTGGAACCTAGATAATCCATCTTTGAAGGTGTTTTTCCTATAGGTACCTTATTCAAAAGTGCATGGAAAGTGATAGATATGATAGGCCTCTCAAATATATTTCCAATGGTATATGGAACTTAGTCTAAGTCTATAAGGATAAAGAGAAACCTATGTTTGAACTGATGGAGCCCATGAATAGTTCCAAATAGTCATGGTTCCAATGTGTCAATGAATATCCACCTTATCTGACCATTTTGGGGTCAATCTAGGCAAATGTTGATCAAGTAGGCTAGAAGGGAAGATCCAATTCAGGTCTTACTTCGTAACTGAGCATCAAAGGTGCAAGAGGTATAATAGGTAATAGAAAGAGAAAAATGTCAGATACTAGATTTCCTAACACCAAATGGAAGTGGACCCCAGTATGACATGGAAACACATGGCACCAAATGGAAAAGAAAGGTGGTAGTTTGATGATGTGGCACCTTGAATGAGGATACATGATAGGTGGTAGTGAGACTACATCGAACATTATAAGGAAGTGATATGGTTGTTACATGGCATGACAGGTGGTAGAGAGTGACATGGAAAAGAAATGACATGGCAATGATTTGGCATGACAGGTGGAAGAGAGACAACATGGAAAATGATGTGTCATACCTTGGGATTCATGATAGGATGTTGTTTTGTAAGGCCTCGCAATGTTAAGAAATTTGGCAAATTTTCAGTGTTTTTTTTTCTTTAGTTCGGAAGCACAAGGTCATCTAAGCTTCGTGTGATCTAGTGGATCTAGATTTCCCAAGAGTTTTTACCCCTTAGTGAGACGATATGATGGATATACATGTAATACTGCAACATGGGTCCCTCATCAGATAATTGTTTTAAAATGGAGGTGGATCATAGATCCATTTGTGATGCTCCTTCCCACCCCCTTGGACTTCTCAAGCCTAGTGGAAGGTGTTACTTTCAATTAACCCCAACCTCCATGGTCTTATATGAAATTGGAGTTATAAAATTCCTCCTCATCCAAAGTATGTAGAACTCACTTTGGATCACCATTGCGTTCAACTTGTCAATAGCTTTCCGACAATATAAAATTTTCCTCAATCTAACCTCTGCATTGAAATTATGCCCATTTTAAGTTTGGGCCCCTTATCTCTTTCCACATCAGCAAGGATCTGCAATGTGGTACCCACATGGAACTGCCATCTCCCCCAAGGTCCATCGTAGTGCCTACCATTTTATAGCACCACGACGCCATCGCACCGTGACTTTAAGGGTGTTTTGCTTTAATGTCCGTGACGTGATGTAATTTATTCACAGTCAAGTAACACACATAATCTCCATCTCATAGCTTCCATCTACTTTATGGCTTCTATCTATTCCATGCCCCATGGTAGAAAGGCACTACAAATACCTCCACAGTCCCAAGTTCTATGGTGACATGGCTCCCAGTCACATGTGTTACAACATCAACAACACATAGCACACCCATGTGAGGTGGCACCACAAACAACTACCACATGTCACTTAGTGCCATCTTAGCATAGGCTTCCACGTCACTCACCTCTACAAAATATTGATGATGTTAGGGTGAAATCATTATACTAGATGGCACCCACCACAATGCCACATGGCACCTAAAATCCTACCACATGGCCCTCCAAAATTCCATGAACACCAACTATGTGTCATGTTAATTACGTGCCACATTGGCAACCTCACTACATCACAAGTACACATCACTCATGTTCCACATAGAATCCACTAACCCAACTTAAGTCATTGGTCCCACTAGGTCCCAAACCTCCATTCAAAACAATACTTTCCAGTTCAAGGATGGAGAGGGTCTTCTTGTCGTGCCCTTCATCAACAGTTCCAGTGTGCCCACACTAGAAAGGAACCATTGCTCAACTTGATGGTGGGAAAAAAAGTCTTGGGGATAGGCGAAAATAATTTTCCCATCCCACGCCCACTTCCACCGAAGTGTATTGGAAAACTTGGTGCGACATGACATGAATAATCCATAACAGATAATGGGTATTTTTATCATCCCATGCTCCTGTTAACTCTATGCCTCTTATTAGTTTGTGACGTTTTTTGAATAACGTTGAGATTTTTGTCCCATGGAGGCACATCTCCATTCCTTGGGACATAGATATCTCCATCTTTGAATGAACATTTCTCAACCTTTGTACGTTCCAAATTTATTGGAAGTATAATAGGGTCCATTTGGCCTGAGCACAAACTTATTGTTTAGTGACAATTGGGCTTAGAAGTCTTAATCACTTAAATGACTTATGCATTCACTCTTGATGACAATAACTTCTCAACATCAAAATTTTGACAAGAATGAATCCTTCATTTCCATGCCCATATTCCAACCATTAATGATTCCATAGTAGGGAAATAAAACTGTCAACATGCCTACCAATAGGCATAGAAATCAGTTAAACTATGATTCAGAATTAATTGTGAATTTAGATACACAACATTCCATTAATCGCATAATGGATCCAATAGGCATTACTAGACCCATTGATATAACATGCCACACATAACCTCAACATCATACTTTCACCATTCCATAATTAATAGATATCCATGATATTAATGACACACCTAAAATAGAAATCACACACAATGAAAATCAACTACACTCAGTAGATAACCATACATGTCATGTAGTCAACCCTACACTCAAGAAAGCATCAACAATCACAAGGATATGAAAATCCCTCTCAAATCGTGAGAAAAATCACATATGCATCTTGTTAAAGGAAACTAAGAATAACACCATTCCTCCATAAGAAGTACCAATGCATTCATTATTATAACCCATAACAACATCATTAAACATTCCTAGTACAGCAAAATTACAAGTACATACACTTATTTGCATGGCTTAATGACTCGAAACTAAGGGAGGGACTTCAAATATCCACCCAACCTAGGCCAAATACCTTGTAATATTTCTTGCAGTTGACCACCCTCGAGATGGATTTAGAGTTTGAGGAGATAATTGCTTAAGAGTATTCTCGACCATATCATCTAGTATAGAAAAATCCCAAAGTTTCCAAAAAATCAATAGTCAATATTTTTCCAAGAAATCAATAAATACTTTCTCTAATCATTGAGGCACCATGATTTGACTTATGTATGTAAATTTTATCTAATATTTTCCCATACTTAATAATTTATGTAATTGTGGCTCTAATACCAATTCTTAATGTCCCCAAGCACCCACATGAATAACATTATCGCTCTTATGTCAATATTTGACACACCAAGGGCACAAATACCTAGAAGTCTGGGTACCCTAAAAATGTAATTTTTGGGTGAATTTCAACCTCTTATACATTTATTTAATGTGTAACAAATCAAGAAAATGTGCATGATACACAAAGTCTCATGCAATTAATCATTAACATGATATATTCAATGCAATTACAAATAATAAAACATAAAAGATAAAATATACTTTACCCATTCATTTACATAGTGGAAATATTAATACACAAGAACATATAAAGGACTTATCTTTTAATGAAAGATTCACCAACTAACTACAAATGTCATATGTTCCACCCAACATAGGCTCATTTTCAGATTCACTCTCTATGATAGGAAATCTATGAGTCGAGGCTATGATTCCACCAAGATGGGTACATAGGCCTACTCTATCTCTCATATATAGTTATATTTAAATATTTCACTATTCACACAATTACATAACATTCACAACTACCAAAGATACTCAACTAGTCCCAAAGGAAATTTGAACTTCTATCTCTATTGCCCATTCATCATGCATAACCTAAGGAAAGGAATCCCTTTCTTTGCAATGTATTCCATCATGCTGGTTTGGTCCCCTCTTGGGGATCTAGTGCCATTGGTAGGGAAATATCAATGATAGAAGCTCCAAATAATCTTAACCTATAGACAAGTTCACCAACAATACCAATGCATTCAAGTGCTTAGGAATTTCTCAATGGGAACATAACAAGTATTAACACAAAATCACATAATGGCTCTTTTCCATAAAACTCTTCTTCTCTCCAAGAGGTAAGAGCATCCCAATGAAAACTAAGAATGAATAAATCTTCCCCACCAAACAACTAAAATGGGTATGGTTAAATATGTATTCTCTCATAATTCCACATGACCTCACCCAAGAGGCTCATATAGCCATATTTTCCACTTAATTTCCCGAAATGGGTTGAGTAAAAATTTAAACCAAAAAGGTCTAGCCTCTCTAGTTACCCCCCCCCACCCCTCCCTCATGGGGTCATATCCCCCTATACTCTTGTTAGTGCCCACCCATAGTCAATTATGAATTTATTATCAATTTTTAAAACCATTACATAACTAGGCTCTCTGGACCTTCATCATATACATGATTAAAATAGGGATCAAAACTTGGGGTATTATATAAGGCCTATGAGATCCATTTCCATTGAGTTGAAGTTTTTTTCATCCTCTAATGTCCAAGAAATTAAAATGTTTGACTGAGGATTACACTAAGAGAGGGGAGTGAATCAATGTAATGGAAAATTTAGCTTTTCAAAATTATTTCATCAAAAGGTTGAATATATACTTGTGCATCAATAAATGGAATATATAATAACAATGAATGAAATTGTGTAACAAGTAATAACCATCACATCAATACACGAGGACACCAACTTTTACATGGAAACCCTTGCGGGAGAAAACCACACTTTTTCTTTTTCTTTTTCAATTTGATTACATAGATTTACAAGCACCAAGCTGCTGGAGGCATCTACCCCGAAAAACAAATTTGTAGGAACAAACCTTTTAAAGGCACCAACCTCCAAAATGTGCAAGCACCCATTTGAAATAGGCTACAACCTTATAGAGGAACTGGCCTCAAAAATGAGAAAGCACCAACTTGTTACATGCTTCAACCTGATTGAGGCCCCAACCTTGGTGGAGGCACCCACCTTCCTCTTTGACTTGTTGTGGACAAATTTTCACAATATTTCATACTAGATCCACATCCATTTGATTCTTCAAAGCTTCTTGATCTTTTACAAGTTAAACAAAATATTCTCAGACTCACCCCTCAATTTAGCAATTAATTTCATCCTTGTAATCCAGAACAAATATAAACCAATAATATAAATTCATCTCTACAACTTCTCTATAGTCTATTACTATGTTTCTCTCTTAAGATGTCATTATTTCTAAGTCACAAGATTTTTTCAGGACTGTACTTCAACGCATCAAGATCTCATCACATTTACCTCTAAGGTGATCTAGCTTATTTATACATTTTCACGGCATCAATCCACAAAAAATCAAACAAATAAATGCACATCATATAATTTTATTACTATAAATCTAGTCTATATGACCCAAATATGCCTTATCTTTTTGGCTTCAAGGGGCTTCAACAAATAATTCACACAACCATATGATATGACTATGATCCCAAAAATTTAGATTTGGGTCCATTTGATTGGGACAAATTACGGTATACCTAGATTTATTTTAACCCTGATTACTTTTACTCTATCTCCCAAGTCTTTAAATATATTCAATATGACCTACTAATGGGACCACATTCTTATCACGTGGGCTTTATATATCTAGAAGTTCAAAAAAAATCTCATGTTGCAATATTTTATCAAGGTCTGTATTCTTGGATATATGCATGATCCTCAAGCCTAGTATGGGCCCACTGCAAAAATAATTAATAGTAAAAAATATTTATAAATAGGCCACTTGGCATGAATCCCAATAATATGCCATGCCATATATGATGTCATCTGTTTACATCATCACTTCCACATAGCAGTCTATAAGTGGTGCCATGTGTCGATCATATTCTACCCACTTGGCCACCCATAAGGTCCAAAAGCACCTATCATGCGTAACTCTAATGAGGAACCACATCTACTTATTACATCACTTCCATTTTGTGCCACCTGGTTTCCATCTCACATTACCACCTATCTGGGGTCCACCACCTATTTATCTTTGATGAAATCTAGATCTTGGTGTTTTAAAAAAATGGGAAAATAGATACATGCCCATAGGCCCAGATTCCTAGGTATACTTCTCACTGCCATGTTGGAAATACAACTTAACAGGAAACTCATCTAAGATATCCAAGAAAATGCTTCCACTTGTCACCTCTATCACTGCCACCATTCATTTGTATGGAAAAGAATATGACATTTGGGTGTTTTTTGTTTTTCTTCTTTTTTATTTTCTCAAAAGTATTAGATTCCTTAATATCCATATATCTCTTGCTCCGTGCAGATAACCCTGGATATCCCAAATTTATTAACAATTCTAGATGTCATGGATTTTCCAGATAAGTCTAGAGTCTGCGTCTATTATTCATGCACCAACTCTATTTCCCTAGAATGACCTAGACATCTTGGATGTGTCTAGATATCTTAGATGTTCCTAGATATCCTAGATGCATTAACTTACTTCCAAAATTCAAACTATTTTATTTATTTCATCCTTGGGAGTTTGAATAAGTTTCATATATCATTGGAAAGGTCTTTGAGAGAGATATCCAACCAAGCACTTTTCTTGTTATCTTGAGCATCTTGCCTACAAACAAAATTCCTTCAAATACTATTGGACCACACATACATCAATATGCAATCACTACAAGACTATGAAAACACCAAAAAACACATTAGAAATGATTACTTGACATCAATGATAACCAATTGTCATCTTTCTCAACAATCTTCAACAAGATCCCCCTAAAATTGACACTAATTGACATCAATGACTACTCCTTTTGATGACAATACTTTTCTCAACATCAAATTAAGTAACCTTTAACCAAGAGCATGCTTCATGGGATATATCCAAGAAAGGTACCAAAAGTTTCCTTTATCCAAGATTTCAGTAGTGCAACTCCCATTTGTCTATTTCAAAAATTGCCTATAAGCACCAAATTCTCAAACTTTGGAATTTCATTGAGTTTCACTACATCATCAAGCAATACATGAATATGCCTCTAGTTTTCTCCTTACAATGTTTCCTACCTTTACAAGGGTTCCCTATTCCACCAAATTCAAGTCTCCATGAGAAGGCACATTGGAACCAAAGGGAGATATACCACTCACTTGTTCACCAATTAGAAATAAATCAACAAATCTTTGATTTTGATAATTGTTTGATATGCCTTTGACAAGATTAGAAATGTTAGGGCTTACTGTAGATGTGTTAGCCAAATTTCCACTATGGGGAGTAACCAATTTTGATGAGGTTCATACTCCCATTTGATCCATAGTCTAAGCTATATTTTTAAAGGCTATTATATCTCCCTAACTATACTCAAAACTATATCCTCCTTAATCAGACCTTGAAAGCAAGGATAAGGTGGAGGGATGACTACCACCAATTTATGATTATGGATGTTTAAATAATTAGCTTGGTGACTAGGCTAGACATGAGTTGAATATACCAAAGGATTTGTGTTGTCTCTTCCCATGACTTCAGGTCTTATCATAACATCAATAGAGGGGAAGGATTCTAAAGTGTCATATATGTCAATTAGGTCAGTCCAAATCAGGTGATCTCCTAATGGATCATTAGAATAATTAATCTAGTATTCTTCCATGAATCCAAGGTGGGAAAATATTATACCTAGGCATGCTAGAGTGAATCCATAATGGAAAAATCCTTAGAAATTGAAAAAACCCTTGGAAAGGAGCTCCATTTCATATCTAGCTTGGAAATACATCCATCAATTTCTTATTAGAAACTAGGAAAATACTAAGAGGAGGGGTGAATAAATATTGTGAAAATTTTAGAACTTTCTTTCACAAGTAAAGAATATTAAAAATCAATAAAGGATTTAGAAATCATTCATATAAGAATAACAAGAATCAACACAAGAAGCACATACTTTCTTCAATCATTTCTTCAATTAATTTCACAAAGGCAAGCTTCAACTTTCTCTTACAAAGTTATATGGATCCAACCAAACAGTAGCTACTACTCCCTAATTTATCAGCTACTATGGAGCAACTACCCCTGAGTTTATCATCTACCACTAAAAGGAGCTACTATCCCTAATTTATCAGCTGCTACTAAAAGGATATCCAACCCCTGATTGTTTACTAGCCACTATTGCTAGGAGCTACAACCCTTGATTTTCAAGCTACCACTTGCTTCACCTTCTTGACTAATACTTCATTCCATTTTCAAACTCAAATCATGAAGGCCTCTTTCTAAAACAAATAAATTTCTCCTCAATCGCACACCATGATCACTAAAAAATCACCTTCAACAATCTCTAATTACTGATCAATTCACCATACACACCTATATCAAAAGCAACATCAACATTGGTATATACAATCTTAGAAATTCACTTTATGCTTATATGGAATTAGGGCTGATATTTTTGGTTTTTATTTTTAGTTTACTTCAACTCTTTTTAATACATAAATTCTTATTTTTAACTTATCTATCAGTTCTGTTATTTCTTCTTAATGTATTCATGTAGTCTTGATTCTCATCTCTCATGTATATGTGATAAAAACTTAGCTAAACTTCCAAAAATTACAATTTCAGAAAATGTCAGAGTTTAGTTGGACTTTTATCTGTAGTTATAAACTTGTCAAACTACCAGATTTGGCCAAAACCTCCAAATATATCTCATTCCTAAAAAAAATTATGAACTGGTTCATGTGCTTTAGCTAAGCTTTTAACACTCTTCCAATTTTGGTTGAACCACAAAATATGGCCCTCACCACCAAAGTTGTCAACTTGTTCATAAAATATGCCCATAACTCCTTTTTTTAAACTCGAAGGCCTAACACTAAAAATCCACACATATAAACTCATGTTGGTCCTTTTGTTCTATAGCCCCAAGGGCTTAACTTACATGCACAAAAGTTAGCACCATACAACCTTGTCTTAGAGGAGAACCATTAGCCTTTGGTCATAAATCTTCACATATGACCAAGTCCTTGATCACCTTGTTAGCCCTCAAATTTTATTTCTGAGGAGAAACTCAATGGAGCGCCTTCAGATCCCACTAGGGGGAAATGTCTAGGATTACGTGTCTTGTTGGGACCACATGTGTACAAATGAAGCATGTGAAACATTATCAGGATGACTTTTTACTGCTACACCATTTTCCACCATGTCCCAATGCCTCATCATCCTGGTTATTAAACTCACATCTAGTTTAGAAATTGCTAGGATGCTTGAACTTTTGGGGACCAGGGGGTGTGTCCCTATGGAGTCACATGCCACACACTAACTAATGAGTAAAACTTTTTTGACGATGTGTATGCCACGATGATGCCACATGTACACCTTTGACACATGTCACTAGCTGAAAAGTGCCATTTTTCATCCATGTTTTTCCCACTTGGCCACCCAAAAGTTCTAAATCTACATGTCACATGTATCATCCTCATTGGTCCATGTCATGTTGACATCATCTAGCCACCATGGTTCCTTGTCACTTTGTCATCTAATAAAATTACACCACTTGTCTTACTTTGATTGGTCCATGTTTTGTTATGGGTACGAAGGCGAGGGGGTCATGAGCCTTGGATTTTCGTATTTTTTCAATTGAATGACAGATGGGAATGTGTGTTGCACTAGACATGAATTTTATTGTTTTCTTGGCTTTGCTACCCTAGGAAAAAAAAATGAGTCCGTCCAGATCCCACTAGGAAAATATTTGTTGGGGTGAGATGTTAGGTGGGGCCTCCCCACTATTGTTAACTATGCTAATCAATTCGTGCATATAAGCCACGTTGTTTAGACACATCCTCCCGCCGCCCCTGTCACGAAGACTTTCATTCGCAGTCTCTCATTAATCTTTCTAGGGTAACATGTCCCGAGAGGGGAACTCCGTTGACTTGTAACTAACATGGAAACTGTTAGGATGATGTGTCAAGAAAGGAACACCTTGTAAGCTTATTATTTGTCCACACACGTTAACATGGATGCCACATATGCAACATGACTATGTTGAGGGGCCCTTAGCCTTAACCAAACCTAGACTTTTACCTTTGAAACATTGAGTGGACATATATTTTGATCCAAGAGGCTTTTTTCAAACCTCAATGTATCTTTGGAAAGATATTTCTAAGCTCTATCCATCTGAGTAGTTTCCAAGTGGATCTGATATAATATTTTTAACAAAAAATGGCTTCAAAGTATCTCCTTAACAAATATTCTTGCAACCACTCCTTTAACATCAACGCCAACATATTTTCAATATTCTCCCCCTTTTTCCATTGATGGCAATATGAAAAACAAAATGATAGAAGTAAAGTGTACTTCTCTTACTCCTCCCACTTTGAGTACTCCTCCCACTTTGACATTAATGGAAAAGAAAGTAATATGATCCCCCTACAATGAATCTCCCCATATCTTGTTGATCTTGTGGACCTAGAAACTTTCTTTTGGTATATTGAGGAATTTGTTAGTTGCCTTTATTCCCCCTTGGGGAGATTTAGTTGAGGAAGGTAAGATAAAATACTCCCAATCTTTTCCTTAAGTACAAAAAATGATATCTTGGGAGAGGTTTGGTGAACATATCAACAACCTAGTCTTTTGTAGGAATATACTCCAACATTACGTTCTGATTACAAACTTACTCTTTGAAGAAATGGTACTTTATTGGGATATGCTTTGTCTTGGAGTGAAAAACATGATTCTTTGACATGTTGATTGCACTTGTATTATCACAGATGATGATGAGCTCTAGTACTTCAAAAATAATTTTGTGATTCCTAGGGCTATCAACTTTAGTTTATCAATCTGGGACCCATAAAAACTTAAGAGGTGACAATTTTATATGCATAGTAAGTTGAGTTCTACTCAATCTGCTCTAAGGCAGTGAATCAAACGAAGGTGTACATAGACCATTCTACAAATTTAATCTATATCTTGTAATAAGGAAGAAATGTTGCATAAAAGGAAATTATAGTCTACTTGTAGGAATGAAAATGTTGCATGAAAATCTAATCTAATCTACTTGGAGGAATGAAAATGTTGCATAAAAGGAAATTCTAATCTACTTGCAGGAATGAAAATGTTTCATGAAAGGAAACTCTAATCTACTTGTAGGAGTGAAAATGATGCATAAAATGAAATTTTAATCTAATTCCAGGAATGGAAACATTGCATAAAAAGTAGATTCTAATGTAATTGCAAGAAATAGAAATGTTGCATAAAAATAGATTCTAACCTAATTGCAGGAAATTAAATGCTTGAAATGGAAACCCTATCCTATTGCAGGAAACAAAATATGGAGAAAGAAAACCTAGTCTAGCTACATAAATTGAATAGCATGAAATCAATTCTAAATGGCTACATTCCAAAGCTGTCATACTCTAGTGACAATGTTAATTATATGCTTCAAGAAGTAACCATGTGAACCATCCCTATACTATTCAATTAATGAACCTATTTACTAACCCTAATTTCATAAATAAATAGTAGTGATGAAAAGGCAAGTCCTAAGTGGTATTTGATCTTCCTCAAGATTGGTTTCAAATCCTAGGAGTCATTTTATAGGACTACGATGAAAAAATAAATCTCATAGTGAAATTTTGGTTGACTTTCGAGGGTTTCTACACAATGCTACAAGATCGATACAAGGTGTTACAAGATTACCTTGTTTTTCTATAAGATCAGATCCAAGAGAACTCAGTGGGATTAAAACTTTATTTGAAGGTGAGGAATGGTTGTACAAGGTAAAAAAAGGGTGTATGAGGTCCTTTCCAAGCTTAGTGATCCTCAAGATCTCATATTGCACAAGGATAAATGCAAACAATGGCCTCTAACAAATCTGAGATGAGTTCTCAGTGAACCATCTGTTTGAAGAAGTTGTTGAGGAGGGAATGAGGGTTTGGATGGTAGGATGACATGTGGAAATGATAGTTCTCAACCCTATGACCCAATAGTATTACCTAAACACAATAAATATTATGTGCTTTATGTTTGAAAAGACTGTTAAACAAATTATCAATTGCAGAAAACAAAGATGCAAAAAACAAAGATAATTGGAGATCTAACTATTGCAGAAGGATAGAAACTATATTTTTTTATTACCAACACAAAATCTACATGAAAACTTCCCGCAAGAGAGATGATTGAAAAACATCCAAAATAAACTTTTCTCATAAACAAATCTTGCTATAAAAGATGAAAATACTGCTAAACTAAGTACATGAAACAAAATGCATAATAAAAATATACAAAGGAGACAGACAAGAGTGCTTGGGTTGGGCCCTAACCCTAGGGAAATCAACCCTCTAAATCATACTCAGATTGAAGATGGAATAAATCTCTTCATTGATATCAGACAATGCTCAAGTACATGACGAGAGAATTGAAAATCACAAGTACAAGCTCCTAGCTCTAGCACCCTCTATCCTTATCTAAAAGTTTGAATATTATTCAACCCTTGGGCTTATTTATTTATACAAATATGGTTGAGGGTGCAGTATCCTTGGAAGGAGGGTTGCTTCCCTCTAAAATCCCTATAAAGGTGGATGTAGTTCCTTGAGATCCTTGTAGTCCTTCAGTGCATCAACTGTTCAATAGATCTTCAAGTTCTAGGTGAGAAAATATAGGGAGAAAGTCGAGTTTTAGGTGAGTAAATGCATGGAAAAATCCTTGTACATCTCCTCCAACTGGTTTCCAACATATCCATGCACATTAAATTCTCTTTTTCTTGCACATTAAACTATGTTAGGATACATGATATGATAATATTCATTTCCCTACCTAATGAACACATTATAGCTCAAAATATGTCATCAAATGCAGAGAGAGAGGTAAACATACGCCCATAATCACCCCATATTGAAAATGTTTCTCACCCTATGAGAAAATTAGTCACTTTTCAGGATCTCATTAATGGCCCTAGCGGCCTTCCTAACATCCCAAGGTACCTTTGATGGAGTGCCCTCCTCGGGGTGGAAGCTTGCATTTAATTTTACCTCTGCCCATTCTCACTACTCTTCTACTTGATCTCTCCTCTCCTAGAACTCCAATAGCAAAGGAGGGATGAGTTTGAGCCTTTGAATTATTTTTTGTATAGGTGTGTCCTTTCCAAATAATTCCTTAATATCTCTGGGGAATGGTACTCTCTGATTTTTATACCATGTGGTAGAGCATGCCATCTCCTTTGGAAGACCTATAAACTCTCGTTTCCTAACAGCTTGAAAATATTCTCAAAGTGAAGTATTTCTTGTTCTTATTTCTTTATGTAGAGGGGTGCTAATTTAGGATCCTTAGAGATTATTTTATAGTTGTTGATGACAACACAAGTAATTTTGATTTCTACTATGATGTATAAAGGCTCATTTGTTTCCCTGGACACGACCCTCTTAATCTCCTCAACCCTAACTTCCTCATGAGTAAGCCAAGAGGCTAGTGCCATTCCCAACCTTGAGTTGGGATCTCAAAAGTTCATATTATTTAGAATCGGTTTATGCATGTAGAACTCAACTATTCTAGCCGTGTCTTCAATACTAGAACTTTGATAAAAATCAATGAACTTCCTATAGTCCTGAAAAGGAAGTGAACCATATGGTGCTAGGGTCTTGATATGAAATTGAAACCATTAATCCTTGAGGAATATTTCATAGGGTTTTTATGGGTTCCTTGAATGAATGGCCTGTATAGCCAAACTTTCCATGGTGGAAAGATGCTTGTCTTTTTCCTATAGCTGGTCCCTTAACCTCTTGTTTTCCATTTTTAACTTCTCTCTCATGTTTTCCTCTTAGAATCTCAAGTCAGCCATCTCCTCACCCATTTTATTTATATTTTATTGCATCGGGCCCACATCCTCAACTCATTTAGATCTGGAATTTTTAATCCACCGATGTGTTTTTCCCCTTTCTTTTTCTATCTCAAGGAGGATTGGGACTGCAAACTTGACAGATATTATCTTTCCTTATTCATAGAATTTGTAATAAGACAAAAAGTCTAGTTAGGTATCAAGTTATTTCATATATTATGGCCCTATACCTTCTTTGGTAACTGGTCAAGACTTTCCTATAGCACTGCCCTGTTTTCCTACAACACTCTTTGCCTTCCTGTAGTGGCTATTTTCCTTCCTGTAGCAGGGAAAATGCTTCTTGTAGTTGTTTGGCCTTGGCTCCCCTTGTGATTGTATTCTTATAAGAATCTTGGATTTTCTTTCCTTTGGTTTAGATGGAGTTTATTTATTTAGTTTTCTTCTTATTTTCCTCCAATTCATCCTCTTGGTGACTAATTAACCCCTCAATTGTGATGGGGTTTATTGAGGAAGGTTGAGGCTTCCCTTGTTTAATCTTAGTGCTCTTCCTCATCTTGAATATATGGAATTGTCTTGGTTTCCTTGCTTTAGGATTGAATAGTGTGCCTAAGGTTGTCAGAGTGGAAACCACCTCTTTCTCAGTATTTCCATTTGAAACACTTGCTTGTTGCTCTTTCCTTTTTCCAAGGTTTGGAGCTAATTTATTCAATGATATTTTAGGCTCCCTATTCTCCTTTTTCTTCTCCTTTTATATTCTCTTCTGATTTATCCTCTAGCACTTTTTCCTTTGTTTTAGACTCTTGTTTTCTTTCCCACCCTCTTCTTCTTCCTCTTCTTTCTTTGCATAGCCATCCTTGACTCTCTCTTCAAGTTCCAATAATATTTTTCCTTGTGTTTCTAAAAAAGATTCCCTATCCATGTCCACAAAATCTATCCATGCCACAAGGTGTTGAACATGTTTTATGGCATCCATGATAATTATTCTGATGAGCCCATGATGGGCTATGTACTGAGGTTTTCCTCCCCTAATCCTCTGGCTCATTTCTATCATAGAATAGAAAAGGAAATAAGGGATGTTCAATATGCTTGAAATAGGAAAGTCCATATAAAACCCGGATCTTTCCCTCACAAGAAATATATTTTAGATTGTGATAGTTTACTTCATCCCAGGGGTAGGGTAGGCTATCCCTCTTGACCCCATTCTTGTCAATAGGATGCTCCTAAGGGAGGAAGAATTTTTTTCATGGCTATAATAGCTTGATTTCTTTCCTCCTTAGTCCATCTCACTCCCACAGGTCATGTGGTCACTCTGATAAAAACTTATTCATTTAGATGGATAATTAGTCACCTAAAAATGGTGGTATCACTATCTTCTCCTTAAGGCTAAATGCCTACTGAAAACTCATGGGTAATTTCATCATTAAACCCTTTGAATTTCTCAAAGAATTCCAACCACTAGTGGTTTGCAAAGATTTGTGTGATGGGAGGGTGTTGGTGGATCCTCAAGGAGTATGTGGGCTCTCTCCTATTAAAACCACCCCTTGTGACTTCCAATTTTAGCTTCTCAAAGTTTGTGCAAGAGAATTCTATTGTTAATTATTAGTTTCATATCAAATTAGGGTTTTTGAACAAGAACAAAAGGATAAATGTTCTTGGTTGGTTAGTGGGAGGAAAAATTCAATTCCAATCTCAATAAAAGTTAATCTTCCTATTATAATGCTGAACTTCACAAGAGAAAAACTTCACACTTCAATTTATTTTGTTTTGAGGGTTCTGCTATAGGATGTTCTGTGGAGGAATTCTAGAAAAATTGCACAGGTTTTTTGTTTACAAAAGGTGAGGAGAATCAAGTAATTACCCCTCTATTAGTGTCATATGTCTAGTAATATGAGTCTTGTTAGTATTGAAATTTATCTACGGTCAAAATTGTGAATATTAGTCATGAATCAACTGATTGTTGTTGTTTAAAAGGTCTATGTCTAGAATTAGGTATTCTGTAAGGATTGTCATTTTTATTAAGAGACCAATGTCCAAAATTATGTTTCTCCTTACAAAAGGAAATCATGAAAGGTGTTTGGTCACTTGTAACAATGTACAAAATTCATCTCATAAGTTTTTAGTTAGTGTGAGTGGTTTAGTCTCATCTTAAGTCAGAGTTAGTAGGCCACCTTAGTTTGGTAATAATGTCTTCATCAAAGCAATTGTGCATTGATCGTGACCAAGGTTTTGGAGGCATCCTTACAACCATTTGGATATAATTTCAAAATGAAAACATGTGATCTTAGAAGAGGATAACAGTTAGAGGACAATGTTTTAAATTCCCAATGCGTTGTGAATCCAGGAAAAACACTGCGCATTCATGATGCTTCTCCCTAAATCATAATTTGCATGACCACCTTCGCTCCAAGCCATTCAGAGTGATCATTTCAACCTGCATTGTTATCCCTTAGCACTAAGCTTCTCCTTATCGACATCAGAAAGCTAACGCGGTTTGGTTCCTTCGTTGCGAAAGAGAGGCAATGACATTGCAAATTCACACTAGGTTAATTTTCTCGTAGCTCAATGATCTAAATCTGCCAACAAGTGAAAAATTAGTTTCCTTTTTGTTTTCTAGTCATGGTGGAACTCTAATATTTCATTTAAAGGCCAACGCAAACCTTCTAGAGATTGAAAAAGGAACAAAATTGTTGTCATTGACTTTCTGCATTTCACTGCGTTTTTTCTTTCTCAATGCTAGGCTTTCATTCCAACTGATTGTGAATCCACATAATGAAATATTTTCCTTCTTGTTTCCAATCTATCTTTTCACTAAAGTATCCTCTAAATGAAAATAGTTACCTTAGTTTAGAGACTCTAAAAAAAGCCTTTTCCCTTAAAAATTTATGCCCAAAGGTGTTTAGAGGTCGAATGTTTTTAGCGTTGCGTTTCTAGTTTGTGCACTCCGATTGTCCCTAATTTGCTATTTTTCCAACAAAAACAAATTTCTGGGTCTTATAGGGTTTGCTCGAAGAAGTCTGGGGTTGTTATTTTTGCTAAAATGTTTGGTTTTTGTTTTAAAGATATTGTCATAAGTTTCAAAATCCATAATGCCTCTATTGTTGCTCAAGAAATTTGTTCATAAACAAAAACTATTCATTATTGAAAAAGTGAAATTGTGACAAAACCAGAAGACAAAAAACACAAAGGGGTAGCCATTGTGCATTTTAAACCATAGGACATCAGAACCATTAATGCAAAGCTAGCCATTGGGATGGCTTTTGAACAAGCAGGGTGTAAGAGATTTTGTGAGAGATTTCAGGGATATCATTTGCAATTAATGAACGAATTTGCTAGGGATTTTGATGGTGTACAAGCAAAAGTGGGAAGCATGACTTTCCCTATCTTAGCTCAATCAATAAATGAGGCCACGAAGATACCTTTGAGAGGAGAGGAATAGTTCAAAGGGATGACTTTTGATTTGGTTGCTTTGAAATACTCCCTTAAGAAAAATCATAAGAAAGGGTATGGTTCATTTGTTCCAAGGAGCTATTTACAGGATCATCATGGAAAATTGTTGGAGGTCATCCAAAGGTACTTCACATGTGAGGGGAGATTTAGCAGGGTGTATCACTATCACATTAGGCTCCTAATGTATTTTACTAGAAAGAAACCTTTAAAACTTCCCTATTATCTCTTTAGGAGTTTATATAAAATGGCTGACAGGGTTCAAACTAAGGGAAGTCAAGTTAAGGCGAGTTTGTTCCTCTTCTCATTAACAAAATTGCTAGTAATGAAGGAGCTTGAGAAGAAAGAGAATTTATGGCAGGAATTATTGGTTTCTTGGGGATGGGAATCCCATTCTTCAAACAATCAAAGGACTAAGAAAGACACTCCCTCAATTATGATTAAATAAGATTCACATGTAGAAGCAATCTCAAGCAAGAAACCTCTGACTAAAAGAAAATTGGTTAGTAAGAAAAGTGCTAAGAAGCTACAATTTTCGCCTGAGGTAGAGAAGGTGACATCCCTTGAGGTAGAAAGGGTGGTAAGGGTGCCAAGAACTAGGGATGAAACCAAGAGATTACCTATAGCTCCTCCATAATCACCAATTCAAGTCATGGAATTAGAGAGCACACAAAGAGAAGTTGAAATTGATGAGTAGGACCAGAAAATTGGGGAGTTTCAAGATCAGTTAACCAAGGCCCATGTGACAATAGCTTACTTGAAGCAAGAGAATAGGAATCTTAGGATTAAAGTGTCTCAAGGGACTATCCAACCCAAAAGAAAAGAACCACCAAAGGAAGCATTGGAACATGTTGACAAAGGCAAAGGTAAAATGGTTATTGATTTTGAGCAGCGAAAGGAGCCAGTTGAGCATTCTTAAAAACATAGGACTAGGTTTGCTGCTAAGATACATATGAAGGAAAAGGAGATAGTTTAGCTTATTGTTTTCAACGAACAAAGGGAGTTTGAGAAGCTACTGGAACATCCTAAAGGGATACAATATCAAGTGGATCAACGTGGAGAGTCATAGGGAAACATGGACCTTGTTTAAAGAGGTAGTGGTTGTTTTACCAGTACTTGAAAAAGCTAAGTATAAACTAAAGTGGAACTTGCCTTTGCATAGGAAAGTAAAGAGTTTATATGTACAAAACTTGGTGCTCAGGAGAAGACTCGGGTTGGTGAAAAGCAATCTCATTGAAGTCAAAAGAGCTAGAGGGAAGAGGAAGAGAGGTAAGTTGGAATTACTTTCAGAGGCTAGTACTAAAGTGGATCTCCAGTAGGGAACCTCAACCCAACTTGGAAACCTTGCTTTTTGTTTAGGAGATAAAAAAGGTAAAATTTTTATGACAGTTGCAAAACCACAACAAAAGGCTTGTTGCGCTTTCCATATACAAATTTTGACAATTGTGGGATAATGAAGTTAAAGGTTTTTGTTGTCATAAGGAAGTTATATGAATATTCCAACACTCATTTTGGTGTTCCCAACATTTCATATTGAGAAAAGTTCCTCATGTGTTTCAGTTCTGGAGGCACTACGAGAACAAATCATCGTGTTGTGAAAATGGAGTACAAGTTAAAGGGTTGTCTACAAGCATTTTGAATATGGTCCAATAGGACTAAAACCATCAGAGGGAAATATGGAACATAACCATGTTTTTATTTTTTGATATATAGGGGCCACAACCATAGAAAGCATGGAAGCCACCTCAATGCATTGTGAGTTTGCCTAATATGCTACTAATTTGAACAATCAATTCTTCTGAGTTCAAATTTCAAATTTTTGATCTCTAGTAGTGGTTTAAGTTATGTAAATAAGTGGAAAAATTATCTTAAAGGGTGTGCTTAATGATTACTAGAAAATATTTCAAGTTAATGAAGTTTTAGGCTTGTATTGGTTATTAGGAAAATTGTTCCTATTTTTCAATATATGCACTAGCTTCTGAATGTACTTGGTTGAAAGTTGGTTTTGGTCAATGAAGTCAACCACCTAGGATAGGAGATTGAATCTTTGATAATGTATAAATATATCAGAAATCATTGTATGTAGGTTTTTGTTTGGGATTAGAGGATAAGACTTTGTACGCTATATTTTTGAAGATGTTTTCCAGTGAATGAATGAAAATACAGAGGAGAAAATTGCATGGATTCATAAGTAAAAAATTTGGTGATTTTGTGATATTTTAGTCTTGTAATTTTCTTTATGCGTATACATCTCTTTTATTTACATCTTCTTTCTTGGAAAATAAAATGGTTAATTCAGAATTCATCCTAAAATGAATGCTCTATTTTAGTTTTCTAAGTTATCAATGTTTTCAGCTTAAAAAAAGCTTTAGAATTCATCCATGTTTTGATTCTCTAATGTGTTAGTTTTTAACCTTTTTCTAAATTCACCTCCTTCAACAATTTGATCTAAACCCACCACCAAAACTTCCTACCTTGCCCTGTGAAAGAGCCCCCTCTTTTCCATCATCTCATTGGACAAAATTAGTTTTATGATGACTCCATGCCCAATGGATTTGCCACTTTTCTCATCACCAGACCTTTAAAAAATCAAATTTTGTTGAGCCTATTACCTAGCCTAATAGCCTATTCATTGATTGACCTAAGTGAGAGATCCCTCTATAGGTCAGAAAGGTTCGATTCTGACCTAGAAGTGGTTTATGGTTACCTTTGGGATTCCTTTCTTAGCCTAGGGAAATCATAGAGTGCTAACATTATGGCACTGTTGTTGGGGACGCGAAAGCTAAATATTCCCTAGTAAAACTCTAATTTGAAAATTTCAAACCTATTTCATGTGGGTGACAGTGAATTAGGAACCATTACGTTGAAATTTTCACCTAAATATTGTGTTTAAGCCTAGTTGTGATTAGTTTTCTTGGAAATTTGGCTTCTAGAAAGATCCATACAAGACCACATCCAGATCCTAATCCCCTTGAATTTGTAAATGATCTTGAGAAGTTGGTTAGATGAAATAATTTTGAATAAGTTCAAGCGAGTAATAGTCCTTTAACGAGATCTCACACCCTTCCAGAAAAAATTATAGCAACTGAGGATATTGAATTTGATTTTCCATTTGAACATAGCCTTTTTAGATCTAAATCTGAAACCTTTGTTTCTAAGAAAATAATTGATGAATATAAATTAATGCCACTTATCCCTACTATTTTAGCGGCTACAACCACCCTCAAAAAATTTTTCCTTAGCTTCGTTTTGGAGCTTCCCTACCAACCTTTCACATTAGCACGTCTTGCTTCGTTAAGTATACAAGCTTCAGTGATTTTCTTGCAGAAAGACAGCCTGTATATCAAAGGTTGATGCATTCCCCTCATCGAGTGTTTCTCCGGACTTGGTCCAACTGTAGGTTGAGCATCTCCCTTAAGAAATTGTGCAATTCTAGAGGGCAACCAGCCTTCCCTCCAAAAATTGCACAATTCAATCTGGCAGCCTACTGGGCTCCAAAATTGCACAATTGTTCCAATCAAGCTTCATCCAGAAAATTGCGCAATTCCTCCCAGAAGAGCTGCTTAGCTCAAGAATTGCGCAAGCCTACGCAGAAGTCAGTTTCTCTGCTTAGAAATTGCACACATATCCTAGGAGGGCAGACTAACTCCCTTCGAGAAATGAGCATTTTCTCCCAGTAGTTGAGCAGGCTCTTGCATGTGCAGTTGGTTTAACCAATTCCACACGGGACCAAGGAAACTTGAATTGCATGCATGGGCTTCTTTTTCCTAGAATAGAAAAAGAAACATGCAAAAAGCATCCATAGATTTTAGGGAGCTATTTTTAGCAGCTAGAGGTTACATGCAAAGATTGTTTTAGAATCTTTCCTCCAAGTGTCACTTTTTCCTATATTTTTGGCATGCACATCATGAGCTTCAAACTTATTTATTCAATTCTTTAGAGCTCATTTCTTCACATCGATCTTGGATCTCTGACATCCCACAACACATCCAAGACTTTACGACACATCTAGCTCAGCTATTCATGGGTAAGTGGTCTCAACTTGTCTTTTGCAACATTTCTGTCGCTCTTTGTGTTTTCGCTTGTGTGAGTGATGTTTTCTTGATTTTTTTGAATGCTTGTTGTTGTTTACATGCATACTATCTTGTTCTAGTACAATTTTAGTTTTCGTTACTATCTCACTATTTTCGCATGCATGAAACTGTTTTACAAGAATGATCACCGATTTGGTGACTCGCTTCACCCACATGCATGTTGTTCCTTTTTATGAATCTTTCATTCATTGTTTGCATGCAATATCATTTGCTTCTTCTTACACTCAGTATAACCATACATTCACTTTCAGTTGCCCGTGGGCGGGTCTAGGCAACCTTGGCCCAAACTCTGCCTCACCAAGACAACATTGTACAATCTTGAGAGGGAAGGCTCTGTATTCCCCTCAGAAAATGAACATTTCTTCCCAGTAACTGTTCTCTAGGCCTGCTTTGTGCGATCGTGAGGGACTATGATTGCTTGCCCAGAAAGTTATGCAATGCGGCCACTGAGCTGAAATTGTGCTTTGCACAATTCCAGCAGTCAGCTTCGATTTTGTATTACGCAATTCCAGCAGCCAATCATGCCTCCCAAATAGCCCAAACTGCTTTTACATAGTTCTGGTAGCTAGTTAGCCAGCCTCCGAGAAGTAATTGTGTAATCCTTTGCCTATTGATCCCTAGGTATGTGTTATGTTATTCCTGAATTTTCTTTGGTTTTCGCTGACAAATTTCTTGCCATGCATGTCGCTTTTTCTCGAGATCTAGAAGGTTTTCATTCGCCTATTAACAGTTTAGGATCAATGGACTCTAAGAGAGAAAGATCAAAGGACACTGATGGAAGTGTAATTGGAGCAACGGTTGACCGAGTGTCCACAAGTCTATTGATCTATGAAGATACCAAACTGATTCTAGACAAGGACATCAAGCTGAAATGGGAAGAGGTCAATGATGCATTTGTAGACACATTTGGGGAAGACCTTGAAGACCACCAGGTATACGTGAACATCCACAAGTTCGGCTTGTACCGGATTTCATGTAGATACCCTGTGTTCCCATGTGCAGACATGATACACTGGATTGTTTCGCACACTGATCTGAGACGACGACCTTGATCAGTGTCAGCAGGACGAAGATTGAAACCTTCAGGGCACATGATTATGATGAGATATATCAGATGTCAGAGCCTGTGACTATCATGGAGACTCCCTTCATCTTACCCAATAGCAATGCCAACTCCAGAGACATTCTGAAGAACTGGGTAAAGGATCCAGGTAGATTCAGGATGACACCTAACCAAATTTACAAGATGAATATACTGTGGAAGGTGTATCAATACTTGGTCATCTTTTCATGTCGATTGTATGGCCAATAAAGCACGAAAACCTTCCCACAAAGTTGGGTGATCGCGCTATACCAACTGGCCAAAGAGGGTAAACCATGTAACTGGTCTAGCATGTTGTCTCATCAGCTAAAGGAACAGGTAACAAGGGCTCGACAACTACCCAAAGGTATGCAAGAAGAAATCTACATGTCTGCCTACATCTTGGATGTAGTCTGTGCCCGACAAGAGTTCTCGGGCTTGAAGTTGGCATGGTCACCAGTGGAGATTGTTGTGAACACTTATTTTAAGATGTTGTTCGAATGCAGCTTCAGAGGAGTTACCACACAACTATCCAATCATTTTGTCACTCCGATTTACAAGATGATATTTGAACATGATCCACCCTACATGTAGATGGAAATAATGGAGGCACTGATAGACATAGCTGATTGGTATGCCTCACCATCTGACACCTTCATACGGATGTATAGTGTAGAGAAGCCTCCTCATGTTCTATCGATGTTTTCCTTGGACTTGCTCATCATGTAGGAAGTAGCATATCACATCTCAGCTTGATTGACAACTAGGCTACACTAGAAGAAGAAGGCACCTTAGCCCGATCTTCCACTGCGCATCGAATTATATGAGATCCGGAGTTTCAAGCATGTGGATGTCGAAGCAGAGCAAATGAAGAATCCATTCGACCTCCGATGTTACAATCTGTATGACCCGCATTGTCTTGTGAAAGATCACTGCACGAGAGTACAGTTCAACTAGATCCATGCGGCATTTCATTAGGCGAAGGAGGACCCATGTAGATATTGCTACAATTAGACCCAATGAATAGGTTGGCTTCATTGTGGAATGGTTAGCGAAGCAATGTGAAGTAGCATTTCAGAGAGCACTAGAAGCAGCAGCAGCAGTAGAGGCGAACATACCAGTGCGCGACAAGGGCAAGAGGAAGATTGTCAATCACATGGAGGAAGACAAAAGATGCAAGTTCTGAGCAAATCCACTTGTGGAGAAAGAAGCTTTGGCCATAGAGGAAAAGAGGCAACAACATGACAAGTGAAACACATAAAGGCAGAGAGACAAATGGAGAATGGAGGAAACAAAGAAGGAGTTTCATGAGTTGAAGGAGCAACTACGAAAGGAATAGGATCTGCAAAAACAGGAGAGGGAAGCGCAACAACAATAGGTACAACAGGGGGCACAACATGTGCAGACGGATGAAACAATGCTTGTACATGTAGTGGACTCATCAGAATAGCTGGCATTAGGCGAACAGGGTGAACCATCATAGGGGCATGAATTTGCTTAGGAAATAGAGCAAGCACTTGAACAGATGGATACAAACATGGAGTAGCAAGAGTTAGAGAAGGAGATCAACCTCATGCCTCACCACAAAGGGGTCGATCCACCAGCTTCTCCACATCCAGAATATTAGAAAGTCCCAAGTGAGCAAGGATACACTTAGATCCTTGGATATCAGTCGGAAGGAGAGATACACAACATCTCATTCGACGAATCTCAACATAGGGTTGTGAAATCTCATAAAGTGTCAACTTCAGAAGATCATACATCTCCTGCAAGGCTATGAAGGCAAGAGTCAGGTTCCAAATAGATGTCACCTTGGAGTACATGGACACCATCATGGACTACTGATCTTGGCATCAGTATGCTACTGTTGATCATCACGAGGATGTTGAAGAGTTGGACTTCCCACGGTTGTCCGTGTCATAGTGATGTCTTGCATGGCTTGTTGAAGTCCTTTTGTCTCACATGGGTACAAGTGCATTGTAATGTAACATCTTGTCAAGTGTAAGTTCAAGTGTCGATAGTTGGATTTAACATTCATAGAGTAGATGAAGAGTCATGAGGGTAGATGAATTGTCACAAAGGGGAATGTCAAGGGTCACCCCACCCTTTGCTAGAAATAGTCCCTAATAACTCATTGTAAAGGCTTTTGGTTAGCCAAGCTTCTGATAGGACTATCTTAGAGAGACCTTGGACAATATTGTAATGAGCCTTGGCTTCTCCACTACGAAGAGCTAGTACATCTCTTTGGAGGAGTAGGTGGTTGTGGTTGTAACATTTCGCTGTCACAACTAGTGGTTGGACATGGATGTATTGTATTAGTGGAACTTACACTTCTTAATATAATACGAGCCAACACATTTCATGCATATGTTGTATTGTATTTCAGCTATCTGTTTGCTCTAAATGATATATGTATTTATTTTCTTGTGCATGCATGTATATCTATTTCTATGTATGTATGTATGAATCTTCTTGAAATGTGTTGTTGGTTTAACCGTCACTTTGGATCACTAGCTAACTTGCGTTCCATGTTGTGATGTATCTTTGCTCGTGTGTTCCCTTCTTAACTCCGTGCTATCACAAATTTCCAAGGGGCGCACTCATCTCATCCCCCATGTGGTAGAACCTCTCATGCACCTTCCTTATCTCACTACATATGTCACACCCTTGCTACCAACAGAGTTATCTTACTTGCCTCTGTGTGAAATCACGGTTAAGGAATTACCGTACGACTCACTGCTGGGACTCCTACACCAAATGTTTTGAGGTCTAATTAGGACTTCTTACCGGGGAGATCGACTGACATGTTGGCGGGTCTAGCACCGGCAACATTTCCGGTGCTAGAAGGAGCGTTAGATGACAAGCCGTGTCCTCTCATCCTATTTTGAACCTTTGCATATCTATCATGGAGTCTTGCACTCTTCTCCCACCGCGATGTTTTTCAAATGCTGAATCTGTTACCATCACGAGGGAGTTTTTCAATCACTTGTCCACATACATGTATGATGGTGAAAACGAAGTGGCCTGACCTGAGTTCTTACATGACTTTCTTTCCATGCTTCAGGAGGAAGATGGATGTTCTGAATGAGCATGCCAGTTTGCTGCTTGCATACACTCTTTTTGAATCTCCACATCGATGGTTGTGCAGCTTGTTGGTTAACAACGTGCACTCTGTTAGTGTCGGTATCTTCATCCCTCCATCAGTGATCAAAATTCTCTTGTTGCATTGCATTTTAGGTGTTTCATCCGATCAGCTGCATTCCATTAGGTCATGGATCATCTGATGGTAGTGGCTCTTTATCATATTTCCCTCATGGTCTTTACTTGCTGACCTATTTTCACAAATTCAGCTCATTTACAGTCATTTTCTGTCTTTACAACTGCAAAAGTCATTTTTAGGGTTTTAGGTCTCATTAGGTCTAGGGTTTGTCATCAAAGTCTTCTAAAATCTCAATAATGGTTAGCAGGCACAGGAGGAGGTCAAATAAAGTCTCAGCATAAAAATTTTCAATAATCACATGCTCAGTGATTGATTTTTCTTCAAAACCCTGTTTTGAGGAAAAACAGAGTTTTTTACATTTTATGTATAAAATTTCATGTAATTTTATTTTTCCTATATGTAATAAGTCCAGAAATGCAGCCCTGGTCACCTTGCCAAGCTCCTGCACTCCAGCTCCTGCAAAAGAGTCAAAAATTCAAAGCATTAGTCCATAAAAAGTCAAAAAGCAAGTCAAACTGCCGAAACAGAGTTTTTAAAAGATAAAGTGAAAGACAAACATTAGAAAGTGGGTCTTTGTAAATGAAAAATTAAAGTCAATGGGTATATAAAGTTTATTTGTATTGAAGACTTCATTTTTGTGCCAAAGAGTGATAAAACAAAGTGGAAATTGCGTTTTTAAGGTGAAAGAGAGAAATTGCAGCAAAGTAGTGAAAATCTTCTGGGCGCGGCACACGTGGGTTGAGGTGTGGCACACCTGGTCAGCACGGCACACAGAGTGTAGAGAACACACTGAGAATTTAATTGGCATGGTGCACCTATGTCTTGGTGCAATGCACCGGCTTTCTTAGCCCTAATTTCATCCAAACGATCTCATCAAGCTCCAAATCTTTGCAAGCTTCATTCCTCAAGTAAGTTAAGCATCCCTAAGTGCCATTGCAAGGGTTTTAGTCTTCATTGATGGTGTTTTGATAGGTACGAAATCAAACCCTAGTTTGTTGCACAATTACACTGAAAAAATTGTCTAGGGTTTCAAAAATTTTCATTTTTTGTTGTCTTATTCCTCTATATCATTTTCACATCCCCTTCACTACATTTCACTAATTTCATTTCCCATTCCCCCTCTCATTTCCACTCATCCTACTCCCCTATCCCCAAAACCCTAAAACCCTATCAAATTCCCACTATTCCCAAACCCTAATCTGTATACTCAAACCCTATCACTTCCCAAAAACCCTACAACCAATATCAAAATCCCTCATTCACTATCCCCCTCATCAATCCCATTCATTAAACAACAAACACCTATTCTTAATATAAAATCTCTTCATACTCATCATTTCACACCAAACAGTGGAAAATATGGAAATGGATTCAGCTTATAATAGGGATGAGGAAACTGTAAGTGATTCCTCCCAAGAAATTCATGCACCAAGAAAAACACACAAGGGAGGAAAACACATCCAGGAGGAGCCCACTACACTCATAGAGCTATTGGCTTGTCCTCTTACTGTTGCATGTTTCAAACATTAGTCTTGTTACTAGTATTTTGAGATGGTGGAAAGAGTGAAATACCATCATGAGCTTGCTAGACTATTTGTTCTCCATCTTCACAATGGCCAAGTCAATTTAGCAGGTGTTACCTTCACTTTGATACCTGAAACTATAGCTGAAGCAATAGGTATTCTGAATGTGGGTGAATAGTGCACCAAAGGACAACTGGTGGACAAAGAGCATTATGAGCCTTATATCGAGGCTAGCTATCAGAAGCAAATCAGTAGGGTCTTCCCTTTTAGATACCTATAGGACACATATGCTCCACTCATGAAGCTCATTATCAAATACTTCAGTTGTGAAGGCAGATTTTCTCGCTTGTAGACGTATCATGTCATATTATTGATGCATTTCACTAGAGTGAGGATGATGAACCTCCCCTATTTCATGTGCTAGAATATTGAGAAAATGACCACATTGGTGCAAAGGAAACCTCCTCATCAACAGTACAACAACATCTATCACTTTTCATTGCTCAAGATTGTGGTTTTGCATCAGCTGAACTTGCTGAATGTGTCATTGGATTATTTCATTTCACATGAGGTTTTCAAAAGCCCTGAAGTGACCCCATCAGTATTTCATGAGACAGGAGGGCCTTCAAATCAGCAAGAGGTGCATGAGACTCAGACCACCAGTGTGCCAGTATTTGTCACTTACCAAAAGGGCACAAGGAGATTATTTGTATCAGCCAAACGAGTACTATCTCCACCCGGGGTGGAAGGGGTCTCGTCTCCTTCATCAGATCATAGACAAATGTTATCTTCACCCGGGGTGAAAGCGGCTTTGCCTTCTTCTTCAGCAAAGAAGGTACAAGACAAAGGGAAACAACCATTGCATGATGAGGGGCCTTTTGAAGGTCAGGAGAAAGATTTCATTTTGATTCAAGATGAGGACACTGATTTCGGCTCCCAAAGCTCAAAACTCAAGGAGATCATCAAGGAACAAGAAGCTGACATTCATGAATTATCTCTTAACCTTGAAAAAGCTAAGTGGATCATAAACTACCTTGAGCAAAGGAACAAGTAGTTGGAAGACCAGCAGACTATCATGGAGCTGCAAAACATAAGAGAAAATAGGCAAGCAGCCAAGAGGAAGAAAGTCAAGCTGACACTACTTGAGCAAGAGATTTAAGCTGATCGGGAATCTTGGCTAGAGAGGACAAACATGCACTTGGAGAATCTTCTTGAGAATGCCAAAAAGGAGAAAAAGATGTTGAGACACATGGCTTTTCATTATTTGGCAAGAAACAAGATTTGCAAAGCGAGGATAAGGACCTTAAAGGCCAAGTTGAGGAAAACTTTGAGGAGGAAGAAAGAGCAAGATAAGCTCAAGATTTTGGCTGAAGCTTCCTTGGCCCAAAATAGTACTTGATGCAGGTCACCCATCCCAAATTTCAAGAAATTTGGCATGATTTTTTACAATTTTGAAATTTTGAAGGAAAAAACAGGTTTTTCTGCCTGGTGCATAGCGCCACCCGGCGCTCAATTTTGCTAGGGACCTCCTCTGGAGGAAAAATATATATATTTGGATTCCTTGTGAAAAATCATGCATACCTTGAAATTAATAGAAAATTTTGTCAAGTTTTGGGCCTCCAAAAGGGTCAAAATACCTCAAAAATGCCTTCTCTGCCCCTTTTTGGCCACACAGGAAGCAATGTTGGGCGAACTAATGTTTGGAGGAGAAAATGGACACCAAATTTAGAAGTTCCACCTATTCTAGAAAGTAGACAGATATACCTTTCTAACAAGCCAACTTGGAGCAAATTTGGTGCACGGGAAGGCCTCCAAAATCAGCTGCAAAAAGGCGCTACACACAGGGAAAGTAGTGCAGTGCACAGGATGGAAAATTGCATTTTTTGCCAAAAAACTTTGTTTTTTGCCTAGTTTTTTCTCAGTTTGACTTTTTTCTCTATCATGGTCAATATCATGATGTAAATTGATGGAATTTGATGTAAAAATGATAAAAATTCACTCATGGAGGTAGATACATCATGTTTAGGTGGTTTTGAACTGAATGAATAAGTTTCCTAGGTTTTAGAGGCAAGTTGTTCCACTGCCTACTTTTTAGTTCTTAGTTTAGATTTTTTTGAAACAGCTCCTAAACTCATGAATTCAACCCCTAAAGCCTAGAATGAGTTGTTTTTTGCCTATATCTAGTACTTTTTTAGTGATTTGTAAAGGTTGGAATCTTGTGAATTCTTTGAGCATTATTGTACATTCATCTTTGTAGTTTGGCAAAGGAATAGACTAGGGTTTGCAGCATTTTGTGGGATTTTTGTGGTAATGTGATTTAGCATTGTGTTCTTCTTTGTAATTTAGTTGATCTTATGTTTATGTATGCCATTATCTCTGTCTTTTCAGGTGAACTAAATGAATCAAGGATAAAGGTAGAAATCATTGACATTGCAGTGTTTGTTTAGTTTTTCATGTTTTCAACTGTTTGAAGAGGATTCCTGAGACTTTCATGCCCTCTCCAACTCCTCACCAATCTTAAGACTCTCCATTTCAATCAATTTAAAGTACTAAACCATTTTCCTACCTTGCCCCACAGAAAACTCTACAAGACTGAGTCCATTCCCCGGACCCAAATCTGCCTTTCACATTTGAGCCAGCAAACCATCATAAATTTCAATCGAACTCCTCTGAGAATATACCTAGCCTAGAATTAGTCTTTACATCAGTCATCTCCAGCTTTACTGACCATATTTTTCTGCGATTGAAAAGGAGAGAGCCCTCTTCCGACCTGGTAGGGCTAGCTACCAGGTTAAGCGTGGTTTGATGTTACCTTAGATTCTGCCTTTCTCAGCCTGAGGTAGATTTAGGCCATAACACACTTACTTGAGCACTTATGTGATCTCATTGAGGACACTTTCTATCATTTTGATCAGACCATCTTGTCTAAAAGTTGTTACAACATCGGAAGGCTCCACATGAATCGCCTATGTATTTTTGGCAACACTTCCATGATTTGCAGTTTTAAGCTCCCAAGAGCTAGATGAAATTTTTCTATCTCTGGGACCGATTCGAGTACTGCGTTAAGAAATCTGCTCGTCCCAAGAAGAATTTTGAAATCAGGCCTCGCTCAGTATTCTTCAATGATGGAGTTGCACAATCACAAATAGATATGGTCACTGTCACAAGTGACTGTCCGTTGTCCCCTCATCAAACAACTCCACCACTGCAGAGCGATGTGGGAGATCATGCTTACACATTTGTTCAGCTGTCACATTCTCCCAACATCACTTTGCTTAATTTTTGTGCAGATTTGGTTGTGAGTCCATCGAGTTGTCATATGCATTTTGTTCCACAACCTCCATCTTCGTACTTGTCTAATCCTCTGAATGATATTGTCTTGTGTTCTTCCATTCCAGACTCTACACTTGTTGTGAACGAGGAACAATCCACTGATGAAGTTGGTGTTGCACAACCAACATGCGCTATCATTCATGAAGAGTATGACTAGGATCTTGAGCATCAACACTCGACGAAGGATGAATCCCTTCCATCTGAGCCTCCTCCATTCTTTCCTGACATTTTTGGTGAACCTGCCATCCATGATTTTGCATTTGTATCTTCATCCACGGATGTAGCCATTGTTGATCACTCATAGGACACACCGCATGTCAGTCCATCATCTGACAATGGAGAGGATAAGTCATTAATTGAAAATGCACTTGCTCTTTCATCTTCCTTTTCTGGAAACACAGAGGATGAATTTGTTTGCTTCTCATCTACCCCTCTATTTAATTCATCAGATCATGAGGATGTCAATGAAATCATTGTTTTTTTTTATGGTGGCTGTCATGATCCATTTACTTCCATATTCGATCATGATCATGATTCTATCATAGTCAATTTTTTGAAGCCACTAGTTTATGATGATCTATCTAACGATTAAGTCGAAACACCCAATATTGTCGAGGAACTTCAGCCAGAGTTGATGGTTATATTAGGCCCTCGTTGTCCCGTGGTTGGTTTTACTCCCAATTAGGAAATTGTTCAATCACCCGAGGTTCCTCATCACCCATCTATATACATTGAAGATCAATCTCACACACAGATCATGCTTCCTCCACTCGAACTACATGATCCCATCACTCATGCATTGGAGGAATCTTACATTGCAAGCACACATGCACGACACAAGCTGTCTTTGTTTCTTTCGTTTGCTTGCATGTCATAGTCAAGGGTGTGCATTTGCCTCAAAGTTGCATGCAGTGTCACACAACACCATGACAAGTCCACAGACCATATGTCATGTACTTTCACTCACTTGTGTCCCATGGACACTTTGAAACATGAAGTGTGTTTGTCTTCATTGTATATCTTTCTTGTTTGCTGGTTCACACAAACGAGTTGTTCGCGGACCAACCCTTCACCAAAATGGGTCAACCAATGTGCTGGTGGTTGCATTGGGAATATCACTTCACATGATCAGGCCCAAGTGCCATTAGCTTAGGAGTAGGAGTAGTTTTTCTTTTAGTTGTTTGCTGACATGCTTGTTTGCTTACCTGCTTCACTTGTTCATTTGCTTACTTGTTTGCTTAATTTTGTTTCGCATTTGCTTCTTCTTTTGATTTTCTTTGATGTTATTTTCTTGTTGTTCATAGGTTAGTGACACATGAAACCATGTATGAATCTTGAGACAAGCTGGGTAAAGTACAAGAGGTCTTGTACTACTATCACTACTTGGTTATCTGTCATACTGCCTCTATATGATGAACTTGTTACCTTTAGTCCATGATATGTCGAAGTAAAATACGCATTGTTCGAAGTGAACCTTGGTGAAAACAAAACGCCTGCACGCTAACTAGTGTCACCTACTCAAGTCAGTTGTTTTTGGGTTAACCCTTGTCAGCTCAATCAAGTAGAGTAAGGTGAGGGGGAAAATCTTAACAAGCACATAAAAGGTATATAACAAACTAATTCCCTGAAGGAACAACCTCTTGTGATCTCAATAAGTCGGGATCCCTCTTCCACCTCTAAAATGAATTAGTGCTATGCACAATTATGAGAAAAATTAAAAGTGAACAAAAAAATGAAAAATGAATAAGGTGAAAGAATACAAAGGCTTCCAACATAGAGAGGTGATGCAAGTAACTCCACCGGGGTACTGACCAGGCTCGCTGGTAGTGGAGTGATGCTTGTTTTCCTGCATGAATCCACCGAGGTACTGTCCAGGCTTGCTGGTAGCAGAGCAACACCAGAGATGAAACTAAGACTCTGATGACTACATTGCTTGTGCACCAATATACCCCTCAACCCTAATCAAAACAACTGTGTTGAATTGGCTTAGAATGTCTGTCAATTGGCCAAGATCTTGGCAGATGCTACATCTTATAATCAAGCTAGTGTGAAACCAAGATGAACTAAGAATTGAACAATACTTCTGGAGGCGTTAGACTTGTTTTTCATGAACAAGGTCCACTCAGAGAGCTGGAGTTCTACCAATGTGTGGCCAAGTGTCGTAACGGCTACAACCACTCTCCAAAATTTTGTCTTCGCTTCTTTTTGGATCCTCCCTACCAACCTTTCATAGTATCATGTCTTGATTCGTCAAGTACACAAGCTTCAATGATTTTCTTGCAGAAAGACAACCTGTCTATAAAATCTTGATGCACTCCCCTCACCGGTGTTTCTTTGGACTTGGTCTAGCTGCAGGCTGAGTTTCTCCCCCAAGAAATTGCACAATTCTAGAGGGCAACCAACCTTCCCTCCAGAAATTGCACAGTTCATTCTGGTAGACTGCTGGGCTCCATAAATGCGCAATTCTTCCAATCAATATTCATTCAAAAAACTACACAATTCCTCCCAGCAAGGCTCCTCAGCCCAAGAATTGCACAATCTTGGGTAACAGTCAACTGCTTTGCATAGAAATTGCACAAATATCCTGGGCAGCCAGCCTAACTCCCTTCCAGAAATGCACATTTTCTCCCAGTAGTTGAGGAGGCTCTTGCATGTGCAGTTGGTTTGACCAGTTCCACCCAGGACCAAGGAAACTTGACTTTCATGGATGGGCTACATTTTCCTAGAATAGAAAAATAAACATGCAAAAAGCATCCATATATTTGAGGGAGCTATTTTTAGTAGTTTGAGGTTACATGAAAAGATCATTTTAGAATATTTCCTCCAAGTGGTGCTTTTTCCTAGATTTGTGGCATGATCATCATGAGCTTCAAACTTATTTATTTGATGCTTTAGAGCTCATTTCTTCACATTAATATTGGAGCTATAACATCCCACAACACATCCAGGACGTTTCAACACATCCAGCTAAGCTATTCACGGGTAAGTGGTCTCAACTTGTCTTTTGCAACATTTCTGTTGCTTTTTGTGTTTTCTCTTGTGTGAGTGTTGTTTGCTTAATTATTTTGAATGTTTTCTATCATTTACATGCATACTATCTTGTACTAGCACCATTTCAGTTTTCGTTACTATCTCACTGTTGTCGCATGCATGAAACTGTTTTACAAGAACGATCGCCAATTCGACATCTCGCTTCACCCACATGCACGTTGTTCCTTTCTCTGAATCTTTCATTCACTATTTACATGCACGATCATTTGCTTCTGCTTACACTCAATCTCGCCATGCATTCACTTTCACATTCTCTTTCAGTTGTCTGTCGGTGGGTCTGGGCAACCTTGGACCGGACTCTGCCTCACCAAGACAACATTGCACAATATTGAGAGGGAAGGCTCTGTATTCCCCTCAGGAAATGCCCATTTCTGCCTAGTAATTGTCCTCCAGACCTGTTTTGTGCAATCCTGAGGGACAATGACTGTTGGCCTAGAAAATTGCGCAAATGCAGTCATTGAGGCTGCAACCATTGCGAGCTAAAATTCTGCATTGCAGAATTCCAGCAGTCAGCAGTTAGCTTGGATTGCGCATTGCACAATTCCAGTAGCTAGTCATGTCTCCCAGATAGCCCAGACTGCTTTTGCGTAGTTCTGGAAGCCAGTCAGCTAGCCTCCCATAAGTAATTGCGCAATCCTTTCCTATCAATCCCTAGGTATGTGCTATGTTGTTCCTGAATTTGCTTTGGTTTTCGCTGACAGATTTCTTGCCATGAACGTTGCTTTGTCTCTAGATCTAGCAGGTGTTAATCTACGTCTTAACAGTTTAGGATCAATGGCCTTTAAGAGAGCAGAATCAAAGGACACTAATGGAATTTCAACTGGAGCAGCAGTTGAGCGAGTGTCTGCAAGTCTATCGATCTATGAAGATACCAAGCTGATTCTAGACAAGGACATGAAACTGAAATGGCAAGAGGTCAATGATGCATTTGCAGGCACATTTGGGGAAGACCTCGAAGGCCTCCAAGTATACGTGAACATCCACAATTCCACTTGTACTAGATTGCATGCAGATACCCTGTCTTGCCATGCGTGGACATGATACATTGGATCATCTCGCATATTGATCCCAAGATGATGACCTTGAGCAGTGTCAATGAGATGGAGATTGCAACCTTTAGGGCACAAGATTATGATGAGATGTATCAAATGTCGGATCTCGTGCGTATCATGGAGACCCCCTTTAGCTTACCTAGCAGCAATGCCAACTCGAGAGACATTATGAAGAACTAGGTAAAGGGGCTGGCTAGATTCAGGATGACACCTAACTAGATCTACAAGATGAATATATTGCGGAAGGCATATCAATACTTGGTCATCTTTGCATGTTGATTGTATGGCCAAGAATGCACGGAAAACTTCCCACAAATTTGGGCGATCGTGCTGGACAAAATGGCTAGAGAGGGAAAACCATGTAACTAGTTTGGCATGTTGGCTCATCAGCTAAAGGAACAAGTAACGAGGGCTCGGTGGCTACCCAAAGGTATGCAAGTAGAAATCTAGATGTCCACCTACATCTTGGATGCAGTCTGTGCCAACAAGATTTCCCGGGCTTGAAGTGGGTATGGTCACCAGTGGAGATTGCTGTGAACACTTATTGTAAGATGTTTTCCAAACACAACTTTGAAGGAGTTATCACACAGATTTCTGATCATTTTGTCACCCCGGTTTACAAGATGATATTTGAACAGGATCCACCCTACATGTCGATGGCATCAATGGAGGCATTGATAGACATATCTTATTGGTATGCCTCACCATCTGGCACCTTCATACAAATGTACAATGCGGAGAAGCCTCCACATGTTCTACCGAATTTTTCCTTGGATGTACTTGTCATGCAGGAAGTAGCATATCACGTATTGGCATGATTGATAGCTAGGCTGCACCGAAAGAATAAGGAACCTTGGCCTGCTCTTCCACTGCGCATCGAGTTATACATGATCCAGAGTTTCAAGCATGTGGAGGTTGAAGTAGAGAAGATTAATAAGTATCCATTCAACCTCTGAAGTTACAATCCATATGACCTGCATTGTCTTCTGAAAGATCAATGCATGAGAGTACAGTTCAAGTGGGTCCATGGGACATTTCATTGGGTGGAGGAGGACCCATGGAGTTATTTCTATAGTTTCTCCAGACCCAATGAATAGGTCAGATTTATTGTTGGTTAGCGAAGCAACATGAAGAAACATCTCAAAGAGCACCAAAAGAAACAACAGCAGTAGAGGCGAACATACCAGTGCGGGACAAGGGTAAGAGGAAGATTATCGATCACATTGGGGAAGAGAAAAGCTGCAAGTTCCGAGCATATCAACTTGTGGAGAAAGTAGTTTTGGCCATAGAGGCCAAGAGGCAACAACGCGACAAGCATAACACGCAAAGGCAGATAGAGAAATGGAGAATGGAGGAAAAGAAGAAGGAGTTGCATGAGTTGAAGGAGCAACTTCGAAAGGAATAGGAGCTGCGCAAACAGGAGAGGGAAGCACAACAACAACAGGTACAACAGGGGGTGCAACATGTGAAAATGGATGAAACAGTGCCCATACAGGTAGTGGAATCATCAGAACAGATGGCATCAGGTGAATAAGGTGAACCATCGTAGGAGCAGGACTTCGCTCAAGAAATAGAGTAAGCGCTTGAACAGATGGATACAAACATGGAGCAGTAGGAGTTAGAGTAGGACATTGACCTCATGCCTCATCACCAAGTGGTCGACCCACTAGCTTCACCGCATCTTGAAGATGAGAAAGTCCCAAGTGACCAAGGAGACACTGAGATCCTTGGAGATCAGCCGAAAGGAGAGATGCACAACATCTCATTCGATGAATCTCAACATAGAGTTATGCAATCTCACAGAGTGTCAACTCCGAAAGATCATACATCTCCTGTGTAATATGAGGAACCAGTGATCATATCTGATGTGCGCCAACATCCAACAACCTTGGCTGATGCCACTAGAGCATATGCCGAAGCCACTAGCTTAGGTGTTCGCTTTCTAATAGTTGAGAATGAGTGAATGACTAAGGAGCTACAAATGGCCAAGTAAGGAGGAGAGTTGGTGACAACGTCCGCCCGAGCAGAACTGAAGACGAAAATACTAGATGAAGTATTGTCCCTTGACATAGTTATGTGGGTGTTGTATTCCAAGTTTGGTACCATGCATAAGGCAGTCGTCCATCTCAATGGATGGCAGCATCGATGTGCTAGAAAAACACATATCTTTTTGAATATACATGCTACTATTGATTACATGCAAACATGGATGATGAGATACAAGGGAGTGCCGCTTCACTTGCCTAAGATGATGAAGTCCAGAGCGGTTGAGTTGAAGGCAAACATCTGGAGTTACATCTAGAACTATGAAGAGCTCCTGCAGCTCATCACTTTTTTATAGGCTTCCCATGCACATGTATTCAAGAGTATGGATGTTGTAGTGCACGCACATACGATCCCATCTATTGGTACTCTCACCTAGGTGAAGACAAAGGCATAGGTCTGACTAGAGCTTGACTCGTATTTTGACGAGTTGATGCGCATAGCCACCAGCCTAGACTTGCCGATCAGTGCAGACACCATGCAAAAGTATGTTTCTGGTCTGGCATCATTGAAGATATTGATACGCATGCTTTTAGATGAGTTGGATAGAGGAGCCCGAGCAGTGTACCGGATGCTATGGAGGCAAGAGTCAAGTTTCAGAAAGATGTCACCTTGGAGTACACGAACAACATCGCGGACTACTGATCTTGGCATCAGTATGCTACTGTTGATCATCACGAGGATGTTGAAGAGTTGGACTTCCCACGGTTGTCCGTGTCATAGTGATGTCTTGCATGGCTTGTTGAAGTCGTTTTGTCTCAGATGGGTACAAGTGCATTGTAATGTAACATATTGTCAAGTGTAAGTTCAAGTGTCGATAGTTGGATTTAACATTCATAGAGTAGATGAAGAGTCATGAGGGTAGATGAATTGTCACAAAGGGGAATGTCAAGGGTCACCCCACCCTTTCCTATAAATGGTCCCTCATAAATCATTGTAAAGGCTTTTGGTCAGCCAAGCTTCTAATAGGACTATCTTCGAGAGAGCTTGGATAGTATTGTAATGAGCCTTGGCGTTCCACTGCACAGAGCTAGTATATATCTTTGGAGGAGTAGGTGGTTGTGGTTGTAACGTTCCGCTATCGAAACTAGTGGTTGGACATGGATGTATTGTATGACTGGAACTTACACTTCTTAATATAACAAGAGACAACACATTTCATGCATATGTTGTATTGTATTTTAGCTATCTGTTTAATCTAAATGATATATGTATTTGTTTTCTTACACATGCATGTATAGCTATTTATGTGTATGTATGTATGAATCTTTCTAAAGTGTGTTGTTGGTTTAACCATCACTTTGGATCGCTAGCTAACTTTCCTTCTAGGTTGTGATGTATCTTTGCTCATGTGTTACCTTCTTAACTCCGTGCTATCACAGGTTTCCAAGGGGCTCACTCATCTCAACCCCTGTGTGTTAGAACCTCTCATGCACCTTCCTTGGCTCACTGCATATGTCACACCCTTGCTGCCAACAGAGTTATCTTACTTGCCTCTATGTGAAATTGTGGTCAAGGCATTACCGTATGACCTTCTACTGGGACTCCTACACCAAATGGTCTGAGGTCTAATTGGGACTTCTTACCAGGGAGATCCCCTAACATGTTGGTGGGTCCAACACTGTCAACACCTACACAAAAACTTGGTATTTCAAAGTCCGACAGAGATATTTTACATAAATCCCATAAACATGAGGTTTTAGTTCATTAGTTGCATAAGGCTGTAGAAAAATCATCTACATTTCAGCAGTCTTCTACTACATCTTCTGCTCCCCCAGTTATTGTTCCTTTAATACCTTCTCATTATTCTACTCCTATTACCCTTGCTATGTATACTCCTCCCTTTACAATAACTCAGCAGGTCATAGTTTCCCCACCTATGCCACCTTGGTCATCAATCACAATAGTGAGTACATCCAGCTCTTAGACCATAATCATGGAAGCTCGTTATGCCCCCTTGGTTTTGCAAGCACTAGTGAATGCCATGCCACATAAATATGGACAATGCATACCTCAATTTGATAGCCTTGGGACAATTACATCACAACAACACATACAAAAAATAAATGATTTTACAAACCTTGAAGAAGTAGATGCTAATGATGTTAAACTGAGGATTTTTTCCCAAATCTTAGCAGGGGAAGTTAGGAAATGGTATAGAGGTTTGGAAGCAGGTGGTATTGCAAATATTCAATAGTTTCATCAATTTTTCCTTTCTCATTTGGAGGTAAAACAAAACCCTCTTCCCATTTTAGCAGAATATGAGAGCTTGAAGAGAGCTCTGGGAGAGTCAGTTCAAGATTATTCAAACAAATTCAATAATGTTTACAACTCTATCCCTGCAGAAATAAATCCTCCACTAGTTTTGGCCTTGCTTCATTATCCAAATGGATTCAATGCTGACATGAACTACCGACTAAGAGAAATAAGCCCAACTACTTTGGAAGGCATGCAAAATATTGTAGTCAATTAGAAGCAAATTTACTGCCCAAGAAAGTCAGGTTAAAGTCTGAGAAGAGGGTAACTATCAAGGAGGAAGCTTCAACATCATCAAAAATTAAATTGGAAAGTTTGGTGAAAACTATGGAGAATATGATGGAGAAAATGACTTTGTAAGAAAGGGCAACTGCAAGAGAGCCTCAAAGAGGTCCTCAAATCAGAAATCTTAATTTTAGAAGACAACATATTCAAATCTAGCAAAGGGACTAAATAAATTCAGCAGAACAACAACAAATCAGACCTCCTTTTTAGAAAAATTATGTAGAATAAGAACAAGAAGAATATCAGATTATTCTCTTTGGTGAGGGTGAAGTGGATAATATTTTCTTGACAAGGAAGGAACACAAGTTGTTCTTACAATAAAAAAGGATGACATGCTTGCATAATCAAAGGACTACAAAAAAGTTTATCATAATTCTATTATGGAAGTCCAAAAGAAGTATAATTTGAGGAATATGAATGTCCCAACAAGTTCTTCAAAAAAGGTCCAGGATGATGCACCTTCTACTAGCTAGACAAAGGCTGATTCTCCCAAAGAAATTCCTCAAAATCAAGATGAAACTGTTAAGGAGGTAGAGATGAGTTCATCATCTTTTAGTCTTGAGAATGAAATATCAAAGATTAAAATTTTTGTCCCATTAGTTGAATTGATGAAAAAGGATGCATATAAAGGCCAAATTTTGAAGGCATTAAAGGTAGGAAAGTGTCAGATACTGTCAATCTAAATGATGATCACCTGGAATTGATTTTTGGTCCAGAAGTTGAAGGAGGTTCACAAGAAGGTAATGTGCCACCATTTTATGTCAGCCTTAATATTCACGATTTGATATTATATAATGCCATGTTAGATTCAGGTGCTTCACACAATTTAATGCCAAAAGTAATCATGGACAAGATTAGCTTGGATATAACAAGACCATACAAAGATTTGTTTTCTTTTGACTCCAGTAAGGTAAAGTGTCTTGGTTTGATTAAATATTTATGTGTCACTCTTACACAAATTCCGGCCAAAAGTGTGGTTATGGATGTGGTTGTTGCTGACATCCCTCCAAAGTATGGTATGTTGCTATCAAGGTCTTGGGGTGCCAAATTGAAGGGTTCTCTACAGTTAGACATGTCATATGCCACTATCTTAGTGTTTGGACAACCAAGAAATTTGTATAGGGAAACTCTCATGAAGTATATGGTAAGAAGTCAAGACAAACCAGTAAATTATCTTGTTTATTCTATGCATTATGATATGGATTTATTCATCCTATAAAATGATATATGCTTGGAAGAAGAAGTACAAAATAGGGACAACAAATTATAAAAATAAGGTGTGATCCTGGAGGATAAAATAGAAAATGATGATGATGAAGAAGCTATATGGAATATGGATTTGGATGGGGCAGTGAACAAGGAAGGAGTTGGAGCTGGTGTGTGGATTATGAGCCCAAAATTAGGCCTGTCAAAGACTTATTCTTACAAACTTGCTTTTTATTGTACCAACAATGTTGCCAAATAAGAGGCACTGATTTTGGGGCTGTAGCTATTGAAAATATTGGGAGCCAAAAGGATTTAAGTCCACGGGGATTCAGATTTCATCATAAAGAAAATAGAAGGTGAGTATTCAACTAAGCATCCTAGAATGAGGGCATATAGGAATGTTGTCTTATATTTTTGTAACATTTTCTAGAATACAATTTATCTGTGATTCCTAGAAATCAGAATGAGATTGTTGATGCATTGGCCAACTCAGCAAGCACATTTAAGATCCATATTCATCTGAATAAGAGGTATAAGATTGAAGTAAAACATAGGCCAGCTGTACCAGACAACATCATCTATTGGCAAGTCTTTGATACTGAGGAATAGATAGATAATTTTATGAAATTAAAGGGAGAATTTTCAAACCTACATATTTATGATGGAAATAGTTTTGATAAAGGTGAAGAGGGAAGTGACATAAATAAAATCAGGGAGAATATTGACAAGCATGGGTAAGACCTTGAAATTTTGCAATTGAAAGATAATGTGATCCCGAGGGGATTAGTTCCTTTGGAGGAATTATTTGATTTTAATGATGTAGCTCATAAACCCAAAATAATTCCTACTGAGACTGAAGTGGAGGAATGTAATATAGGGACTAAAGAAAAACCAAAAATAAAAAAAATTTCTAAGTCTTTGGCTCAAGAAGAAAAGCATAAATACATAGATTTAATGAGGGAATTGTTATCACTCCAAAATTTCTCTTAAGTTGTTAGGAAAGAAATGATAGAGGTAACCACAAACCTACTTTGGAGATTAGGATCTAGCCTTCCTAATGCTCAGGGAGAGCTCTCTCTTTATGATTTAATTTTGTTTAGTTAATTGATTTTAGGCTAGTTATGATTGTACTTGGGATTTGGTTTTGATTTGGTGGTGGGATCACTTACTTAGATGGATAGAGGGATGTCTTTTACCATTGGGCTATGAGGTCAAATGTCAAGCAAACAGGACTTGATTAAGTTCTAAAAATAGTGTCTATAGGGAAATGTAGCTGAGTTATTTCAGATCTTAAGGCTGGATGGTGAAGTGGTTTCAATTAGATCCAAGGAGCAATTAAGGATTCCTTAAATTGGATTATGAAGGAAGTGAAAGAGGTCAACTGGGATGGGAGAGAAATTAAGGATTCTCAAATCCAGATATCAGAATAAAACATAGAAATGATTAATTGTTCAAGACAGAGTGTACTTCAACAAATTTTGAAATAAATTTCCAGTTAATCCATTCACCTTAGATAACATGCAAGTTTGTGAAATACATAAGAAAATAAAAAATTTGACAAAGAAAATACTTCACTGAAGTAGCTCAACACATGAATCCTGTATTGCAATATCTTTATTACTTAGTCCAGTTTGTTGACTTGAAAAATTGGTACAATAACCCTCAAGTTTCTGATCAATACAACACCACAAATGTCTAGTAATCCACCCTCAATACTTCGAATTATGAAGTTTTAATACAAAAATAGTTTACAAAATATCTCGAACTCTCTTGGGAATTAATCTAGGAGAAAGAAATATCTTTATGCAAGAAGATAGAGGCAGATGTTCAACTGTTGTATGCTGTCCCTGTTTGTTTGGTTGTGATGTCTTTATGCTCTGATATTTTTCTGTTTATTCTCTGCCTTGCTGTTGGTCTTCACGTTGATTTTTATTTTTACTTTTCCCTTTCTCAACTGATACACTTTACTTGATACTCTTTCACCCGACTGATCTATCATTTTCCTTTCACTGTGCTGTTTTCACTTTTACTGTGCATTTTTACAGCAAGTCATTTAACTTCTCCCAAATATCCGCATCTGGTAATTTGATATTTACCATTTTCCTATAAATTTAATATGCTTCTATGTACTTGGAAAAAGTGGGTCTGTTCACAAAAAGGTGTTTTACCTCATGCTGGAGGTAAAATAGGTTCTCAAATGTTTGATATAGAACCTTTCCAGTAGGCATTCCCTTCATAGAAGAATTACTTACCTGATCCGTTTCCACCTCTCTGATTCTTCTGTTGTAGTCTTCCTATGACATCAACTTGTCATTTATCACTAGGGGATTTGGTAGACCTTTCTACCTCAAAACATCAAACTTTACAATGAACCTATCTACAGCCAGCTGCATGGTTTGGCATTTGTCTTCAAGGCTCATCATCAAATTCTCTTAGTGAGCACCTTTTTTACTTCTAGTATGGTGCCAGTCCTGTCAAGTATGTCCATCTCCTACAACTCATATTTGTTTTTAGAGTTAAAGAAATGGATTATTCTAGTGGCTTCTTCTAGCATGTCTCCCAGTTCTGCCTTAACTCTTTGTATTGCTTCTGTAGCCTCCTTAACTAAGTCACTTTGTTCAAAGATGGCTTGAATGGATGGCCAAATATCATTGACAGAGTTAATGATATTGGCCCATAAATATTCTTTGGCTTGGCCAAGTGGCTCCTTTAATGTCAATTCCTTCTCCAAGCTCTCCATCCTTTCAGTCAACCTAGTTGACTTCTGAACTTCTACCTTGTGCATAATCTGTGCAAGCTTATTATCATTCTCTAGACTTGTTATCTTTTCCTTAAGCTTATTTGTCTTTGTGGTCTGAATGGACATGTCTTCAATTGCTTTGACCAATTTTCTTGCCTCATCACCTGGTGGAGCAGCTGCTGTTTCTGAACCTATTGCTAATGTAGATGTTGTTGTAGCTGGAAGTGTTGTAGCTAGTGGAGCTGTAGGAGCCAATGAAGCTACCAAGGTGGATGGTATTGTTGTAGTGACTGTTGGAATGACAGTGGCAGGGGCAGTCTCAAGGCTGGCCTATTTCATCTGTATTAAGCTTTCCAACTTCTTATCCATGTCTTTCAATTGATCATTCAATTGGAGAGTAAGGTCCATCATCTCTTCTTCCTGGGTCTGGCTTTCAAGGACCTATTTTGTTTGTGGATGCTCTAAATGAGGCAGTTTTAATTTCTTCTTCAAAGCAGCAATATCCTCATTCCTTTTCTTTATTAATTTCTCTGCAACATTAACATCATTGGGATTGTACCCAAGCTCAATTACCAAGTCTTCAAGTGATTTGATTCAATTTTCGTTGGCTTGTGAGGAGGCCTTTTCCAGCTTGTACTATGTAGTGATATTATCCAATGAACTTTGAGGTTTGTGTGTAGTCATATCTTTACTTGTCATGGTGGAATATATCATCTCACATGCCTACTTATGGAACTCAATTTGGTCAATGGGTGAACATCCCTCGCCAAAACTTAAAAATCTATTTTATTATAGTCTGCTGATGACCTTGGCTACTGGACTATAGGTTGCATGAATGTCATATGCATTTTACCTGTTTTAATGTCAAAGGCTGACATTAATCTGTTTTGATTTGTAGTTGTCTTCTTGAAATATTGGGCATAAGTCTGAGCCTTCAATTTCTCATTCTTCAACTTAATTTCCTTGTACCTATCTTTAATATCTTTCTCTTTATCCACAGGCCTGGTGAATGAGGAGACCTCAATGCTGAGCTGTCTCTCAATAATTTGGGTGTTTGATGTAGAGGGCTGGTGTGTTTCTCCTGAAGCTGCTCGGCCTTTGATCCTTTCCACCATTGTATTAGTGTTAATGATTTCCACTGATTCAATGGTGTCTTCCTATTCAGTTACATGATTAAGCTTGAGCCTCTTCTTATAACTGATCTCAAATTGTTGATCTGTGGTTTCCATGGCTGAGCTAGAACCTTCTTCCTTGGTTCTTTTCACATTCCTGTGTTCATTTGCTGGAGTCTGTAAAAGAGGAGGAATATTCATCTGCTCTCCTAGGTTTGGAACATGCAGAAAGGAACTAGTATCAATCTTCTTTTCCACATCAATTAATGTATTCTCCACATCAACTACAGTATTGTCCATGTCTATCAAAGTGTTTTCCATCCATTTAGACTGGTTGGAAAATCTCTCAATGTCTGGCCTGGGATGATGTATTGAAGAGCCCAATTTGACTTTGAGCCTTAGTTTATTTATGACTCCAAGAGGGTCATATTTCCACATAAAACTATTCTTGAATTTCATCTCTTGTAGAATCTTATTGGCCTCTAGTTCAGCTTCCCTATTATTACAAATAAAGGGGCACAATTGGTTTTTCATTTTGAATTGAGTCTTCTTCTTGGCTGCCAGGAAATTAACCTCATCAGAGTTTATAATCTGTCTAAAATACTCTAATGCAAATATCCTCATAGGGAGGTATTTGGGCAATTTATAAGGAGATAGTTGGCATCCATATATCCTGATCTCTGTGTGGTCCTAGTATAGATACCAGTATGCCACCTTAATGTTCTTTGCCAACTATAAAACCTGTATAATTTCCTAACTGATCCTGGGTTGATAGCTACTGGTTAGCATGTTTATAACAGGATGAACAATGAATCAATGAAGTGTTCGTAAGTAAATACGGTGAAGTACTTTTGGATCAATGGTGTCCAATAGATGACTGATCTTGGATTTCCTTTGGTGTCTAACTTCTAAATGTTGACAGGGAATTTGTCTGACTGGTAGTACAAGAACATATGAAATAAAACTGAAGAATACTTGAAAACTCTCTCATTTGGTAGTCTGATGAATTGTTCATGCATTCTATCTGCTATGAACTGAGCATAGTTATACATTATAGTAGGAGGCTTGCCTAGGCAAAAGATAGAAAGGAAAGCAAGGACAACCTCATCCACATGTTCATCTGTGGTGTATCCTAGAATGCAAGAGAGCATGGTTATGATTTGTCTGCCTGTCTCAGAAAAAATGGTGGCAACATATGGAGGACTTTCTGTTGGAGTGTGAGACTCTTTAATGATGAAAGTTTGAATAATCTGAGCTTTCTTGGGTATGTCTAGCTTGGTATAGAGGTCATGTAAGCCTTAAATAGAAAGTGGGGTCTCATTTGTGCTTGGCTGGACTTACAGCATTTGATTAATGGATTCTGTTGTAATGGTGAACAAAACTTGCTGGTCAGGGGTGACAATGCCTCTTTGGCTGTGAATGTAGCAAGCTTGGCAGAAGTGGATGATTTTTGGGAATGGGTGCACTTCTGGGAACAATTACTTGGGAAAAATGGACTCCCAAAGGTGAATGTCATCATTCTGGTTTAAAAACTTGTCTTTACTCTAGCAGTGGAGTTTTAGTAGGTAGGTAGGGGAAGTAGTGTCCTTAATTTGGAAGTCTCTGTCTGCTAATGCAAGGTGGTCAATATCCAAGTGAGGGGTTTGCAGAGGTCTTATGTCCAGAGAGGTTTGGGAAGCCATAATTGGGTTTACTGAATTGAATTAGGCTTTCAGTGGTTTCAGGAGTGAGGCTTAGAAGCTTTAGAATAGTGGGAGGGTAATTATATTCTGTGAAAAAGGGTTTGGGGTGTACAATAGGTTTATTTTCAATTCAGGAAGGTTTCTTAATTAATTTAATTAATTAACCATTCAATTATAACTGTGCATTTTTCAAATTCAAGGGTCGTTTTGGTTTTTTCCAAGAATACCTGGAAATTGGTGATTTGGCGTGCAGACTGGGTTCTGTGGTAGCTACAGAGGGTATTAAGGCTTGAACTGGTTATATGCTGCTTCAATTTGGTGTCCATAGCATCTTCAGGTGGTAAAAGTGGATGAATTGGTCGTTCAGAGGTTCAGGGTGTCGCAAATGGCTTAGCAGAGGTTTATAGTGAAAACAAATGAAAAGAGCGAATTGGGGCTTTTTCGGCCTTTTAACCGATAACGGTCACATTTTGGCATGGAAATTATTAAATGAACAATGGGCAATTTTCGGTTTAGGTGGGGAGGTGGTTTTGTATGCCATCCTACTGTTTTTAGATGGTTGGTGGTACTTTTCACGAGCACGCAATGTAACCTAGTGCCGCCACATAGCAGAATAGTGCCCAGCCAAAACCATGAATCTCACGTGCTCTCGTGTTGTTAATGATCAAACGATGAATCCTTGTGATATGGCTGTACAAAGTCGGATCTGGGGATGGGAGATCGGAGGGATATCACACAGTTGAGTTGCATGGATGGAGTCGAGAAAGTGATTGGTGGGGCCCAGGGTTTAATTACAAAGAATTTTAATTAATTAACCAATAATGTCGGGGTTTTCAATATAATCAAATGGTTAATAAAGGTGGGACCATGGGTTATATGGCGGAGTTTTTTAACTGCACCAAGGATTGGTGGGTTAAAACGGGTGTCGATAAATATAAAGTGGGGACGTTAATTACATAATGCGGGGGCATAGGAAATAAAAACATAGGATAAAGGGTTTTTGTGGGGTTTTAAGGGCGAAAAGTGATATTTGTAATGGGGAATGGGTTTCACACTAGGGAAAGGGGTTTTGGGAAGAGAGAATGATTTTTGAAGGGTAATTTGTAGGGAAATGTGTGAAACCAAGGGGTAAAAGGTCAAAATGAGGGGGAAGGGTATTTATAAGTAATGAAGGGATGATGGGGGAAATTAGCAAATAAGTATGTGGGGGTGTAGTGAAATGAGGGGAAATTAGTAAACAAGCTTGGTGAATATCCTTTCTTTGTCTCAAGTCATCCTACACACGAAACATAGGATTAAGCATGATAAATGTGCTTTTGACTTAGCAACCTTGTGCACTTTGCAAAACTTCTTCTACATACCCTTTATTTACCCTAACATTTTTTCTTCAATTTAATGGCTGCATTCGAGCTTGCTGACCCTTTATTTCCTTTTATTTTGTTAAGAAAACCATCTAATTCTAACCTTATGACTTCCAATGGCTCAGGTTAAACTGATGAGCTCATTCTTATTCTCTACCTAACTATTGATCTGCCAAGGTTAAACAGTTTGGATAGATCTTTATTCTCTATCTATCAACATGAAATTTAAAGCATGAATGAGTCAAGATTAAACTTTTTGACCATCATGGATTGTTGCATTTTTGACAAGCTGCACACAATATTATCTTACAAAGTAAAGCAAAAGGAGTGGCATTTGAATTTGCACACTTTCATGATCTATTTTTATCTCTTTTAGGGTTCATACTTTTTACTTTTTTGATCCTTTTTCTTTCTTTTTGTCATTTGATTATTCTTTTAGGACATACCCTCCTTACATTTTTTAATTTTTAATATGGAAAACATTTTGCAGAAAGCAAAAGTATGTACAATATTATAGTACTAACCATAGCCAATTCAAAATTATGAATCCTATTATTATACGACCCTAACAGGATTATTCTGATGTCTTTGCATGGGGGTATGCGGACTTGAAGGCCTATGATATGAGCATCATCCAACACACCATTCCTATCAAGGAAGGACAAAAACCATTTAAGAAAAATCTAAGGACTAACCCTATTTTTCTACCCTTAATTGAGAAAGAGGTAAGAAAACTTTTTGATGCAAATATTATTGTCCCTTTGAAGTTTTCTAAGTGGTTTTCGAATTTAGTTCTAGTGAGAAAGAAAATCAGAGAGATAAGATTATGTGTTACTTTTCAGAACCTTAATAAGGTCTCCCTCAAAGAAAATTAACCCTTACCAAAGATGGATCACATATTGCAATGGGTATTTGGTTCTAGCAGAATTTTATTACTTGATGGCTTCTTTGGGTACAATCAAATTTTGCTTCATCCAGAAGCTTAGGATAAAACAATCTTCACCACGGGGGACATTTATGTATGTGAAGATGCCTTTTGGACTAATGAATGTTGGAGAAACCTTCTAGAGGGCAATGGACATTGCTTTTCCTGATGAGAAAGACAGGTTTATTGTTATTTATCTTGATGGCATTACTGTATAGTCTAAGTTTGTTGAAGATCATTTGTAGCATTTGAATATTGTTTTCAAGAAATGCAGAAAGTATGGTATCTCCTTGAATCCAAAGAATTCCCTGTTCAAAATGGAAGAAGGTAAGCTACTTGGACACATAATCTTTAGAGATCGAATCAAAATTGACCCAAGCAGAATTGAATTAATCTAAAATATTGATACCCTAAGGAATAAAAAGTAACTGCAGTCTTTTATCAACAGGATTAATTTTTTGAGGTGGTTCATTATAAATCTTGTTGAAATTTTAGGGCCATCACCAATATGTTGAGGAAAGACAGTGAAATCAAGTGGACTATTGAAGAAAAAAGGTATTTCAATGAGGCAAATTTAGCCTTAACTAATGCTCCTATTTTGGCTAGTCTTGACTATATGAAAGATTTCATTATATTTTCCTCTGCCTCAGAACATACTATTGCAACAATATTGATGCAGAAAAACTAGGAAGGACATGATAAACCTATATCATTTTTTAGTAGGGGATCAAGGGATGCTGCTTTGAAGTATAACATAATGGAGAAAAAAATATTTTTCACTGGTAAAGGCTTTTAAAGATTTCAGGGTTTATATATTGCATTCTCATGTGATTGCCTTTGTTCCCAATGTAGTAGTGAAAGCGATTCTCACTCAAACTGACCCAAAATGAAGGAGAGGTAAGTCGATATATTTATTTTGGAGTATGATATTGGAATTAAGCCCACTAAACTTATAAAGGGTCAGGGTTTAGCTAAAATTATGGCTGAATCAAATTTGCATGCATTGGACATCAATTTCATTGCTGCTTAAGACAATGGCGAAGAAGTGGTCTAATAGGTATCAGAGAGATTCATTTCTTCCCCCTAGTATTCAGATATCATTTATGTTTTGCAGAACTTGCAAGCTCCACTTGGTTTTACAAAGACAAAGGTGAGTTTTCTTAAGTTGAAAGCTGTTAATTTTTTCATTATAGATCGGTCTTTATATTGGAAAGATGCAAGAGAAATATTTCTGAATTGTTTGTTAGAGGATGAGGCAGAAAGGATAATGGAAGAGTTGCATAAAGGTGACTATGGAGTGCATCTATTGTAGAAGACCATAGCAAATAAAATCTTGGGAGGTAGTTTCTACTAACCTACCTTATTTTTTGATGTGCACAAAAGGGTGTCTAGCCGTCATGAGTGTTAGATATTTGAAGGGAGGAATAAACTTTTACCTTTTCCACTAAAGCATATTTCAATGGAGGTGCCTTTTCAGCAGTGGGTATTAGACTTCATCGGGGAGATTCATCTGGTTTCATGATCTCGGCACAAATGGATATTGATAGCTACAAATTATTTTACTAAGTGGATTGAAGCAATTCTGACTAGGAAGGCCACATATTTAGTGATTATTCAATTCTTGGAAGGTAGCATTCTCTTGAGGTTTGGTTGTCCTCATAACATTTTTACTGATAATGTTGTTTCATTTAAGTCTAAAAGAATGATTGATTTCTGCAATAAATATAACATAATTCTTGGTCATTCCATTGCCTATTACCCTCAAGGAAATGGTCAGGCAGAGTCCTCAAATAAGAGCTTAGTCAACATCATAAAGAAATTGCTACACGAGAAAAATAAAACTTGGCATAAGAAATTGATCAATGCATTATGGGTAGACATGGTAAGTACCACGAAATCAATTGGAATGTCACCTTTCCAATTGTTTTACGGGGTTGATGTTGTTTTTTGTAATTCCATAGGAGTTCCATTAATGAAATTATTGAAGGAAGCAGAGGTGGAACCAAATGATATGCAAAGAAGGATTAATCAAATGATACAATTGTAGTAGACTAAGGAGGAAGTCTACAATAACACTCAGCTAATTTAAGACAAGATTAAGAAGATTCAATATAAAAGGATAAAGGATGATGATTTCAAGATTGATGACCTTGTGTTGAGATGGGATGTCAGGAATGAAGAAAAGGGAAAGCATGGAAAATTTGAAAATTTATGGAAGGTACCCTATAAAATTTCCACTTTTCATGGGAACGATGCCTATCTGTTGAAATACCTAATATGGGAGTTGCTTGTTGGTGGGCTTGTTAATGGCAAGCTAATCAAACACTATTTCACTTAATTCCAGCTGATTTAAACACATCATTGTATATATGATCTTTTTTTTTAGTACTGCAGGTGTGGGTGGCTGCCATCGAAAATTGAAGCCCAAAGTGAAGGTCCTGAGTTTCTTATGAGCTTCTACCATATGTAATAAATTCATTCAATTCATTCTGAGTTAATTGGTTAAGGGTCAATAAAGAATCCAATGGATAAGGCTACTTGTCTACGGTGTTCTTGGCACCTCACAAGGAGGATTCCATCCCCATTGGAGCCTATGTTAGTGTCCTATGTCTAGAAATGTGAGTGTTGTTAGTCTTGCAATGTATATAAGGTCAAAATTGTGAATAGTAGTCATGAATCAACAGACTGTTATTGTTTAAAAGGTATAGGTCTAGAATTAGGTATTTTTTAAGGCTTGTCATTTTGATTAAGAGAAAATCTCTAAAATTATGTTTCTCCTTACAAAATGAAATCATGAAAGGTATTTGGTCACTTGTAAAAAGGTACAAAAGTCACGTCACAAGTTTTTAGTTAGTATGAGTGGTTTAGTATCATCTTAAGTCAAAGTTAGCAGGCCACCTTAGCTTGGTAATAATGTCTTCATCAAAGCAATTATACATTGATTGTGACTAAGGTTTTGGAGGTGTCCTTACAAAGATTTAGATGTCATTTCAAAAGGATAGAATGTGAGATCAATAGAGGATAATGGTCAGAGGACAGTGTTTTCAATTCCCAATCCATTGCGAATCGAGGAAAAATGTTGCGCATTCATGATGCTTCTCCCTAAATCATAATTTGCATGATCACCCTCGCTCCAAGCCATTCAGAGTGATCATTTGAACTTGTATTGTTATCTCTTAGCACTCAGCTTCTCCTTATTAGCATCAGAAAGCTCAAGAGATTTGGTTCTTTCATTGCGAAAGGTAGGTAGGGGTGCTACAAATTCACAAAGGGTTAATTTTCTTGTAGCTCAACGAACCAAATCCTCTCATAGGTGAAAATTCAGTTTCCTTTTTGTTTTTTCAATCATGGTAGAACTATGAGATTACATTTAAATGGAAACGCAGATGTTCTAGAGCTTGGAAAAGGAAAAAAATTGTTGTCATTTCCTTTCTATATTTCGCTGCATTTTTTCTTTCTAAGCGCTACGCTTTCATTCCAACTTGCTGCAAATACACATAGTGAAATATTTTCTTTCTTTCTTGTTATGAATCTACCTTTTCACTACCAGAGCCTCTGCATGCAAATATTTGACTTATTTTAAAGACTCTAACAAAGAGTTTTCCCTTAAAAAATTATGGCCAAAGGTGTTTAGAGGTTGAATATTTTAGCGCCTCATTTCTGGTTTGTGCACTGTAATTATCCCTAATTTGCTCTTTTTCCAATAGCTATGAATTTTTGTGTCTTATAGGGTTTTCCCGAATAATTCTGGGGTTTCGATTTTTGCTAAAATTATTGGTTTGTGTTTTAAAGATATTGTCATAAGTTTTAAAAGCCAAAACGCTTATATTGTTGGTCAAGAATTTTTTTCATAAACTCAAACTATTTATTGCTGCAAAAGTGAAACCATGACAACACTAGAAGACAAAAACACAAAGGGGGAGCCATTATGCATTTTGAAATACAAGACATCAAAACCATTGATGTAGATCCAACCATTAGGATGTCTTTGAACAAATAGGGTGCATGAGATTTTGTGAGAGAATTCAAGGATATCATTTCCAATTGACAAAGGAATTTTCTAGGGGTTTTGATGGTGTACAAGAAAAAGTGGGAAGCATGAATTTCCTTTTCTCATCTCAATCAATAGCTGAGGCCACTGAGTTACCTTTCACTGGGGAGGAATGGTTCAAAGGTATGGATTTTGATTTGGTTTCTTTCAAATATTTCCTCAAGCCAAAACATAAGAAAACGTATGGTTCATCTTTTCAAAGGAGCTATTTACATGACCATCATGGAAAACTATTGGAGATCATCCAAAGGTAATTCACATGTGAGGGGACACTCATCAGGGTGTATCACTATCACATTAGGCTCCTAATGCATTTTACTGGCAATAAACCTTTAAATATTCCCTATTATTTGTTTAGGAGTTTATGTAAAATGGATGATAGGGTTCAAACTAAAGGAAGTCAAGTTGAGGCCAGTTTGGTCCATTTGTCATTAAAAAAATTGTTGGTAATGAAGGAGCTTGAGAAGTAAGAGAAGTCATGGCAGGAATTCTTGGTTTCTTCAAGATGGGGAGGCCAATATTCAAACATTCAAATAACTAAGAAATACATTCCCTCAACTATGATTAAAGAAGCTTCACCTACGACAGCAAGATTAGTAAAAAAAACCTCTTACTAAAAGAAAATTGGTTGTTAAGAAAAGTGCTAAGAAGATACAATTTTCCCTTGAGGTATAGAAGGTGACATCCCTTGAGGTAGAAAGGGTGGTAAGGGTGCCAAGAACTGGGTTTCATCCAAGATATTACCTGTAGCTCCTCCATCATCACCAATTCAAGTCATGGAATGACATAACACACAAAGAGAAGTGGAAATTGATGAGAAGGACCAAAAAATTAGGGAGTTACAAGATCAGTTAGACAAGGCCAATATGGAAATAACTTACTTGTAGTAGGTGAATAGGGAGTTTAGGAATAAAGTGTCTCAAGAGACTATCGAGCCTAGAAGAGAAGATCCACCAAAGGAAGAATTGGCACATGCCGAAAAAGGAAAAGGTAAAATGGTTATTGATGTTGAGGAGCTAAAGGATCCAGTTGAGAATTCTAGAAGACATAAGGCTAGGTTTTCTACTAAGACACATATGCAAGAACAAGAGATAATTTATCATGTGGTTTTTGATGAACAAAAAGAGTTTGAGAAGCTACTGGAACAACTTGAAGGGATACAATATCAAGTGGATCAACTTTCAGAGATAGATCACATGGACAAGTGGGCCTTGTTTAAAGAGGTAGAGGTTGTTTTACCACTACTTGAAAAAGCTAAGTATAAACTAAAGTGGAACTTGCCCTTGCATAGGCAAGTAAAGAATTTATATGTACAAAACATGGTGCTCAAGAGAAGACTCAGGTTGGTGAAAAGAAAGGTTACTGAAGTCAAAAAAGCTAGAGGGAAGAGAAAGAGAGGTAAGTTGGACTTACTTGCAGCGGCTAGTACTAAAGTGGATCTCTAGCAGGGAATGTCGACTTAGCTATGAAACCTTGTTTTTGGTTTAGGAGATCAAAAAGGTAAAATTTTGATGAGAGTTGCAAAACCACAGTGAAAGGCTTGTTGCGCTTTCCATATACAAATTTTGACAAGTGTGGGATAATGAAGTTAAAGGTTTTTTTTGTCATAATAAAGTTGTATGAAGATTCCAGCACTCATTTTGGTGTTCCCAACATTTCATATTGAGATAAATTCATCTTGTGTTTCAGTTTTGGAGGCATTGTGAAAACATACCAGTGCACTGCGCAAATGGAATACAGGTCAAAGGGGTGTCTACAAGAATTTTGAATCTAGTTCAGGAGGACTAGCACCATCTCAGGGGAATTTGGAGCATACCCATTTGCTTCTTTTTGATAGAGAGGGTCCGAAAACATACAAAGCATGGAAGCCACCTCAATGCGCTGTGAGTTTTCCTATTACACTGCGAATTTGAACAGTCAACTCTTCTCACTTCAAATTTCGTAGTTTTGATCTCTAGTAGTGGTATAAGTTATGTAAATAACTAGAAAAAATACATTAGAGGGTGTGTTTAATGATTATTGAACAATATTTCAAGTTAATTATGTTTTAGGATTGTATTGTTTATGAGGAAAATTGTTTCTATTTTTCTGTATATGCACTAGATTTTGAATGTATTTGGTTGAAAGTTGGTTTTGGTCAATGAATTCGACCACCTAGGATAGGAGATCTAATATTTGATAATGTATAAATATATCAAAAAACATTGTAATCAGGTTGTTTCTTGGGATTAGAGGATAAAACTTTGTGCACTGTATTTTTGAAGACTTTTTCTAGTGAATGAATGAAAATGCAGAGGAGAAAATTGCAGGGATTCATGAGTAAAAAAATTTAGTGGTTTTGTGGTATTTTAGTGTTGTAAGTTTCTTTATGTGTCTAAATCTCTTTTATGTACATATTCTTTCTTGGAAAATCAAATAATTAATTCAGAATTCAGCCTAAATGAATGCTCTAGTTTACTTTTCTATGTTATCAATGTTTTAAGCTAAAACAACACTTTAGAATTCATCCAAGTTTTGATGATCTAATGTGTTAGTTTTTCACCTTTTTCTAAATTCAAATCCTTCAACAATTTTATCTAAACCCACCACCAAAACTACCTACCTTGCTCATGTGAAAGAGCCCTCTCTTTTCCATCATCTCACTATAAAAAATCAGTTTTGTGATGACTCCATGCCCAATGGATCTACCACTTTTCTCATCAACAAACCTTTAAAAGATAAATTTTTTTTGAGCCTATTACCTAGCCTAGTATCTTATTCATTGAGTGACCTAAGTGAGAGAGCCCTCTCTAGGTCAAAAGGGCTAGATTCTGACCTAGAAGTGGTTTGTGTTTACCACTAGGATTTCTTTCTCGACCTAGGGAAATCACAAAGTGCTAACATCCTCCATGGGTGAATCCTTCATAATTCTAGGGTTTTGTGGTTGATATTTCTCAAGATAGGGCTCCTCTTGTTCAATCATGTAGAACAAATTTTATCCCTTGTAACACCTAGTCTATATCTTGTAGCGCTCAGCCCAACTCCTATAGCGGTTATCCTCTAGTCCTGTAGCCTCTCTTTGGAAACCTATGAGATGCTTGGTGTAGCTAGATTGATTGATGACAATTGTAGTGGGCCTAATTACCATTTTTAGAATGAAACTTTGGTACAAGTGAGGCTCGAGCTTTCTTTTATGTCCTTGGTGGTTTGGTGGTGGGTTCAACGCATTGTATGAGATGTTGCCCACCTACCACCTCTACACTTCCATCATAGGACCAATGGCCCACCCTCGTAGGCATCACTCTTTTTTATTTTGTGTTTTTATCCACGTGCGATGAGAGATAAATTTAACTCCAACTTCATTGTTTAGGGGTGGCCAAGACTTTTGGGCCACTTCATGCCTACAGAACCTTGTCTCTCATGCATTGAAAACAAAGTTTTAACCATAATATGCTCAAGCAGAGAGGCAAATAATATTGCATACTTGTGCTTATGTAGTGGTTGCTTATTGATGTGATGATCACTTGATGTTTACATGACATTTCTGGACATGGGTGAGGTGGCTTTTGAGTGTCTTTTGAGAGGTCATTTCTTTGTCTCCCTTGCTTCCTACAATTTCTTGAGAAATATATATATATATATATATATATATATATATATATATATATATATATATATATATATTATATATATTCTTTTGCTGACTGAAGCTCGATGATGTAGGTCCTTTATTCATGAAGGTGTTATTTGGATCAAATGTTGTTTCTTGCTAGGTGATCAAGAATCCTGTAGTAGCTCACAAAAGGTTTTGTAGTTGCTTGAGGACCAGAGTTGTAATACTCAAATGCTTAATGGTGACTGAATTCTAGATCTAGTTCTCTAGCTATGGTCTAGCAGGGGATGTGGAGACTTCTACAAGATTGTGTGTCTTCCTATAGCAGTCACATAGACCCTGCTAAGACCTATGATTTCTCCAAATACCACTTCAGAAAATTTTGATAATATATAGAAAAGCTAAGGATGGGTGTCATAGAGCTATGTGGTGGTAGGAAATGTGGATGAAAGGGAAAAAGGAATGGGTTTGGATGAACAAAGAGGAGAATGGAAGTGGATAAAATACCAACTAATATGATGAGTGGTTGATAAGGTCATTATGGAACTTCTCCTTGTCCATGAGAATAAAACACACAAACCGCCTCTTCTCCTTGTATCGATCATCATACTTTAGAAATCTAGGACAATCCTATAGCAATTCAATATTGTGGTAGAACCAAGTGAGAAAGGCCATCTGATGATGGAAAATATTTGGGAGAATCAATGGAGTGATGGAGTAGATGCATAGAGTTAACTTGGAGTATGTGAAGGTAGGGTTTTGAAGTTGCTCCCCTGTTTGTTACCTTCCTTTAACTGTGACTAGAACCCTACAAAAAGAAATGTTATAAAAATAATGTAAGAGCTTCTTTGCTTTTATTTTTTTGTTTGTTTTTTATTTTTTTAAGGCCTGTGGGCTACCTCAAAGGAGGTTTTCACCTGCAGATATTTTATTTTATTTTTATTTCATCTTTTTCACACTCTTGGGCTACCTCATGGAGGTTCTCAGTCCCAAATCTTGCCTCAGGTGCCTCATGGAGGTTTTCACCCATGATTTTATCCCTTTTTTTACTTTTACTTTTTTTCTCTTTTTTGTTGTGTTTTTTTCCTTTCTTCTTTTTCCATTGATCAGAGGTTGGATGGATTGGGTGTTTTAAGAATCCTAATCCCATTCAACTCCTTACTTAATAAACTAGTAAACTCCTCCTTTGATAGAGATTTCTTGTAGAGTTTCAACTAGTAACCATTGACAAAATTGGAATTCCCTCTTCATCAGTTGTTTTGATCTGGACATAGCAATTCTCATGGCAGTTTTCCATGAGATAAGGACCTAACCATCTTGTCTTGAACTTTACCTTGAAGTCTTTGAATTAGAAGTCATACAATAGGGCCCAATAACCCTCCTGGTAGGTCCTTTCTTTGATGTTTTTGTCATTCTAAATATTCCTCTGCAACTGGACCACCTCAGTAGGCATTAGATATTGCAATCTAAATTCATCAATATCATTGAGCTATTACAACCTCTCCTACTGAGCTTTGGTGATGTCTAGGTCCAATTGTGTTGTCATTCTTAGGGTATTGTACTCAAATTGAATAGACGGTAGTGCCTTTTTCCATAAACTAGCTCAAAGGGAGTGAATTCACTGGTCATTTTCCAAGTGATATTATAACCCCAAGTGGCCTCCACAAGTCTCGTTGCCTAATCTTTTTACTATTGCTGAAAACTTTGGTCAAGATTCTCTCCAAAGCTCTATTTATTACGTCCACCTGCCCATTTTCTTGAGGATTATAGGGAATGGATTTTATGTGCCTTATGTGATGTTTCTCCATGATTCCCTCAATAAGATTTGAAGTGAATTGAGACCCTTTATTAGTGACTATCTCCCTTGGGAATCCAAACTTATAGAAGATGTTTTCCCTTAGGAACTTCACCACCTTTTGCTCTATTGGTGCTTTAACTTCCTTCACTTCAACCCACTTTTTCAAATAACCAATGTGCACAATGATGCATCTCTTTTGTCTGGATAGGGGGTCAATTGGTCCAATTAAATTTATGCCCCACTTCTCAAATCGCTCAAGAGTCACTTTTGGTTACAATGGCATTTCATCCCTTGGTGTAAGGTAGGCCAATAGTACCCTGCTTGGAGAATTTTGAAGGTTGTCCTCTTGGAAGTAAAATGCCCCCGACAGGGTCCATCATGGCATGTTTAGAGGATGTGAAAGACCTCAACCTCCCTTACAAACCTCCTTAATATTTAATTTGGTCCCAATATGAAAAGATTTCCCCCAATCCAAGTGAAAGGGGCATGTTTAGGTCTGGAATTGTTTCTTTTTTACATCATTTTTTCCCTCTTATTTCACCTTCATATCCCCATTTTGTAGAAAACTCAACATGTTCGAGGTCAATTTCAATTCTCAAAAAGTTATTCATCATCCATAATTACGATCTCTACTTCTTAATGAATTATAATGAAAATATTCTTACAATGATAGAATTACAAACATTCTGTAGCTAATATTGGTTTTCGCAACAATATTCATTGTTAGACAGGTTGCAACACTTCAAATAAGGGATGAAGACTAGCTGGAGAAGATAATTGTCCACCATATGGATAACCACCTATCAACACAACTTGGAAAGCTACGAGGATTGCGAGATCCAAAAGTAAAACTTAGAGTCAAACTATGAAAATGATGTGTAGTGATCAAGCAGAGGAATAAAACCATATCAAGCGAGTGAGATTGAAGACCTACTCAACTATTAGATTCTGGATCGAGATGAATATCCTATGACTTTCTCTTTCAGTAGTAAGTCATAAAGAGATTGAGGCTTAAATCATATCTATCTCGTAGATGTCAAAACAACACATGTCATGTAGGCATAAAGCTCTCAAAATCGTTTTATGAAAACTGTATAAAGGTCGTAAGCTGAGACATGAGACATACGTTTTTTTGAATATTGAAGTTTATATTTGTTTTACTATTGAATACCGATGTACTTTGTTTTAGTTTAATATAAGCTACTTTTCTCAATGTGTGCGTGAAGATTTTTTTATTATAGCTGACCTGCACTCACGAGAGGACCCCGTGTTGAACTGTGAGGTTTTGTTTTTCATTTCTTATCCATAGTATTCTAGTTTCTTTCAGAATTTGTTTCCATTATAGTTTCATTTCTGACAATTCTCATTTTGATTACAGAGTACTCATAAACAAAAAAGGATTAAAAATATTTCATTTGTTGAATGTATATTATTTCCAGTACTTAATAATTTCGTAGCTTAAATTGATTTCTTAATTGTTGATGAAACACTCTTTAGAGGATAAATACGCACACAAGTAATCATTCTCAAGTTGTAAATATTTTCATTTCATTTTCTGTAAGTAGATCCTTTTATGGTAATTTCTCTTTACTACAATTAATCTATAATTTATTTGTTTCAATATAGTATAAGAGTTTCCTTCTGCAAGTTAGTGTAGAATTCTCTCAATTCTACAAAATAGAATTAGATAATTTCTTTCTTGAAATTTGGCTTTTAAGCATTTTACTTTCATACAATTAGGAGAAAGTTTTGAATTTTGCAACTTAAGATAGATTCTCAATTTCTACAAAGAAGTGTTCAATTTGGTTAATTAGGATTTAATACAACTTTAGATTGAAAGAACATGTGCATAATTACTCTCCAAATTGTGTTCATTCTTAGAACTAGTTTCATTTTTGGAATCAATTAATTCATAAGAAGAGTCCTAGCATATATACTGCACATACATTTCACAAGTACACAAATCCTAGTTGACAATTAATGAAGTAAATTAAGAACAATTAATTTACCAAACATTTTGGTGTTGTTGTTGGGGAAGTGTATATAGGATTCCATTATTGCATATCATTTTTAGGAGTTTTTAATTTCAAGAAATTGAAAAATGATAAAAAATATTTATGCATAGAGAAATGGATTCTAGGAGTAAATTTGTAAGTAGAGGTAGAAGTTCAATTCCAACATCACCACTCACTCCACCTAGTCCTCGGAGTGCCACACCATCCAACCATACTCGCATCCCATCATTGGAAGGTAGACATAGACTTCCTAAGGTGCATAGATATGAAATCCAACCTAGAGATTCACAAACTTCCTCTACCAAAGTTGTAGTTGAAGAACCTACATCCCCAACAGAAGGAGTAATTTTCCTCTCTTCAACAGGAGAACAACTTATAGGACAATGACTAGAGGTTCATGAAGAAGAATAAGAAGAAACTTATTTTATCATACCACTAGTAGAGGAACTAGAAGAAGAGATAGATAATCCTATCATAGAACCTTATATTAGCTATGAAGAATCCTCAATGCCATGAGAAGGAGAAGGAGAAGTACATAATGAAAATGATGAACATAGGATTGGAGGTGGAAGAGCCAGAGGAGGAAATAGAGGAGGAGGTGGAGGTCGCGGTGGTAGAGGTGGTAGGGGAGAACTAGATCCCTCTAGATTTCCCATCTTTGATGAAGAAACCACAACCATAATGAATAACATCTCACCCTCCATCCTCCCTAATTTCCATGGTTTAAGACATGAGGACCCTGAAACATTTATTTTTTAGCTTGAAGTTCTATGTATAACCTATGAATACTTACTTGATCCTTAAAAGTTCAAATTGTTTCCAACAACTCTTAAAGATGGAGCACTTAAATGGTTTATGGGATTAGGAGCACATATAATTAGAACATGGGATGAAATGAAAAATGTTTTCTTAGAAAAATATAAGGATTATTTTATGTCCCATAACCTTAAGGATGAAGTCTTTAAGATAATTCAAAAAGAGGATGAAAGCCTTGAAGATCTAGTTGAAAGATTTGCTTACAACATAAAAAGAGCTAAGATGTTTAATTTGGATGATGAAATGCTAAAAGATATTTGGTTAAAATCCATCAAAGATTAATGGATTGATCTTCTTAATTTAATGGGCAAGGGAGATGTTTCACAACCTTCATTTGGAGAAATATGTGATTTATGTAAACATATCTCAAGGGGTGGGGCTAGAATTGGAAAAAACCTGAGATATCCTATGATGTCTAGAATTAATAAATCTGCAACTAAAACAGTAAGTAGAGATGAAATAGGAAATTCTCTTGATAATTTCAAAACATATATCCTAGGGCGTCTTAGTGAGAAACTAGATACCCTTAAGATAAAAAACAAGAAAAAATCTAAGAATGTTGAATTATATATTTTTTGTCCCAAGTGTAGGAAGAAACACGCCTTAAGAGAATGTTCCCTTGATAGTATAGAAATTTGTGTCATATGTGCTGAAAATCATAACACGAAGGAGTGCCCTTCAATAATTGGTCTTAAAGCTATTTTTCAAGATGAAGATGGAACAATCCAAGATGAATCTCTTTGTTAGACCATGGAAAAATCAACAATAAAATATGACTTAAGGTTTCAATACTCAATCATATGCACAACCACAACAATTGAACTGCACCATGCCATGGAAACATTTCCTCCCAAATCTCAAAATCCATATTGGGCTTAAGGTTAGGAAAATCCTTATGGTAAATATCCTCAATTCCAACAACCATATCCTACTTTTCGACCACAATATCATCTTCCTTAAACAACTCAAATTTCTCAATTTCAAATTCCAAATCAACAACTTTCATTACCATTTCCTAAAAAATCCAATCAACAACCTACCCAACCATTTCCAAATCCAAATGATAAGAATCAACAAGTTATTTATAATGTCGAAGGACACAAATTTCAAGGTTGTATGGTTACCCCATTAGGTATAAATGATGTTCAACTTAGATCTGGTATGGTTTTTCCAAAAAATTCACCAATAACTGCCATCCAAAAATCTAAAGGGGATGAAGTTCATGAGAAAGATGTAAATCTTGATCAAGAAAACATTCCTCTTGTCAGTTTAATTTACTGGGTAAATTAAAACATGTATTTTATATCAATCAAGGCTTGTAATATTGGAAACACATCCAAAATATATGGATCTTGGATTAAATTGGCTTATGAAGGAGTTAGTTAGATTTTAATGAAAACACATATTACAAATGGAAATGCATATTACAAATATAAATCACTGATTGTAAAGTCATTAAAATTTTGATCTATATGTGCAATGGTTCTATGTGGAGAATAGACAACAAGGAAGACGCTCTAACTTAAAGGTCATGGTTGGCCTTCCTCATCATTCCTATTCCTACAAAACTAATTCCACCATAAAGCATAACACAATTAAATTAAGAAAAAATAAAGATTAAATGCATAAACGCAATTTCCAATTCAATTCTTAGCTCACAAGGAAGAGGGTCTAACTTAGATGCCTAGGTTGTCTTTCCTTACTTAAATCAATTACTGAGAGGAAATCACTTCAAAAATTTAAATGGCTATGACATAAAACGAATTGACTCAGAAAATATTCACAAGAAATTGTAAAGGAAATATTCAACAATCTAAGATGTTAACAATTAGGCACAACAATTACAATGCAATGTACTTAGCATAGAATGGGGGCCCTCCACCTTTGCTTTGTACACTTGAAGACCATCAGCTACAATATATCAAAAATAAAATCCCACAACACTCACAACAAGAAATAGAAGGCAAGTTGTTCAGATTATATTCAAAAATAGAGAAGTCACAATAACAATAATATATGTTCATAGTTATAGATTTGAGGCTTCTGCAATCTACATTTTGTATGGTGATATTTTCTGGAGCCATCACATTCATGTTTACTTGGAATCAACGTATCGAACCAACCACTGTGGTTCATCATCAGGATCATATGAGTGAATAAGTCAAAACCTCAAGGGATCAATAAATAGAGGAGAGGGTTGGGAAGTGAGTGAAAGGAGCCGACAAGTTTACTTAATGATATGATTTAGATTATTAATTAATTAATGGTTTTCAATTTTTAGATTTCTTATAATATTTAAATTATTTTGACAATTATATTTTAGATTTCTAACTTATTCACTCATCTGATCCTGATGATGAACCACAGTGGTTGGCTCGAAATGTCAATTCCAAGAAAACATGAATGTTCATAGTTGTTGAATAGTTGTGCTTAAATAGGCTAAAAGTGTAACAAAATCAACTATAATGGTTGTAAAAATTGATAAGATTCATATTCCATATAATAGGGTCGAAATCATCCCTTTTGTTTCATAAAATATGGGAAGATTCCACAAAATCACAAAATTTCCCCTAAATCAGGGGATTTTTTGAGTGTCTGTTCAAGTTTGACTAGCTTTGATCGGGCCTATTCTGACTCATTGGAGTGTGCCAATAGGAGTTTTTCCATCCTTGGTTCATGTAATTCTTAAATCTACCTTCAGTTTGTGCCCAGGTGTCCCAAACATATGATTTCAATGGAGTCATTACAGGAAATTCTCTTTTTGCCAAAAATAATTTTTAATACCCATTTTTTACTAAAAGTTCTAAAAATTAAAAGACATAATTATTTTACCTTAATGTGAACAAACAAGCCAAAATATGACAAATATGATCATGATATGGTGGTAAGGGATGATAGAAAGGTGGAATATGCATGGTGAAAAAGGGTCAAAATTAAGGGCCAACACCTCTAAAAGAAGATGTTCCTATACTATCAAAGAATGAGAAAATAAAGAAATATCCTACAATGCCTCTAGTAGAACAACCTTCTATTTCTTTGTAAGGTCTTTGCAAGATCCACCTTTTCCTGAAAGGCTCAAAATTGATAAGGAATAAAAAGGCAAATTATTTACCAGATTAGGATATGCCAGATGAACTCAAGAATATTTTCATTAAAATTACTTTATTACAGACTATAAATGAAATACCAATACTTGCAAAAACTATCAAGGAGTTATGCATTAGAAAACTAGGAAGAAAAATAAAAGATATTAAAAATATTCAATTGGTAGGAAAAATTGTTGATATCATGATGGGAAAACCTATTGTTCAAAAATATCTAGATCCTGGTAGTCCCATTGTGAAAATTCATATCAATGGTGTTGAGATTCCAAACACTTTAATTGATCTAGGAGCAGCCATTAACATCATGAGTAAACAAACAATGGAGCAACTTAAGCTTCCCAATATTCAATATACTCCTACATTATTACAATTAGCAGATAGATCTATTATCAAACTAGATGGAGTATTAGAATATGTGTTTGTTTCACTAGATTCTTGAGAATATCTTGTATATTTCATGATTTTAACCGCCAAGAGTAATTTAGGAGACCATCCATTGATCCTTGGTAGACTTTGGCTAGCTACAATTGACACATTCATAAGTTCTAGATCTAGTGATATGTATGTCTCTGATGGAAATTCCACTAAGAAATTTACATTGTATCCTCCTACAAAAACAATAACTAAAGTAGAAAGAGATACTTGGATAGATGATGATAATGAAGACTTTAATGATTTGCAACCAATTTATACTCTTTCATAATTAGATGAAGAATATCAATTGATAGGTTTAATGAATAATAAAGATTCTTCTTCATACTGTGAGCAAGATCAAAGTTTTCAAGAACAAATCAATATTGAATATTTATAATCTCACCAAATGGCTTTACATTCTATAGAAAAATTTGGCAATTCTCAAGTATAAATTTTTCCAGATAAAACTTTGAACATTAACAATAATTTGGAAGAATTTCAAAAGAGAAAATAGATACAGATGCTACAAAAACACTCTTTTTATTATGCATGGGAGTACACTGACATGGAAGTGATTGATCCTAAAACTTGTATGCATCATATTTATATTCAATAAAATGCTAAACAAGTTAGACAATCTCAGAAAAGGATGAATGCTAAGATGAGAGAAGTTATAAGGAGGAATTACAAAAATTACTTAACGTGAATTTCATCTATCCAATATCAAATAGTCAATGGGTGTCACCTTTAGTGAATATTGCTAAGAAAAACGGAAATTGGAGAGTGTGCATTGACTATAGGGAATTAAACAAAGATACTCTAAAAGATCATTTTCCACTACCTTTTATATATCAAGTATTAGATACCTTGGCAGGAAAGAAGTATTTTTCATTTATAGATGGTTTTAGTGGATATAACCAAATCCAACTAGAACCAGAAGATCAAGATAAAACTACTTTTACATGGCCATGGGGAACATATGCCTATAAGGTTCGTACCTTTGGATTATGTAATGTACCTTCCACATTTCAGAGAACAGTCTTAGGTATTTTTTCTAATTTAATTCATGATTGTGTGGAAGCATACATGGATGACTTTATTGTGAATGGTGATACTTTTGAAGAAGCTATGGAAAATTTGGAAAATTTTCTTGTTAGATGTAAAGAGGCAAACCTTTCATTAATCCATGAGATATGTATTATGATGTTAAATGAATGGATTGTTTTAGGCCATCATATTTCAAGTGATAGAATTAAAGTGGATACATCTAAAGTATAAACAATTTTCGAAATTTCAATTCCTTTTTGTCAAAGAGATGTTAGAATTTTTCTTTGATTTACTGGATATGATAGGAGATTCATAGAAAATTTCACAATAATAGCCTCTCCAATTTTTAAACTCCTGACAAAATATTGTGAATTTGCATGGAATTCTAATTGTCACAAAGCATTCGAGACATTGATACAGAGGATTGCTGAAGCACCATTTTTAAGAGGATATGATTGGGCTCTTCCTTCCATCTTTCTACGAACGCTTCAGATACAATTATAGGAGTTGTCTTGGGAAAAAATATGTAACTCCTTATGCCATCTACTATACAAGTAAAAATTTGATTCCCGCAAAGTTAAATTACACTGTAACAAAAAATGGATTTTTAGCTATTGTTCATGCCATTAATAAATTTCATCATTACATTACTAGTTATGAAACTTTCATTCATACAAATCATTATGCCATTATATATCTAATGAGAGAACTGATTACTAATGGTAGAATTACAATATGGTTGTTATTACTACAATAATTTAACATTACTATTCTTGATAGACCAGGAAAACAAAATACAATTGCTGAATTTCTTTCTAGAATGAAAAATAATAATGAGGATGTTCCTGTAAAAAATATCTTTCCTGATGAATATTTTTTTTTAATATCTACTAAAACATCTTGGTTTGCAGATATTGCTAATTATTTGGCTACATGAAAGTTACCTCCACAACTATCGACTAGAGAAAAGAAAAAAGTGATCAAAACCAGTGCACCTTATTCCTGGATAGATGGAGAATTGTACAAAACTGGACCTGATTTGATTATCCGAAGATGTGTTCGAGAAGATGAAGTACTTGAAATATTGAAAGATTGTCATGATGAGCCATGTGGAGGACATTTTTTCGGTAAAAGAACTACTTACAAAATCCTTCTTTTGGGATATTATTGGTCATCCATTTTCAAGGATGAAAAATAATATGTTAAAAGATGTGATAATTGTCAAAGAATGGGGAAGCCCATTCCATTAGAATAAATGCCTCTACAACCACAAATACTTGTAGAACCCTTTGAAAAATGGGCTCTAGATTTTGTTGGATCAATAAATCCTCCATGTAAACAGAAAAGGTACATACTTGTTTGCATGGATTATGTTATAAAATGGGTAGAATTTAAACCTCTTTTTGACACGAAAAATTTATGAATGCTAAAAAGTTAAAGCAGGGTGATTAGGCTGTTCTTTTTTATTCCAAGTTCAAATATTTTCAAGGAAACTTTCAAACTCATTAGCTTGGTCCTTATGAGATTGATAATATTTTTGATAATGGCGCAGTCAAAATCAAAACTATTGACAATAAACAAATTACTTTCCTTGTTAATGGTAATAGATTAAGGTTGTATCATAAACCTATAAAAAGGGAAGAATTTGTCAAACATTTGTAAGAGAATTTTGAATTCAAGTTGGTCAAGGAAGGGGATTTTTCTCATCACTCTCTAACTTCATTATAATTTTTCTATATATATATATATATATATATATATATATATATATATATATATATATAGTACAAACATGAAAACCAACTATGTTGGCATGTTTATACAAAAAATATTAATTGAAAACCAAGATCTCTTGGCAGTTTAGTTTTTCAAAATCACCCTCTTTATTGTCCCTATTTATTTTTGTCCTTCTTTTTCTTTTCAAGGGCCAAGCTATATTCATTAGGATCAGTATCTTTATTGATCATCAAAAAAAGCAGTAGAAATAAATACGTCTTCTCCTAATCAAATAAAGAAAATACAAGCAATGAAAAACTAAAACATAATTCCTATCATTCTGTAGTTGATCTTCAATTCTGCAACCAGATTCAAATTCTACAAAAAAAGAATATCCGGGAACATAGGAATAAAGGTATGTAAGAATGTTTAAATTATATTTCATATAAGAGCTTAGGTTTTAATTCATGGATTATTATATTAACAAGTTTAAGACCTTACATATTTTCCATCACATTCATAATCATTATACCATATCTCCTCATTATTACTTCGCTAGTCACATCAAGTCTGATTGGAATTAAAACATGACACTGTTCCTTTGAAATCATATATGGGAAATTTTGAAGTACAATCCAGATGCAACACTACCTCTCCCATAAGCACCTTACTTCACCATCATTTAAACTTGTGTCATATCCATTCCACTCATTCCTAATTCACATTTCATTCATTCCCTCTTTAAAAAAAACTACCATTATTCGGGTCTAAAGAAACATTCAACACCGAGACTTCTGCTCACCATGGGAATGTTTTCTCATTCTGAACCAAATGGAGTAAAAATTCTCCAAGCATATACAAGGGTTAAAGCCCAATTTAAATAGGTGGGATGGCTCCAGTTTTTCAAAAAAAATAATGGGTATGAAGGAGAAGCTACCAAATACTTTGCCCGAGCATTTGATGGAGTGGAAGTAAAGATAGGAGACATAAATATCATCCTCACAGAATTTATTATGGAAGAAGCAATAGGACCACCAAGGAAAGGGGAAATATGGTTTAAAAATAGAAGAATTAAAGATAATGACACAGTCCATTTCCTCAGAGAACCATGTATGGATTTATCCATTTTCAAAAAGGGTATTCCAGTTACTGCATTAAAAGGAAAATGGAGAAATATCTTGCTCTTTATTCAAAAATTTGTAACATGTGAATGAAGATTTAGAACAATGTTTTTCTAGCATGCCAGACTTATGATGAATTTTATTGATGGAAATGAGATTAATTTTCCTTACTTTGTGCCTCAAAGTTTAAATAAAATGGCATTTAGCATACAGAGACAGTCGAAGTCCATTGATAACTCTCTTTACCATCATGAACTCATCAATATTATTGTAAAAACACATTTAGAAGCTGAAGGAGATAATTGACAATATTGTTTAGTGAGAAACCATTTTGTAGAAGCTTAGAGGAAGAAACAAACGGTAAGGTTAAAAGAAGCTGAAGAAAGTCAAACCCTGATCCTATAAAAGAGAAAATTGAAGAAGAAATTCAAGAGCATAATGCATATGAAACACCAGGAGATCCATTTGAATATGATACCCCGTTATCCCAATGTCTTGAGAAAATTAAACAAAAAAATGACAAAAAGGACCTTAGAAGAAAGAAAGCTATCTTGAGCCAAAAATTACCCGAGGAAAAGAAGAAAACAAGGGATAATAAAAAAAAAAGGGTAGGACTTTAGGAGCTCAAAAGTAAAATTAAGGAGAAGAAAAAGAATTTCAAAAATGTCAAATACTTAATCACCAAAGATGATCGATCTCGAAGAAGGGTATAATACACCACCTCACACATTCATTCCAACAAGACAAACTCCAGAAATTGATCCAGTCCAGCAAGAGATTTATAATTATGCGGAATCTCTAGATCAAAGAGCACAACAAAAGGTAAAATTTTCTTAGTATGAAATGGGTGAAACTTCAGCAATAAAACAAAATACAGAACAAGAACATGGAATTGAAGAAAATATGAAGCAAGATATATATGAGATGGAGATTCTTAAAAAATACTTCATTTAGGAAAGGGAAGCAATAAAAGTTCAAAATGAGATACTTAGAACCCAAAATGATAATATAATTTTACACCTATATCATTGGTATAAGAAGAATAAGAAACTTAAGGTTCAAAACAAGTTTCTCAAGAACATAATTAGAGGACTACAAAACATAATTCTGATGAAGAAACGAAGGACCACTTTCGACATTAAAAAGAAGAAAGAAAACACTAGTCTAGATGTGCTCGCACAAGATTCAGAGATCATTCATTAAAATAAAAAAGAAGATATAGTTTTTAATTTTTGGTGCATGAGGACATGCAAAACCTTTGGTGTGGGGTACTGTTGAAGTCTAGAATTGTTTCTTTTTTACTATCCTTTTTTCCCTCTTATTTCACCTTCTTATCACCATTTTGTATAAAACTTAACATGTTCAACGTCAAGTTCAACTCTCAAAAAGGTATTCATCATCCATAATTATATCCTCTACTTGTTAATGAATTATAATGAAAATATTCTTATAATGATAGAATTACAAACATTTTGTAGCTAATATTGGTTTCCACAGAAATATTCATTGTTAGACAGGTTGCAACACTTCAAATAAGGGATGAAGACTACCTGGAGATGAAAATTATCCACCATATGGATAACCACCTCTTAGCACAACTTGGAAAGGCACAAGGATTGAGAGATCCAAAAGTCAATCTCTAAAAATGATGTGTAGCGATCAAGTGGAGGAATAGAACAATATCAAGCGAGCGTGATTGAAGACCCGTTCAACTGTTATATTTTGGATCAAGATGAATCTCCTGTGAATTTCTCTTTCAGTATAAAGTCATAAAAAAATTGAGTTTTAAATCATATCTCTCTCGTAGATGTCAATACAACACATGTCGTGTAGGCATAAAACTCTCAAAATTGTTTTATGAAAATTATATAAAGGTTATAAGCCGAGTCCTGAGACATAAGTTTTTTTGAATATTGAAGTTTATAGTTCTTTTACTGTGAAGAGTGATATAATCTATTTCAGTTTAATATAAGATACTTTTCACAATGCGTGCTTGAAGATTTTGTGATTAATAGCTGACCTGCACTCACAGGAGGGCCCCTTGTCGAGCTGTGAGGTTTCGTTTTTAGTTTTGTTTTGAATTTCTTATCCTTAGTATTTTAGATTCTTTAAAAATTTGTTTCCATTATAGTTACATTTCTGAGAATTCTCATTTTGATTGCAGAGTACTCATAAACAGAAAAGCATTAAAAATATTTCAATTATTTAATGCATCTTCTTTCCAGCACTTAATCATTTCGTAGCTTAAATCAATTTTTTAGTTGTTGATGAAACACTCTTTAGAGGATAAATATGCACACAAGTAATAATTCTCAAGTTGTAAAGATTTTCATTTCATTTTATGTAAGTATATCCTTTTATGGTAATTTCTCTTTCATGCAATTAATCTAGAATTTCTTTGCTGCAATTTAATATAAGAGTTTCCTTCTGCAAGTTAGTGTAGAATGCTTTGAATTCTACAAAATAGAATTAGATAATTTCTTTCTTAAAATTTTACTTCTAAGCATTTTCCTTTCATACAATTAGGATAAAGTTTTGAATTCTGCAACTTAAGATAGATTTTCAATTTTTGCAAAAAAGTGTTCAATTCGATTAATTAGGATCTAATATAACTTTAGATTGAAATAACATGTGCGTAATTACTCTCCAATTTGTGTTCATGCTTAGAACTAGTTTCATTTCTGGAATCAATTTATTCACAATATGAATCCTAGATATATAGTGAACATACATTTCACAAGTACACAAATCTTGGTTGATAATTAATTAAGTAAATTAAGAACAATTAATTTACCAAACAGGGAATTTTTTTTATTATTCTACTCTTCTCCTTGGAGGATATATTAGGAGGGAATATCCTAGCAACCAAGTAATTTTCTATATCAGAAAACCAAGGTGACAATAATGAAATGGAAAAGAGGTTCTTATCGAGGAGCTAATCATCTATCATATCTTCATTTTTTGTAGGGAATTTTAGTCTAGAAAAAAAATCTACAACCACATTTTCCTTCCATGGCTTGTCAACAATGGTTAGATCAAGTTGTTGCAACAATAATAACCATTAAAGATCGAATGCATTGACATTAGTTTTTTCATTAAATATTTAATAATTGCATGATTAATATGTACAAAGACTTAGTACCTTGTTATATAATACCTAAATTGTTTCAAGGAGTGCACAAAAGATAAGAGCTCTTTTTCAGTAACGGTGTAATCAAGTTCAACCTTGGATATATTCTTACTGATTAAATATATGGCATAGAGAAATTTACTTTCCACTTGTCAAAATATTCCCCTACATCTTTGTTGGATGCATCTATGTGGATATGGAAATGCAAGGCCTAATTGGGACCCCTATGAATTGGTGTAATGGTCAATTTCTCCTTCAGCTCTTCAAATGCCTCTTGAAATTTATCTATGCAACAAAAGTTTGGATCCTTAGTTAACAATCCAAAAAATGGTGAGGCCATCTTACTAAAATCATTAATAATTCCCCTATAATATCTAGCTAGTCCAAGGAAACTTCTAATATCCCAACCCTCTTGTTAATGGAAATCTTCTTAGGTTCAACTTGGGTCCCTTTGTTAGAAAGGAAATGAACTTGAAAAATCCATGCATTCATAAAAAAATCACACTTTTATGGACTAGTGAAAGATTCATTTCAATGCACTTCTTTAAAACTTTACACAAATTGGAGAGGGCTTCCTGGGAATCATCCCGATAAGGGGTGAAGTCGTCCATATAGATTTCAATTGCATCATGAAAAAGGTCAAAAAAAATAATTAGTGCTACCCTTTGGAAGGTGGCAGGGGCATTACATAGCCCAAATTAAAGGAAGCTATAGGCAAAGGTATCCCATGGACATGTGAAGGTGGTCTTATCCTGATCCTCAGGGCTAATCTAAATCTGATTTTACCTACTAAAATCATCCAAGAATGAAAATAACTTCTTCCCTACAAGGCCATCCAAAACTTAATCAATAAAACATAAGGGAAAATGACCTTTCTTTTTAGCCTTGTTAAGTTCCATGTATTCAACACAAATTCTCCACTTCATATTTTTCTTGGGCACAATAACAAGTGGTGACACCCACTCATTGTCTGAGATAGGATAAATGAATCCTGCATCTAATAATTTTTGCAATTCTTCGTTTACAATGTCCTTAAGGGTAGGGTACATTATTCTTTGGGGTTGGTGCACATGTTTTCATCCCTCTTTAATGTATATGTGATGTGTAAAAACTGAGGGAAGAACTCCAAGCAAAGGCATCACAATGTTGTCTCAAGACAGTGAGCAATTTCTCTTCTTCTTCTCCTGAAAGGGAAGAATTGATTTCAAGGTTTTAGATGGAATGATTTCCCCAATTTTGACATGATTTTTATCATAACTAGTAGTGAATAGTTCTTCCCATAGGTTTCTTTCAGGCTTCCCTATTTACTCCTCCTGTAGTTCATCAATTTGCATGGAAACAAGAGGTTGCTTTTGCAAAAATTTGTGAATAAGATCATACTCATCTAGATGTCTCCTTCCAACAATGGATTCTAATGTACATATTGGGTAGGAATATGACTGATAGAACTATTCTTCTTCTTCCTCCTCCACCCACGTAGGAAAATCAAGCTCAATGAGGGGTTGAGCATTGGGGTATAATGCAAGCTGCTTTGTGAGATGCCTATTCTTGATTGCCATGTTTATAGCTCTACAATTAATGTAAGCATAAATAGTAGTAACCAATGTCTCCTAAGAATTATAGGGTACCCATTGAACTTAGTCTTGGGATGGAGTAAAAGGAAATCATTGGGGTACTCCCAAGAATCGATGGAAACCATCACATCTTCAATAACACCCTCAACGGCTACTATGAATCTATTTGCAAGTCACAACATAGTGGCGGTTTTCCTTAGGGCTCCTTGGAGATTGAGTTTAAACATGTTTTTCGTGGTCATGACATTGATTGTAGCCCCATGGTCAATTAGTGTTTTGGGAACTACAACATTTTTAATATGCACATCCACTACCAGGCTACCAAGATCTAAGTACTTGGGGGAGATGGCCTTTCCAAGCATTAGATCTGTTAGTTGCCTAAAAACATTGATGATGGGCGCATCTCTCTTCCTCCTTCCTAGACACTTGATGCATTATTCCTTGATAATATTGTTATATATGAGAACACCTTTGATGGCCTAGAGGAGGGGTATTTTAACACACAAGTTCTTTAGTTCTCCTAGAAGTTCAACCTCTTCTAGGGTGTGCTGCTTAGGTTGCAACAAAATTCTAGGATAGGGAGGTATATTGGCTTGAGGGGTACTACCTTCCTTCTCTTCTTCAAGGTATTCTGGTGGAGAAGGTGGGTGAACATCGGGAAGTACCTTCTTAGACCTAAGGTTGATTTCCTATATTTCCACAACATAGGAAGGATATGATGTTCCCCACTATCGACTTATTGGGGTTGCTTATTTTTTGGGTTCAGATTATGTTGAGAAGGAATTGTAGGTTACTTTGATGGGTTATTATGAGGCATCTCTAGTTGAGGAGGAGGAGAAGGAATTAAGGTAGGTGGTTGGGCTACTTGGGTCCTCCATACTTGTGAATGATTGCCCCATTGAGAAGGTTGAGGTTGGTATGGTTGGAAGGGTGGATTGATATGACGAGGAGGATACTAAGGAGGATATGACTAAGGAGAAGGCATGGAACAAGGTGAGTTGGCTACAGGATAATAGGGCTGAAAGGGTGCACTCTGGTTTGGATTGAAAGAAGGATAGTGTACACCTTTCATTCATTGTTAATATGGTCGAGGGCCTTGTGGTCTCCTTTGGTTCATGAAAAAATTTGTTCTACACCTCCCTTAGCCCCTTGATACACAACCTTAAATCTTTGAAGAGATGGAAATTTATCAGTTGCATGGTTTTCATCACATACTAGGAAATCCTCTATCACATTCAATGGACATTCATTCCTAGGGTTCCTTTTGGTACATTTAGGGAAAAAGACAACTAGTGCCCTTTCTTCCTCCTCTTGTTTCTTCCTAATCTGCATGGTTTCCATATGTAAGGAAAAGGTGTGTAACATTTCACTCTTGAAATATTCCAACATACTCCATATTTCATGTTTTATGGCTTAGGTAGATGATGAAGAATTTTTCAGGCCTTGTCTAGATCTATCTCATTTCCTTGCAGCCCTAGAGTGATTCTTAAACACTATGTTGATTTCATCATAATTCAACTGGTAAATGTATACACCAGAGAATTTATTAAGTGTTTCGATTATCTCATCCATAACCCATCTAAGTAATGCAATATTATTGATTATGGGTCAATATTGCAGTTGGCTCTCCTATAGCTGAATTGAACCTCTCCTCATAGTATTCTAAGGACTCAACTATCGCCTGAGTCATCCTAAGGACTTCCTCCCTAGTGTCTTTTGATCTACAATAGTCTTTGTACTTCTCATTGAAGGCTTTCTACATTTGAGCCCAAGTGGTGATGTTTCTTCCTTCCAAACCCATGAATTAGTGTAGGGATGTGTCCTTGAGAGGAGGGAAACAACTTCAACTTCTGTTCATCAGAAGTGTAATCATAGGTTATACAAACCGCAAAAACCTTGAACATGAATGTATTAGGGTATTTATAAAATGAGTGTGGTAGAGCAGTGGGGCTTACATTCTTCTTTCTAGCCTCCCAATTGGTTTCTCTAACAGGAAAGATATCAAGCTACCTATTTCCAACCATATCTTAGGTTGGTGATGTAGGTTCTTACTCCCCTATAGGTTCTTCAAAGATCTCTGGTTCCTCACCTAGGGTTTTCTCCAAATCCTTTGTGGTAAGAGTAGGAGGCTCACAGTCATCGAACAAGAGTGATGGTTGACTGGTTGTAGGAGTGGGGTTCTTTTGGAAAAAAATTCCCTAAGTTATTCCTAACCCTACGAGGCATGAAATAAATATTTTTTCTTTTTTCTCCTTTTTACTTTTTTTGAGATTTCTAGGTAAACAAAAAGTAATGAAGATAATTTTTTTTTCTTTTTTTCCAGGAAAAAAAATGGAAAAAGAGAAAATAACTCTAAGCAGAAACAACACCTACTTGGAAACCTCCCTGACAACGACACCAAAAAGTGATGAGCTCTAGTATTGTAACAAGAATGTTGCAATTACCATGGTTATTAGCTTTAATTTATCACTTTGGTATTCGTACAAACTTAAGAGGTGACTGTGGTATATGCACAATAAGCTAAGTTTTACTCAAGCTCCTTTGAGGCAGTGAATCAAATCAAGGTGTACAAAAACCATTCTACAAACTAAATCTAGATTTTGAAAGAAGGAAATAATGTTGCATAAAAGGAAATTCTAGTCTACTTGGAAGAATGAAAATGTTGCATGAAAGGAAACTCTAATCTACTTACAAGAATGGAAATGTTGGATAAAAAGAAACTCTAATCTCCTTACAGGAATGGAAATGTTGGATGAAAGGAAACTTTAATATACTTGCAAAAATTAAAATGTTACATAAAAGGAAATTCTAATCTACTTGTAGGAATGGAAACATTGCATACAAGTATATTCTAATATAATTTCAATAAATAGAAATGTTGCATAAAAATAGATTCTAACCTAATTGCAAGAAATGAAATGCTTGAAATGGAAACCCTAACCTATTGCAGGAAACAAAAGACAAAGAAATCAAACCTGGTATAGTGCATAACATAAAGAGAATGAAATCAATTCTAAATGATTTCATTCCAATGATATCATACTCTAGTGACAAATTTCATTAGATGATTCAAGAAGTAACCATGTAAACCATCCCTATACCATTAAATTCATGAACCTATTTACTAACCCTAATTTCATAAATGAATTGCAGTGATGGAAATGCATGTCCTAAGTGGTCTCTGACCTTCCTCAAGCTTGGTTTCAAACCCTAGGAGTCATTATATAGGGATAATATGAAAAAATAAAAATTAAAGGGAAATTTGGGTCGATTTTGGAGGGTTTATGCACAATGCTACAAGATTTGTATAGGGTGCTACAAGATTGCCCTGTTTTTCTATAAGATCAAATTTGAGAGCACCCTGTGAGCTTAAATGGTGATACAAAGGTGAGGAAAGGTGGGACAAGGAAAAATATTGATGTAAGAGGTCTTTGCAATATTAGTGCCCCTTATGATCCTAGCTTGCACAAGGAAAAATGCAAATAGTGGCCTCTAACAAATCTGAAAAGAGTTCTCAATGAAAATTTTGCTTGAAGAAATTTTTGAGGAGGGAAGGGGGGTGTCAATGGTAGGATGGAATGTGAAAATGATACTTCTTAACCCTGCAACCCAATAGTCTTACTTGAACACAATAAATATGATGATTTTTATACTTGAATAAACTACTAAACAAATTATCAATTGTAGAATACAAAGATGAAAAATGAAAACTAATTGGAGATATAACTATCGCAAAAGGAGAAAAACTATGTTTTTGCTTGCCAATACAAAGTCTATAATGACACTTCCCACAATGGGGATTATTGACAAACCTCCAAAAGAAACTTTTCTCATAAAAAAATCTTGTAATTAAACAAAAACATATTACTAAACTAAGTACAAGAAAGGAAATGAATAATAATATACAAAGGAGAGATACTAGAGTTCTTGGTTTGGGCCCTAACCCAAGGGAACTCAGCCCTCTAAAAAAAACTCATATTGAAGATGAAAAGCTTCTTTTCATTGATATCAGACAATCCTCAATTACATGTTGAGAGAATTGAAAATGACAAGTACAAGCTCCTAGTTCTAGCAGTTTCTATCCTTCTCTAATAATGTGAATCCTATTGAGCCCTTGGGATTATTTATTTATATAAACATGGTTGAGGGGGAAGCCTCCTTGGAAGGGGGTTTTCCTCCCTCCAAAATCCCTATAAAGGTGGATCTATCTCCCTAAGATCCTCACAGGTGTTGAGTGCGTCAGTTTTTCAATAGATCTTTGAGTTGTAGGTGAGTAAATATAGGGAGCATGTCATGTTGTAGGTGGGTAAATGAGGGGATAAGCCTCCTAAATCTCCTCTAGTTGGTTTCCAATGTATCATTGCACATTAAATGTTCTTCTTCTTGCACATTCAACTATGTTATGCTACAAGATATGACAATACTATTTTCCCTACCTAATGAACACATTATAGCTCAAAACATGTTATGAAATGCAGAGAGAGGTAAACGTATGCTAAAGTATGGCTAGATGCGCCTTGTTGTGTATCTGTTAGGAGGCCCATCAGATGATTTGTATAGGATGATCATCTATCACTTGCACATCTCGTAAAGTCTTCTTCAACCATAATAGATGATTGCAACAAGAAGTTGCTACTATATATTTTGCTTTAGTAGTAGAGAGGGAAATTGAAGCTTTCTTCTTGCTCAACCATGAAACAAAACATTCAGCAAGAAATGAAGCACCTTTACTAGTGATTTTTCGGTCATCTACATCACCTACCCAATCAACATTAGTAAAAACAATTAGTGAAAAATATTTACTTTTGGGATACCAAAGTCCATAATCCATTGTCACTCTTAGCCTTATTTGAGAATCCTCTTTGATGCTAGGATATGACGCTATCTAGGGGTTGCTTCAAATCTTCCAACAATACCAACTTCTTGTATAATGTCTAGTTTGGTGGCTATCAAGTGTAAGAGGCTACCAATAATAGATCTATATAAGGCCTGATCCACCTCTAGTGATTCATCAATATTGTTGGTTTTTCAACCTGTAACCATTGGAGTGCTTACCAAAGAACATTCCTCCATGTTGAATTTCTTCAAAACATCCTTGATATACTTGTTTTGTGAGATAAAAATTTCTTGTAACACCCTCCTCCCACATTTACCCAAGTGAAGTGGTCTGTGGGGTAAACATGTGACACGAGGATACTGTGATGTGATTCAACTCCCTATGTATAGTTAAGGAACTAGAAACGACAAAAAAAACCATTATGACCTTCCACACATGCTACAAAATGTTCAGGAGCCAATGTTGGGTCCCTATAATACTAGTGATTACCCCATTAATATTGTAGTTATACCCCTTATTTATATTGTTGTGCCCCCATTGCCCCCATATTGTTATTAATGTGCCCATAGAATCCCTCTATTGTTATTTTGGTGGCTTTATATTATTATTGTTAGGTCGGCTGGATTATATTGTGACTCCTTAGACTCCTATATATAGAAAGGAGGTTTTGTCATTTGAATCATCCAAGAATTGTTCATTTATGTAATGTAAAGGAGGTTTCCCCCTCGAAGAGGCTGAATTATAAGGCGTTGATCTATCTTTTCTATCTTTTCTTGAGCTGGTTTCATAACATTTGGTATCAGAGCTTTGGATTCTAGGGTTTCGCTGCTCCAAACAGGTCATTGTGGCATTTTCGCTATAACTTTTTTTCTGTGACGTTTCAAAAGTTGCAAAAAAAACCCATTTGAGAAGAAATCGCGCTAAACCTTCGGTCCAAATTGCAGAGCTTTTCGCGCGACATTTTCGGAGATATGATCTGAGGAAGTTGGTCTTTTTGCAGACTCCTGAATTACACTCAAAACAGGTGACCTAGGGAAATCGTCATAAATTTCTTTCTGAGCATCGGATTTAAATTTCGTAAGAAGGTACAGAAACAGGACGGACTGTAGTTTGCTTTTATATATTTTTCAGAGTCAAAGGTTGAAACAGTGACACGTGGCACTTCGTACAAGTTCGCTCTACTGAACTAGTCTATAATCAGGTCACTGCGGGATATTGTCCATAACCCTTTCTTGGAGAATCCAATTTGGATCAGACTAGTGGCATTGGAAAGAGGACATAGAAGGCTACTATAGGTTAAAATTTCAGGACTGGATGATTCGAAATTACAGAGATACATCAGATTCAATATCAGGCTTCTACAAAGAAAAAACAAGGTGTGTAGTTTTTTTTAAAATTTTTGCATAAGCTTGGTTTGAAGGAATTAAAAGGGCATAGTAAAGCATTATTATCGGTAACTGATGCCCCGAGGAAAGAAAATGCAAACACCTAGTAAGGAACCTGAAAGCTCTAGCATGAATCATGAAGAAGAGGAAGAAATGCTACATGATATATCAAAATTACAAGAACAAGTGCAACAAATGTCACGCTCACAAAAGCTAACAGATGCTAAGATAAATGGCGTGGAATCTAAGATAAAGGGCATGGAAGCTAAGATGGATGGCATGGAAGCTAAGGTGAATGGCATGGAAGGTAAAATTGATGGCATGGATGATAAGATGGAAGAATTGAAGATAAATATGAATAAGTTGCTACAAGAAATGGTCACTAAGGGTGAAAGAGTACTAAAGGAAACTCATGATGAGAACAAAAGAAATGTTAATCATGATTCCATAGACTCTAATGTTGGATCGAAGACTCACCATGTTCCAAAAATCGATATGAGGAAGTTTGATGGCAAGGATCCCGCCACATGGATATTACAGATGGAGCAATTCTTCGATCTCAATAATGTGTAAAACACACAAAAGGTACGTATGGCAACTTTATATTTGGAACCAAATCAGTTTGTATGGTATCAATGGCTTTGTTCTCGTAAACAGTTTATCACTTGGGCAATTTTTACGGAAGAATTGATAGCACATTATGAGGATACAAAAAGCAACACTTTTTTTAGCCAATTGATAAGTCTCAAACAAAAGGGTTCAATAATGGAGCACATTGAGGAGTTCCAAAAGTTGAACATAAGGGTAAAAGATATTCCAGAGGAGCATAGGATTGATGTGTTCATAGGGTCTTTAAAGGATAATATCCAACATGATGTGCGCCTTTGGGAACCTGATTCATTAGAGAAGGCATTCAGGTTAGCAAGAAAAATGGAAAGCAAAATTATGGCAACTAGGAAGCATACCATTCACAACTATAAAGACGGAAGTGTTGTTCCCCATAGTCTTCCACAACCTACAACGTTGACACCACAACAATTGGAAGAAAAAAGAGCAAAAGGGCTTTGTTACAATTGTGATAGCAAATACACAAAAGGTCATAAGTGTGCTGAGAAGAAATTATTCTACATAGATTGTGAAGAGGAAGAAGAAAAGGAGCAAGAAAGGTCCAAAGAAGAGGATATATTCCAGGAACAAAGCCTAGATGAAGAAAAAATAAATCCGACCATATCTTGTAATGCATTGGAGGGAATTACCACTCCTCAAACCATCAAGATAGAAGGACAAATCAAGAAGAAAAAGGTAATAGTGTTGATTGATTCAGGAAGCACCCACAATTTTATTCATTGTAGGGTAGCAAAAGAATTGAATTGCTTCCTATATCCAGCACCAGAGTGTCAAGTGATGATTGCAAATGGAGGAACAATAAATTGTTCTGGAAAGTGCCATAATATCAAGCTATCCATGGGAGAATATGTATTGACTAGTCCAATGCTTTCCATTCCAATGGGAGGTCCTGACGTTGTACTAGGAGTCCAATGGCTACAATCCTTGGGTACAATAGCTTTTAATTTTCAAGAACTTTTCATGAAATTTTCTGTGGAAGGAAAGGAAGTTGAATTAAGGGGTATTGCAGGGAAACCAGGAAAGATAATCAGCTCTAATGGCATGACAAAGCTTCTAAAAAAGGAGCAAAGAGGTGTAATTGCACAATTATGTTCGCTAGATGTTTCCACATTGGAATCATCTATTTCTCTAGATCTCCAAAAAGTCTTGGACAATCATTTCAAGGTATTTGAGACTCCCAAAGGTCTCTCACCTATGCGTGATCATGATCATGCTATTCATCTGATTCCAGGAAGTGTTCCTCCAAACATCAAGCCGTACAGATATCCCTATGTCCAAAAAAGTGAAATTGAACGTATGGTTGCAGAAATGCTAGAGGATGGTATAATTCAACCGAGTCAAAGTTCTTTCTCTCCTCCAGTAGTATTGGTGCACAAGAAGGATGGATCATGGCGCATGTGTCCGGATTATAGGGAGCTCAACAAGCTCACTATTAAAGATAAGTTCCCCATTCCTGTCATTGATGAATTACTGGATGAATTGCATGGATCAATTTACTTCACCAAGTTGGATCTTTGTTCAGGATATCATCAAATCAGAATGAAGATTGAAGACATTCCAAAAACGGCATTTAGAACTCATGAGGGTCATTATGAATTTTTGGTCATGCCTTTTGGCCTTACCAATGCACCTTCAACATTTCAAGGTTTGATGAATTCAATTTTCAAACCATTCCTTAGAAAATTTGTGTTAGTATTTTTTGATGATATACTTATCTACAGCAAGTCTTGGAAGGATCATGTTGAACATGTTGACAGGGTGCCACAACTATTAGAGGAGAAACAATTATATGCCAAAAGATCCAAATGTTTTTTTGGAGTCCAGGAGGTGGAATATTTGGGTCATATTGTATCTCATGAAGGAGTTAAGGTAGACCCTAGCAAAATTAAAGCCATTAAGGAATGGAAAATCCCCACATCCATAAAGCATTTGCGCGGATTTCTTGGGTTGACAGGGTATTATCGCAAGTTTGCTAAGAATTATGGGAGAATAGCAGCACCTCTAACGACATTATTGAAGAAAGATGAATTTTCATGGACTCCAGAAGCAACAAAGGTCTTTGAACATCTTAAAGAGGCAATGTGCCAAGCACCGGTCTTAGCTACACCGGACTTCACAAAAACCTTTATTATGGAATGTGATGCTTCAGGAAATGGAATTGGTGCTGTTCTAATGCAAGATGAAAGACCCATTGCTTTTGAAAGTCGTCCAATCAAGGGAAAGTTTCTAAGAAAAGCTATTTATGAGAAGGAAATGTTGGCAATACTCCATGCACTTAAGAAACGGCAACCCTACCTAATGGGAAGACACTTCAAGGTAAAAACGGATCATGATAGCCTTAAATACTTTTTAGAACAAAGATTATCCTCTGAAGAGCAACAAAAGTGGGTCACAAAGATGTTGGGTTATGACTTTGAAATCATCTACAAAAAAGGGAAGCAAAATGTGGTGGCAGATGCACTCTCAAGAAAGGATGAGGATGTGGAAGCATTATTGTGCGCTATTTCTATCATCCAACCAGATTGGATAAATGAAGCAAGGGAGGAATGGAAGAATGCCGAAGAAGTGTGGGCTCTTATTCGAAAGCTACAACAAGATTCCAGTACGTCTGATACATTTAGCTGGAAAAATGATTCGTTATGGTACAAAGATCGCTTATACCTCTGTAAGAATTCCCAGCTAAAACAAAAGATTCTTATGGAATTGCACACTTCTCCCTTAGGAGGGCACTCAGGATTTTTAAAAACTTACCACAGGGTTAAGAAGGAATTTTTTTGGGATGGCCTTAAATCAGATATTCAAAAGTTTGTGGCAGAATGTCTGGTTTGCCAACAAAATAAAGTTGAAACAATTAAGACACCGGGTCTATTACAACCTTTATCCATTCCAAGCCAACGTTGGGAGGAGGTATCAATGGATTTTATCACAGGTTTACCCAAGTCTGAGGGAAAGAGTGTCATCATGGTGGTAGTTGACAGACTTACAAAGTATGCACACTTTTGTGCATTATCACATCCATTTAGAGCCAGTATAGTTTCTACTGCATTTATGGAAACAATTCAAAAGCTACATGGAAACCCAAAGATTATTGTAAGTGACAGAGATCCCATTTTCACTGGAAATTTTTGGACAGAATTATTTTCTCATCTTGGTACTCAGTTAGCTCATAGCTCATCTTATCATCCTCAATCTGATGGGCAAACTGAGATAGTAAACAAATGTTTGGAAGGATATCTTCGTTGCTTTGTATCTGATAAACAGACACAATGGGTCAAATGGTTGCCTCTGGCTGAATGGTGGTATAACACTTCCTTTCATACAGCAACAAAAATGACCCCATTTATGGCACTTTATGGGTATCAACCACCATCCATCACATCATATTTAAGAGAAAATTCTAAGGTTCAGGCAGTGGAACATCACATCGAACATCAACAACAAGTCCTCCAACTCTTAAAGGATAACCTTGTGTTGGCACAGAATAGAATGAAACAACACGCAGATCAACATCGCAGTGAAAGAAGTTTTGATGTAAGTGATTAGGTATTCCTACGGCTACAACCATATAAGCAAATGTCCCTCAAGAAAGCTAAGAAGGATAATAAATTATCACCAAAGTATTATGGTCCGTACAAGGTGTTGCAAAAGATTGGTACTATGGCATACAAATTGGAGCTTCCTGCAGCTTCTCGATTGCACCCAGTTTTCCATGTTTCATGCTTAAAGAAGGTTATAGGCGACAAGCTCCCAGTTCAGACAATATTGCCAGAACTTGACGAGGAAGGAAAAATTATATTGGAACCGGAAGCAGTTATAGAAACAAGAACTCGACAGCTACGAAATCGATCAATTTCAGAGTACCTTATCAAGTGGAAGAACTTATCCGCTGAAGATTCCACATGGGAGGATGAGAATTTTATGCAGAAATATCCAGAACTACTCAAGCGTTGAGGACAACACTTTTTTGAAGGAGAGGGGCATGTTGGGTCCCTATAATACTAGTGATTACCCCATTACTATTGTAGTTATACCCCTTATTTATATTGTTGTGCCCCCATTGCCCCCATATTGTTATTAATGTGCCCATAGAATCCCTCTATTGTTATTTTTGTGGCTTTATATTATTATTGTTAGGTCGGCTGGATTATATTGTGACTCCTTAGACTCCTATATATAGAAAGGAGGTTTTGTCATTTGAATCATCCAAGAATTGTTCATTTATGTAATGTAAAGGAGGTTTCCCCCTCGAAGAGGCTGAATTCTAAGGCGTTGATCTATCTTTTCTATCTTTTCTTGAGCTGGTTTCATAACAACCAACCAACCCTTCCAGGTGACTAAACCCTGAGACAACTTGACATTTCATTGAACTGGACCCTCAACTGCTCCCATGAAAAGCCATGCATGCAACCGAGGCCTTCCAATCAATCCCACAACAAGGCATGCCATTGACTATGGAATGTTTTAGCTAGTTCTGAGCCAATGACCCCTGATTTTGTGTCACTTTTTCAGGGCCAGGTCTTAGGCCACTACCCATAACTTCATGAAAACTTCAGAAATGATAAATAACAATGAAACAATATTACTAATGCAAATATTTGATCAATGACTTGTCTAGATCCCTACTAGCCATGACAGGAATTTCATCAAACATATGACAAATATGTAATCTATAGGCCATAACAATCGATGTGAGCATAAGGGTACCATACTTATCTGAGATTTGTAAGGAAGCATTGATGCCTTATCATAATAGTTGCATTATCATCTATTAGCTCAATATTAATTTTTAATTTGTGGGCTAATCAAAAAATGATGAGAGACATACATAATGACTATCATAAAGCATCCTCTTAACCAACATCTATTCAATAAAAATAACAAAGATATAACATCCATAAAAACCACATATGAACAAGTATATTTACCCATAAAATAAAAGAGGAAAGGATCTATTATTAACATATGAAAAATGCAACCAGGTCTGGGACATCCATGAACCATCCAACCATAGATTGGCTTAACCAAATATTTGTTTTAGCCAATCACCCTCGTGTCATATACCAAGCATGAATGTGGGATCTCATGGAACAAATAAAAAAAAATCAAACTAGGGCTTTCAGAGGCCAAACCACCTAAAACCTCAACCAGTGATTCCACCTCATGGTTAGACATCACTAACCATCATCAGATTGGTCTCTACCCAAGTTGTCCAGTGCTCCAGAGCGTTTGTACCAACTAGGACTTCCAAGACTAATAACACAACACATAGTTACTGTTAGGCTTCCAGAGTGTTTCTCGAACCATGGCTTCTAGGATTAGTAACTCAATCCACCAAGGGCTTCTAGAGCGTTTTTCCAACTAAGGATTCTAGGAATAGTAACTCAACCCAAGATGTTACAAGGATTCCAGAGTGTTTGTCCAATCAAGGCTTCCAGGAACTAGTAAATCAACCCACACCCATAAGGAACATGAGAACCAACTAGGAAACAAGGGAAGACACCCACAACACCATGGCTATCTAGGAAATGGAAAGGCTGGGAAAATCCATCATCAATCTAGGAAATCCTCCATGCCAATTACAAATCATAACCAAGAAACCACATGCATGTGCCACGGATGCTAAAACTAGAAAGGAAAGCATACATGAAATTCAATACCTATAAGAAAAATCTATTGTAGCTGTTGATACTAATGTCATCTTGTGCTTCAGTACTACTCCTATGTTTCCTTCTTGCTTCAAATCCCAAGTATTCCACAATGAATCAAGAGTGCTCCAATAAAATTAAGTTTAAAAGAGTATGAGAGAGAGAGAGAGTTTAAAATGAGAGCTCCAAAACTAAACTGACACTAAGCTAACATTGACAAAAAGTTTCAAATTGATCCTCAGAAACCTTTTTATCATTGAGGCCTCTATTTTCTTCAATTTCCATTATTTTTCCTTCATTTTCCTCCTCACATGCAACCTGTGACCTTTCACCTCCCTTTTCTCCTATTTTCCATTATTTTCATAAATAAAATGCCAATAAATGTCTCATGCCTTTCCAAAGCATTTTCCATTTCATTTTCCAATTTCCTTGGCCATTAATTAATCATAGGTTATCCCCATCACTATTTTTTTCCCAACATTCAACTTGGAATATGTGTCCCATGACATTGGTTATTATTTTTCCTTTATTAACTTTATTACATGGATTTTTGACTAGGGTTGTTACAGAACCCTCCCCCTTGGGGGAACACCATCCTCGGTGTTCAATGTCACCTACAACTAGGAAGACTGCTGAAAAGAAAAACATACTGTCCATGGAGCTTTATAACATAAGTCGTTGCAGTATTTACAATGATCATCCTGCTGAGAAGCAAACCAACAAGAGAAATATAAAAACATGACAACCATAATGACATGACACTCATACCACTTGTTGGAGCTTTATAACACACACTACAAGAAAAAAGGTCATTGGTGAGGGTCATGCCTATGATGGACCTTTAAGGTCTGTCACCAATGTCACATATGGTGATGGTCTTTAAAAAAGTGTTGTTGTAATTGTATATAGTGATGGTCCATTAAGGTTTGTCACCAAAGCCATTTTCAATGACACTTTTGCTGAGGGTCATTAAAGGCCCATCACTAATTCTCTCTTTGGTGACACTTTTGGTGAGGGTCTTTAAAGGCCCATCACTAAATCTCTCTTTGGTGACACTTCTAGTGATGATCTTTTATTTATTGTCACTAATGATCTTTTTGGTTACTTTTGGTGACGGTCAATAAATGTTCGTGATCATTCATCATTCCAATTATTTTTTTATGACACTTCATGCCTGTGATGGACCTTTAAGGTCCGTCACCAATATCGCATATGGTGATGGTCTTTAAAAAATCGTTGTTGTAAGTGTATATAATGATTATCCTTTAAGGTTTGTCACCAAAGCCATTTTCAATGACACTTTTTGTGAGGGTCATTAAAGGCCTGTCACTAATTCTCTCTTTGGTGACACTTTTGGTGAGGGTCGGTAAAGGCCCATCACTAATTCTCTCTTTTGTGAAACTTCTAGTGACAATATTTTATTGACCCTCACCAATTATCTTTTTGGTTACTTTTGATGACGGTAAAAAAATGTTCAGCATCATTGATCATTCCAATGAGTTTTTGATGACGCTATGTACCTGTTAATATATTTTTTGTCAAAATATAATGATTCAATACCATTGTTGTGGAGTCTTTTTCATTATATGTCCAAGGTCATAGTGGTTATAATAGTTAGTCAATTTTTTAAGAAGTAATTAGTGTGTATCATTTCCCTCAAGTCATAAGAATATAGTTTTCCTATGAGTCAACACATGATTCATCTCTATTAGGTTTATTATCAAGCAAATTTCCTTTAAATAAAGTTCCACTAGTGTGTCTAGGAACTATATTATTTAATACATAATCAAGATCTATCAATTCTATTGACGAGAGAGACCTAGCACTCCTCAACACTCATGGCACACCTTAACATGCTTTGGAATAGTATACTAACATTCCTTGGCACCTCGCATGTCTTGGAACATCTTTGTACCTAGAACATTTTGCCATGAGTAGGACACCCAAGCACATGTTGGCATGCCCTAGCATAGCATAACACTCCCCTATCATGTGTTGGCATTCCTTGTAGTCCCTAGCATGCCCTAGAACACCTTGGCATAATATTCAATTGACAAACATTAGCACTTGGCACACATTGGCACTTGGAATGTATTGGAACATGATATTAGTGTGCCTAGAGTGCCCCTTTTGAAAAAGATAAAGTCCCAACTTATTAACCCTCTTATGTGTTCATTTCCTTGCATTTTAGCTTGGTTATTCCTTTTGATGCCTTGAAACTCCTTGACGCATATTGGCATACTCTGGCACCCTGCACATCCTAGCATGTCTTAGCACCTGGAATGCCTTGGCACTATTTGGCACATGTTAGCACACCTTGGAACTACCTACCACAGTCTAGAACTTCTTGACATTCCCTGATATTCCCTGACATGCATTACCTATGCTTAGCATACCTTGTCACTCCCTCCGTGGCATGACAGCTAGCATTCATTGACACTCCCTGACACACCCTCATATTCATTAACTTCCATGCATTTTGACCTAGTGCTCCCTTGTATTTTCCTAGTACTCCCTAACAATCCTCATCATGCATTGGAACTCTCTAGCACACCTTAGCACTCTTCGATATGCTTTTCCACTTCATAGCATGCATCACACTCCCTGATGCACATTGGAACTTGGCAAGTCTTATAAGCATGTTTGGCATGCGTTGAGATGACTTGGTATGCTTTGGCATGGTTTAATATTAAAGTTATTTGAGACCAATTATTTGAAACTAGATGAGAAGAAATAGAGGAAGATTTGGCACTTAGAATGCATTGCCACTTTGCACTTGGCACCTATTGGCACCTAGTGTTGGTGTGCCTAGCATGTTCCTCATGGAAAAGGTAAATTGATGACTTATTAACCCTATTATGTGCTCATTTCCTTGTAGTTTAACTTGTTCCTCCCTTTTATTGCCTTAATAGTCCCTGACATGCATTGTCACACCCTTGTACATCTCGGCATGCCTTAGCACTTGGAACATATTATCTTGTTTGACATGTCTTCATACTATCTAGCACATGTTAAGATGCCCTAGCATTTCCTAACACACCTTGGCAGTCATGACCTCATAACTAGCATTAAATTTTTCCATGACTTGGAAACCTTACATTCACTAGAACACCTTGGCACTCCCTAGTTTTCATGACCTCTGTTATCCTCCACAATGTCCTAGGCTGATGAGGATATCAATGGAGGTAACCACAGAACAAGATTTTAGTTTGGTAGCTAGCCCTACCAAACCATAGAGGACTCTCTCTATGAAATCAAAACCAACAGATGACTGGAATGTAAAGGATTTTAGGCTAGATAGATAGGCTCAGGTGGGTTTTGGAAAATTTAGGCTCATCATTTTTGCTTGATGACCCCACCGCCATGGGTTGTACTGACATGGTTTGGTGCTAGCTTCTTGAACTGGTTACATGTGTTTTCAAGGCTGCGTCAATGAAGGCGTCCCATGTCATGTTCTTCTCTTTCAACTGATGGAGTACTATAACCTTTATCAAGATATGGTGAAAGAGGCTGGGATAATGCACTTTTCCTTTCAATTGCGCCCTTTCATACATTTTGGTTAGGCTCGTATACAAGTAGCTGGACAAATTTAGATACTTGGGAGCTGTAAAGTGCATGGGCAGTCTTATGTGGTATTGATATAGCCTAGAAAGTCTGCCCTCACATGTGAAGAGCTTCATGACAACCTTCATCAATTTGTACTTCCATGATGTACGATGGTCATACTTATTTTTATTTCTATTTTTTATGGAGCATCCACGAATGGGGCTTGTGGGAGTGGGATAGATTTGGTTTTGAATCTAGACAACACCTTCCATTCCAGTTAGTAAGTGGCACAATGTCAAATAATAGAGTTGAGCCAATCATACTCTTGTGGGCTCTTTTATGTGCTAACTGGCTTGTAATTGAAGATTTACCTGTGTTTGGAGATTCCAACATGATCTTAGATTGCTTACAATTGAGAAAAAACATTGGACCACCTTCCATTAATTTTTGGATGCAATGCATAAGATGTTTGATGAGTACCTTTCAAATACTGGCCTCTAATAATGTCTATAGAGAGTAGAATCAAGCGGAAAATCTCCTATCAAAGAAGGGATGCAACTGTGTGCCAAGGAGGATTTTCTACTCAGTTTTCGACAAAGAAATCTGTTGATGGTGCTGGACCCACCAACATGTCAAGGGGATCTCCCTGGTAAGAAGTACCAATTAGACCTCAGACCATTTGGTGTAGGAGTCCCAAAATTGGGTCGTAAAGCAATGCCTTGACTGTGATGTTGCATTGAGGTAAGTAAGATAACTCTGTCAGTAGCAAGGGTGTGATCGATTCAGTGAGTCAAGGAATGTGCATGAGAGGTTCTAACATAGGTGGGTTGGGATGAGTGTGCCCCTTGGCAACCTGTAATAGTGCTCAGCTAAGAAGGGAACACACGAGCGAAGATGTATCACAAGCTGGAAAGCAGGTCAGCTTGAAATCCAAAGTGATGGTTAAACCAACAACACATCTGCAACAAGATTCATATAATTGCATACAAAGTAGTTCATACACAACTACATAAGTTAAACAACATGCATCGCTACAGCAACTAGAATAGTCCAACTACAATAAAAACATATGCATGAAAACGTGTTGGCTCTTATTATATAAAGATGTGTAAGTTCCAATCATAAAATACATCCATGTAAACCTGCTAGCCCTGATAGTGGAATGTTACAGCCACATCTGCCTACTCCTCCAAAGAGATGAACTAGCTCCATGTAGTGGAGAAGCCAAAACGCATTACAATACTGTCCAAGCTCTTTCCAAGATATTCTTATCAGAAGCTTGGCTGACAAAAATCCTATACAATGAGTTATGAGGGACTATTTATAGAAAAGGGTGGGGTGACCCGTGACATTCCCCTTTGTGACCATTCAACTACCCTCATGACTCTTCACCTACTTTATGACTATTACGTCCACTATTGACACTTGAATTACACTTGACATGACTTAACATTACATTGCACATGTACCCATGTGAACAAAAATGGCTTGAGCAAGCCAAAGTAGACACCACTCTGACTTAGACAATTATAGAAGTCCAACTTCTTGACATGCTCATGCTGATCAACAGTAACATATTGATGCCAAGATTTGTAGTCCTTGATAGTGTCAGTGTGTTCCGCTGTGACATTTTTCTGAAGCCTGAACCTTTCCTCCATAGCATCTGGGTACACTTCTCGAGCTCCTCTATCAAACTCATTTGAAAGCATGCATATCATTGTCTTCAATGTGGCTGGACAAGAAACATTCTTGCGTATGATGTCTACATTGATAGGAAAGTTTGGGCTGGTGGCGATGCACATCAACTCGTCGAAGTACGAGTCAAGCTCTAGTTGGACCTGCTTCTTGGTCTTCACCTAGGTGAGAGTCCCAAGTGATGGAATCTCATGTGTGAGCACCACAACATCCATGCTCTTGAATAATCATGCATGGGAAGACTTTACGCTAGTGATGAGTTGCGGGAGGTCCTCATAGTTATAGATATGACTTTGAATATGTGCTTGTAGCTTGACCGTATTGGCCCTCATCATCTTTGGAAAGTGAAGTGGGGCTCCCTTGTACTTCATCATCCATGTTTGCATGTTATCAACACTGGCATGCACATTCGTCAAGATGCGTGCTCTTCTAGCACATCGCTACTGCCATCCATTGAGATGGACGACTTCCTTGTGCATGGTACCAAACTTGGAGTACAATTCTCGCATAATTGTGTTAAGGGATAATACTTCATCTAGTATTGCCTTCTTCAGTTTATCTTAGATGAACATTATCACCAAGTCTCCTCCTTGCTTGGCCACCTGTAGTTCCTTCGCCATTCACTCATTCTCAGCTATCGGAAAGCGAACACTTGAGCTAGTGGCTTCAGCATACACTCTAGTTGCATCAACTAAGGCAACTGGATGCTTGTGCACATCAGTCATGATCACTTGCTCCTCAACTTGCAGAGGAGATGTTTGATACTCCAGAGTTGGTACTCTGTGAGACTGCACAACTCTGTGATGAGATTTGTCAAAAGTGATGTTGTGCATCTCTCCTTCCGGTTGACCACCAATGATCTCAGTGCCTCCTTGGTAATTCAATACTTCCTCATCATCTTGATGCATTGAAGTGGGTGAGTTGATCTCTTTGTGGTGAGGCATGAGGTTAGTGTCATGTTCCAACTCCTGCTGCTCCATGCTTGCATCAACTGTTGAAGTGGTTGTTCTATCTCATGAGCGAAGTCTTGCTCCTACGATGGTTCACCTTGTTTTCCTAATGCCAACTATTAAGATGAATCAACTACTTGTATGGGAGTTGCTTCATCTATCTGCACATGTTGCGCCCCCTGCTGTATCCTCTTCTGCTGCGCTTCCCTCTCCTCTTTGCGCAACTCTTGTTCTTTTTGGAGTTGCTCCCTTAGTTTAGTGCTTGCTTGGTCACACAATTGACAAGTGAATATGACCAAGTATTGGTACACCTTCCTTAGTATCTTTGTCTTGTAGATCTGGTTGGGTGTCATCCTAAATTGAGTTGACTCCTTTACCCAATCCTTCAGAATGTCTCTGGAGTTAGCTATGCTATTGGGAAAGATGAATGGAGGACTCATGATAGTCACGAGCTCTACCATATGATACATCTCATTGTAATCTCATGCCCAAAAGGTTGCAAACTTTGTCCCACTAACACTACTCAAGGTCATCGTCTCAGGATCAGTGTGAGAGATGATCCAATGTATCATGTCCGCACATGGGAATGCAAGGTATCTACATGAAATCTAGTACAAACTAGACTTGTGAATGTTCACGTACACCTGATGGTCTTTGAGGTCTTCCCCAAAAGTTCCTACAAATGTTTCATTGACCTCTTGCCACTTCATTTTGATGTCTTTGTCTAGATATAACTTCGTATCTTCATAGATTGGTAGACTAGAGGACATCTGCTCAACTGCTGCCCCAGCTGCAATTCCATCAATGTCCCATGACCCTATTCTCTTTGAAGCCATTGAGATAGATCACCATCTGAAAGATCAGGAAATAAGAAATATGCATGACAAGAAATATGTCAACAAAAACAAAGCAAATTCCATGGAATGACAGAACACATACTTGGGAAACTGATGAGCAAGTTGTGCAATTTCTTCTGGGAGGTAGGGTGTCTGGATGCCAAAACTGCGCAAAAGGTACTCTGGGCTGTCTAGGAGGTAGGACTGGCTATTGGATCTGCGAAATGCATAATCCAGACTGGCTGCTGGTTGTTGGGATTGCGCAATGCGCAATTTGAGCTGGGAAGGACTACAGGCCCAAGGGACTGCATTGTGAAATTTCTTGGGCCAGCAGTCACTATCCTGCAAAAATGTGTAAAACATTCCTGGAGGCCAGTGCTAGGTAGAAATTCACATTTCTTTAGAGGAAGGCAAAGCCTTCCTTCCCCAAATTACACAATCTAGCCTCAGTGAAGGCAGAGTTTGGGCCAAGGTTGGCTCGACTCGCCGATGGGCAACTGAAAGAAAATAAGACAGTGAATGCATGGTGACACTAAGTGATAGCAGAAGTGATTGACAATGCATGAAAAACATGAATGAAAGATTCAGCAAACAGATCAACATGGATGTGGGTGAGGCGATTTTCCAGTACGAAGAACGTTTGTGCAAAACAGTTTCATGCATGCGACAACAGTGAGATAGCAACGAAAACTGAAACAAAGCTATGATAATCTAGTATACAAGTAAATGACAACAAGCATTCAAAGAAATCAAACAAACATCACTCACACAAGAGAATACACAAAAACGACAGAATCACTGAAAAGGACAAGCTGAGGCCACTTACCTGTGAATAGCTGCGCCGGATGTGTTGAAGAGTCCTGGATGTGCTATGGGATGTCAAAGCTACAAGATAGATGTGAATGAGTGAGCTCTGATGTGTCAAATAAATAAGTTTGGTCTCATGACATGCATGTCACAAATCTAGGAAAAAGCGACACTTGGAGGAAAGTTTCTAAAACAATTTTGCATGTAACCCACAGATGCTAAAAATAGCTCCCTGAATCATGGGATGCCTTTTACATGTTGCCTCTTACTATTCCGAGAAGAGAAATGTCATGTATGCATGCAACTCAAGTTTCCTTGGTCCCGGGTGGAACTGGTCAACCAGACTACTCATGCATGCAGTTGCTCAACTGCTTGGGAAAAATACACATTTCTGGTTGGGAGCTGGGCTAACTGCCCAGGAGGTTTTCGTAATTTCTAGGCAGAGCAGCTGACTACTGCCTAGATTTTTGCAAATTATGGGTTGAGCAGACCTGCTGGGGAAAATTACGCAACTCCTGCTAGGAGTGTTGACTAGCAGGATTGCGCAATCCTGGAGCCTAGTAGGCTACCAGATAGGAATACACAATTTCTGGAGGGAAGGCTGGTTGCCCTCCAAGAATGCACAATTTTCTAGGGGAAGCTTCTCAGCCTACAGCTGGACCAAGTCCAGGTGAACAGCCTGTGAAGGGAATGGATCAAATTGTGATCTATAGGTTACCTTTGTGCGAGGAGAACCAAGGATAATTTTAGGGGCGAATGTTCGCCCTTTGGCGAAATTAAGGGGTTTTAAATTTTTAGTGGGCGAATATTTTGTATCATAGTACATTTTTACAAATCACCTTAAATAGCCCACCTTATTTTAAGGGAGAGGGTAAAAAAGGTAAATTTAGCCCTTGAAATTAGGACTTACAACCTTCCGTTCGCCCATTTTCAAGAATAGGTTTTATTTAAGTGAATCCTATGGGCCAAATACCATATTTATAAAAGAGGTATGGTAAATTAATAAAAATATAAATAAATGAGAGGTATGGTAAATAAATAAAACATTTTTTATATTTACTCCATAAGTCACCTTATATACATGTAACGGTGTAAACAAATAAAAATATAAGTAAAGTGGAGGTATGGTAAATAAATAAAACGTCTTTTTATACTTACTCAAACGGTATGGTAAATAAATAAAAATATAAATAAACTATACGTATGTAAATAAATAAAACCTCTTTTTATATTTAGTCCATAACCCTCGTTCTATTTATGAAGGCTCAAGAAAGAGGTTTTATTTAAGTGAATCCTATGGGCCAAATACCATATTTGTTAAAGAGGTATGGTAAATTAATAAAAATATAAATAAACGAGAGGTATGGTAAACAAATAAAACATTTTTTTTTATATTTACTCCATAAGTCACCTTATATTTACGAACACTCAAAAAATGGGTTATATTTAGGTGAAACATATGTCCAAAATACTATGGGACAAATACCATGGACTAGATTGTTATTAATACCATGCAAAAAACCATTATTAACCCTAATATTAGAATTAATAAAAATAAAAATGGCACATGGTATTGACCCATGGTATTCACCAAAATGGCACATGGTATTGACCCATGGTATTCACCTGGAATGTAGCCTATTTAAATGGGGGAATTAAACCAGCATGTACCATATGCTAAGATTCACTAGGACTTTACAAAGTTTTATTATTTAGTGAAAGACTCGGCAAGATCTTACAAGATTTTATAATTGAGTAAAATATTCGCCATGCCTGGTGAGAGATTCGCCAAAAAAATTATATATACAGATTATATTATTGATAAAATCGCCTTCCATTTTTCCTATATACCATGGAGATTCGCCCATTTATTATATTTATAAATTTAGGGGGGGTTCTTAAAATTTTCCCTGAGGAGAACACTAAAGCTTGAGTACTTTATGATGCAAGATAAGGTGCTGTGAAAGGTTGGGAGGGAGGCTCCAAAATAGGCTAAGGCAAAATTTTGGAGGGTGGTTGTAGCTGCTATAACATAGTCCCTTTGCAACTCAGGGAGTTTTAACTTGTAAAGGGATGCCCTTGAAATTTTTTCCTTCATCTCATTTATTTGTCATCTGTCCATGAAAATTTTCATAGATCATGATATGTTTTTGTCATGTTTGAATCATATATGTTATATTTGTCATCATAAAAAACTTTAAGCTTTTTTTGTGAAAATCGATATAGTAGACAATTTTTAGAAATAAAAGAACTATAATTTAGAGTAGTAAGATACTTAGAAATTTAACCATTTTATTTTAAAATATAATATATGGCATGAAAAAGCATTAACAATGAAAGATCAAAGTATATATCTACTTTTTATTAATGAAAATCAATAATTTTTTCCTTATTAAAAATAAAAAGAAATTTAATCTATCTAAATTCTTGAATACTTGATTAATCCAAATCTAAAATAAATCTAATAACAATGTTGAATTCCAATTCCAAGTCCACTCGACTAGTGCACATTACCTCATCCATAGAGTTGTGAACCATTACATGTAGTTACATAAAACAGTCCCACCCAATTCTAAAATTAGCTTCATAAAAAAACTCTAACTTCAATCGAGACCAGCACAAGGATCCAATCGAACTTTTCGCAACTTGGTTAATTTAGACACCAAAAATCCAATGCTACCATGTACCACACTATCAAAATCATCAACAATGGCTGCAATCTGAACTTCCTCGTAACTGATAGCCAAGTAAGTCAAGAGTCAGTGTCATCACTTGCATCAAACTCCCATATATTGGATTAGTAAAACACACTGATTTTTCTATGTTCTAATCTCTTAGGGTGATTTTTTGTTTTGATTTGGAATCTTAGTTGCGTGCAACCCAACTTCTTATTATTGGACATCCAGCATCAATCATCAATTTTCTGTATTCGCACTTTGGGTTCTAAATACCTAATTTTGTACCCCCACAATAGACATATATATATATATATATATATATATATATATATATATATATACATCAGATTAGAGATCATATTCGGCGAAATTTATATGCAATGGGGGTTGATTTTGAATCTTTGACAAACACAACTTTAGGATCCATAACAGGGCTCATCAGCACTACCATATTGTATCCCTTAGATACATGTAAGACCAAGTACTAGGTGAAGGTTTATGTCAGGGGTCGATAGAAATACATGTCTGTAGCTCCAGCGCATATTTTCCTTAGAATTAAACCAGGTTGTTTCTTTTTTTTGGAATGGGTTTTGCTGAATTCAGTATCTGACACATGTATTTCCTTAGAAATCATCTAGGTTGAGTATTTTGAAATGGTTTTGTATCTGGTTGCAATTTTGGTCACTGGATCCTTGGTTTTTCCTTGGGTTAGTGTGCTTAAATTTGGTAGGGTTGATCCTCCTTAGCACCCTTGGAACTCACTAACACTCCCTATCACACACTCTTATTCATTCATTTCCAAGCAATTGAAACTAGTGCTCCCTTGTGTTTCCGAAGCACTCCCTAACATGCGTTGGTGCCACACCCTAGAACCTGGCACATCTTAGCATGCATTGGCATGCCTAACATGTCTTGGAACTGTCCCATATGTGTTAGCACTTCTTTTCATTCCCTAGCACACCTTGGCATTCCCTAGTTATCATGCCCTTATAGATAGCGTTACTGTTTTTTTGATTTGAACACCCAACCAAGTCATTGAAAAAATAGTGTTGTGCATAGCCCAAAGTCTCCCTTTATCTAAAACTACTTTTTCCCAACCCCTTATTGCAATCATAGGCTTGCCTCCTACAAGTCCTATTTTTTCCCAACCTCTTTGAAAGGTATTTCATTTTCCTTTTCCTTTCCCCTTTTAATATTTTGTTGTGATTTTTGTTGTGCATTAAGAAGGTGAGATTTTCAACCTGTTGCATTTGAGATTTGTGGTTCTGACACTCCCTGGCATAATCTCTTATTCATTAATTTCCATGCACTTTGACCTAGTTCTCCCTTATGATTCCCTGACACTCCCAAACACTCCTTGACATACATTGACACTATCTGGCATATGTCAGTACGCCTTTTCATTCCTTGGCACGCCATGGCACTCCTTAATTATCATGCCCTCATAACTACCCTTATTTTCTTTTATACTTAGGAACCCAACCAAGTCCTACCTCGACTACAACAACTTTACCAAGCTACATTTACTACAGCTAGACTATGCCTTGTTTCCCTAATGACCTATAGCTCATCTTAGGCTTCTCATGTCCAATATTAACTAATACCGCTTAACAAGTGATATGAAAATGGGGCACTAAAGGCTTCTTGTCAAGCTTACAAGAACCTCTCCCACATCCAAAGCTTAAATATTCCCAAGACCTTATGATTAACAAATTTTGGAATTAAAAAGTGCTTGAAAATAGGTGTATGATTATGTTTGTTTTTCACTGATCATGTGCCTTAAATTCATTTGATTGAACTGATATAAAATACATATAATAGTAAATAAAGAAGCAAGTAAGAAAACACATAAGATAACAATATAATTAGGAGTTCACCCAAAAATCTTGGGCTATGTCTCCATGAGCTCTAGTCAACTCAACTAGGCTCTCTAGGATTATGGCATAAATTCTTTTACAAGCTCCACGCTCAACTCCATTGGTTTACAACTGAACCTATGGGTTTAGAATGCCATCTTATCCCGTTCGCTGTCCTCACTCTATAGACAGATCTAGGCTTCTCTGGACTTCACTCCTTCAATCAACGCTCTAAGCGATATTGCTCTAGCTTGCACCAACTCCCTCAGAATTCTTTCACTATCTCTAAAATGCCTTCTTCTGTCTTCAGTACACTCTAAACACTAGCAACAACTTGACCATTTCTATCTCTTTGTTGATCTAATATTCACCCTATGAGTGACATCAATTAAAGAAATTATTAAACTAAGGTACTACAAACTCATGTGCTGGTGTGTGTTCTGTGTTATTGAAGCAATGGATCGATCAGATTGCCAATACACAGATAATAAAATGGAAAGATAGAAGAGAAATATAGTAAGAAAACACAAAGACACAAAATTTTTTAATAAGGAGTTCACCCTATTCTCTAGGGCTACGTCTCCGGTCCAGCTTTTAGTGGTGGCCTTGTTTTATTGTGTCTTCAAGTAGAGAAATTACAATATAGGGACTCAATATGAGTTCTTCTGGAGCAGATTTGCTTGCCAGGGTGGTTCTTGGATTCCCTAAGCACTTGGAGTACAAAGACTCTTCTTCTTCCTATCAGTTTCGTGACCCTTTGGTCTACAGTGGAAAGAGCCGAAAGTGATGCTTAGTCCGAACAGATTCCTCTATGGGAAGGCTTGAATCTTCAAGCTCTCTAGTGCTCGATGCTGCCTCTAGTTAGCTCAACCCTCTGTCTCTTCTGCTTAGCTTTAATGTTCTCTATGTTCAGTCCTCCTCTTAGGGTTCACTGTTCACTGTCTCTCTTGGTCGCTTGGACTCTACTCAACTCTATTCTCTGACTGTCTTCTTTCTTTGTTCATGGCTTTAGCCATTTGATCCATATGCATGTTCAGTTCCTCTCTCGCCTGCCGATTCGCCTTCTGTAGCTACGCTTGGAGTTCGTTGTGTTCGGCGTCATCATGAACGCTCAGGGAGTGGCCACTTATCCTCCTCTAAATGGCACCAGCATGCTTCGTAGGTTCATTTCTTTAGTTACACCATGGATGCATTCTTCCTCCATTGTGGTGGTTAAATGGATCCTAAACCCCTTTAGAACGTAGCTTAATTCCCTGTCTATTTCACTTCTTTCCATTAGGCGCAATCTCAGCCATCCGATTTGGGCCCTCCAGATCTGACGTCATACGCACATTTCGCGTGGTTGACTTGCTTGACTGATAGCGCACGATCAACGATAGTTTTCTCTCACCTTCGCCTGCCATGCATCGATCGGTGTATGAAATCTCTCCACTCTTGTCCAAAACCTCTTACCATTCAAGGTCACCTCGATCAATACCACCGGTTTTCCAGTGTGCGGGTCCCGCCTTCATACGTTAGCGTTTTTCGCTATTTTTTCCCGTGGTTTCCGGGCTCCCGATGTGATTGAGTGCTCGGGCTTTCCTTTAGGGCCCTATTCGCCTGGCGATGCGTGATTAGCGCTAGTCATGCATCAAAAACCTCTTCCTTTTCCCATTTTGGGGCTCCCAGGGGCTACTTTGGTCTCCTATGCAGTCTCCATGGGCCTCGGTTAGCGTGCTTTGACCGAGGTCCTCGTCATTCCACGTCGGTTGCCATTGCCACTGGTTCAGGGTGTTTTTGATGCTATTTTGGACTTCTTTAGATGATTTTTCAACCTGATTTAGTCATGGTTCTTTGACAGTCTTTCTATGGATCCCATTCGGATTACGGCCTCCCCACTGAAAAATCTTTTGTACCACCAAAAGTTGCTTTTCAAGCATCAACTAAGTGATGATACTGTTTATTCACTTGTCCAATCTCAATCCACTTTGTGTTGCTCAGCTTTGAACCTTTGAGCCCAATCCTGAGGTACTCAACATCTCCCCTGCGCGTTGTCTTCACCTTCTTGTCCAACACTGTGTCTTCTTGCAACTCATTGAGGTATTCAGGTAGCAGGTCATCAATAGAAGGCAACTGACTTTGCTCTTCAGGGTCCTCAATCATTGAAGGTTCAAACAATCTCAAGCAGTTTGCATTTACGACTGAGTAGATGTGCATGTAAGCTGGTAGATCAAGGCGAAAATAATTTTCACCAATTTTCTCAAGTATCCTAAAAGGTCCATACCTGATAGGCTTCAGCTTTTTACCTTCACCTTGCATCCTATCTTTGCTGATGTACAACCAGACTTGGTCTCCAACTTGAAAACTATGCTCCATCTGATTCTTATCATGCCTAGCCTTATACTTGGTCTGACTCTTTTCTTGTTGTTCCTGTACTGCCTGGTGGATCTCCTGGATCTGTTCAATGAACCTAGTTGCCACTCTGTCCATCAACCATGGTATCTTTACCAAAGGAGACCTTGGTGTGAAACCAAAGAAGGTCTGAAATGGAGATCTCTGTGTAGAAGAGTGTTTGGCTCTGTTGTAAGCATGTTTCACATAACACAAATGTTCATCAAAGCTTAGGATGTTTTCTACAATATCCTCTCAGTAACTGGATCACTGTCCTATTTACTACTTCTGTCTGACCATCTGTTTGTGGATGAAAAGATATGATTTTCTTCAGCTTGGTGTCCATCAGTTCCCACAGACTAGACCAAAACTTCCCCACAAATTGGGTGTCTCGATCATATACAATGGAAATGGGTAATCGAAAATGAACCCATACATGTTCAAAGAACAATTTTGCAGTTTGTTCAGCTGTGATCTATTTACTACAAGGTATCAAAATACACATTTTTCTGAACCTATCCACAACAACATATAGATAATCATGACCTTTCCTAGATTTAGGTAGTCCTCCAACAAAACCCATCGAAACACTTTCCCAAGGGTGAGAAGGAACTGGCAATGGAGTGTACAAGCCTAGTTTTCTATTGTTGGGCTTGCTTTTAGCACACATGGCACATCATCTTACATATCTAGAAACTGTCTCATTCATTTTCAGCCAATAACAAAATCTTTGCAGCTGTGCAACTGTTTTACTTACCCCAAAGTGACCTGATATCAGAGAAGTACGTGCTTCCCTAATTATCTTTATCCTCTCAGTTTGTGGAATGCAGAGTTTCCCACAATGGTATAAGAGTCGGTCCTTTATATGATAGTCCAACTCTTCTACTCTTTTGCCTTGACTCAAAGTTGCATATACATCTTTAAAATCCATATCCTGAGCATATTGTTCCATGTAGCTTTCATGTATCATAGAATTATTCTTAAGTATGGTAGATGCATTTATAATGGGTCTAGATAACATGCCTGCAACCTTGTTATGTATGCCCTTTTTATATCTAATGACTAAGTGAAACTGTTGTAGAAAACCCATCCATCTGTAATGTCTTGATTGTTGCAACTTAGTTTGGGAGTGTATATATCGAAGTGGCTGATGATCAGTATGTATTACTGTCTCTTTGCCCATTAAGTAATGTTTCCACTTTTTCACACTCTGAACTAATGCATACAATTCTTTATCATATGTAGGATAGTTAACTACTACAGGATTAAAAGTCTCAGAATGATAACATATGGGTTTGCGTGCTGTGTCAACACTGCTCCCATAGCATAGTGTTGTGGGGAAAAATGCCTATGCAGGACGATCCTATCCACCTAAGGTGTGACAGCGCCTTAGCAACAAACGAATACAGCTATTATGATTTCTTCCTTTATGAAATGGGAAAGAGGGGAGATTGGTAGACTTATCGTTGTCTTCCGGTTGTCCCTCGATCTAGATCCTCTTCTCTTTGGGTGTCCACAACTACTTGTCTCCTCGCTTGCTCAAGAGAACAGCTACTTGAATCCCACGAGATCACAAGAGAATGGCTACCTGTGACAAGAGAACAACTACTTGCGACAAGAGAAGAACACAACACAAAGGCAAATATACATATTCATAAATGATTCAGGATTAGAAACAAATCAAATATACTAATGCAATTATACAAAATACACCAGCATATAGGAAAGAATCAAGATAGCTTTATTGATTGATAACAAGGTTTAGGAAGAGATACAACCCATAGGGCTCCAATCCAGCATCTCCTTCCCAGCAGAATGGAATTCCTTCTTCAGCTCCCTTCAAAGCATTAAGCACCCAATGTTTCCAGTCACAAACCAACAACAATTCTTTGTAATAACAAAATTCCAGCCTCCTAGATCCCATGGAGGAGAGATCTATATATAGTTATTTTGGAGAGAGGATGAGTTAGCTTGAGATCTGACTAGTGTCCTCTCCCTCTCTCAGTTCTTGAGTCCACTTGGAGGTTCTTGCTTCCACTTGGAGATTTGGAACCTCTTACTCATCACCAGTCGAATTCCTTGATGCAAGTGTCATTTTGGAAGCTTCCTGGGCATTGACACATTGAGGAATGAGCCTGCCACTTGTCCAATTACGCTCAGCGCAGGTAGCCTTTGTTGGAGTTGACATTCAATGCAGGTAGACAGTGGAGCAGTTGACATTCAGCGCAGATGCTCAGTGGAGCAGTTGACATGATCCAGAATTGGCTTGTTTTTGAGTGTTTTCAGGTGGAGAACTTCTGTGAATTGCTGTGGTTAGTTTGCCTTGTTCCTCTAGGGGTAGGAACAACATGTTTAGGGACTTTGGATCCCTTAGATTATGGACATTTCATGCTCAATGCTGTAAGGCACAAAAATGTCTATAACAGTTGCCCCCTAAAGTATGAGGCCGTTTATCGGGTGAAATGATTTATCCAGGAGGGTCCGAAGTTCATCCATTTGCTGGTAGGAGACCTGTAATAAGATACAATACAATACATTATGATTCATACTGCTTTCATGATCTAGCTGAGGCGGGCATTCCCATGCTCAGCTTTATAAATTCATTTTTGTACATAGCACAGACGATCGTCTGATGGTAGACTGATAATCTTGGCGAAATTATCATCCTTTGAGTAGGCTGATCATCTGCTGCAATGATGTACATGTCAAATGTCTTTATTTTTCCTGAATATATATCGCATCCCGGATGGATGAAACTAGATCCGGGGTCTTCAAACTCGTTCGATCTTCACTCTAATTACAAGTCGATCCATGTGAGAATCGCGCTGAAGTCGAACATGGAAAGACATCGCTTGATTACCGATCAATGATGTAAACCGTTAACAAGCATGAGAGGAATCACCGATAATGATAATGACCCTCAAGGTGCTGCAGTACAATTCACGTGGCGTGAATAAAGGACTTGGCGTCGAACACCACGCAAAATCTTCTGGTCGAAGGTCATTGATGTATACCTGTCGCCGGAAGTGAGAAACTTGCCATTGAGGCATGCAAGCTTCAAAGTACTGAAGGGGTTGTTCCTAGATCAACTTCTTGGATAATGAGCTGATGTCGACAAGAAGCGATCCGTCAAAGGAGGGCCTTGATGAATCCCACATCAGTGACACGGAACGGAGCTAATGATTTTAATGGAGGTGAAAACGATCTGTGACATATGATTTAGGGTGGCTGTCATGAATGGATGAAGGATAATGTATGGCAGTGGATGGGACCCGGTTGACTCTTTCTGAACGACTTCTCTTGAACATATGGCGACACTGATACGATGGATTGGTAGCATTACCCCAAATATGGATGGTATGGCGAGACCATGGTGATGTGACCGGTGAATGAGACAACCCAACCCGATTGTGGTACGGAGGAAAAGTGTCATGTTCAAGAGCGACCTGCTACCATCAAAGTTTTCTCGATCTTATCCCAATTTTTCCCCAGTCATTGCTGACCAGTACCTCTTTATTTTTGTCAAGCTTGAGGAGGATAACATATGCTTGTTCTATAACCTGCCCTTCGGGCAAGCCCATCGCTATATTTTAACGAGCCTAGCGATAGTGAAACTCGTTCTCGTCTAAAGACAAGTTTGTCGCTATTTAATAATTTTAACGAGTCTAACGACAAGGATAACTCGGTCCTTTTCATTTTTAGAGAGTCTGAAGAGGTACATAAAGTCAGCTCCAAAATTCCTTTTTCGTCATCTAATCCCTTAAGTCCGAAAAAGTATAAAACAATACAGAAGGGATGAGTTTTCGATAGTTTTAACGAGCCGAACAAAACAACCGCTCGATCTTTTTGTGTAATAATCCCTCAGGTCCAAAAAGATTAAAATCTAGAGGAGGGATAGCTCTTCCTGTCCTTTAACGAGCTGGAAGGCCAAAACTCAGCAATCTTTCCATATTTTACGAGTCAGTTGAAAAGAGCTTAAAGAAGACTCGTCTTTTGAGGAACGAGTGATAAACAGGGATAGCAGCAGATTCCAGGTACAGGTTGGAATTTTCCAATCACGGCAGTGTCAGAAGGATGGCTAGGTGAAATCACTCTTCGCAGTTGTTCCTCAAAATGGGTAAACAATCATATGGAGGTGAACGATCGGCCAAATGAAAAGTGGAGGTGGCAGGTGCAAACACGACCAAGGCTTTAATGGCTGATAATATAACATTCACAGTGCTATTTACTGGGATAGTTCATTTTTTAACGAGCTTAAACGCGGGTGGAAACATTTGCTCGGTCTTATGTTTATTTTTTAACGAGCATGAACTATATGCTAAAACTGCTCGGATCTTGCGTTTAGTTTTTAACGAGCATGAACTTTGTGCTAAAACTGCTCGATTATAAGTTTGCATGCCCCCAGCATAATAATGCAAATCGAGGTGCATGCCCCCCCAAGCTTCATTGCATTCAACTTGGTGGTTGGAATGAAGGTTTACCTCCGAGATCTTTGAAAGACTCGACTTGGAAAGGGAGTCGTTTCATTTTTTAATGAGGTTGACATAGTGAAAGAGCTATCCTCTTGACTCCTTGTTTCATTTTTTAACGAGGTTGACACGAGATAAGAACTGTCCTCGGGGTCCAAATCCATTAGATATAGAAGGTTTCATATTCCACTGTGGCCACTTCCGCCAGATTACTCTGAGGCGGTAGGGCAAAAGTACCCATTAAGGCAGGGTCTTTTAGGAGACCTACTCCGATATTTTGGAGCGAATGATTTCTTCCATGGATTATTGGAATGCTTCCCGTAACTTGTGAACTGTTGAGGAGAAAATTTTGTTGGTCAACGATTGTAATTCCTCCTTGGAAGGGAAATGCAATCTTCCTGAAGTAGGTCGACACAACTGCGGCCATGGCATAGATCCATGGTCTTCCCAGTAGGATGTTGTAGTCAAGATTCCCATCGATGACTTCAACATCTATTTCTACTGTTTTGCCCCCTAGTTCAACCTTCAAGTTATTAAGGATACTGGACAGGGTATAGGTCCTTCCGTCGAATGCTTTTAATGTCATCGAAGATCGCGACAAGGTTGGAGATCCTAAAGTTTTCCAGCAACTCATCGACATAATACATGTAGATGCCCCCTCATCAATAATTGTTCGATGAACAGTTTTGTTGAGGGCTTTCACTTGAATAAGGAAAGCTAGTTGAGCTGGTAACTGAGGGTCATATCCTTTATGATCAAAGGCCACAAGATTGGAATCCATTGGGTCAATCCCACCTATTGCTGATAATAAAGCTTGCTCTTGGGAGAAGCAATTTTGCAGTACCTCAAGTGTCGACATGGCGGACGGCGATTGGGCCAGGTCCTCTATTTGTGCTATTTTCGCACAAGGATTAAATGTCGATTTGTGTACTGCTCCCTTTTGCGACTTTATCATTGGCTTAGGAACGATGGGTGGCACAACTTCGGTCAAAGTTATTGTCGAACTACTGGGTTGTTCATTAGCCTTGTTGTTCGATAGCTTTGGATTCCTGTAATCTTTATTCCTCATCAAAGCATCATTATGCTGCTTTGATACAGAAAACATAAGCACTTGGGATCGGGAAGCATTTTGATTAGCAACCAGTTCGGTTCCCGGGCTTGGAAACGGATCAGTCAACACAGCCGAGGTTTTCGAACTCTTAAAGAATCTTTTAAGCTCAGCTTTGTATGGACAATCTGCTGTCCAATGATCCTCATCACATATATGACACCCCGCAGGGGGTTTCCTTTTTCTCCCTTTCTTTTTCTTCTTGCCCCCTGGTTGCTTCAGTTGTTTGCCCTTGTCGGTCGACGCGGCATTTACTTCCGAGGCAAGAAGTTCCTCATTTGCATTTTGACTGGAAATCTTACGGGCCCTTTTAGATGTAGCCTTTGTCGATTTCGTGTCTGTCGTGCCAATCACGCCATCGATGGCATGAGAGTCATTGTTTGATTTAGGAGGAGGAGGAATTGAGAATTCCGGTCTAGGGGCGTCAGGTATTTTGTCATAGAGCGTGCCAGACTGAGTATAGACCAAGTCCAGATATTGCGCACGAGCGATGACTTGCTCTTCCGTTACGACTCCCCCCTTTGCCACATCTTCCGTGATTGTAGGAAGCAAGGATTTGATAAACCATTCAGCTAATAGCTGATCGGGAATGTACATTTTTACCATCCTACGATGACGTCGCCACTCATGTATATGATCAGATATGTGAGTGGCCCTTGTCTGTTTGAAGTTGGTTAGAAGTTCCGTTCCCGTTTCATATCTTATCGGTAATTGAAAATGGGTTAAGAAAGTCGTGGCTAAGGTACTGAAGTTGTTGAACGAAGCTCTAGGCAATTCAATATACCATTTTTCCACTGGACCTGTTAACGTCCTCTGAAAAAGGCGAAGTCTTATCGAATCATCATTCAGGGTGTTTAATGAACACCACAGATGAAATGTCATCACATGATTCGACGGATCTTCACCCGTATTTCCATTAAATTTAGGAATATCTGACGGAAGTTTATGCGGAATCGCTGGCCACCAAGGGTCATAAGCAATTGGATCATTCGTCAGCCGGTTTAGATCTGGTAATTCTAGAGTTGCTACAAAGGGCAACTGTTGATTCAGGTTAGGCGAAGCATACCCTGGATAAGATGGAATCGCCTGAGCAGTGGGTCTTTGCATACCAGCATAATGTATTTGATGCTGGCAACCTTGACAAGGTTGATGGGCATAACCATTATAATATGGTTGTTGATAACCGCTTTGGAAATGCGATTGCCCATTACTTACAAAGACTTGTTGCTTAGGTCCTTGATATGATTGCTGGAATTGCGGTTGTCGAGATTGAACCAGCGCTGGTTGTTGGACCATTTGCTGTTGTCCAATACTGGATGATTGACCAAGATGAGGAGTCATAGTACTTGTTTGAGCCTAAGTCGCTCCAGATAAGGAGGCACTAACCTGAGGTTGTGATTGAGTTGTCGAGACAAGAGGTTGTTGTATTGCAACCTGAGAAACTTGGGGTTGACATACAACAGGTAGCGCTTGTACTTGCGATGCAATCACCATACCATGTATAGTGGGAATATTCGACACAGGGTGGACTGGTTGCATTGGATATGCAACCCTTGGTTGCTGAGGCAGTATTGGTACCCAACCGCTAGATGTAATTCCAGTTTGACCTGAACTTTGTTGTAAACTCCCATATGGTTGTTCTCCGGGAGGGAACAATGAAAAGGCATACTGCCCTCCATATGGTGGCAATCCGGTACTTAAAGGGCAGATTGGCCTTTGAAGACACATTGGATCAATTTGTTGAGTTTCAACATAAGAAATACCAGATGATAATTCAGACGAAGAAATAGGAACTAACCATGTCGTCGAAGTAGTCCTTGATGGGACTCCGGCTTGTTGTTGATAACTTGCCGGGACAGATGGTATACCATCGAACATCGTTGGGGTAGCAGCAGGAGGCTCTGCCGCTGCTGTGTCGGATGACACAGTCCTAGATGTCAACGGTTGTTTAGACATGTCTAGTCTATCCAATGATTTCCTAGCGATTCTACAAGAACTTACGATGAAAAGAGACTAACTTCGAAGATCAATGAGGGAATGGTGATGATTATTCCGCTTAAAATAAATTTTAACGACGGTTTAGACACAACTTGCTTTTTCAATTTTAAAGAGTCGAGAAAAAGCTAAAGATGACTCTAGTCTCCTTCGATGTTTTAACGAGCCCAAAGTGACAAATGCTCGGATGGACTTTTTCCGTTATAGAGTCTGAAAAAGGCCAAAAGGAACTGCTCTGGAGATCTAGGCAGAGGGTGTGCCAAACTTTTCGCAAAACCGCAGAATACTTTTTAAGGTACGGGCGGTCGATCTTCGTGAATGCTGTGTTCACTGCATTGCGATCAGTAGGGCGGCCGACTCGGCTTCCTAAGGATAAAGGGTATATGCCTATAGGGGTCTCCCAATATATACGCGACGGTACGTGGGAGCACAATCCGTACTAGCGCTATCATCCCTCAGGAGGAATCACCCACCTTCCACGAGATCGACAGTCACTAGGCTTAACGACGCCGGAACACGTCTCTAGCCTAGACCTCTATGTTGTGCGTTATGTTGCAAAGCGTTGTTAGGTTCATTCAGTTTATTTTAAGTTGATCTTTTTTAGAAGTTTGCCTTTCAGGATCACCACGAGATGTATGGTACAATTCCTAAATGCAGTCTAAGATGATAAGCAAGCTTTATTATCTTTTCAACTTTGAAAATCCTAGCTACTAAGGGAAAAGAAAAACACTATCTTTTCTCAAAGAGCAATCAGCACACTCTAATGCACTTTCCCTAAATCCAACATGCAAACTATCAAATGCAAAATGCACAATGCAGGTGTTTGTTTTCCACTTTCTTAGTATAAATGCCTACAAAGAAAGCTTTTTGCACAACTTTGAATTTGCTTTTAAAATGATCAATACAAACAAGTTCACTTTTTCGAAATCAGAGAAGATAGAAGAGATTACACTACTTAACGATTTTCGAAATAAAGACTTGTTTTGACACTTCAAAAGAGACAAATTCAAACCAATAAGCAAAAGTAAATCTATAATCAATCTGCAAACAGCCAATGAACTCTCTCCTAAGATCTCAGTCAATCAAGGGCTACAGGATGATTATTTCACTCATGCAAAGGAAAACTGTAAATGACGTAAAAACACATAAAAACACTCACAGTCTTTTTGTACAAAAGAGAGGCGGAATCTAAGCAAAGAAAAGGAGTTATCTGACTGGTACCTATGCTGGTTAAAGGCTACAAAAAACAGAGATCAAAACAGGGCAATAGACAGCAAAGAACCCCAGTTGCACAAAGCCACACTGGATCAGCGCAAGTCTAACACTGTGGAGTTGACATTCAGCGCAGGTAGCCTTCACGGGACCTGCGTTGAAATGCAGACTGCCTTCACAGTGCCTGCGCTGAAGGAGAAACTCTCTTTTCCCCTGGGTTCTGGGTCACAAAATGCTCAAAAATCAACTGTTTCAGGCCAAATCAGAAACACAAGCAAGGTATAAACGAAGGGATGCTTTGAGAGGGTACTAAAGACTATCACAAGGATCATCAAATCATTTGTGGATCTATTGTTTGGATCATAGACAAGTCCAGCAAACTGGATCAAAGCAGCAACTTTCTACTTTGCATCCGGGAAAGATGCAGTTCGATTGTTGCTGTCAAGTCTATGAAGTAAACAAAAATGACGGAAACACAAATGAAATGAATAAACAAATTTTTCCCCAGTGGAGTCGCCAATTTGTTGTGGGGAAAAATGCCTATGCAGGACGATCCTATCCACCTAAGGTGTGATAGCGCCTTAGCAACAAACAAATACAGCTATTATGATTTCTTCCTTTATGAAATGGGAAAGAGGGGAGATCGGTAGACTTACCATTGTCTTCCGGTTGTCCCTCGATCTAGATCCTCTTCTCTTTGGGTGTCCACAATTACTTGTCTCCTCGCTTGCTCAAGAGAACAGCTACTTGAATCCCACGAGATCACAAGAGAACAGCTACCTGTGACAAGAGAACAGCTACTTGCGACAAGAGAAGAACATAACACAAAGGCAAATATACATATTCATAAATGATTCAGGATTAGAAACAAATCAAATATACTAATGCAATTATAAAAAATACACCAGCATATAGGAAAGAATCAAGATAGCTTTATTGATTGATAACAAGGTTCAGGAAGAGATACAACCCATAGGGCTCCAATCCAGCATCTCCTTCCCAGCAGAATGGAATTCCTTCTTCAGCTCCCTTCAAAGCATTAAGCACCCAATGTTTCCAATCACAAACCAACAACAATTCTTTGTAATAACAAAATCCAGTCTCCTAGATCCCATGGAGGAGAGATCTATATATAGTTATTTTGGAGAGAGGATGAGTTAGCTTGAGATCTGACTAGTGTCCTCTCCCTCTCTCAGTTCTTGAGTCCACTTGGAGGTTCTTGCTTCCACCTGGAGATTTGGAACCTCTTACTCATCACCAGTCGAATTCCTTGATGCAAGTGTCATTTTGGAAGCTTCCTGGGCATTGACACATTGAGGAATGAACCTGCCACTTGTCCAATTACGCTCAGTGTAGGTAGCCTTTGTTGGAGTTGACATTCAATGCAGGTAGACAGTGGAGCAGTTGACATTCAGCGCAGATGCTCAGTGGAGCAGTTGACATGATCCAGAATTGGCTTGTTTTTCAGTGTTTTCAGGTGGAGAACTTCTGTGAATTGCTGTGGTTAGTTTGCCTTGTTCCTCTAGGGGTAGGAACAACATGTTTAGGGACTTTGGATCCCTTAGATTATGGACATTTCATGCTCAATTCTGTAAGGCACAAAAATGTCTATAACACATAGTCACTGGCATCAGTTTGGATCTCAAATGGTCTTTGCAAATCCAGCAGTGCTAGTACAGGTGTTGTACTTATTTTCTCTTTCAAGGTGTCGAAGGCTTTCTGGTGTTTGCCTCCCCACTGAAACACCTTATTCAATCCTGTTAAAGCATGTAAGGGAGATGCAATCGAGGAGAAGTTAGAAATGAACTTCCTACAATATTGTGCTGCTCCTAGGTAGCTTCTCACTTCTGTAGCAGACCTGGGTTTAGGCCAGTTCACAATGACTACCACTTTAGAGGGGTCTATTTTCAATTCACCTCCCCCTACTATATGACCCAAGTAGTTTAAAGATGTTTTGCAAATTCACATTTTGAGAGTTTAACAAAAAGTTTTTCTCTTTTCAAAACATCTAATGTCTGCTTAACATGCTTTAAATGCTATTCCCATGTTTTACTAAAAATCAGAATGTCATCCAGATACATAATAACAAAATCATTAAGAAAAGGTCTGAGTACATCATTCATTAATCTCATGAAAGCAGCAAGAGCATTAGTTCAGCCAAAAGGCATAACCATCCATTCATACAATCCCTTGTTTGTTTTGAAAGCAGTCTTCCATGCATCTTGCTTTGCAACTCTGATCTGATGGTATCCACTGTGCAAATCTAGCTTGGTGAAATAAACAACTTCTTTTAATTGATCAAGATGTCATCTATGCAAGGAAGGGGATAAAGATTTTTGATTGTTATCTTATTAAGTTCTCGGTAATCAATGCACATTCTCCACGAGCCATCTTTCTTCCTCACCAAAACGATTGGTGACCCACATGGTGATGTGCTAGGCCTGATGAAGCCCTTCTCGAGCAACTCCTGCACCGACTTCTTGATTTCAGCATTCTCTAAAGCATACAACCTTTTATACCTATGGCTGCTATAGTTGTTTCATCTCCCGAGTCTGACCCCAAATCTTTCTGAATAGCTACAACTGTCTTCTTCTTCCTGGCCTCAGTCTTCTTAGGTCTCAGTTCTGGATGCAGAATCCAACAATGCTCATCATCATGCCCCTCCTTTTTACAATGAGTGCATGAAGCTTTAGCTTTCTATGCAGCGTTAGCCTTCCTTGCCTTCCATTTTTGTTTTCTTTTCTCCTTGCTCTTGCTTACAGTGGGTTGGGATGGTCCCCAAACTTCTGGATTGCCATTCTTTCCTCTAGCCTCTAGATGAGTAGCTTGTACATATACCACATCTATACTAGTGGGATTAAACATGAGGATGGTATGCCTCATGTAGCTGTGTAGACCACCAATGTACTTCAAAAGAGTGTTTGGTGAGTCTAATGAGACACCCAACAACAATGCCCTCTTTCTGAACTCTTGAGTATGCCCTTGCACACCTTTCCCTTTCAACTGCCGAAGAGTTTGCCAACTCATCATGGCTTGTTGCATGTAGGCCAACAGATAGAACTGCTTTTTGATTGCAGCAACAAACTCACTCCAGACAGAGATGGTCTTGCCATGTCTTTTCATATCAGCTTGGGTTCTACCTTCCCACCAAACCAAGGCAGTGCCTCCTAAGCATAGGCTTGCCAGCTGAATCTTACTCTTGTTTGATTTTATGTTCTGTACCCTGAAATACACATCAATTTGTCTAATCCAATTATCCATTTTTTCAGCATTTAGCTCTCCATCATATATAGGCAAATCAAATTTAACATCTAGCTTAATCAAAGATGCTTTCTTATTATGCACAGGGTTATTAGGAGGTGTCAGAAAGTGTTCCTATTTCCCCTTTCCTTTGGAGTTGTCATGGAAGTGAGACTCATCTTCTTCTTTCTCTTTCTTAGAGCCCGATGCATCTTCCACCTTTTGCTTTCTAAAGTCTCTATACATTTCTTCAACCATAGACTTTATAGCTAGGAAACTCTCTATGAATTGAGGGTCTGGCCCTATAGAACCTTCCTCTGACATGGTCTTTCGAGGATAGAATCTTCCAATTTTAGGATTAGTTTCCACCAACTCTCCTTCTCCTAATTTGAGCTTTGATCTTGTGAGCATTCACAGCTAAACCAACACAAGCTTGTCTAACCTTACAACCTCACGCTCTGATACCACTTGATCTGATATTTACCCTATGAGTGACATCACTTAAATAAATTATTAAACTAAGGTATTACAAACTCATGTGTTGGTGTGTGTTCTATGTTATTGAAGGAACATATTGATCAGATTGCCAATACATAGACAATAAAATGGAAAGACAGCAGAGAAATATAGTAAGCAAACACAAAGACACAAACAATTTTAATAAGGACTTCACCCTATTCTCCAGGGCTATGTCTCCGGTCCAGCTTTTAGTGGTGGCCTTGTTTTATTGTGTCTTCAAGCAGAGAAATTACAATACAGGGACTCAATATGAGTTCTCCTAGAGTAGATTTTGCTTGGCAGGGTGGTTCTTGGATTCCCCAAGCCACTTGGAGTACACAGACTCTTCTTCTTTCTACCATCTTTGTGACCCTTTGGTCTACAGTGGAAAGAGCCAAATATGATGCTCAGTCCGGATAGATTCCTCTATGGGAAGGCTTGAATCTTCAAGCTCTCTGGTGCTCGATCCTGCCTCTGGTCAGCTCAGCCCTCTGTCTCTTCTGCTTAGCTTTACTGTTCTCTGTGTTGAATCCTCGTCTCAGGGTTCACTGTTCACTGTCCCTCTTGGTCGCTTGGACTCTACTCAACTCTATTCTCTGACTGTCTTCTTTCTCTGTTCATGGCTTTAGCCATTCGATCCCTATGCCTGTTCAGTTCCTCTTCCACCTATCGATTTGCCTTCAGCAGCTGCACTTGGAGTTCCTTGCGTTTGGCATCATCATGAACGCTCAGGGAGTGGCCACTTGTCCTCGTCTAAATGGTGCCTGCATGCTTCGTTGGTTCGTTTCTTTAGTTACACCATGGATGTGTTCTTCCTCCACCATGGTGATCAAACGAATTCCAAACCCCTTTAGAATGCGGCTTAATTCCCTGTTGATTCCGCTTCTTTCCATCAGGCGCAATCTCAGTCATTCGATCTGGACCCTCCAGATCCAACGTCATATGCACGTTTCACGTCGTTGACTTGCTCGAATGATAGCGCACGATCAATGGCGGTTTTCTCTCACCTCAACCTGCCATGCATTGATCGGTGTATGGAATTTCTTCGATCTTGTCCAAAACCTCTTACCGTTCAAGGGCACCCCGACTGATTTTCCAGTGCGCGGGTCCCGCCTTCATATGTTAGTGTTTTTCGATTTTTCGACCCGCGGTTTCCTGGCTCCCAATGTGACCGAGTGCTCGGGCTTTCCTTCAGGGCCCTGTTCACCTAGCAATGCATCAAAAACCTCTTCCTTTTCCCATTCTAGGGCTCCCAGGGGCTACCTTGGCCTCCTGCATGGTCTCCATGGGCCTCGGTCAGCACGTTTTGACCAAGGTCCTCGCCATTCCATGTCGGCTGCCATTGCCATTGGCTCAGGGTGTTTTTGACTCTATTTTGGACTTCTTTAGAGATTTGTTTGACTTGATTCAGTCATGGTTCCTTGACAGCCTTTCTATGGATCCAATTCGGATCATTTGTTGTTCTGCAGCTCCACTATAGCATCATGGCTCTTAGAAGTTGCTTTGAGCTCTTTAGCTCTGAGGCTTTGCCTCCAACCTTTGGTGGCTATGCCTCTGTCAAGCACTCTAGCTCTACGGATCTAGTGCTATCGCTCTCAGCTCTGGCTCTGGCTCTTGGCTCTGGCTCTGGCTCTCATGAGCTTCTCTTGGCCTCTACCTTCCTCTATATATTGCTCAATCTCCAAGTGACTCTCGGAAACCTTCCAGCGACCTTGGAAACTTTTTGCTACTGTCAATTGAGCTCTCTAGTTCACTCGACCTCCAAGTGACTCCAAAACTCTCTGCGTTGCCTCTCAATCATGCTCTCTGGCTTTTGTGAGGAATTCTTCCAGCTCTGCGGCTTCCTGTCCATTTCTCTGTGTGTGATCATTCCTCTGTCTCTTTGGCTAGCCCTCTGGCTTCTAGCTCTATGGCTCTACGCATCACAAATGCATCATTGTTACAAAACACCCGCTTGCAGTGTGGCACAATGATCAAGGGTAGTTACAAAGGAATCGGGGCCTTCCTTTACATGAAAACCCAAAAACAATAGCATAACGGAATACATAGGCCAACTGCCGAAAAACACATCATGGAGCGTTTAACCAGATCTCAAAACGCATTCAATTGCATCTATATCCCTCTCGGGTCCATCCTACCTTGGGTCTATGTCCACCCTTTGCACCTTTCTGATGTGATATTTATATAGAAAGCCTTTATTTCTCCTAAGTCCCTTTTAATAAGAAAATGGGCAATTTCTTTTTACGATAACTTCTTCATCCAAAGTCCGTTTTCGGCCATTCAAATTGCGTTAGATTCATAATGAATAGATCTCTGCAATGAGACTATTCTAGGAGCATCCTTTGACATTAATTTTTCCTCTGTGAGGAAAATTCATAGACTAAGAACTCTATCCAAGATCCATTTTGGATCATGCCTTCCCACTAAAAGAAATTTTGGTCTCCAAAAGACTGACATACTGATTTGAACAGTAAATGAGAGTAACAAAACCCTCTTATTTCAGCCTCCATAGACTTGCCTTTCATAGTGCCTCTGAACCAAAGCCTTTGACCACTCTCCTTCTCGGATGTGTTGGTCCTCTTGGGAAGAACTGTTTTCCTCCTTGACATCATGCAGAGCTCCTGCTGAGATGGTCACAGAAGGTAGTTTGAACTTCTCTGCCTTGATCATTGATCCAAGGTGGCTCAAACAAATGTGAAGTTACATCTACTTCACAAAATTTTCATTTGTACCTGTTTGACAAGCTGTCAACAACAATTGGATGACCTAAAACTCCTACTTCAACAAAAGAAATAACTCTCACATCTGGTGAACACCTCCATGTCTTACATCTGCATACAAATGATGGACTATATAACAAGCCCACAAAACATGCCTTTAAAACAAATGACCCTTTGAGTCAAGCATGTAGAAAAGATCTTAAGGATTCCTTTCAAAAGATGAAACACTTCATCACCATCTCCATCTTGGAGACTAAATTCAACTTTTCCCAAGTCAATATTACATGCATGTTTACAACAAATCAATAAACCCTTCAAGTTAATTACACATACATGTCAAAATACAAGGAAATCATCAACGTCCCTATGTTCATGCACATCATGCATATGCATGCATTTCATCCTTCAAATTTCACTTAAGCAATCTGTACTTTCGAAGATGAAATGAAATATAATGTTGCAGTAATAAAGTGAGTCTCCTACTCAACTTTTCCATTCACCTTCTTGGTAAAATCCTGCAACTTTCATTCCATTAAGAAAGATATGCAAATAGATGCATCAAATCAAATGACAAGCAATATTAGTTGGATAAGAACTCTAACCATTTCTTACCAATCCATTTCAAAGGTGCTACCTTTGTCTACACATCAGCATCAACATGTGAATCATCCTAAAACACATCAATCATGGAGTCTTTCTTTCCATTTCTGCCATTTTCTCTTTCCACCTTCTTCAGGTTTCGTGGAAGCATTGTTGGATTCAGAGTCCAACATTTTGCAGCAACATGTCCTTGCTTATGGCAGTAAGTGCAACACATGTGCATCCCCTTGGCAACATGATTTGCCTTGTCCAATGGACCTATGGCTTCTTGCTTCCTTTCCTTCAAAAGTTTCCTGTATGTAGCCATTCTCTTCCAACATCTAGAAACACTATGGTTATCCAAATGACAAAAGGAACATGAAACACTTTTCCAATGCTTACATGGAAATTTATCATGCTTATCATAATCAAAAGGAATATGGTTAGAAACAGATTTATATCTTTCTTTTTCACCTTTATTGCCTTCATGAGGAGTTGAACTGAATGAAGAAGTAGCTCCCTTTGGAACATCATCAACCTCTTCAAGGCTGTCAGAGTTTCCACAACTCTCTGGTTCAAGTGTATACTGATATACACTTTCTTTCTGCAAGGTATGCTTCACACCATTGCATTCCCCAAGAATACAATATTCACAATCTTGAGGTAGAAGACCTGAAAGGAAACTCCTTCTTGGAACTGTTTCAATGGTCTTCATGGCAGGTTTGGAACTTTCTCCATAAGGCTGTCCATAGCCAAGACCCAAATACTTAGGCCTTTCCTCAACAATTATTGGCTCAACAATACCTTGTGCATGTTTACCCAAGCCTTTTATTTCATAGCCCATATTGGACATTAACTTGGAACCTATGCCTCTGGTATGTTTTTCAAAAGAACCAATATAAGCATTCTTAGAAGAATTTGAAGACAAATAGGAATTGTTTACCTCTTCTTAAAGCTGATACTTGACTAAGGCTTCTTTTGCAACAAAGAGCTATGTCTCCAACTCATGCATCCTTTTCAAGTTCATATTTGCAATATGAAGTTGCCTCTCCATTTCCTACAATTTGTCAGAAAGCAACTTCTGTCTAAGTTTGTTGCTCTTCCTTCCATCCTCATACATTTCTCTCACCACATACATCATGGTGCTTCATGTCTTCATCAAAGACTCTTGTGAATAAAGCAGAATTTAAGGACTCACTTGTAGAAGTTGTCATTATGCCAATGAACAACAGAACTTCAAACAAGATTAATAAAGAGCTTATTCAAACAACCTTTTGCAACAAACCTCTTGTGCTTCAAGGATTGCTTTGAGGTCCTTTGGGATAAGAATAATGCCTTCAACCCTTCTTCCTTCTTGTCCTCTCCTGGACTAAGCTATCAATAGCTTTCCCTTCACCTATGAAAACTCAAATAATAGTCAGTGTTGAGTCTTGAAAATGTCATTCATTTCCATTACACTTTCACTATTATGTCCATTATATCACCTCCATTTCACCTCCATTTCACTACTATGTCACCACATTCATCCCACTTTCATTGTCATTGGGCTACCTTTATGTTTTTCCAATATTTATTATTTCTAAGCCTTTTAAGTGAATTTGTGGTTAAACATTAGAAAATAATGTGCATATGCTTATACCTAACAAATGGGTTGAGTTTGTTGACATGTGTAGGTTGAAAGGAGACTTCTAGAAGACCCTTATGTGGCACTCTAAGGCCAAATTCGAATTTGGTTGGAAAGAATCATGGGATCATGAGGATATGTGTCACATCTCCTAATTGTATTGTAACTCTAAAAGACATGTGTCTTATCAGTTCCTATTTTGATTAGGACTCTAGAGGTAGAGGGAGAGATTCATGGATTATCATTAATGAGAAGGCTCTCATCTTTTTGTATAAATAGGAGGTCTCTCTCCTTCATTAGTTAGTCTTTTTTTAGTCTCTCTTTAGTCTTTCCTTTAGTCTTTTCTTAGTCCTTTTAGTTTGTTAGTCCCATGGCTTTTGAAAGCTTTGGAGAGCTTTGTTGTACTTTGCACTTTTGAAGAAATTGAATAAAGCTTTGATGTTCTCAACATGGAAGGAGATGTGAAGTAGATGTCATGGAGCATATTAGGATGTAAGTAGATTAGATTTCATTTTGTAAATATTGCTTTGTAGAATGTAAGGTAGATTAGATTTTCATTCATGCAATTTTAAGTATGCTTTGATTTCATAGGTAGAAGGGGGCCCCTGCCTTGTACAGTTTGAATTATTGCATTTTATTTTCTCCCGGGATTGTGTGTGTTGTATTTGCTTTAATATCTAATGGTAGTTGCCGTTGTTTTATTCATAGTGCTGCCCTTTTTACTTTGTTTTTATAGCTGATTTTTAGTCTTATTTCTCAAAGTTATGCTAACACATGAATGATCTTTTATCATAAATTGTTATCGTTTAAGGATCAGAATACCACTAACTTGCAGTTGGCTTTGAGTGCTTTTTAGACTATTCTTTCACTACTTTCTAATCATACTTTGCATAGTACATATGGCTGAAGTAGAGAGTTAGAAAGAGCAAAACGTTATCACTAGTCTTTAAAGTAGATTTTTGGTTTTAAGAGCTTTCTAGACTATTCTTTCACTACTTTCTAATCATACTTTGCATAGTACATATGGCTGAAGTAGAGAGTTAGAAAGAGCAAAACGTTATCACTAGTCTTTAAAGCAGATTTTTCTCATTTTTAATCACTTTTCTAATTCAACTTGAGCTACTTTCTATCCGTGTTTTACACAGTACATGTGTTTGAAGCAGCGAGTTAGAGAGAGATAATCTTTATCTTTGGTTTTAAAAGTGATTTTCTTATTTTCTTTTATTTGCAGCAATATGAATAGAGACTAATGCCATTAGAATGTGGTTATTTACTTTCAAGTCATTTCAAGTTCTTTGCTGGCAGTTTCATTTCAAGTTATTTCTTTCAAGCTCTTTCTTTGCAAGTTTAAAGTTTGATTACTTTCTAGACTTATTTCTAACTACTTCTTAATCGTGTTTAACATAGTACTATATGTTGAAGCAGGGAGTTAGGAAGAGTTGAACATTATAACTGGTCTTTAAAGTGGTTTTTCTTACTTGTCACCTTAGAGCTTGATTACTTTTTGGACTTATTTCTGACTACTTCTTAATCATGCTTAACATAGTACTATATGTTGAAAACAGAGAATTGGGAAGAGTTGAACATAAACTATAAAACAACGAAGTAAGAAAGAGGTTAACTAAGCACATATAGTGCACCACACTTCATCAGTTTACGATACCCGGATTGATAATTTATGTAGAGCAATTTAAGACGTTAAATTGACTAAACATTTTGGCGCCGTTGCCGGGGAAGTGTAATTAGGAGACCTTATTTCTTACATCTGGAAAAAAAAAAAATTAATAATCCTTGAGTATGCTCTCCTCTTGCACTTTGTGTGATCTGGAGGATCAGAAAAAAGATTGTTAAGTAAAAAAAGACAAAATAATAATTCTTGAGTATGCTCTCCTCCTGCACTCTGTGTGATCTGGAGGATCAGAAAAAGAATTGTTAAAAAAAAAAAATAGGAGACAAAATAAACTTCATCACTTCAATTGATTCAATAAAAAAAAAAAATGAAAAAATAAAACTCAAGTGCTTTGATAGGTTCAAATTGTCCAAAATTGTCTGGTTATGCTTTGTAGTGGTCTTCAAAACACTGTATCTTGTTCAAATAAGGTTTTGCAACTTAGTTGCAGAAACTGCCCTGATCCTGCAGCTATCTAACAATCCCGCAGCTGTTTCAAGGTTTAACAGGTTACAGGCATCTAATGAAAAAACCGACCACATGGGCATCTCCAGAATTGTCCTGACATGGATCCTATCCTAGTCATCCAGCTCAGATCGATGAAAAACCAGCCTAGGACCTCAGTCAAAGTCTTGGTTTTAGCATGTTTTTCTTGAAGTGTTTGCTTGCCCTCTTTCTCTCTGTTACTAATGGAAACCTAGAGGGAATTAGTAACTTCTAATTGAAGAACCATTTGCTGATCAATGGCTTAGTAATCTGCTCCCCCAAGTCTTCTCCTAGGGTTTTAAAGTCCAGCCCCACATACTCTTCGTCTCCGTCTGTGACACTTTCCCTTTCACCATCTTCAAGCACTCCAGTGGTATCCAACACACCTTCTGCCAGCTCATCATGGTTGAAAAATACCAGAACACTGAGTAATATAAGTGGGAGTTCTGAAGCTGCAAAAGAAAAATTATACAGAGGGAATTCACACGTAGAAACTCCCTCTATGGATCTCGGCAGCAATTCTGGTACAGTAGACCAAAACAAGAATATTATACAAGAAATGTCTATGTTCTTGCAGCATTGCAGAGAATTGGATGAGAGGCAACAGTCATGGTTGGTGCACAAGAAAGAAACTTGCTGGAGACTGAAACGACTTGAGCAGCAGCTTGAAGCTGAGAAAATTCATAAACAGCCGAGTGCAGAACAGAAAATTAACTCAGAAAAAAAAAACGCAAAACCTGAAAAACGTCAAACTTTACACGCTCGATTTGCCCAAATGGTAGCGAATTTCAAAAAAATAAAACATGGGTTTTTTTTCCAGGTGGGTTAATTAGATAACCCAGAAACCGTTTGGGAAAATTCGTGGTGGTCTGGGAGAAATGTTCGGTTCTTTGGAGCCCGTTTTTGACTGCCGCGCGTGAAAAATTGAGTTATTAACTGGTTGTTTGAATAACTCCGCGTGCCTGAGGGAAAGAGTTCTAATAGGGATCAATTACATGCTGGCATAAACAATAAATTACACGACTTTACACCTGTTAGAGACGTGTTTCAATTAAACACGACTCTCTGTCATTAATCGCTGCCGGTTAAATGTTGGGTATCCAAAACACTAACCCTCCTACGCTCATAACACTCCATTTCACGCTGTTCCATTCTCTCATTTCCTTCATTCCGTTCCATTCACTACGTTGCCCCCATAAACCATACTCTGTTTTCTCCTCTCTGCTAATTCTGAGAAACAGTGAATACATATAACCAGTGAACGTATGTTACGGTTGTATTACGACTGCTAAGCCACCGTTCCACTGTGTTAAAGCTGTTAATCCACCTTTTCACTATGTTCAAGCCGTGAATTCACTGTGTCCAAGGCTATTGCTGAAACCATACAACCTCTTTTCCACAAAATTCTGAACAGAGCCGAGAATTTACTGTGTAAAGCCAACATTGAAGTAGTGTTTTAGAACAGAGCCGTAGAGTCAATGGGGAAACTTTTAAGGGCTGAACCAGAAGGTTCAAAATTCCTGGAAGCATATCCTCAAGTTGAGGAGGCATTGCAGAAAGCCAACTGGCTACAGTGCATCAAGAAATTTAAAGGCTACCACAAGGAGGTTACAAAAGCCTTTGCAAGGTCATTCAGAGATAAAGACAGTCAAGTGGAGGTGGAGGTTATTAAACCCCGCAGCTCTGTTTCAAACTCCACAGTTCCATTTTTCAGCCGAAGTTTGAGATGGAGAAATTGCTTAGTTTGTTCGCACACAGCCACTCCATTTCACAGTATTTTTTTACACTCTGCAATCCCGCAGCCATTTAGTGATCCCGCAGCTGTTTTGTTAAACTCTAGGTTGTAGGTGTCATCAGGCAAAACAGGTCACATGGGTAGCTAGGGAAATGTCAGTACATGGATGGTGTCCTATTCATTCAGTCAAATTTGATGAAAAAGACCCGGGTCAAAGGGAAGTCAAATTGGGTGTTATCATAAAGTCGCCACACTGAGTCGCCACATTAAGTCGCTGCATGTCAAGAAAAAATAATAATTTTGAATCAATGAAATGAACAAGTTATTTTCTCACTTTTCTGAAGGTATTGATTAATTTTGGACTGATAATGAAAATTGAATGGCTAACTTTTTATTCAAGATTTTTAGCTACAGAGCTGTTCCTCAATTCCGCAGCCAGAAAAACCTCATTATTCAAATCAGCCTATCTTTCTGATACAGAATCAGATTTTGATGATTTAAGTACCATTGGAAAGATCTCAACAAGATATATACAATGAGAAATATATCATTAGAGTTTGAAATGGCAAATAATGAAATAAATTGCTGAAAAGAAGCAACATCAAATTGAGGCACTAATTCCAAAGCAGGTATAAATTCCTTTGATTTTTCCTTTGAGAACTTGTTTCATTAATACAAATTCTTAGTTTTGTGTGTAAATATCATAACTAGAGAGATTGATCACCTCTCTCCTTTGATAATCTTACATTCCATTGCAGAAGAAGTATTAGTTTTTTTGCAGGTTCCAGGAGGAAGGACAAATGACTACAAGGGAATGATGTCTCTCTAAGAGACCAATTTGTTTCATAAGAGGATGATCAGCAACAAAGAGGAAATATGTTGATGCAAAATCAGATCCAAATACTTGAAAAACTTTTAGATACTATTGTCTCCATCACATCCATACTCCATAATAAACCATTCACCTCATTCCACTCCATATTTTCCATTTTCATTCACATACACTTTCCATCTCTTTTTGTCCATTCATAACCAACCAATAAAAGCAAAAGGCTCATTCACATGCTTATTGCCCATTGTCATTTCTGTTCTCCATTGCCATTTTCCATTTTCACTTTCCATTCCTTGTCATTTTCATTCCGCAAATAAGCCCTGCTTCAATGCAAATTATTGAGTCCATAGTCCTTTGAGTCTAAGTTCTTTGTAAAAACACCTTGAGACTTGCATGCCTTAATGGCAAGTCCTCATGCTGACAAACAAGGGAATACATTAATGTCCCTTGTTCGTTAGATCTTCTAGGTGACTCGACATCAGCAAATTCATTCGTACCTAGCAAGATGTGTTTGGGCATCTTGACTCTCATTGACATCAATGGTGAGAGTACTCGTGTTGACTAGTGGCATCCATTAATGGCCACTAAGCCAACAATTTCCTACTATGTTCGACATCAGAACATTTTTTCACATAGTAGGAATTGTGCCAATGAGTTTTGAAGACATGAAGACTATTATTTTCAGCATTTTCGAGCAGATTCAGTAAGTTTTAGTAGAAGCAATAAAAAACCATCTTATCTCTCTATCCATGACTCCTCTTGTTCAGCCACTTGAAGAAGAATATGATCAGAAGTTTTCAGCCACCACACACATACAACTCATCCATTCCAAAGGGTAAGTAAAGGTACGGCATTTTCTAACTTTTAACCATAGAATTCCATAAAAAGCTAGAATGATACTTGTTGGAAAAACATTTCTCTTCCTCATTGCATAAAATTGCCAATACCATCAGTTGGGGGGGGGAAATACATTCATATTCATATCTTTCCATGTCCATAACATATTCAAGAGCTCACATACTTCCAACATATATTAATTATTACATTGCTATTATGAGCATACAATGGCTTTTGAAAAAGTGCTTAAAGGATAAATTGGATGCAAACAAAATCATGGTTGTCACACAAGAACCAACCATCATGCAATCCAATAAAGATATACTTTGCAACAATAATCAAAATATCATTATGCAAAGTTCAAAGATCAAAATAGAAGGCAACAAAAAAAAAAAAAAAAAAAATGGTTGTAACACAAGAACCAACCATGTTGCAATTCAAGTAAAACACTTTGCAGAAATATGAAGTTATCAAATGATATCATGCAAAGTTAAGCCAAAGCTCAAGGATCAAAAGAGTCAATGTAATATATGTTGCATGAGGACATGCAATAGCTTCAGTTGGGGGGTATGTTGAGTCTTGAAAATGTCATTCATTTCCATTACACTTTCACTATTATGTTCATTATATCACCTCCATTTCACCTCCATTTCACTACTATGTCACCACATTCATCCCACTTTCATTGTCATTGGGCTACCTTTATGTTTTTCCAATATTTATTATTTCTAAGCCTTTTAAGTGAATTTGTGGTTAAACATTAGAAAATAATGTGCATATGCTTATACCTAACAAATGGGTTGAGTTTGTTGACATGTGTAGGTTGAAAGGAGACTTCTAGAAGACCCTTATGTGGCACTCTAAGGCCAAATTCGAATTTGGTTGGAAAGAATCATGGGATCATGAGGATATGTGTCACATCTCCTAATTGTATTGTAACTCTAAAAGACATGTGTCTTATCAGTTCCTATTTTGATTAGGACTCTAGAGGTAGAGGGAGAGATTCATGGATTATCATTAATGAGAAGGCTCTCATCTTTTTGTATAAATAGGAGGTCTCTCTCCTTCATTAGTTAGTCTTTTTTTAGTCTCTCTTTAGTCTTTCCTTTAGTCTTTTCTTAGTCCTTTTAGTTTGTTAGTCCCATGGCTTTTGAAAGCTTTGGAGAGCTTTGTTGTACTTTGCACTTTTGAAGAAATTGAATAAAGCTTTGATGTTCTCAACATGGAAGGAGATGTGAAGTAGATGTCATGGAGCATATTAGGATGTAAGTAGATTAGATTTCATTTTGTAAATATTGCTTTGTAGAATGTAAGGTAGATTAGATTTTCATTCATGCAATTTTAAGTATGCTTTGATTTCATAGGTAGAAGGGGGCCCCTGCCTTGTACAGTTTGAATTATTGCATTTTATTTTCTCCCGGGATTGTGTGTGTTGTATTTGCTTTAATATCTAATGGTAGTTGCCGTTGTCTTATTCATAGTGCTGCCCTTTTTACTTTGTTTTTATAGCTGATTTTTAGTCTTATTTCTCAAAGTTCTGCTAACACATGAATGATCTTTTATCATAAATTGTTATCTTTTAAGGATCAGAATACCACTAACTTGCAGTTGGCTTTGAGTGCTTTTTAGACTATTCTTTCACTACTTTCTAATCATACTTTGCATAGTACATATGGCTGAAGTAGAGAGTTAGAAAGAGCAAAATGTTATCACTAGTCTTTAAAGTAGATTTTTGGTTTTAATAGTTTTCTAGACTATTCTTTCACTACTTTCTAATCATACTTTGCATAGTATATATGGCTGAAGTAGAGAGTTAGAAAGAGCAAAACGTTATCACTAGTCTTTAAAGCAGATTTTTCTCATTTTTAATCACTTTTCTAATTCAACTTGAGCTACTTTCTATCCGTGTTTTACACAGTACATGTGTTTGAAGCAGCGAGTTAGAGAGAGATAATATTTATCTTTGGTTTTAAAAGTGATTTTCTTATTTTCTTTTATTTGCAGCAATATGAATAGAGACTAATGCCATTAGAATGTGGTCATTTACTTTCAAGTCATTTCAAGTTCTTTGCTGTCAGTTTCATTTCAAGTTATTTCTTTCAAGCTCTTTCTTTACAAGTTTAAAGTTTGATTACTTTCTAGACTTATTTCTAACTACTTCTTAATCGTGTTTAACATAGTACTATATGTTGAAGCAGGGAGTTAGGAAGAGTTGAACATTATAACTGGTCTTTAAAGTGGTTTTTCTTACTTGTCACCTTAGAGCTTGATTACTTTTTGGACTTATTTCTGACTACTTCTTAATCATGCTTAACATAGTACTATATGTTGAAAGCAGAGAATTAGGAAGAGTTGAACATAAACTATAAAACAACGAAGTAAGAAAGAGGTTAACTAAGCACATATAGTGCACCACACTTCATCAGTTTACGATACCCAGATTGATAATTTATGTAGAGCAATTTAAGACGTTAAATTGACTAAACAGTCAGTGTGCAAACAAGCATACAATCAACCTTTGACTATTTAAACACCTTTCAGACAAGCAATATTTGCTCTGTCAATCAAGCATTCTGATCTGATATCACTTGCTCTAGTATAACCAACTTTGATATCACCTTCTTTTAAGGTGGGGTTAATCAAACTTAATCCCTAATACCGCCTGATCTGAAAATGGGGCACTAAAGGCTTCTTGTCAAGCTTACAAGAACCTCTCCCACTTCCAAAGCTTAAATATTCCCAAGACCTTATGATTAACCAATTACGGAATTAAAAAGTGCTTGAAAGTAGGTGTATTCTTATGTTTGTTTTTAGCTGATCATGTGCCTTAAATTAATTTTCTTAAACTGATATAAAATACATATAACAGTAAATAAAGCAATAAGTAAGTAAACACATAAGACAACAATATGATTAGGAGTTCACCCAAAACTCTTGGGCTACGTCTCCGTGAGCTCTAATCAACTCAACTAGGCTCTCTGGGATTATGGCATAAATTATTTTACAAGATCCACGCTCAACTCCATAGGTTTACAACTAAACCTACGGGTTTAGAATTCCATCTTATCCTGCTGGTTTTCCTCACTCTGCAGACAGATCTAGGCTTCTCTAGACTTGACTCCTTCAATCAGTGCTCTGAGCGATCTTGCTCTAGCTTGCACCAACTCCATCAGAATTCTTTCACTGTCTCTGGAATGCCTTCTTCTATCTTCAGCACACTCTGGACACCAACAACAGCTTGACCATTTCGATCTCTTTGCTATTCTGTAGCTTCACTACAACATCACGGCTCTTAGAAGTCTGCTTTGAGCTCTTTGGCTCTGAGGCTCTGCCTCCAACCTTTGGTGGATATGCCTTTGTCAAACACTCTAGCTCTACGGATCTGGTGCTCTTGCTCTTGGCTCTGGCACTGGTTCTTGGCTCTGGCTCTGGCTCTCACGAGCTTCTCTCGGCTTCTACGTGCCTCTGTAGTTTGCTTGACCTCCAAGCGACTCTCGACAACCTTCCAGTGACCTTGGAAACTTTTTGCTGCTGTCAATTGAGCTCTTTGGTTCACTCAACCTCCAAGTGACTCTAAAACTCTTTGTGTTGCCTCTCAATTGTGCTGTCTGGCCTTTGTGAGGCATTCTTCCAGCTTCGTGGCTTCCTGTCCGTTTCTCTGTGTGTGATCATTCCTATGTCTCTTCGGTCGGCCCTCTGGCTTCTGGCTCTATGGCTCTGTGTGTCACAAACACATCATTGTTACAAAATGCCCGCTTGTAGTGTGGCACAATGATTAGGGGCAGTTACAAAGGAATCGGGGCCTTCCTTTAGGCGAAAACCTGAAAATAGTAGCATAACGGAATACACAGGAAAACTACCGAAAAACACATCATGGAGCGTTTAACCGGATCTCAAAATGCATTCAATCGCATCTATATCCCTCTCGGGTCCATCCTGACTTGGGTCTATGTTTTCCCTTTGCACCTTTTCAATGTGATATTTATATACAAAGCCTTTATTTCTCCTAAGTCCCATTTAATAAGAAAATGCCTCCTTTTCAAAGGACAATGGACAATTTCTTTTTACAATAACTTCTTCATCCGAAGTCCGTTTTTGCCCATTCAAATTGTGTTAGATTCAGAATGAAGAGATCTCTGCAATGAGAATATTTCCAAGAGCATCCTTTGACTTTCATTTTTCCTCTATGAGGAAAATTCATAGACTTAGAAGTCTATCCAAGATCGATTTTAGATCAGCAAGTTACCAAGTTAAGGCTCACATCCAACCGTGCCCATAAAACAACTAAGCAACATAGTTTACATCTTCACATGCCATAACATCTGGCACGTATAACAATCCATTGGAACTACATGAAACACATTATCATCCCCTACATTCCTTGGCATGATTTGTCACTCCCTAATAGACCCTACCACTCCCTAACATGCCCTGACACTCTAGCATGCCTTGGCACTGCCTAGCATATAACCTTGTCACTCCCTCCTTAACATAATTGGAACTTGTTGACACTCCCTATCACAAACTCTTATCCATTCATTTCCACGCATTTTGAACTAGTTCTCCCTTGTGTTCTCATGGCACTCCCTGACACACATTGGCACACCCTAGGATTTGGCACATCTTGGCATGTCGCCGCGACACTCTTGCATTCCTTGGAACTACCTAGCATACCTTGTAACTCCCTCCTTATCACACCTATAATTCGCTGACAATCCCTACCACACACTCTTATTCATTCATTTCCATGCATTTGAAACTAGTGCTTCCTTTTCTTACCCCAACACTCCATAACTCTCCCTAGCATGCATTGGCACACCTTAGCATCTCATACGTCTTGGCGTGTTTCCCTGGCCTCTAGAATTCCTTAGCACTTCCTAGCATACATTGTCACTCCCTCCTTAGCGCACCTTGAAATCATTGACACTTCCTGTCACAAACTCTTAATAGTTCATTTGCATGAATTATTTTCACCTATTGTTCCCTTATGTTTCCCTGACACTCCTTAACACTTCCTAGCACTATTTGACACACCTTGGCACCTAGAACATATTGGATGCATTCTGGTCTAGCACACTAGAATGATTTAGCACTCCTTATCATATCATGTCACTCCCCTCTTACCACACCTAGAACTCATTGACACTCCCTGTCACACACTCTTATTCATTCATTTCCATGCATTTTGGCCTAGTGCTCCCTTGTGTTTCCCTAGCACTTTCTAACACTCAACACACATTGGCACACCTAACTACAATGAGTTTCACTTGCAGTCAATCCAAAAACCCTTCTAGAGTCTAGCTAGTAACTTGTTCTTCACTAAGATATTATGGTTAAGTTTATTGTATAATGTTCAATGTGAAAATATTACTAGGTGTTTTTATCGCATTAGTTGGAAGGTGGCTAAGAAACAAGCATGACAGTAAGGTTCTTGAATCTTAGACTGTAAAACTAACCAACGAATATAGATCTTTGGGAAATTGTAGTTCTCTAAAGAGATTCATGGTAGTGATTTTCCCATGGCACTAGACCTGAGAAATTGATTGTTAATTAGATGCAGAGAAGTGGTAGTTTGATGCAGTAAATGTCAAATGTATAGTTCAACAACATGATGAAGGCTTACCTCTGACATTAGAATTTATGTTTTTATCTTCATGGTGCAAACCCCACGATGTCCAAGTGTGACACCCTCCTTGCAACAACACCCTTCGAGTAGTTACCTAGTGACTTCCTCGCCTTTTATTTCCCTCTCCTCATCTTGTTCACTCTCAGTTCCTTCTCCCTTACTCTCCTCTCACTGTGCTCTTTTGCTTCCTATTCTCCTTATCCCAATTTATCCTCTCTTTATACTTCTCACTCCATCCTTCTGGTTAGTTAGGTCTTGGCTAACTGGATTTTCCCCTTCCTGCCATTTGGCCTCCCATTTTCTCCCCATTTGTCATTTTCCCTCTTCCTAGGTCTGTTCTAGAATCAACAAGGTGTGAGGGAGGAGAAAAATCCATTCACATGTGCTAATAGGCTGCAAAATATCTCCTCACACTCATTGACTACATCAAGGCTTGTAAATATTATGCCTATGAGTGTATGTGAGTCACTTCTTAGGTCTTGGGTCGAATTCTTTTTCCTCTTTCATCTATATGAGTCGAGTTATATGCTCTTTAACCCCCCCATTGATAGAGTTCCTTATACTTGTATCATGCCCCTTGTATAAATACATATATATAGGTTATTATGGTATATGTTTAACTTTGGTTATTACACTCACCTTGAAGTAATTGAGGTTCCATCTAACTCCCCCTAGTTAATACAAGGTTCATTGATTTAGAAAAATGTGCCATCAATAATTATAAGTGGTTACCTTAAGGAAGGACCATTGGTTGAAGCCTCATCAATGGAGTTGGGTCGATGGTTAGGGTTTTGATTCAAGTAGACACTATTCACTTTTATATTTGTGGGCATACAGTAATTATGATCTTCCCCATTTACACAAGGATAACTAAGAAGTGTTTCCCATAATCATGCAAGTGGAACTTCAACATGTACATCAAGGTAACCACAAAATATTTATCATATTTATACAATGCAAGGCGATTGGAAAATATTTACAATATATACGTGAATTTACTAAGATCATGACCATTAGCATCATATCTACATACTTACCACAAGACGAGGGTCATTACAACCCCTTAAAAATAGCCATAAGGCCTTCCTCTTTTGCAGCTTCTTGACCACAAGGGTTTAGTTGAAAAACACATAGTTCCTTTAAAGATTTGAAGGTTGAGGCAACCACTTCAAGCCCTTGAACTTCAAGATAATCAAATATTTTAAATTTTCTACAATAATAAGTCCATTATGCACACTCCTCATCTTAGAGTTGGGTAGAGAGGGAGAATAATTTATTGATTCCAACCTTGTAAATGAACAACTTTTCTACTCGTTGGTTGGACTCTCCACCACTAGTTGACACCACTAACACACACCAAAAGTCCAATAAACCCATAAGATGTGCCTTACACCCAAGGGCTTAGACTACACCTCCATAAAATGTGCCTTCAACTTTGGATGTCCCAAAACAGTAATATCTTAACCCAATATAGCCTATTTGTTACATTTTTGTAACCTTCTCCTTAACTAACACTTGTTTTTAACTATTTAGTCAACTTACTATATACTCTCTCTTGTTTGCACCCACCTGGTATACAAGAACACTTATGTTTTTAATACAACCAAGTTAAGAGGGCATGTTTCTTTCTTACATTTAAATTTTTTCAATACAACCAAGTTAAGAGCACATGCTTCTTTTTCAAATTCCAAAAGTATAACATGTCTATCTCTATAAACTAACAACAAAATCATTGCATAAAAAAGGTGAGCTTAAAATTAAATTAAAATTAGATTATTATTATTATGATAAATACACCAAATATGGAAAAAATGTTTTCAAACACAACCATAAAAGTGTTAGTTTGTCAAATACAACTACAAACTTATTAAACCATCCTATTTCCATCTTAACCTGGATCTATCAAGTGTCGAGAGGGATCCAATCTCTCGATGTGAAAACCTCTTTTTTGGAACTTGATAGATCCAGGTTAAGATGGATCTAGGCTGGTTATATAATACTATATAATATCTATATTGTATATATGTGTCTCTTTCTTATTCCTTCTCTCTATCTCACCCCCCAAACATACACACTCTCTCTCTCCATATCTATCTCTCTCTCCCTCCCTCTTCCTCTCTGTCTCTCTCACTTCCCTCTACCTCTCCTCTCTCCATTGCTCCCTTGTCACTCCCTCTCTATCTCTACATTTCTCCCTCTATGCTTTTCTTCTTCCTTCCCTCTCTCTCCCCCTCCAACTTCATTTCTCTCTCCTCTCTCTTAGTCCTCTCTCTCCCTTTCTCTCTCACCTCCTTCTATCCCCCCCATCACTCTCTCTTTCTCTCTCTCTCTCCCCCTCCATCTTTGTTACTCCCTCTCTCTCTCTTTCCCTTCTCTCCCTATATTTATCCCCACCTATTCTTTCTCTTCTCTCCCTCTCTCTCTATCCATCTATCCCTTGTCACTCCCTCTCTCTCTCCACCTCTATCTCCCTATGCCTTAGTTCTTGCCTCCCTCTCTCTCCCCCTCCAACTCCATATCTCTCTCTCCCCTCTCTCTCTTCCTACCTCCTCTCCGTCTCCCCCCATCACTGGATCCTTAGTTAAGATAGATTTATGTTGGTTCTTACTAATATTTGTATTAGATAAATTTCACATCTTTAAATATAAAAGTATTCTCATTTTTAATTTTATTAAAACCTTAATTTAATTTATATGGGAATAATTTTAGTAGTAGTGAGGATAGAGGGTTGATATATATCTCAAAACTAATTACAACCCTTTTCCTATTAGCTTCAAATAAAAAATGTTATAAAATTAAATTAAATTAAAATATTGTTATTGTGAAATAAGTTATGGTTTTTGGGCATGTGGTATTGATAAGCCATGGTATTGGCCCATGGTATTGTAACTAAGACTATTTACAAGTTAATAATATCCATGGTAAAGTAGGGGTGAATATGGATGGTTAAGAATCTTTTCATATTGTTATAAAATATTTAGATTGTGAAATAAGATATGATTTTTTTGGCATGCTGTATTGATAAGCCATGGTATTGGCCCATGGTATTGTAACAAACCCTATTCACAAGTTCATAATATCAATGACAAAGCGGGGTGAATATCCATGATTAAGAATCATGTCGTATTCTTATAACATATTTTGATTTTGAAATAAGTTATGTTTTTTTGGTCATGTGGTATTGATAAGCCATGGTATTGGCCAATGGTATTGTAACAAAGTCTATTTACAAGTTAACAATATCTATGGTCAAGTGAGAACGAATATCCATGGTTAAGAATATTTTTATATTCTTATAAAATATTTTGATTGTGAAATAAGTTATGTTCTTAGAGCACGTGGTATTGATAAGCCATAGTATTGGCCCATGGTATTATAACAAAGCCAAATTTTTACAAGTTAATAATATCCACTCTAATGTGGGGGGTGAATATCCATGGTTAAGAATCTTGTCATGTTGTTATAAAATATTTTGGTTGTGAAATAAGTTATGGTTTTTGGGCTTGAGGTATTGATAAGCCATGCTATTAGCTCATGTTATTGTAACAAAACCTATTCACAACTTAATAACAAAATCATTATTTTTATTATTAATTGAGCCAACATTTAGATTTTTGCACTCATCCCATACTTTTGACTTTTATTATTATTATTAATATTATTATTTAACTAAGCCCATATTTAGAATTGTTTACATACTTACATTACACCTACACATCTACTATATACTCTATAAATATTGTATTTATTGTTTTTTAGGGAGGAAAATTTTAACATTTTTGAAAAAATTCAGCCTTAATTTTGATGTAACGGAGCCCTACCAAATCCAATCTTTATTTACTTCTAAAACAAGTAGTATATTTTCACTTTTCATAGGGCAGAGCGAAAACAAGTAGCACATTTCCACTTTTCACAGGGTGGCAGGACAACGAGTTTAAAACAAGTAGTATATTTTCACTTTTCATAGGGCGGAGGGAAAACGAGTAGAAGAGAGTTGTGAATTAAGGTTTTACCAGTAGCACACTAAAATCGAACCCCACCATTGGATCTTCAGTCCATTAATGGTGCCAAGGTATGTTTCATTTCTAACCTCGCTGCATTTTCACCCCACTTTTAGTCTTCTTCCACACATTGAAGAGTACACACACCTCAGATCTCTGGTTCAAAATTCACTTTTTTTTCATCCTTGCTTTTAAGTTTATGCTTTAATCTCTGTGCTGCACTTTTCATAGGGTGGAGGGAAAACGAGTAGAAGAGAGTTGTGAATTAAGGTTTTACCAGTAGCAGACTGATATCGAACCCCACCATTGGATCTTCAATCCATTAATGCCACTCAGGTATGTTTCATTTCTAACCTCGTTGCATTTCCACCCCACTTTAGTCTTCTTCCACACAGGGAGGAGTACAGACACCTTAGATCTCTCGTTCAAAATTCACTTTTTTTTCATCCTTGCTTTTAAGTTTACGCTTTAAGCTCTGTGCCACACTTTGTTATTGTTTGCAGGGATGGCATTGGCATTTGATGACTTTGGGAGGCCATTTATCATAATAAAGAAGCAGAGGCAGAAGACCCAAATGAGAGGATTAGATGTTCAGATTGTCTAACATTGTGGTCACCAAGGCTGTTATGAGAATACTACGCACCTCACTAGAATCCAATGGAATGAAAATGACGCTCTAGAATTCCTACAGTGATGTCATCATCAGTAAGTTCCTATTCCTTTTATTCATTTTCTGGATCAATGAAACCGCCATTAAATTATGAAAATTAGTAGAATTTACTTTAAAACTTGTATGATTCATAACTAAAAATTACTTAAATTTTTTGTAAAGACTGAAATAAGATAATACTCTGTGATCTACTCACTCTTTCTCACAAACCCTCAGGCCCTCTAAGCTAGATGCTCTACATCTGTCGATGCCTACCTACTAAAGCTATTAAAATTGTTGAATGCGTTCGGATGTGGTACTTCAGTTTACCACCCAAATTCACACAAATTTACAAACTGAACTGAATAATTCACACAAAAAATGAACCCAAATTCACACAAATTTACGAACTAAATTGTTTATGCTATTAACTATTTACTATTGTGAGGAGTGAAACTATAGATTTATGCAACCTAAATGCACACAACCATTCCATTATTCACAAATCCATAAATCACAAATACAGCTAACACAAGCAGTTAGAGAGGCAACCTAAAAATTAATTCAGCCATGAAATAAACCATAAAAAAATTAGTAATAATTCAATACAATTCATATATACATTTATGAATACTTATTTGTTTGGAATTCTTCAAAAATTAGTTGTATAAGAGGGAAGTAAGATCATAAACATATAACCGAAGATTAATCATAGTTCATATTTTACTCAATCAGCTTCATCATTGAAATTAGCACTATTTCACTTGATCACAGGATCCATTGTCAGTAAGATGTTTGTTTGACAATAGACTGCACATAAGGGTATGCAGGTGTTGTCTTACTGTCCATAAGCATCCTTGAAATATAATCTCTTCATGAGTATAATTGATGGCCTTTACTATATTGGAGCTAAGCAGTTGCTAAATTGAAGATTAAGTTTTGCAAAGGATAGTGAGTATTTTCAGTGCCTTTTTTAATTATAAATCTTCCTCCCAGACCTATAGTTATTCTTGGATGATAGGTACAGACAAAACAACATGATTCACTTCTTGTCTTCACATTATTGTTTGTCAAGTCCATGCTTTGAACAAGACATAATAGCTCTTTTGATGATACAAATAAAACACTTAATACTTGGTGTGCACAAACTTATGGACAAGAACAAGAAAGTGAAAGAGAGTTGTAAAATTGGTTAGAACATAGATTTGCTACTGATCACTAGATCCATAACTAATCATCCCACAATGTTAGTAGATAAGCGTTCCTTCAAATAGTGATCCTCATATGTCTCGGATTATTTTTGTTTTATTCCACCTTCCATGGCGCTGATCTGTAATGTGGAAGAAATTTTATGATGAAGGATGCTAAATTAACCCACCAACTTCATAGGGCTCCAATTGACATTCTTATTTCTAGCTTTTAGTTTCTAGTCTTTAAGCTCTCTCGCAATGGTATATATATATTGATGGGTCTTTCTAGATTATCTATATAAATCATTGATCTTTCACTAGATAGACAACGCAGTTAGCAGCTTGAATTTTTCTATCACATTTTTATTTTAGAAGAGAGTCCTCTAGTTCTTCTCTCAGGTTTCCTCTCAGGGTTCCTTCTTTCCCTTCATGTTCACTTCCATCATTTACTTATATAATTTTTCTCAGCTGGGTTGTTTCTATGGTTTGAGTGTTGTAGTAATTGTTCTCAACATCTTTGTAATGTTTGCATTTCTTCGATATAATCTTTTCCAATTCACATCCACTCCTCCACATACCATGTTTTTTCTCTTTTCACAACTTGCTTATGGACATCATATTACTAGTTCTCATCCTAGAGCTGCTTCTCTCCCCTTAATGTCCTTTATTGGATTTACAACAAAGGAGGGAGAATAAAGTCTACTTTGTTGAATTTGCCTCACTACAGGTTCTTTCTGCTTTAATACCATTTGATGGGTGCTGGAAAATGAAAAGACTGCACAAATGCACACCAATCTACTGTAGGTAGATAAGAAATTAAATTTACTACCCATCTCAGTGGATGGTTTCATTCACAATCAATGTATTTCGCTAAACAGAGGCCAAAAGATTCCAAATGATGATTTTATCATTAAACTTGTTTATAACATTCAAGTAAATTAGTGAAATAATAGTGATGCTACTCAATTACATCAACTTTGCAGCAAAAATTGATCCGCATGCACAAGATTAAGAAAGGATAAATAAAAAGAAAATACTCTGTTTCTGATAGAACAATTTGTTGCACAGTTTCTTGTTTAGGAAGAGATTCCATGCTAGTTCTCTTTCCATGAGTTTACCCTTCTTGCTGCTTAGTGATTATCCCTTAACAATATCCTTCATTTTCAGTGGAGTGATATTCCTCAATTGCCAAGTGATATGCCTCAACTGATCCAAGGATCTTGTTGCCTAATGATTATGCTCAATTACAGTTGTGGAGAATACAAAGGCCCTCTATAGTAACATCATCAGAAGTGAGTACCAAATACACGCCATTACCATTCTCCAACAGAGCTTTGGAAGCAATTTCCCCTTCCACCAGAGCTATAATTTGGCTCCACTTCAGAGATATGTCGAGGGAATAACCAACATCCAACTTCTGCTTTCCTAGCATTGTATCTTCCATGGAGATGGCCTTGTTGGACTGACCACAATATCTATGAGTGGTTTTACACCAGTTGTACAAAGAGGGCTTTAGGGTCTTGTTGGCTTCCAAGGACTAAACAAAATCTGCCACAATGGAATGTTGAGCAGTGTTGAATCTTCCATACCAAATCAGATGAACATCCACAGTAGGACTACTGGTGAGTAGGGGACCATTGTGATAAGTTAAAACAAGGGTTTTCTATTCAGCCAAAACGGAGGAACACAGGTCAGTCAAAAAAAGTAGACATACAATCAACTTAAACCCTCCCATTCCCAAAATTAGAGAAACCCTAAAAACCCTAGTGCTGCTGGGTTTTGCCTGATAGACAAGAAACAACTAAATTCTTTCCTCCCTCCTTTGTTGGATTTTCCTCACTGCAGGTTATTCCTACTTTAACACTAATCGATAGGTGTTGGAAAACACAAAAGTTGGACAAATGCATACTAATCTATTGTAGGTACATAAGAAATAAAATTTACTACCCATCTCAGTGGATGGTGTCAATCACAATCAATGTACATCGTTAAACAGAAGCCAAACAATTGCACATGAAGATTTTATCATTGAACTTATATTATAAAATTCAATTATATCGGTGAAATAACAGTGATGCTACTCAATTACTTTCACTCTGGAGTAGAAATTGATCCTCATGCACAGGATTAAGAAAGGATGATTAAAACGAAATACTCTATTTCTCACACAACAATGGGTTGCACAGTTTCTTGTTTAGGAAAAAATTCCATGCTAGTTCTCCTTCCAGGAATTTACCCTTCTTGCTGCTCAGTGATTATTCCTTAACAATCTCCTTCAATTTCAGTGGAGTGATCTTCCTCAATTGCCCAGTGATATGCCTCAACTGCTTCAAGGATATTCTTTTCCAATTATTGCGCTTAATTGAATTTGTGGAAGTCGATGCCTTCTTCTCGAGAGAGTCTGTTGCTTCTCTTAATTCGTTTTCCTCAATGAATTCTTCCATTTTAGCCTAATGATTTCTAGTCTATGTTAAAATTTCTTTCTCAGTGATCTCCTCCTTTGCAATGAATGTATTAATTATTGCTGGAGTTGATTTTTGTTTCATCATTCAGTAAGATGTTTCTAGAGATGGCAAGATCTATGATGCCATGCCATCGCACCCTGCTATATTTCTGTTAATTCAATATCTCTTTGTTTTTTCCTTATTTCCCTAGTAGTAGCAATCCATCATCTCAACTCCTCTTGTTTTTATTATCATTCTAGTGTAATAGGTGAATAAACTAAGTACACCGTATCTTGCCTTTCCTTCCAACTATTTTTAGAAATGTCATGTTTAAAGTGGGAGTCGGTGAAACTAAGAGTGATCTCCTATGGGCTCATGTAAGTCTCACAAGCACAAATTGATGATTAAACATGAATGATATCTTGGAATTTAAACACGTTTTTGGTGATGTAATAACACTAATGGATTGGGGATGCTCCTACATCACCCATTCCAATGTCCAACAAATAACCTCTGTTTGAAAATATATGTTGAAGTTACAATTTATTTATCATGTGGCACCATTTAGTGCAGTTATAACAGATTGAGTAGACAAGTAGATGAATAGATTCAATAGAGAAGTGGATCCAAGCCTGAGATTCCAATGGTATTTTTCTTGATTTCAATGATAGGAATTGGATTTTCAACATGCCCTTGATGTTTTTGACTGCTTTCAACTTTGCCATTTGACAACATGTTTATGCCCTTGTTTGAATGCTAGAATTTATTTATTTTCCCAATAACTATTTGGAGTAGTTTATGTTCTATTTGCAGCAATAATCTTTATTTATCAGGGTTCTTTGAATTTATAGGTTCATGTTTAAAGACATATACATTTGAGTTCCCCTGGGTCTATTTCATTTTATTTCATCCTTTTATTCTATCAATCCTTGTGTTTGTTGGTGATTTACAATTTGGTGATATCAGTTTCCAGTTGCAACACCTTGTTGGATTTCTTAAAGATATTTCCTTGCCTTTATCTTACTATCTTTCCTGCGAAGCATGATTATTTATTTGCATACATAGGGTTGAAGTTTAAGCAGTTGGTTCTGCATTTGAAGGACGATTTTCTTATATGATTTGGTTCTGTTTGGCATGTATATCAACCTTCAGAAGAAGAAGTGATGGGATTTCTTGATCCCTATGTAAATATAGTTTGCTTAGATTGTAATGAGGCTGGTGATGGTGTTATTTTATTACTGTATGATTGCTATGATTCAACATATCATACATATTGTGTTGGCCTTGGAAGGGCTATCCTGAAGGATATTGGTATTGTCAAGGCTATCAAACATCTACGCCTAGACAATCCAACACACATGATGAAGATGTTGAGGATTTTGTGCTTGATTTTGACAATGGGGATGAAGCTTAGGAATGAGAGGATTTGTGGAAGATTCTCCAGTTCAGATGGTTGTAGAAGAATAACCTTAGAGCTCAATTTATCACCACCTTCTTCTTCTTCTGATCATCTCGCAGAGACAAGGCCAAATCATGTAAGAACAATTCACAGAAGGATTTTGCGACGAAGCACTCAAAATCCATCTCCTAGATTGCTAGATGTAGCAAGGGCTTCACTTAGGCAAACTGAAGTATTTGGGTCTACATCCCAAGTATCCATTGTACGGAAAAACTCTCTTAGGTTAGCACATACTTCAGGAGCATGTACAGGCTTTACATGACAATTGGTCTGCACCAGGAAGAGGCTTTTAGCAGTTTTCACCTAGCTCTTCCCTTGATAGATTTGGGGCCAGAGATGGGACTGATGCAATTGTACAACCCACACCCAATAGCAAGTCGCTTCTCTTTTGTGAATCAACTCAGAGAAGTAATTTAGTCCCCGTTTTAGAGATGGAAACTTATACAGTTAAATCTGATGTTGATCAGGCATGGGCAATGATTGAACGCACTCTAGCATCAAGAGAAGATAATATAGCTCCAACTAATTCTCATAAAGATGGAAGACATTGGTAGGGATCATCTTTTGGTCATAAAAAAATGATTTATAAGAATTGATGGGCAATTCAAGGTCAATTGTTGTGAGCGGAAGCATCTTAACTGCTCATGTACGATCAAGGACTAGATATAGTCAAGATAGACAAATTCCTACAACTACTAACTATTTGGAAAATCTAGAAAGGATAACAGAGGATATACCATGTAGGGATGTTGGAAATAGTAGGTTGCCAGCACCTAGTGTTTCTAATGAGATATTGGGTATAAGATTATCTGAAGGAAGTAATAGTTTACATCATCAGCTAAACAATGGTAGTTCATTTAGTAAACCTCATGGAAATGGAGTCCACAAAGTTGAAGGTACAAAGGAGAATGTGATCTCCATGGTAAAATATCACATGAAGCGCACACTCACAAGGGAACATAGGTAAAAGCATCTGTATTTTTCCTTCTTTTATTGTTTGTCTCTATAGAGTTGATTTTACTGGGTGTACACTGTATGCATCTCAAAATTTCTCTTTAGAAAATCCTATTTTTATTCATTCCAAGAAAAGCTCTCTGGGGAATCCCAATGGATGTTTCCCCACATTCATGGATGGAATCCCTAGTAAACCCATTGGCATTGACTAGTGCACCTCACCCAAGGGATATCGAATAGGGCACATACCAGCACAAAACTAGCCAAATACCCAGTGACATTAATGACATTTGGTTGGGCTAACCCCTTGGGCTCAATAAATCATAATCAACTACAGTATTTTCCATATTAACATATTGATCTTGGTTAACATTTTGTTAGAGTAACTATAACAATCGAAGCCTGTTCCTATTTTTATTTTGGTTTTTAATTCCTTTTTTTTTGTGGTGACAACTTTATATGACCGTATAGATGTTAATTTTGTCAGAGTATATGTTGAAAGTAGATGCTCTCTTACATTCTACCTTGTCTGTTATGTATTGATGGAGTTTAGTTTCATTACTTGTGACCAAAGTACTCTGTCAGGCATGTATACAAGGATTCTTGTATCACTATTTATAGAAGGAACATTGTCCTTAAACAAGAAAAGTAGATCCTTAATGCTACATGTTTGCATCTCAGGGAACTTCCAATCCTAATAAATGAAGTGAAATTTAAGTGTTTCCAGAATCCAAATATTAGGTTTTTTGAATTATCTCATATATGGTCCTGGAAAAGCGAAGTTAAATTTAATTATTTCCAAATCTTAAGTTCTGTGAATTCACTCATATTTGGTGCTGGAATATTTTGAACAAACGATAAGAATTTCTTTTGGTTGCATTCAAATTTTCCAAAAGTAATACTAAAGTTCTCCCTGAAATGGCTTTGGGATTGAAAATTTTGTAAATATTTTTAGGGAAACAACCCAAAATGCTTTTTCCATATTAGAGTTTTATAACACTAGGTACTAAAACAGTCTTCTATTTTTTGTTGCAAATGTCTGACAGAGTCTACCCAGAAACTGATCAAAAAATTAGGTAGATGCACTGGATAGACTAAATAATTTTGAATGAATAATAACTTAAGATAAATGATATATTAGGTTGCATAAATATATAACTTAGAAGCATGAAGTGAAGAAGAAATCTCAACGAGATTGATATATTCTTAATTGAGTTGAATGAGGCCAGGAATAGATTTTACTAGAGGGTGTTGAAAATGGCATAATTTTGTTCTAGTTGGATAGATTTAGAACTAAAAGTCAGCAATTTTCTTGCTTGCATAACTTGGGAAGGTTTTTGTATCTCAAGTCTCAACCTTATTGAATAGTATGATTTATGCCTTGTAATGTTGAGATATTATGTGATACCACTTGCTAGTAACCTAAACGCTTTGGATGAAAATTTAGTTGTGAATTTTACTTGCAAAAGATATAAGTGAAAATATAGATTAATTGCCCCTTCTGTAGAATTTCCTTGAAATTCTGCTACTGCTTGAATGAATAAATATGAAACTAATTGATGCACCAAGACAAAAATATCTCTACCAATTTGCAGTGGAATAGAATAGAAATAAAACACAGTCACACTATAGAAAAAAAAAACAAATTTTTCTAGGGAACCCAACTGGGAAAACCCTCTTCTAGCTGTAGAAATTTAAAATACTATCCGTATTAGAGTTTGAGACACCTCCTTCAAGACCAGGTTCATCGATTCTTATCGCTTTCCATATTCATTTTCATAAGCATTAGGGTAGTTGTCCATCAAATCAGAGTAGCTAGAAAGTGTCTCTTTGATTTCAGAAAGTAGACTAGGATCAACTTCATCCAAGAATCCCCTAGAAGGCTCATCAGTAGCAAGAAGAAAGGTATTTTTATTTCATCACATGCATCCATCATAATCACTGATTTGTCTTCATTTCTTTCACAATCATTTTCAATGTTAGATGCAAAAGGTAATTTATTACGATATAATCCTTAGGTAACCAAACTTCAGACATATCGTTGGTTAATTTATGTTGTTTGAAGTTTATTGAGTTTGAGTTTTATCATGAAACTACTAGAATTGTACTAGCATGGGTGAGTTGATTATCTTGATAACAATGTTATGGTTTGATCTAGTCCTTGAAAGGAACTTATATTTGATGGTCAAAATTTCACATTCCTTTCATTTTTTTATCTTCACATATAAAAAATATCTTTATGTTATAGCCTCTAGCTAGATATATACAGTAATTGCCACACAGAAGTTGGATGCCATCATTTTGGAGCTTGAGCTTACTCAACTTACCTTTGTTTGAGTTGAAAATGTCATTAGATCTCATTATATCGTCTATTGCAGAGCATGAATCCAATTTAACTTTGTTTCAGTTAAAAATGTGATTAGATCTTGCTATATCATCTTTTCTAGAGAACGAATCCAATTTCTTAGAGTCCATTTGCTTGAGGTATAACAAAGCTACTTTAATTCATTAAACTTACTTTTCATATTCTGTTTGCTGATTATGATTCTGCAGGCCACATCTGCATTGAAAAAGGGGCATATTTAATGAAGTTTGGAAGGAGAGGGAAGCTTAAATTATGTCCTTTCAAAATTTCTAAGGTATGTAATAAAATTTAAAAAAAAATCTCCATAGAATGTTGTGCTTTAACTTTTTCTTTTGATAATGGATTATTTATGTGGTCTCCCCTCTCTCACACACAACCAGAGTCGAGACATACATGGTTTTTTGGGATATGTGGACAATGTACAGATTTAGGCTAGCCATTTATCTAGAAATTTACACTGTAGAAGATCAGGCATTTACATTTGAATATGTCCTTGCCACTAAATTAGAGTTGAAGAGTCATACTCCTATTTGTTAGGCATATACCTCACTTTTAAATCAATTTATTGTTGACTCTGTATAGACCTTCCATGGGAGGGAAAAGAGTGATCACTACCATTGCTTAATCTTTTTGCACACCAAGTAAAGATTCCAAATGTGTATAACTTAGTGGCTCCTTGGAGAATCCCAAGAGTGGCACTATTCTAGCAACAAGAAATTCGTTTATTTTTAGTTCTTCATTAGTGCATTGATAGTATATTGTTTATTCCATACAATACCTCAACAATGTATGATCAAATTACAGTTAATCCTGTTGTAATTTTTTGACTTACCCTCCTTTAGAGGGAAACTAGAGTGTGTGTCAACCTTGCACGTCACAATTGTATCATGAAGAGTTTACTTGTGACAATTTTTGTGGATCTAAGTAGCAAGATACCGTTGGAATTCAAGAGGCAGCAATACTACAAAGTGGGAAAGAGGTTTCATAGTTAACCTGGCTTTCACATTATGGTTGGAGTCAGTTTGTGGGCAAGATGTTGGATACTCCAACTTCCTTTTTATGATTGAGTGCAAGATTGAATACTTCAACATATTCCTCACTCAATTTTCATTAAGTGATGGGTTTTCTTAGAAGTGCTTCACACCTATACACTTTACCAGAGTTGTTCTTGAGTCTTTGTAGGTGGTTAGCTTTTCAAAGCACACACGTACAAGAAGACGAGAAATAATATGCCCGACTAATTTAAAGTTATCTCCCTACGAATAGGGTGTTCCCATTCATAAACCTAATGACTTGCTCTACTACTTTCTAGTGAACAACTTTGGGACTTGCCATGAATCATGAGACAATTCCAACCCCATAACTATAAATTTCTTATTTAAATCTATACCCACTAGATTAGAATTTGCACAAGGAGAACTCCATTCTTGTTTCGAAATAACCTACAATTGACTTGTACCATTCTATTTAATATTTTCTATATTTATTCGCAACCTTGGTGTTATAGACATTTTTGTGCCTTACAGCATGAAGCATGAAATGTCCATAATCAAAGGGATCCAAAGTCCCTAAACATGTTGTTCTTACCCCTAGAGGAACAAGGTCAGCAAACCACAGCACTTCAAATAGAAATACTGTAAATACAGTGGGCACCGAGGACGGTTCTAATCTCGTGTCAACCTCGTTAAAAAATGAAACAAGGAGTCATGAGGATAGTTCTTTTACTATGTCAACCTCATTAAAAAATGAAACAAATCCCCTTTCTCAAAGGTAAAACTTCATTCCAACCACCGAGTTGAATGCAATGAAGCTTGGGGGGCGTGCACCTCGTTTGCATTATTATGCTGGGGGCATGAAAAATTAATCGAGCAGTTTTAGCACATAGTTCATGCTCGTTAAAAAATAAACGCAAGATCCGAGCAGTTTTAGCACATAGTTCAAGCTCGTTAAAAAATAAACATAAGATTGTGAGCAGGCTTTCCCTTAGAGTTCAAGCTCATCCAGAAAAAATGAACCGGTAAATCACCTTTTGAGATCGTAAATTTATCAGCCATAAAAGCCTTGGTCGTGTTCGCCCGTCACCTCCACTTTTCATTTGGCCGATCATTCACCTCCATTTGAGTGTTTACCTCTTTTGAGAAACAGCTGCGAAGAGTGATTTCACCTAGCCATCCTTGTGACATTGCTGTGATTGGAGAATTCCAACCTGTACCTGGAATCTGCTGCTATCCCTGTTTATCACTCGTTCCTCAAAAGACGAGTCTTCTTTGAGCTCTTTTCATCTGACTCGTAAAATATGAAAAGTTTGCCGAGTTTTGGCCTTCCAGCTCGTTAAATGACCGGAAGAGCTATCCCTCCTCTAGATTTTAATCTTTTTTGGACCTGAGGGATTATTGCACAAAAAGATCGAGCGCTTGTCTTGTTCGGCTCGTTAAAAGTACTGAACACTCATCCCTTCTGTATTGTTTTATACTTTTTCGGACTTAAGGGATTAGATGACGAAAAAGGAATTTTGGAGTTAACTTTCTGTACCTTTTCAGACTCTCTAAAAATGAAAAGGACCGAGTTTTCCTTGTCGTTAGACTCGTTAAAATGATTAAATAGCGACAAACTTGTCTTTAGACGAGAACGAGTTTCCCTATCGCTAGGCTCGTTAAAACATAGCGATGGGCTTGCCCGAAGGGCAGGTTATAGAACAAGCATATGTTATCCTCCTCAAGCTTGATAAAAATAAAGAGGTACTGGTCAGAAATGACTGGGGAAAAATTGGGAGAACCTCAAAGCTTTAATGGTAGCAAGTCGCTCTTGAACATGACACTTTTCCTCCGTACCACATCGGGTTGGGTTGTTTCATTCACCGGTCTCATCACCATGGTCCTCGCCAAACCATCCACATTTGGGGTAATGCTACCGATCCATCGCATCAGTGTCGTTATATGTTCAAGAGAGGTCATGCAGAAAGTGTCAACCGTGTCCCATCCACTACCATACATTATCCTTCATCCGTCCATGATCGCCACCCTGAATCATATGTCACAGTTTGTTTTCACCTCCACTAAAATCATTAGCTCCGTTCCGTGTCATTGATGTGGGATTCATTAAGGCCCTCCTTTGACGGATCGCTTCTTGTCGACTTCAGCTCATTATCCAAGAAGTTGATCTAGGAACAACCCCTTCAGTACTTTGAAGCTTGCATGCCTCAATGGCAAGTTTCTCACTTCCGGCGACAGGTATACATCAATGACCTTCGACCAAAAGATTTTGCGTGGCGTTCGACGCCAAGTCCTTTATTCACGCCACGTGAATTGTACTGCAGTACCTTGAGGGTCATTATCATTATCGGTGATTCCTCTCGCGCTTGTTAACGGTTTTCATCATTGACCAGTAATAAAGCGATGTCTTTCCATGTTCGACTTGTACTTAGAGTGAAGATTGAACGAGTTTGAAGACCCCGGATCTAGTTTCATCCATCCGGGCTACGAAATATATTCAGGAAATATAAAAACATTTGTCATGTACATCATTGCAGCAGATGATCATCCTATTCAAAGGATGATAATTTCAGCAGAGAATTATCAGTCTACCATCAGACGATCGTCTGTTCTATGTACCAAAATGTATTTATAAAGCTAAGCATGGGAATGCCCGCCTCAGCTAGATCATGAAAACAGAATGAAAAATAATGTATTGTATTGTATTTTATTACAGGACACCTCTCAGCACTTGAATGAACTTCGGATCCTCTGGATAAAGCATTTCACCCGATAAACGACCTCATACTTTAGGGGGCAACTGTTATAGACATTTTTGTGCCTTACAGCATGAAGCATGAAATGTCCATAATCAAAGGGATCCAAAGTCCCTAAACATGTTGTTCTTACCCTTAGAGGAACAAGGTCAGCAAACCACAGCACTTCAAATCAGTTCTCCACCTGAAAACGCTCAAAAACAAGGCAATTCTGGATCATGTCAACTGCTACACTGGCTACCTGCACTGAATGTCGACTGCTACACTGGCTACCTGCACTGAATGTCAACTGCTACACTGGCTACCTGCGCTGAATGTCAACTCCAACACTAGCTACCTGCGCTGAACGTGTTTGGACAAGTCGCAGGCTCATTTCTCAAGGTGTCAAGGCCCAGGAAGCTTCCAAAATGACACTTGGATCAGGGAATTCGCCCAGTGATGAGTAAGAGGTTCTTAAACTCCAAGTGGAAGCAAGGATCTCCAAGTGGACTCAAGAACTGAAGTATAACTGAAGTGGGAGAGGACACTAGTCAGCTTGAAGCCAGCCTCAAGCTGACTCATCCTTTCTCCAAATCTCCTATATATAGAGCTCTCTCATGAGGTCTAAGGAGGCTGGAATTTTGTGTAAAGCAAGGAGGTGCTGTTGGTTTACAGTTAGAGCTATTGGGTGATTGTTTTACTAGAGGTGAAGAGGAGAGTTCTTGCTGCTGGGGAGGTGCTGCTGGATTGGAGCCATCAATGGTTGTAACCTTCTCAGAACCCTGTTACTTCTATCAATAAAGTTTTGCATGTTCTCCTATATACTTGTATTGCATTGATGTATTGTATTTACTTGTATATTTGATTCACTCTAATCCATGCATCAGTTATGAGTACATGTATCTTGTAGTTTCCTCTCTTGTTCTGTGCAGGATCTGTGTGTAGCTGGACCGGCAAAGAGAGCAAGGAGCTGGGAACAAGAGACAAAGAGAGAGGATAAGGATCGACAAAAGCGAAAGACACCGGTTGGTTAATCTTTTCTTCCTTCTCTCTGTACTTTCATAAAGGAAAACATTAAAGCTTTACTTTCAGTTGTTGCTAAAGACTGTCACCTTTAGAGTAGGGATAGGGTCATCCGAGTCGGATACTTTTCCCCACAACACTTGGTCTGTGACATAAAAATGAAATAGGCTACCTTGCATTTTCTATACTAACACTCCTAAAATATAATAAAGTATGCCCAAATCTATCATTTCAAATGATTTATGTAGCTCACCTTTTGGTTTTTCAATTATCAATTTGTTACCTAGATTGATGAGATCTTCTACAACCGATACCATAGCGACAATATATTTTATAGTTTTATCCGTGTTTCTCTAAAGGTGTTTCTCGTTCAGTAGAGCAACAATACACTGCAGTTTCCATTTAGGGGAGAAGTGTACCTAGTAGCAACCTTGGCCTGTGTGCAGATGGGTTGAATGCACATTAGACTCTATTTGTTGTTTTGAAGGTGTTTCTCCTTCAACAATACTTCATCTCAGTAGATCCTTTCATTCTGCACCTTCAGTAGATGCATGAAGCCTTGGGATACATGTCGTACATTATAGTTTTCCTATGAGGCTGTAGCAACGATGAAAGAAGTGCATCGATTTTAGGAATCTTGTGGTTGTTGTATGCAAGAATGCTTGTTTAGTGTTTCCCAAACTTAGATAGATCCATATTTAGTATGCTTTTATAGTTTGACTTAGATTCTCACTTTTCTTAATTTAGGTGTTTTTCTTAGTTTTGTTTTATGCACAGATTTATCTTTAAGAAAAGTGAACAGTATAGAAGGGTTCTATATTTTGAGCAGGGGACACACTTCTAGGTAGGAGGTACTCTATTCTAGGAAGCTTTTTCCATGCAGGTTAGGTGATTTATCCAAGAATCCCAAGAGTGGCACTATTGTAGTAATAAGAATTTCGTTTACTTTGACTTCTTCATTAGTGCATTGATAGTATATTGTTTATTCCATGAAATACCTCAATTTTATATGATCAAATTACAGTTAAGATTGTCATATTATTTTGAATTACCCTCTTTTAGAGGGAACCTAGAGCATATGTCAAGCTTGCACGACACAACTGTATCATGCAGATTTTACCTAACACGAGTTTTGTGGATCTAAGTAGCCAGATACCTGTTGGAATTCAAGAGGCAACAATACTACAAAGTGGGAGAGAGGTTTCACAGTTAACCTATGTTTCACATTATGGTTGGAGTCGGTTTGTTGGCAAGATGTTGGATACCCCAACTTCCTTTTATGACTAAGTGCAAGATTGAATCCTTTGACATATTCCTCACTCAATTATCATTAAGTGATGGGTTTTCTCAAAAGTGCTTCACATCTATAAACTTTACCAGAGCTGTTATTGAGTCTTTGGATGTGGTTATCTTTTCAAAGAACATATGTACAAGAAGACAAGAAATAATATGCCCGACTAATTTCAAGTTATCTTATTGCGAATAAGGTGTTCCCTTCCATAAACCTGATGACTCACTCTGCTTCTTTCTAGTGAACAAATTTTTGTCTTTTCATGAATTGTGAGACAATTCCAACCCCACAACTATCAGTTTCTTATTTAAAGTTATACCCACTAGATTAGAACCCACACAAGGAGAATTCCATTCACATTTCAAAAGAACCTACAAGTGACTTATACCATGCTATTTAATATTTTATGTATTTCTTCGCATCCTTAGCCTATGACATAAATACGCAACAGGCTACCTTGCATTTTCTATACTAACACTCCTAAACAATAATAAAGTATGCCCAAATCTTTCATTTCAAATGATCTATTCATCTCCCCTTTTGGTTTTTCAATTATCGAAGTGATTACCTATATTTATGATATCATCTACAACCGAGGCCACAGTGACAATATCTGTTAGATTTTTATCCATGTTGCACTAAAGGTGTTTTTTCTTCATCAGCACTACAATACATTGCAGTTTCCATTCAATGGAGAAGTTTACCTAGTAGCAGCCTTGGTCTATGTTGGGTTGAATTCACAATAGACTTTATCTATTGTTTTGAAGGTGTTTCTCCTTCAATAGTACTTCATCTCCGCAGATCCTTTCAATCTACACCTTCAACAAATGCACACAACCTTGGGGTACATACTATAGATTCCAGTTTTGTTATGAGGTTATATAAATGATGAAATAATCACATAGATTTAAGGAATCTTATGGTTGTTGTATGAAAGCATGCTTGTCTAGTGTTTCCCAAACTTATATAGAACCATATTTAGTATGCTTTTATAGTTTGACTTAGATGCTCACTTTTCTTAATTTAGGTGTTTTTCTTAGTACTATTTTATGCACATATTTATCCTTAATAAAAGTGCACAATAGAGAAGGGTTCTATATTTTGAGTAGGTGACACTCTTCTAGGTAGGAGGTACTCTATTCTAGGGATATTTTATCATGCATGTTAGGTGATTTATCCTAGACAGAGCTCCAAGTCCCTACCTCCTTGAAAAAGTCCCTTCCAGACAAGACACTGGTGGCAGAGTTCCAAGTCCATAAATTTTCCAAAAACCCACCTGAGCCTATCTATCTAGCCTAAAATCCTTTACATTCCAGTCATCTCTTGGTTGTGATTTCATAGAGAGAGCCCTCTCTGGTTTGGTAGGGCTAGCTACCAAACTAAAAGCTTGGTCTGTGGTTACCTCCATCGATCTCCTCATCAGCCTGGGACATTATGGAGGATAACAAAGGGCATGACAACTAGGGAGTGACAAGGTGTTCTAGTGAATGTAAGGTTCCCAATTCATGGAAAAATGTAATGCTAGTTGTGAGGTCATGACTACCAAGGTGTGTTAGAGAATGCAAGAGCATGCTAACATGTGCCATATAGTACAGAGACATGTCAAACAAGCTAATATGTGCTAAGTGCTAAGGCATGCCAAGATGTACAAGGGTTCCAAGTCCGTGCCTCCTCTTCTTCCAAATGCTATCTACTTATGACATTTTCTTTGCAATATTTGGTGCATTTGCTAGTTATAGGTCATTTATAGGTTATAAGTGTCTTCAGAGTTTCACTTCTAATTGAGTATTCAACTGAACATATTGATTCTCTTATAAAAAACTATTTTTCCCTCCACCTACTTTTCATAACTTCAATAACCATTAGGTAGGGACCTACAGCTTTGATGTTGCTTTGCTTGTTTAGTAAAATATTGCCAAGACTTTAATTTATTGAAAGTTTTATAATTTACAATTTATGAAGTTTCAAGGTCTATTTTTTAAAATTATAATTATTTAAAGGGTGCTAGCTCAATGGAAGAGCACATGCTTTACAAGTAGGAGGTTGGTGGTTCGACTCCATCGTGCCCTGACATCCATATGGAATGGCGATGATCAAGTTTTGGTGATGGAGGCTATTTGATCATCACCAGTGAGCTTTGGTGACATTTTTTGACCCTCACCGAACGACATCATATATACTCATCAATAGTGACGACCCTCAAAGGTCCGTAACCATAAATCATTGTTGCTGATATGAAATGGTGATGGTCTTTGTCTGTCATTATAGTTATTATTCATGACGGACCTTGAATGTCACCACAACACCTATACTTCTAGCAATGTGGCTTTTGGTGATGGTCAACGAACATCACCATATATATGCACCAATAGTGACTGCCATTAAAGATCTATCACAATAAATCATTGTTGTTAATATGAAATGGTGATGGTCACTATCCGTCACTATAATCAATATTCGTGATGGACCTTGAATGTCACTATAACACCTATACTTTTGGTGACTCCACCTTTGGTGACGTTCAGTTTTTTGTGACCGAGGCTATGGTCCATCACCATTACTCATATGCAATGGTGACGGTCACTATCCATCATTATAAATCATTATTGGTGACGAACTTTGAATGTCACTACAACACCTATACTTCTGGTGACGTCAGCTTTGGTGACGTTCAGTTTTTGGTGATGGAGGCTATGGTCCATCACCATTGCTCATATGAAATGGTGATGGTTGCTATCCATAATTATAAATCATTATTGGTGATAGACTTTGTATGTCACTACAACACCTATACTTTTGGCGATGCAACCTTTGGTGACGAATACTCTTCTGACCGTCACCAATGAGCTTATGGAGAGATTTTTCGCCCCTCACTAATGTCCCTTTTTCTTGTAGTGACAGTTCATGTAATATTTACATCCATTTACATATATACATATACCAAGACACCACACCAAAACATATGCCAAAAGCATTCTCTCAACCAACGAGTAGATAAGGACACATAGCTGACATTTGATCCTCCATCTCCCATGTAGCTTCATCAGGCCCAAAGTGCTTCCATTGCACTTTAACCTGCTCAATTACTTGGTTCTAGAGCATGAGCATCTTTGTCTACAAAATCCACTCAGGTTTTGGCTAAACTTCTCCTTCTGGATCCACTTGTAATATAGACCAGTTAATCACATGATCAACATCTCTAACATACTTCTTAAGAAATGACACATGGAATATATCATGGAATTTCACTGTCGAAGGTTGTGCAAGTCGGTGGGCTACTGGTCCAATCCTCTCAAGAATCTTTAAAGGTCCAAAAAGATGAGGTGCTAGCTTGGCACATGATGCAATCCTTAAGGAACTCTTCTTGGGCTTGATGCACAAGTACACTTATTCTCTCACCTAAAACTCCTTAAACATCCTATTCCGATATGCATAAATTTTCTATGTGTAATGTGTTGCCTTCAAATTCTTCTTGATTACCTACATTTCCTATTCCATCTCTTCCAACATGTCTGGTCTTATCAACACCCTGTTCACTGAATCACTCCAACTAATGGGCGTATTAAAACTCTGCCCATGTAGTGCCTCAAATAGACTCATCCTCAAATATTCTTGGTACCAATTGCTGTAAGAAAATTCAACCAGTGGAAGATACTCTTCCCACCTCCATTGTTCATGCATCACATAAATCCTCAACATGTCCTCCAATATCCAGTTGACCTTATTTGTCTATCCATCTGCTTGTTGATGATAAGTTGTACTAAAGTCCAACTCTATACCCAAACTCACAAATAACTCTTTCTAGAATATAGAAGTGAACTTGGCATCCCTGACTAACATAATATTCTTCGGCACACCATGCAACCTCACTGCATCTCTGATGAAGAATGTAGAGTTTAATGGAATGAAGTGCGCTACCTTTTTCAACCTATCAACCACAACCATGATAGGATCATGTTGTCTAGATGTCCTCAGAAAACCTGTAATGAAGTCCATGGAAATGATGTCCCATTTCCACTGTGGAATCAGAATCAACTGTAGTAATCCACCTGGATTTTTACATTCTGCCTTTACCTATTGACAATCCAAGCATCTAGCCACAAAATTTGCCACTTCCATCTTCAAATTTGGCCAATAATAGAAGTTATTCACCGTTGTCAATGTCTTCTGATACCTTGGGTGACCTAAATATGGCTTAGCATGATATTCCCTCAAGTTAATCTTCATGAGCTCACTGTTGTCTGGTACATATATCCTGTCGCTAAATCTGACCAAACCATTTGCTGTGAGATGATAGTCCACATCCTAATCACTTATACCCTATTGTAACCTGTGCATAAGCTACATATACCTATCATCCTATTTTCCATCCTGCAAGGTTTGATCATGTAGACCTGTCCTGTATGAACTCATAGCCGCTATGTGATTTACCTGTGCTCTCCTGCTAAGAGCATCTGCAACCCTGTTCTCTTTAGCTTTAATGTACCTGATCTTGAAATCAAACTTATTGATCATGGCTAACCATCTAGCTTGTATGGCATTCAAGTTTGGTTGGTAAAACAGATACCTCAATCCACTGTGATCACACATTAATACAAAGGTCCTACCAAGAAGATAATGTCTCCACATATTCAATTCATGGACACTCATTACCAACTCAAGATCATGTGTTGGGTAATTCTACTTATTCTCCTTTAGTTTCCTTGATTCATTACATAGTACTTGTACTTCTTGCATAAGGACTCCACCAAGTCCTCTCTTGCAAGCATCTGTACATGGACAAAGCAGAAACTCTATTCTTTTTAAGAATATAGGCAATCCTATCAGAGGTCCCTTGGATAAACAGAAGCTAAACCTTAGAGATAGTATCATCATGAGTAGTCTTAACCCTTGATTCTTTAAAGGCTCTTGGAAAAGCCTTGAGGCTTTGAGTTATACTATATCTATTATTTTCAAAAACTTTAAGAAGATGGGATTTTTCCTGCTCCTGATGATTCTCATTGGAAATTATTAGAGCATAGGTTGAAAGAGTGTTAAGGACCCCACATTTTTGCGCTGGAAAATGATGAGAACTAACATGAAGAAATTGTTCCGTGTCAGTTTTTTGTGAAAAACCAGTGAGAAACATAACCATCATTCATTCTAGAGAGGAGGATGTTAAGGAAAGGAAGGCACTTGTTAACCTCAACCTCCATCATGAATTTAATGGAGTCTGATTGGGAATTAAGATGGTTAATAAACATATCTAATTTCTTGCAACCATGGGGCTAGATCACACAAGTATCATCAACAAACCTCTTCCATATTTTAGGGAAAATTTAAGCTGAGGCTAAAGCCTTGTCTCAAAATCTTCCATGAATAAGTTAGAAACTATAGGGGAAAGAGGGGAACCCATCTCCTCCCCAAAATTTTGTTCACAGAACTCGCATTGGAAACTGAAGAACTTAGAAGTGAGGTAGAGGCCAACTAATTTGGCAGTGTCATTATCAGTTATCAAATTTATGACATCAATGGCCTCTTGAATAGGGATTTCGGTATAAAGGGAAACAACTTCAAAGATTACCAACAAATCCCTTGGGTCCAGCCTAATATCTTTCCATTCTTTAATAAAGGACGCAAAGTCCTTAACAAATGAATCAGTGCAACCAACAAGAGGTTTGAGCTAAATAATGTTGCTAAATTTTCGGCATGTTCTTCCTCATTCTTAGAATATACCAATATATCATCAATGAATACAATAAAAAACTTGTCCAAATAAGGACACAATACACTATTCATCAAGCACATAAAAGTAGTTGTAGCATTAGTCAAACCAAATGGAGCTACAACAAAGTCATAATGCCCATACCTAGTCTGAAAAGTAGTCTTGTAGATGTCCTCTTCCTCAATGTGTACCTGATGATATCCTAATCTCAAATCAATATTCGAGAACATTACTTCCCCCTTCAATAGATCAAATAAGACATCAATCCTCGGAAATGGATACATGTTCTTGATGGTCACCTTATTCAACTCCTTGTAATCAATGCATAACTTGAGAGTACCAACCTTCTTCTTCACAAAAAACACTGGTGCACCCCAAGGTGATACACTTGGACTAATGTATTTCTTGTCAAGAATCTCCTTCAATTGTAATTTCAACTCCACCAACTTTGGTGTGCTCATCCTATAAGGTTCCTTTGATGTTGGTGTTGCCCCTGATACCAACTCAATAGAAAATTCCACTTCCTTGTGAGGTAGAAACTCTAAAATCTTTGCTAGAAACACATCCTAAAACTACTATAGAGCTGGGTACCTACTCAATATATCTGCATCCTCAACTTCCTTATCTTTGTCACTAGAAATATACACTACAAATAACACACACCCTTTTCTGTGACTGTGCTTTTCCTGCATATCTATCACCATTCTAACTAATATTTCCTTTATCTTACCTTGCGAAACTCTTTGTTTCGCATTTTCATCCAAGAACTTAATAGCATTGTCATAAAAATCCACGTTGGTCCTATGAAGATACAAAAAATCCATGCCCAACAACATACTATATGATCCCAATGAGAATACATTCAAATGTGTGGCATACCAGTCAACTCAAATGCACAAGGTATTACTCAGTGATGAACTATCTTCTTTGTACCTGTAGCCAACTGCACTAACCAATATTTTTCATGCACTTCTTTATTCAAACCACACTTATCCACATGGTCGATATAAAATAACTATAACTAGATCCAGGTTCAATAAAAATAGAAACAAATCAATCACAAAGCATACTATCCATCTCAATAATAGATGCCTGGTGATCTTCTTGCTTATTATCCTATGCTACATAAATATGATGAATACTTTTTCTAACATTTCCCACTGTCTGTGCCTCCTGAGAACTGTATATCTTTAGTTTACCACCCTAATGTTGTGGATAATATGTCCTATGAAGCTCTCCTCCACAATTCCACCACTACAAAGGCTTCCAACTTACACCCTCGTTCTTCTCCTTGGACTGAAATCCATGTCCTCTATCAAATGCATTGAAATTCTAAAGTGGTGCCACATTCTATTTGTTATTTGTATCTTGAGGTCTTGTTCGCTTCTTGTCCCATTTCCTTTATTATTTTCACTACCTTTCCAGTTTGGCTTAGTCTCAAATCTGTGCTTTGATTACTCATAACAATTATTTAGCTTCCGGATGGCCTCCTCCAATGATCTAGGCTCATAAAACTCAATCATATCCTTGAATTCTACTAGTAACCCACTGATGAATTGTTAGATATTGGCCTTCTCCTCCTTGAGGTAAGGCACATATCTCAATAGCTCCAAGAATCTAATAGTGTACTCCTCGTCAGTCATAGATCTCATCTTCAACTCATAAAACTATTTTTCCCTATCGTCATAGTATCTCTCTGATAGATACTTCTTCCTAAATAGTCTCTCAAAATCTCTCCAATTCAACTCCTCTTCATGAATACCTTTGACATTCTTTACATCTTCACACCATATGCTCGCTTTACCTTTACGATTGAATGTAGCTATATTGGCCTTCATGTTTGTTGCGTAATCATACAATCTGAAGAACTTGTTCATCCCAAGCAACCATGCTTCTGCATCTCGTGACTTCTTCATTTCTCTATCAAATGTAGGTGGTTTTTCTTTATTTAACTCATCTAGAAAATATCCTATGTCACTCCTCCTATAAGGATTATTTTGATGATGACCATGATACTTGTCTAGACTAGAACTAGTGTAAAGACCATGTCCATTGCCTCGTCTATCAGGTGTATCCAAGAATCTACCATCTCTATCCAACCTATTCTCGCCTTGTGACTTGCTAACATATTCCCCATTAGTCTTATCCTCTTGTCCATGACTGATTCTAGGCAGTCTCTATCTTTTGAAGTCTGACAAGCTCTAAAGAATCACTAGATTGACATCTGCTTGTCTCTCCAATTCCCTAGAAAGTCTCTTTTTTGATTGAATGATTCGGTCATTATATTCTTTGCAAATACTTGTTTCTACCTTCAAACTTCTCAAAGTGTTTGCTATGTCAGGAGAATATCCCTTACCATGTTGCTCATCTGATCTATAGGGAGAATCTCGTGAACTGTAGTATACCATCTTGCTAGTCATACTTGTTCTTCTCTTCCTACATGGTACATTTTTTCAACTAATCCAAATCATTAAAAAACCAATGTACCTAAGTGCATTTCAGGGGAGGATATCTCGTCTACAAGATCAACCATATTATCAAAATACATGTATAAACATAATCATTTCAACATTTAATCACCATTTCAACCATTATTTAGTTGCCAATACATGGCCATACCAACCACATACCATGATATCATACATGAAAACTATCACCATGTCAATGTATTCATAACAACATGTAAACACTAACATGCATGCCCAATGCACAACCAACATGCACTCATGATGACCACATCTAACAAATCACCACCAAATTTTCACATGGAGATACCACTGCAACTATGACCAATGCTATGCATACAAAACAAGCACATATAACACAATAATAAGAAACACATATGTAATCGACATGTATGCATGACCAACACACACCACCCATCTAGTCCAAGGGGTGAACCATGCTCTGATACCACTCTATAACACCCTCCTCCCACATTTACCCAAGTGAACTGGTCCACTAGGGTAAACATGTCACGAGAGGATGCTATTATGTGATTCACTCCACATGTACAATTAAGGAAGTGAAACCGATAAAAAAAAACCATTTTTACCTTCCACACAGGCTACAAAACCTTCAGAAGCCAACCAACCCTTCCAGGTGACTAACCCCTAAGAAAACTTGAAATTTCATTGATATGGACCCTCATCTGCTCCCATGACAAGCCATGCATGCGATTGAGGCCTTCCAGTCGCTCCCACAAAAAGGCACGGCAACGACTGTGGAATTTTTCAACTAGTTATGAGCCAAAGACCCTGGATTTTGTGCCATTTTTTCAATGTCAGGACTCAGGCTACTGCCCAAAACTTCATTAAAACTTCAAAAATGATAAATAACATTGAAATAATATTACTAATGAAATTTTTTTATCAATGAATTGACTAAACCCCTACTAGCCATGACAGAAATTTTGTAAAACATATCATAAATATGTAATCTACTTGTTATAACAACAAATCTAAGCATATGGGTCTCATATTTATCTGATATTCGTAAGGAAGCATTGATGCCTTATCACAATAGATTCATTATCATCTATTAGGTCATATATTCATTGTTCATTTTTGGGATAGTAAAAACATGATGAGATCCATACATCATGACTATCATAAAACATCCTCTTAACCAACATATATTCAACAAAAATAACAAATACATAACAACCATAAAACCACATATGAACAAGTATATTTACCCATCAAATATAAGAGGACAGAAGTTCTTATTAACATAAGTAAAATGAAACTAGGTATGGGACTTCCATGACCCACCCGACCATAGATTGGTTGAACCAAATATTTCTTTCAACCAATCACCTCCATGCCATATTCCAAGCATGAATGTGGGATCTCATGGAACAAATCAAACAAAACCAAAATAGGGCGTCTAAAGGCCAAGCCACCTCAACTCTCAAATAGTGATTCCACCTCATGGTCAGACATCACTAAACATCACTAGAATGGTCTCTACCCAAGTTGTTCAAGGATCTAGAGCGTTTGTTCCAACTAGGGCTTCTGGGACTAGTAACTCAACCAAAACATGCTTCCAAGCTTCTAGATCATTTGTCCAACCAGGGATTCCAGGGCTAGTAACTCTAAAAAACAACGACTTCCAGAGCGTTTTTCCAATCAAGGCTTCCACAACTAGTAACTTAACCCAAGTTGTTACGGGGCTTCCATAACGTTTGTCTAACCAAGGCTTCCAGGAACTAGTAACTCAACCCAAAACCATAAGAAACATGAGAACCAACCAGAAAATAAAAGGAAAGACACCCACAACACCATGACTATGTAGGAAATAGCAAGGCTGGGAAAATATTCCATCAATCTAGGCAATCCTCCATGCCAATTCCAGATCATAACTAAGAAACCACATGCATGTTCCATGAATTCCAAAACTAGCAAGGAAATCATACATGCAACTCAGTACTTGTAAGGAAAACCCAGTGTAGTTGTTGATCCTGATTCCCTCTTACACTTTCCTTCTCTTCCTTTTCCTTCTTGCTCCAAATCCCAATTATGACACACACCTCCAAGAGTGCTCCATGAAAACTCTGTGTCTAAGAGTATGAGAGAGAGAGAGAGAGAGAGTAGAAAATTATAACTACAAAACTGAACTGACAAAAAGCTAACACTGCAAAAAAGCTACAAACTGATCCTCATAATCCGTTTTATCATTGAGGCCTCTATATTCTTTATTTCCATTATTTTTCCTTCATTTTCCTCCTCACATGCAACCTATGGCCTTTCACCTCCCTTTTCTCCTATTTTCATAAATAAAAGGTCTCATGCTTTTCCAAATCTTTCATTGTTGCCTTTGTGTTGTGGCAACTACAACCACCCTCCAAAATTTTTCTTTCGCTTCGTTTTGGAGCCTCCCTACCAAAATATGAAGAGCTTCTCTCGTACTGCCCAGGTACTTGTGCTTTCATTTGAATTTTACCCTTTGCTTTGCAATCTTGTTCTAGCACTACCATGTTGATCTGCGAAATCCTAGAGGGAAACCAACCTTGCTCTCAAGAAATGTGCAGTTCAACCCAGCAGTGAGCTTCGCCTCCAAAATTGTGCAGACCCAGCTGGAAGATTGTCTTCAGCTCGGAAACTACATAGAGCGTGAGAGGTAGCCAGAGCCACTCATCCCACGAATTGCGCAGAAGCATTCCCTCAACTGTTGTCCGATGCATGTGCTGGTAAGTTGCCTGGTTTCCCTCTGAACTGTGAAATTTATCCATGCATGCATTGATCCGAATTTAAACAGGAACGCAATAGATTACAGAGATAACCATAAATACAGAGATGCAATAACCATAAACACATAGATGCAGCGGAAATAATGATTCATTTCATTAATGGAAAATACTGAATACAACCAGAAATGGAAATAAACCAGCTAGGGCGATGGTAGCTATCTCTGAGAAGAGATGTGCGGCTACATGCCTCTGAACTGTTCCGAACTGTGTTACAATGAGGCTCGAAGGCCTATTTATTGTTGAGAAACAATGGAAAACCCTTCACATCCCGAAACCTAACCCTAGAAGATGAAACGCCAAATTGTGGGCCCCGTTTGGGTAAATTGGTACATCAATTTCCCGGGGTCGTAACTTTGGCATACGATCTCCGTTTGACGCGTACAATAGCTCGTTAGAAAGATCTATCCGAGCACTACCACTTTGGGAAGGGCAACATCGGTCTATAGACCCATGTTGCCCCCAGATTCCCAAAAAAAACGTCGTTTAGGGCCTCAAAACGGCTCCGGAAGTTTAGGACCCGAAAAACTGCTAAAAATAGTAAGTTGTGCTACAATTAAGGAAACTGAAAAGACTGAAAGAGACAGTTGTGGGGGTCCAAATGGGTTGGTGGGTGGCCACCAACATCCACCTGGATCATTCCTCCCCCCTTAGGAAGCAATGGTCCCCATTGCGTTGAGTTCCTCCATCTGCTGAACTTGTCCTGCAATCTCTGATGTGTCCAGTGATGGTGGGAAGCATGGTCGACGATGGTCCACATTGAACACTCGGTGCAAGCGAAGGAATGGAGGAATGTTGTGCTCCAAAGCATTGTTCCCCATAGCCTTGGTACTGCTGTAAGGACCATGTCGGCGTTGCCTGAGTTTCTGATGGGTTCTGGTAAGGCGTTCTCTCTGCAGATGTAACCAAACTTTGTCGCCCACCTGAAACTTGTGTGGTACCCCTGTGGATGAGGAGAAGTTGTTCCTGTATTCTGTCATGACCGTATCCCTTTGCTGCTGCTGCTGCGTGGAGGAACCCTTTGCAGGGGTCATGGATGTAGCAACGATCTTCCCCTTATTTTGGGAGTGAACCAGACAGATGAATTTCCTGGTCTGTGATATGAGCTTGCTGCCTTTCTTGGTAGTGATCAAGGATGTGGCAGTAGGTGGAGCTACCTCTGGTATCCTGTATAATGAATCACCCAAGGAAATAATGACAGCGCGAGGCCTTGACTCATACACAACATGTCGCCTCCACAAGTATGGCTGGCCTAATAATACATCACAAACATCCAGAGGTGTAACATCACACAATACCTCGTCTGTGAAGGGCTTGATGCTGTAGGGAAGGCGGCACTGTTGGCGAACTTTGAGATCTCGTCCTTCGTGAAGCCACCCGATACTGTACGGCTGTGGGTGTGGTGTAGTCGGTAGGCCCAACCGCTTCACAACCTCTGCTGAAACCAGGTTCTTTTGGCTACCACTGTCGACAATGAATCGCAGCGGTGAACCCTTCACCCACATCTGTGAGTGGAAAAGACGCTCCCCTTCCTCTGGATCTTCGGGCTCATTTTTCTTGATCTTGGCAGTGGCAACAGTGGCGCTGGGATCCGCATCAATGATCTGCTTCCCTTTGCCATTCCCCTTGTCGGGTTCTGGCTCAGGATCGGAACATGCATCTGATTCGGAAGCCTTCAACTCAGCCACCAGCGACTGCTTGGTCCGACACTCACTTGTGTTATGAGTGGGACTCTTGTGGAACTCACACCACTTCCCTGTGTCCTTCTTCGGCTTTGTGGTGTTGTTCTTTTCTTGTGGCTTCGACGGGTTATCTTGGGTTACCCCGCCTTGGCTTTGTCCTTTGGGCTTCGGATTTGCAGATCCAAAGTCTCGCTTCTTCTGTTTGAACTTTTGCTCGATTTTGACAGCGTATCGGTATGCTGTGCCGAGTGAGGAGATGTTCAAGAACACCATCTCTTCCTGGATGTATCTGTGTAGGCAGCCGCGGTATTTGAGTACCAGATGCAGCTCAGAATCTTTGATACCCAACTGTGTGCGAAGGGTATGAAAAATGTTTGTGAACTCCGGCACATCTTGGTCTCGTCCCTGCCGCAGTGTGGTCCATTTGATGTATTTGTCCTCATAGCTTCCGACAGGGTAATACTGCTCCTTGATGGCATCTCGGAAGTCATTCCAAGTGGGTGCGGCTGAAAATAGTGAGCCTGTACTTTCATCCTTCTGCTCGCAGTAGGTTTCCCACCAGTCCTTGACGTGGGGGGCTGCTTTGAGAAGAGCGAAAACAATCTTTTCCCGACTTGAAAATTCATGAACAGAAAAATACCCATCTAGCAGATTTAACCATTTATCTACGGCATCTGCGTCTATTTGACCCTCGAAGATGGGGATTTCAAAATTAACTTGTACCTTGAAGGGTGTGGCGTTTCCAGAGTCGCTTTTGGAAGCCGATGCGTCGCCTCTGGGTAGCCGCTGAAGAATCTGCGCAAAGCTATCCATCATCGCGTTCCTTTGCCGCTCGAGCGCTTCTTCGAGCAAGATTTTGATAGGATCTCCTGCCCCCTCGTCTTTCTTCTCATCCGCCATGGGAGGCCGTCGGGATTTGCGAGGCTGGTCTTGCAAAGGTTCGACCAGTTCAAGCCCTAACTCCTTATATCCCGACCTCGTTGGGGACATGCAAAGAAAAACAGAGAAAAAAACAGACCGCTCTGATACCACTGATCCGAATTTAAACAGGAACGCAATAGATTACAGAGATAACCATAAATACAGAGATGCAATAACCATAAACACATAGATGCAGCGGAAATAATGATTCATTTCATTAATGGAAAATACTGAATACAACCAGAAATGGAAATAAACCAGCTAGGGCGATGGTAGCTATCTCTGAGAAGAGATGTGCGGCTACATGCCTCTGAACTGTTCCGAACTGTGTTACAATGAGGCTCGAAGGCCTATTTATTGTTGAGAAACAATGGAAAACCCTTCACATCCCGAAACCTAACCCTAGAAGATGAAACGCCAAATTGTGGGCCCCGTTTGGGTAAATTGGTACATCAATTTCCCGGGTCGTAACTTTGGCATACGATCTCCGTTTGACGCGTACAATAGCTCGTTAGAAAGATCTATCCGAGCACTACCACTTTGGGAAGGGCAACATCGGTCTATAGACCCATGTTGCCCCCAGATTCCCAAAAAAACGTCGTTTAGGGCCTCAAAACGGCTCCGGAAGTTTAGGACCCGAAAAACTGCTAAAAATAGTAAGTTGTGCTACAATTAAGGAAACTGAAAAGACTGAAAGAGACAGTTGTGGGGGTCCAAATGGGTTGGTGGGTGGCCACCAACATCCACCTGGATCATTCCTCCCCCCTTAGGAAGCAATGGTCCCCATTGCGTTGAGTTCCTCCATCTGCTGAACTTGTCCTGCAATCTCTGATGTGTCCAGTGATGGTGGGAAGCATGGTCGACGATGGTCCACATTGAACACTCGGTGCAAGCGAAGGAATGGAGGAATGTTGTGCTCCAAAGCATTGTTCCCCATAGCCTTGGTACTGCTGTAAGGACCATGTCGGCGTTGCCTGAGTTTCTGATGGGTTCTGGTAAGGCGTTCTCTCTGCAGATGTAACCAAACTTTGTCGCCCACCTGAAACTTGTGTGGTACCCCTGTGGATGAGGAGAAGTTGTTCCTGTATTCTGTCATGACCGTATCCCTTTGCTGCTGCTGCTGCGTGGAGGAACCCTTTGCAGGGGTCATGGATGTAGCAACGATCTTCCCCTTATTTTGGGAGTGAACCAGACAGATGAATTTCCTGGTCTGTGATATGAGCTTGCTGCCTTTCTTGGTAGTGATCAAGGATGTGGCAGTAGGTGGAGCTACCTCTGGTATCCTGTATAATGAATCACCCAAGGAAATAATGACAGCGCGAGGCCTTGACTCATACACAGCATGTCGCCTCCACAAGTATGGCTGGCCTAATAATACATCACAAACATCCAGAGGTGTAACATCACACAATACCTCGTCTGTGAAGGGCTTGATGCTGTAGGGAAGGCGGCACTGTTGGCGAACTTTGAGATCTCGTCCTTCGTGAAGCCACCCGATACTGTACGGCTGTGGGTGTGGTGTAGTCGGTAGGCCCAACCGCTTCACGACCTCTGCTGAAACCAGGTTCTTTTGGCTACCACTGTCGACAATGAATCGCAGCGGTGAACCCTTCACCCACATCTGTGAGTGGAAAAGACGCTCCCCTTCCTCTGGATCTTCGGGCTCATTTTTCTTGATCTTGGCAGTGGCAACAGTGGCGCTGGGATCCGCATCAATGATCTGCTTCCCTTTGCCATTCCCCTTGTCGGGTTCTGGCTCAGGATCGGAACATGCATCTGATTCGGAAGCCTTCAACTCAGCCACCAGCGACTGCTTGGTCCGACACTCACTTGTGTTATGAGTGGGACTCTTGTGGAACTCACACCACTTCCCTGTGTCCTTCTTCGGCTTTGTGGTGTTGTTCTTTTCTTGTGGCTTCGACGGGTTATCTTGGGTTACCCCGCCTTGGCTTTGTCCTTTGGGCTTCGGATTTGCAGATCCAAAGTCTCGCTTCTTCTGTTTGAACTTTTGCTCGATTTTGACAGCGTATCGGTATGCTGTGCCGAGTGAGGAGATGTTCAAGAACACCATCTCTTCCTGGATGTATCTGTGTAGGCAGCCGCGGTATTTGAGTACCAGATGCAGCTCAGAATCTTTGATACCCAACTGTGTGCGAAGGGTATGAAAAATGTTTGTGAACTCCGGCACATCTTGGTCTCGTCCCTGCCGCAGTGTGGTCCATTTGATGTATTTGTCCTCATAGCTTCCGACAGGGTAATACTGCTCCTTGATGGCATCTCGGAAGTCATTCCAAGTGGGTGCGGCTGAAAATAGTGAGCCTGTACTTTCATCCTTCTGCTCGCAGTAGGTTTCCCACCAGTCCTTGACGTGGGGGGCTGCTTTGAGAAGAGCGAAAACAATCTTTTCCCGACTTGAAAATTCATGAACAGAAAAATACCCATCTAGCAGATTTAACCATTTATCTACGGCATCTGCGTCTATTTGACCCTCGAAGATGGGGATTTCAAAATTAACTTGTACCTTGAAGGGTGTGGCGTTTCCAGAGTCGCTTTTGGAAGCCGATGCGTCGCCTCTGGGTAGCCGCTGAAGAATCTGCGCAAAGCTATCCATCATCGCGTTCCTTTGCCGCTCGAGCGCTTCTTCGAGCAAGATTTTGATAGGATCTCCTGCCCCCTCGTCTTTCTTCTCATCCGCCATGGGAGGCCGTCGGGATTTGCGAGGCTGGTCTTGCAAAGGTTCGACCAGTTCAAGCCCTAACTCCTTATATCCCGACCTCGTTGGGGACATGCAAAGAAAAACAGAGAAAAAAACAGACCGCTCTGATACCACTGATCCGAATTTAAACAGGAACGCAATAGATTACAGAGATAACCATAAATACAGAGATGCAATAACCATAAACACATAGATGCAGCGGAAATAATGATTCATTTCATTAATGGAAAATACTGAATACAACCAGAAATGGAAATAAACCAGCTAGGGCGATGGTAGCTATCTCTGAGAAGAGATGTGCGGCTACATGCCTCTGAACTGTTCCGAACTGTGTTACAATGAGGCTCGAAGGCCTATTTATTGTTGAGAAACAATGGAAAACCCTTCACATCCCGAAACCTAACCCTAGAAGATGAAACGCCAAATTGTGGGCCCCGTTTGGGTAAATTGGTACATCAATTTCCCGGGGTCGTAACTTTGGCATACGATCTCCGTTTGACGCGTACAATAGCTCGTTAGAAAGATCTATCCGAGCACTACCACTTTGGGAAGGGCAACATCGGTCTATAGACCCATGTTGCCCCCAGATTCCCAAAAAAACGTCGTTTAGGGCCTCAAAACGGCTCCGGAAGTTTAGGACCCGAAAAACTGCTAAAAATAGTAAGTTGTGCTACAATTAAGGAAACTGAAAAGACTGAAAGAGACAGTTGTGGGGGTCCAAATGGGTTGGTGGGTGGCCACCAACATCCACCTGGATCATTCCTCCCCCCTTAGGAAGCAATGGTCCCCATTGCGTTGAGTTCCTCCATCTGCTGAACTTGTCCTGCAATCTCTGATGTGTCCAGTGATGGTGGGAAGCATGGTCGACGATGGTCCACATTGAACACTCGGTGCAAGCGAAGGAATGGAGGAATGTTGTGCTCCAAAGCATTGTTCCCCATAGCCTTGGTACTGCTGTAAGGACCATGTCGGCGTTGCCTGAGTTTCTGATGGGTTCTGGTAAGGCGTTCTCTCTGCAGATGTAACCAAACTTTGTCGCCCACCTGAAACTTGTGTGGTACCCCTGTGGATGAGGAGAAGTTGTTCCTGTATTCTGTCATGACCGTATCCCTTTGCTGCTGCTGCTGCGTGGAGGAACCCTTTGCAGGGGTCATGGATGTAGCAACGATCTTCCCCTTATTTTGGGAGTGAACCAGACAGATGAATTTCCTGGTCTGTGATATGAGCTTGCTGCCTTTCTTGGTAGTGATCAAGGATGTGGCAGTAGGTGGAGCTACCTCTGGTATCCTGTATAATGAATCACCCAAGGAAATAATGACAGCGCGAGGCCTTGACTCATACACAGCATGTCGCCTCCACAAGTATGGCTGGCCTAATAATACATCACAAACATCCAGAGGTGTAACATCACACAATACCTCGTCTGTGAAGGGCTTGATGCTGTAGGGAAGGCGGCACTGTTGGCGAACTTTGAGATCTCGTCCTTCGTGAAGCCACCCGATACTGTACGGCTGTGGGTGTGGTGTAGTCGGTAGGCCCAACCGCTTCACGACCTCTGCTGAAACCAGGTTCTTTTGGCTACCACTGTCGACAATGAATCGCAGCGGTGAACCCTTCACCCACATCTGTGAGTGGAAAAGACGCTCCCCTTCCTCTGGATCTTCGGGCTCATTTTTCTTGATCTTGGCAGTGGCAACAGTGGCGCTGGGATCCGCATCAATGATCTGCTTCCCTTTGCCATTCCCCTTGTCGGGTTCTGGCTCAGGATCGGAACATGCATCTGATTCGGAAGCCTTCAACTCAGCCACCAGCGACTGCTTGGTCCGACACTCACTTGTGTTATGAGTGGGACTCTTGTGGAACTCACACCACTTCCCTGTGTCCTTCTTCGGCTTTGTGGTGTTGTTCTTTTCTTGTGGCTTCGACGGGTTATCTTGGGTTACCCCGCCTTGGCTTTGTCCTTTGGGCTTCGGATTTGCAGATCCAAAGTCTCGCTTCTTCTGTTTGAACTTTTGCTCGATTTTGACAGCGTATCGGTATGCTGTGCCGAGTGAGGAGATGTTCAAGAACACCATCTCTTCCTGGATGTATCTGTGTAGGCAGCCGCGGTATTTGAGTACCAGATGCAGCTCAGAATCTTTGATACCCAACTGTGTGCGAAGGGTATGAAAAATGTTTGTGAACTCCGGCACATCTTGGTCTCGTCCCTGCCGCAGTGTGGTCCATTTGATGTATTTGTCCTCATAGCTTCCGACAGGGTAATACTGCTCCTTGATGGCATCTCGGAAGTCATTCCAAGTGGGTGCGGCTGAAAATAGTGAGCCTGTACTTTCATCCTTCTGCTCGCAGTAGGTTTCCCACCAGTCCTTGACGTGGGGGGCTGCTTTGAGAAGAGCGAAAACAATCTTTTCCCGACTTGAAAATTCATGAACAGAAAAATACCCATCTAGCAGATTTAACCATTTATCTACGGCATCTGCGTCTATTTGACCCTCGAAGATGGGGATTTCAAAATTAACTTGTACCTTGAAGGGTGTGGCGTTTCCAGAGTCGCTTTTGGAAGCCGATGCGTCGCCTCTGGGTAGCCGCTGAAGAATCTGCGCAAAGCTATCCATCATCGCGTTCCTTTGCCGCTCGAGCGCTTCTTCGAGCAAGATTTTGATAGGATCTCCTGCCCCCTCGTCTTTCTTCTCATCCGCCATGGGAGGCCGTCGGGATTTGCGAGGCTGGTCTTGCAAAGGTTCGACCAGTTCAAGCCCTAACTCCTTATATCCCGACCTCGTTGGGGACATGCAAAGAAAAACAGAGAAAAAAACAGACCGCTCTGATACCACTGATCCGAATTTAAACAGGAACGCAATAGATTACAGAGATAACCATAAATACAGAGATGCAATAACCATAAACACATAGATGCAGCGGAAATAATGATTCATTTCATTAATGGAAAATACTGAATACAACCAGAAATGGAAATAAACCAGCTAGGGCGATGGTAGCTATCTCTGAGAAGAGATGTGCGGCTACATGCCTCTGAACTGTTCCGAACTGTGTTACAATGAGGCTCGAAGGCCTATTTATTGTTGAGAAACAATGGAAAACCCTTCACATCCCGAAACCTAACCCTAGAAGATGAAACGCCAAATTGTGGGCCCCGTTTGGGTAAATTGGTACATCAATTTCCCGGGGTCGTAACTTTGGCATACGATCTCCGTTTGACGCGTACAATAGCTCGTTAGAAAGATCTATCCGAGCACTACCACTTTGGGAAGGGCAACATCGGTCTATAGACCCATGTTGCCCCCAGATTCCCAAAAAAACGTCGTTTAGGGCCTCAAAACGGCTCCGGAAGTTTAGGACCCGAAAAACTGCTAAAAATAGTAAGTTGTGCTACAATTAAGGAAACTGAAAAGACTGAAAGAGACAGTTGTGGGGGTCCAAATGGGTTGGTGGGTGGCCACCAACATCCACCTGGATCATGCATAGAAACCTTTCCCTAAAAAATAGGGATCTATTTTTTTTGGTTGGAGTTACACTTGAGTTAATTTTAGAAAGTGTCGCCACTTGTTGCTTTTTCCTAGATTTTTGGTTTTCATGTCATAAACCCTAAATCGATAAAATATATTTAATGGACGCTGCCAGAGCTCATTTTCACATTCAATCTTGGAGCTATTGCATTCCCGAGGCATCTAGGAACCTTCAGCACAGTCGACACAACTTTTCCAGGTAAGTCTTACTATTCTTGTCTTTTCCAAATTTTTCTGTCACTTTTGTTTCCTTGGCCTATGAGAGTGTTGTTTTACCCATTTTATTGAACGAATGTTGGCATTTTGATTTGTTTTAGCTTGTAGAAGTTATTTTTTAAGTTTTTCACTGTCTTTCCTAAGCATCGCGTGCATAACCCATTTTTTTAACTAATTCTCACCATTACGATGACTCTCTCCACAAGCTTCGTTTTTATTCTGTTTGACTTATTCCTTCATTTTTTTTTATTGCATGCATCACTATTCACTCAAATATGCACCCCCCATTGCACGCACATTCAAATATGCTCATTCACAAGTTTCCCTTGGGAAAATCTGGGTTGCCTTAGCCCAGATCTAGCTCTTCCTGACATTCACTTCATATTTCTAGATCTCAAGGCCATGCCTTGGATTCAATAATTGTGTAGAGGCCTCTAGTGACTGGCTCCGACTGTGCATTGTGCAATACTAGGAGACAGTCCCAGAGTCTTGCTCACTAGGATTGTGCAATGTGCAGTCCCAACCAACATCAAAGCTATACTGAACTGCACATTGCATAGTTCGAATCATTGGCAAGCCACATTGGACTACGCATTGCACAGTTCCAGTCATCATCACCTCTCACTTGCATATGGGACTGTGTAATGTGAAGATTAAGCTAAGAGTCCCTCACCTCTAAAAGTGTGAATTGTGCAATCTTGCCAAGCGACTGCCTAGTTTTTTGCATGATCAGTCCTTGAAGTTCTTTTTAATTTCAAGATGAAATTTCCATGCCATGTCCTCTCTATCTCCAAGTGCAATATTTGTTGAGCAGCTTCTCTGCAGTACAGGTAACATGGCTTCCAAGAGAGCTGGATCAAAGGATACTGTAGAGAGCAGCACTAGATATGTAGTTGAACAGGTGTCCATGCGTTTGCTAATCTATGCAGACACACATTTTTTCATAGAGAAGGACATTAAGATAACATGGTAGGAAATAAATGACATATTTTCAGGAAGCTTCAAGGAAGATCTGGAAGATCAACATGTCTATGTCAACATCCACAAGTCAGGCTTGTATAGGGTTGCATGCAATTACCCCGCCTTCCCATTTGTGGACATCAATCATTGAATTGTCTCACATATGGATCCTGAGATGATGACATTGAGTAGTTCTAGTGGAACACTTATTGCTACCTTCAAGTCGGAAAAATATCATCAGATGTATCACTTTTCACAGCTGATGAACTGCATGGATGCACTCTTCTATACTCCCAATATCAATGTGGGCACTAGAGACATCATGAAGTGTTCGGTAAAATAGCCATCGAAGTTCAAGGCGACACCCAATCAGGTCTATAAGACTAAGTCACTCAAGAAGGCCTACCAACTCTTGATCATCTTTGCAAGTTTCTTGTATGCTCAAGAAAGCATAGAGACATTTACACATAATTGGGTGGTTGTGTTCGATAAGTTGGAAAATGAAGGAAGGCCATTCAACTGGTCAGACAAGTTGGCTCTTTAGCTGAAAGTGAATGTGAATGATTCCAAAAATCAGCCCAAGGATGAGAAAGGGAGATTATATATGTCTGCATATTTGCTTGATGCAATCTCTTCCTAGTATCCATTTCCTAGCATGGGTTGGACATGGACACCAACAGATGATGTGAGGTGTCATGGTGAGGATATCTATCCACTTGACCACACTAGTTTCCAAGATGATCTTTGAGGAGGATCCACCTTGAATGTCCCAAGAAGCGATGCATTCATTGCTTATCATTACAGATTGGTATGCATCACCCAGGGTTTCAATCCATATGATCGTCACTGCATATGCAAGAATAACTGTGTGAAGGTGTATTATCCATGGATCCATGGGGCATGTCATTGCCTAGAGGAAGACCCTTATAGGTATTTCAAAAAATCCTCTAGGCTTAATGAACCAGTAATCATGGTTATAGAATGGAAAGAAGCTTTGCAAGAACAAGCAACAACAACAACAGTGAGAAGAAAACCAGCACAAGAAAAAGGCAAGAGGAATATTTCTGATAACCCAGAGGCTGAGAAAAGCTACATGTTTAAAGAAGATCCTATTGTTGAGAAATTAGCTTTGTAAATAGAGGGAAAGAGGCGAAAATGTGAAGGGAGAGTAGAACAGAGGAAGAAAGAGAAGCAAAGGTTGGAGGATGTAGAGAGAAAGTTGCAAGAAATAGAGAAGAAGTTGAAATAAGAGTAGGAACTCAGGAGGAGAGAGAGGGAAGATAGTAGAAACAGGAATAGGAGGAAAAGAAAGGCGTAATGATAGAGAAAAATGTGCTTATATAGGTTGAGGAGTTAGAGCAGCCAACAGATGAAAAAGAGGGCAAGTAGCTGTAGGTTCAGGAACTTGATCATTGGATTGAGTAGATGCTTGAAGCAATGGACATGGATTTTGAACAGGAGCCAAAAGGCCAAGATACCAATCTCATGTGAAGAACATCTGAGGTCGCACCTTAATCTCCGCCACCTCTAGAATCAGAACTAGTCCCGAGTGAGCAAGGAGAGGTTGATCTCCTTGATGATGATCTAGTGATGGATGTGTACAATCTATCATTTGATGAGTCACAACAAACGGTTGTACACGCACGAAGAAATAAGCTTCCAGATGATCATGCGTCACCTGTAAACATAGAGGAAAGGTTGATTGTGTTAGATGTTAGAAGACATCCAATTGCCATTTCTGATTATTTAAAGGCTTATGCAGAAGCCACAAGTTAAACTGTCAAGTTATTGTTAGCAGAGAATGATCAAATGGAAAAGGAATCGCAAGAGGCTAGGTAGAGGATAGAACAATCCACTGGATCTGCTATGGCAGAAATGATAAAAGTGATACTTGCTGAAGTATCGATTCTAGAGACCACCATGTGGAAAATGTATGACATATTTGCCACCGTGCACAAGGTGGTTTGTTACACCAAAAAATGTCACCATGGCTATTTACAGTTAGTATGGCTCTATCAACAGTCATGCTATCCTCTTAGGCAAGTCTTATGCCTCTGCTCTCCATGTCAAACTCCAAAAAGAGAGAAAGTATTTATAAATGTATTTATCTCTGGGTACGCAGGTTCTCTCAACCTTACCTACGGGTACGCACCCAATGTTCACAAAAGCTGCGTCCTTGGACACTCTGTATGTAAAGGGGCAGGTGCGTCCCCCTGTAAAGGTTAAAATGCGCAAGTTTCATCTTTAAAAAGTCACTTGTGGTCATTTCTAGAGCATTCTAGAAGGTTGTTCGACGTGTATTGAGCGCCTCCAGATGGTTCATGCACTCCTACCAAAGAGGAACTTATCCCATCAATAAGGGAGCTATCCCATCCAAAGAGGGGATTATCCCATTGATGGTGGACCTGATTAACTTCCTCTTGAGCACTATAAATACAGGCATTGGGCCAGAAGGAGAAGAGGTTGAAAGCTATACATTTCTAAGGGTAAATGCTGCAGGAATTAGGACTCCCATTTAGAAGCTTGTGAGGAGAGATTGCCATCTTTGCTTGTTCTATTTGGAAGTGGGTGAGCTTTGTCAAAGTAAAGGAGAACTCTTGATGGACCCTGGGAGGGACTTGCACAACACCAAGGCTCAGGTTGTATTTGTTCCTTTTGTTACCTATTAATGCAAATGAGTCCATTCTTCTCAAAAACTTGTTATTTATGAGTTGTTTCATGTACTCCTTGGTCTATGTGTTAAATATGTTTTATTTTATGAGATTATCAAGTGCTATTTAATCGTTTGATTGTTAGTGTATGCAGGTTTCAAAGTGAAGGAGGAGCTCATCCGGATCAGCGGAGCTGGACTGCTACAACAGCGTTGGATTACAGGTAGGATCTAAACACTTGATTTCTTATATAGTAAATGCATGTTTAGAGAAGGATTGCTCTTGTTTGTCTTGTTTGTCACTAGAGATTCTTAGGCTCCTAGGGAGGTTGGTTGTGTCTGCACAATCGACTCTTTCCGCCTGACAAATTGGCGACTCCACCGGGGATTCCATTGATATGAAAGTATTTTCTTTTGTATGCAACTTTGCTCTGAGAAAAGTCATTTATTTTCTGGTTTTTGGCTCTGTGACTTTGTTTTTGGGTGGGTTAGCTTAGGGTTAGATTCAATTTAGTTTTTCTTGAATTTTCCAATAGGACGCACCCTCTGAGTATTGCACAGTGCGTCCCTGGACGCACTGTCGCTGTGTGCACAGAGCGGGCCCGCACCTGTCTTAACGGGTTGCCTGCGTCCCCTGCTAAAATTTAAGAAAATTCCAATTTTTGCATTTTTTCTCTTAGATTTTTCTTTTTCTTAGTTTTTACTGCCCAGATCCATTAGTCTACTGTCAGAGATCTTCACCTAAGCTTGTTTCATTAGCATTCCTACTTTAAGCTTTCATCAATTGGGTGTTTTGAGTCTCTTTTTGAGAAATTCTTGATTTGATTTCCTTTGGTCATTACTTGGAGGTTTCTCTCAGTCCTTTCACAATTTTGCATCTTTTTGCTTTCATTTTTGCAAAACAATTTCCCCCTCATTCGCCGGGGGGGGGGGCTAAATTGTGTATGAGTGTTAATCGCCTTTGAGTGTTTTTATTTTTGATCTTTGGAACTCTCACCCAATTTTCTCGACTTGCACTTGATTGGTTCTTAGATCACATTAGAATCGTCTTGTGTTTGAGAATTCTCTTGCATAGATCACATTTGCATAATTAGAATTCTCATTTTCAGAATATTAATGAAAAATGTGCATAGATTACATTTGCATACTTTTCAAGTGAATTGTGCATAGATTACAATTGCATAGTTTACATTCTGAAAAAATCAATCGTAGATTTAGATCAGTTTTCTTTGATTTGAATTTACACAAAAATTAAAAATAAAAAAAGGTTTGGAATTGATTTGCATTAGTTTGTCTTGATAAAATTAGTGCATTAGAGAATTTGTTATATTTTCTCTTAGTGATCAATTTTTTTTGCATTGTTGGAAGTGAATGGAAACTCTCTCTCCTTACTTTAGTTAGGATTCATCGAATTGAAAAGATCACATTATCATATTCGATTGCATTCAGTTGAGTCGGGTCATAACACCATTGGTTTCATATCCATTTACCCATTTGAGTAATAACAGACTTAATAACGCAACGCTTAATTAAAATTCATCTAGTAATTTTTACATTTCTAGGGCTCTAAAACACCAATATAGATCAGGCTAGTGTCTTGGAGTAGGAGAGTAATTAACTCTCCAAGACATCAAAACCAAACAAGTAGCTCATCTTGTGGTAGGATAAATCCAACTGTTACATTTATACTCTGGGAAAGCTCCTCTTAAAGGAGAAGCACGAGCTCGTGTCCGAACCAGTGAGGGGATCAATCCTGCCTCGTTGGGAACGACGCCAGACACGCACGTATTACAAACGGTAAACCTCAGATTAACCATTGTCGAGGAGCCAGGGGTCACTTGTCGGTAAACCTTGGATTATTGTCAAGGAGCCGGCAAGGGGATTGAGCTTGATACTCTGCCCTTGCGTGCTGTCGGAGTGTAGACTGTTCCCCCAGGTGCATTTGTTGCTGTTGGTAACCTTAGTGACCATTATCTTTAGGGTTCTACCCAAGGTGACGGTGGAGGGAAGATCCCACTGTACCTGGAGCAGACGTCGGCTAGACTCACTTGGATTTTCTGGGGGGTTCACTTCACTCGAGACGGTTAAAAGTGGAGGAACTTGGTCCAGTCTATTCATTAAGCAGGTTGCCGGGGTAACTGTTCCACCCACCACTTCTGTACTGAATTCGGCGATGTTGGACTTCATCACCAACTAGTGTTTTCGGTCCGGAAGGCTACTGTTTGTGTATGGTTTGACTCCTAGATTTGATAGCGCGTGTTAATTTGTTTTTTTTTTACTTTTAGAGACCATAGGTGTGAATTGTGAATTTTAGTTGTTAAGTGTGAATTGTGAATTGTTAATTTTAGTTTTAAATTGTTAATAAAATTCACTGAAGTTGAATATAATGGCAAATGTTCCGGAATTTACCAACCTAGGAACCCCTCCTAATGAGAATCCTAGTACTTTTCCTTACTTTGGGAATGTTGGTCCTCCTTATATGGCTACTTTGTCATTACCTGGATTTACAATAGGATTACCGATATGGTTATTTTCAACTTCGTTGGCCCAAAGTACTCCAATTGTTCCATCTCAACCGGATGCTTCACCTCAACAGAGTTCACCATCTCAACATCACCAACCTTCTGTTGACCCTTTACCTTCTTCGCCTAATTTTTCTTCCTCCATTTCTTCCTCTTCGCCTGGTAAAAGCCTTGATGCTAGTAACCAGGAGGCTAAGAAGAAGAAGAAAGGGAAGAAGAAGAAGAAGAAGAAGAAGAAGCAAGATAAGAAAGAAGTCAACCAACCAACCATGGCTGTAAGTGTTAGTGGTGTTGAGGAAAACTCCGACATGCATCGTAAACCCAAATACCCTTGCAGGCTTTGTAAGGGTGACCACTTCCTTGTCAATTGTCCTAGTATACCAAAGGTCTTGGAAGTATGGTCAGAAAAATCTCATCAACTTTTTATTGATCCATCAACCAGTGATAGTCAGGTTCCTGGGAAAAAGGGTAAAGTTAGGTTTCCTTGTAAGTTATGCAAAGGGAGTCATCAAACTCACATTTGCCCTCACATGGATGAAGCCTCAACATTGTTGGCAAAACTTACTGTTCTACAGCAAGAATTTCCAACTGGTTACCGTAAACTTTCTCCCAACCTACCGTCAACTGACGGAGTGATTGATCTAAATTCAAGTAAAGTCAATCACACTCTTCCATTGGAGAGTGAAACTCATGTCACTCAGGTTGATGATCCATTAGTTGATCAAGTGGTCGATTCAATTTCACAAAGAGTCGATCCCACTTTCCCTTTAGAGAGTGAATATCATACCGCTCAGGTTCTTCTTGTTACATCAGATTATTCTACGCCAGGGGGCATTTCACCTGTTTCTATAGAACCCCCTCCAAGCACTGAGGTCTTTTCCTTTGATTGGAATAGACTGACAGAACCTCGTCTTCCTTCCTCCATCCCTTTCCAAATCATTGTCAAGGCTGGTGGTAGGGACATACATCATACTCAGGTAGATGAAGGTGCTTCTGTTAGTATTTTATCCTCAACTGTTTGGAAAGCTTTGGGTTCCCCTCAGCTTGCGCCTATTACGCAGAATCTGAAAGCTTTTAACAGAACCATTAGTGAACCTTTAGGGATCCTTCCTAAGTTTTCCATTACCTTGGAAGGTAAAACTGTCTGTATTGATCTTATGGTAGTTCGAGGTCCCTTGGATTTCAATTTACTCCTTGGACGAGACTATGTTTATGCAATGAAAGCTGTTGTATCGACACTCTTTCGCGTGATGTCTTTCCCTCACAATGGCAGTATTGTGACTGTAGACCAGCTTTCGTTCCCTAGTCTTTTTTCAACTACCAATAATATGA